>OZ010576.1:52855194-53080194 GCA_963932145.1 Acanthosepion lycidas
CTCCAACTAGTTTGCCGAATTTCATTATCCATGCGAATAAGTGAATAAAGACACGCGATCAGTGTCAAATAATGAGTGACCAGCTTTAACTCAACCTTCACTTTCGGCCCTAATATCGAATTCACACTATACATTTGTTATATATGCGGAGAAGGTTGTAATGAACTGTTCTCAGTGTGGACTGGACACCAATTGTTTCATGTGAACATATCCAATTCGTACAGTTACAAAACAAACTTCTGTTTTCCTGGACTGTCACAACGACTTAAACTTGAATCACCAAATCGGGCATCACTTAACTGCCGATCATTTATACATCCTGGTTCTCAGCCGAAGTGTGAAGATGTGACATCACAGTAACAGTAAGAGTAGTCTTCATTCTTTTATCGCATAAAAGTGTAACCCAATCTTGACTTAGTTTAAATTTAATATATATAGCACAATATGAAGCCCTTCATTCTGTCCATATCGTTAGGGAGCCAGTGTCGCACATCATTTTTACTGTAGTAAGTAATCCACTTAGTACTTTATTTTCAAGCTATTTTCTAATTAGCACAAGACCAAGTAGTATAGATATTAAACTCACTTATAAGTAATCAGTAACAGTAAAATGGCTTTTACATCCATTGTCAACACTGACATAGGCCAGTTAAATTCAGGCAGAAGTAAGAAATATATTAACAAAAAAAAAAGTGGCGGAGCGGGGAGTCGATAGGGAATTTCGCTCAGATAGCTTTTTATGGTTATTTACTGAATGTTTAGTTTGACACAAAGCCTCAATAGCAGAGTATTCGTGAGTGTCGAACTAGCAACACTACTAAATTAGTCTACAAGAGAAATTTGCTAACCATTGCGTTGCGCTCACCGCTTGTTTCTGCTATGATTTGTGACTTATCTATAACGCGAGGCGCCATTATGTCTCCCTCATACAAATACTGAGAGAGAATAGTTGCATTATTTCTCAGTCATGTTTAAAAGCAAGCAAAAGCTAATTCTCGCGCATCCAAGTCCCGTGTCAGACATTACAAAGTCATGATATCAGATTTAGCAAAATACAAGTGGTACATTTTTCCCAATTTGTTTTGTTCATCATTCAGCGTACCGTCTGCTTTTGTCTGCCTTACAACCATTTTAAAAGGTTACAAAAAGCAACACGTTACATCGGAATAATAATAATAATAAATAAATAATGAAAAAAAGAAAAGTATTTTATTTTATTCTCTTTCACATAGGGAGAGAATTATCGACGTGTCATTGCAATTTTCTAATCAAGATGCAGTGGAATGGACGAAACTTTTGTGCCCGCCTTGGGCTTTGTGCCGAAATAGAGATTATCAGAGTCTTCAATTAAAGCATTTCTGTACATTTTCAAGTAATTTATTTATTTTAAACTTCATAGGGAAATTTTTTTATTTCTTTTCTTTTTGTTATTTTTTGCATCTATCTATAAATGACATTCTCACTTTCTTTTTGTTTTCACTCTCATACATACAAACATTCTCCCCATATCCCTATTTTCCTCTTTTTGTTTAGCTACATCCTGGCATTTTTACATTTCAAATTTTAAAATGGGTTTATGTTATAAATGACGGCAGGTATAGAACGATTCCGTAAAAGTTGAAAGTGCCTGCAAATGCGTATTTTATGCGCATTTTAAACACAAATTTTGAAATTAACATAAAAATCAAACAGAGAGACATTGTTTTAGACAAACACACACACACACACACAGATATATTCATATATATATATATATATATATATATATATATATATATATATATATATATATATATATATATGTATATATATATATATATATATATATATATGATGGATGTGTGGACATAATGGATAGCGAGTTTCTTACGTATATGTACAAATACCTTTGGGAAAGGTATAAATCCATCTCTTCGCTCCTCCCTAGTTATGGGTTAAATATTAGAGCAGATTGTGCTCTTTAGTATTGATTGGTAAACAGTCTATGAAAAGACAAATATGAATTGAAAACCTGAGAAGGATCGTTTGGATCTTTACTGTATTCGGAACTTCCGAAAAGCGTGATTGGTTCTGCAAAAAACGTAACGACTACAATCAAATGATATGTGCAGGTAGTCTGGCTGGGTAGTGCTAAGAATTGAACCCTCATACGTCGAAACGGGAGCGGAAAGTCCACCATATATATATATATATATATATATATATATATATATATATATATATATATATATATATATATATATATATATATATATATATATATATATATATATATATATATATATATCAATGCTGATCAGTTACTATGAGAATTTCGTTCTATTCTTTCTATATTTGATTATCTACAGTATTTACATTAGTCGGGCTATTGTCCTCATCTTTGTTGCCATATTTGTCACAACGTTTCGGCCGTTGTACGCTCCGGCCTTCTTCAGGTGGTTGGAATTTCGAACTGAACTGTTCTAGTTCCACGTGCCATGTTTGATGGATGTCAGTTATCAGTTATCTCCTGCTAATTTTCCCTCTGAAAAGCAATGATAACAAAGTTGCAATATGAGCTCTGGTAAAAACATGAAATGATAACAGCAAAATTGCAATATGAGCACTGGTAAAAAATAGAGGCTGAAAAGTTTAGGTTTATAATACCCAGAAATTCATACTCAGATGAAGGACACATGGCACAGTGGATAAAGGCGTTGGTTAGATCCAAAGAGTGTGAGTTCAATACCCGGTTAAGGCAGTGGAGAACTTTCAGATAACTGACATCCATCAAACGTGGAACTAGAACAGTCTATCGAAATAAAGGGTTCAGTTCGAAATTCCAACCACCCGAAGAAGGCCGGAGCGTACAACGGCCGAAACGTTGTGACAAATATGGCGACAAAGATGAGGACAATAGTCCGACTAATACCTCATCTCAGAAATATAGACAGACTCATTTGATTATCTATACGAATATTTTTCTTTGTGGTCTATGTAACTAAAGTATCAATCTATCACAGACTTTCATATTTATCGATCACAGACTTTATATAATCATAGACTTTAATCTCTCTCTCTCTCTCTTTATATATATATATGTGTGTGTGTGTGTGTGTGTGTGTGTATCTCAATTACACTTCGTATCGATTTATCTAACACAAAATTTTCATAGCTATCTAACTATCCATCACAGACTTTTCATAGCTATCTATGTATCTCTCTATCTTTGTATCTATATATCTATCAATATATATCAATATCTATCTATCTATCTATCTATATATATATATATATATATATATATATATATATATATATTATAGACTTTTCACATCTGTCTCTCCATGTATAACAGATGTTTCAAATCTCTCTATCACAGATTTTTAATTTCTATCACACACTTTTTATCTATATATATATATCACGGACTTTTTATGTCTCTCTATCATATGTTTTTCATAGTTATCTATCTATGTAACTATCACAGAGTTTTCATATCTGTCTATCGGACATTTCATATCTATCTATCTATCTATCTATCTGTCTATCAATTGATATATCGCAGTCTTTGTATATCAATCTATCACAGAATGTTAATATCTATCAATCACTGACTTTTCTTATCTATTTCTCTATTACTGATTTTTCATATCTATCTGTCTGTCTATTATAGACTTTTCTTATCTGCCTCTGTAGCTATCTATTACAGATGATTCATATCTATCTTCAGACCTTTCATATCTATCTATCTAAATATCTATAACATATTTTTCATATCTATCTCTCGCTCTCTCTTTATATTTATATATATATATATATATATATATATATATATATATATACTTTTTATATCTGTCTGTTTATCGATATCAGATATTTAATATCTCTCTATCACAGACATTTCATATCTATCGATCTATATATCACACATTTTTCATATATATCACAAACTTTTTATGTTCATCTATCAGACTCTTCAAATCTGTTTATCTTTCTTCTATCATAGATTGTTCATTTCTACATATCTATCACAGTCTTATCTTATCTATCACAGATTTTTCATATCTCTGCATCACACACTTTTCATAGTTATCTTTGTAACTATCACAGACTTTTCATATCTATCTATCTATCTATCTATCACAGACTTTCATTTCTATCTATAACAGAGTTTTTATTTCTCTGTATCTCATGCTTTTCCTGTCTATCTATCTATCTATTTATCTATGTAACTATCACTGACTTTTCATATCTGTCTTTATATCTGCTTATCTATCTATCACAGACTTTTCATAGCTGTCACAGACTTTTCATACCTATTTATCTTGTGCGTGTTTGTATGTCTGTTTTTATATGTATAAAATTGTATATGTATTGTAAGTTTGAGCATACCTTTATACATGTGAGTGTGCCTATATATGTTAGATTTAAGGTTCTTCCAATAACAAGATTGATCTTCTCAAAGCGTTCCCTATTATGGGATATGTCAAAATTTCTTTCTTCAACCAAATGTCCGAAAGAAATTACTTTTCGAAAAGAAAGCTGGACAAATTTAAAATCTCTAACCATTTGCGCAGTTACCATATTAGAGATAGAAAGAGAAAAGAATGACTGACTAAGAAAAGAAAACGAAAGAAAGAAAATTGACAAAAGGAGGAAGTAAGTAAATATAAAGAAAAAAGAAAGAAAAAGAAAGAGTGAAAAAGAAAGAACGAAATGAAAAGATGAAAAAGGAAACTATTTTACGGAAAGAATGAAGAATTGGGAAAAAAGAAAGAAAGGAAAGCGGTCAAGAAGAGGAAGCTTCAAGAAATAAATTCATAAAAAGAGATATGTATAGAAAAAGCGAAGAATTGAAAAAAGATTTCGGGGGGAAAAAAAGTGAAAATTCGAGGAAAATAACTGAAGGAAGAAAACGACGTAAAGAAATAAAGAAAAGTTCGACAAAAAGACAGAGAGAAATATATTCAAAGTTGAGTAATGATTGAAAGAAAAAAAATTGGAAGGAAGTTTCAAGAACAAAAAATACATTAAAGAAAAGAAAATCAGAATAAACAAAACAGAATGAAACCTGAAAATGACTTAATATTGGAGGCAGAAGAAAGGAGAAAATACAGTAAAAAGAAATTAAAATGTTAACTAGATAAGGAAAAAAAAGCGCAAAGGAAGAAAGAAGTTAATAAACATATATACAAGAAATTAAAAAAGAAAGATGATGAACGAAAAAATGAATTATTGATTTTTTTTTCTCTTTGCAAGTTCCTGTGAAATCAACAATTGGGACATGCGCACTCCGAACTTCTCTTTGCTGCCATGTTTTAGCCTGAAAACACTTTCATTTATTCTTTCCGTTTGACTTTTCTGACAGGAATCAGAAAACAGAAACGTAGTCTTTCTTTCTCAGTCTATCAGTAAATCATTCCAAGAAAAAAATACATACACAGGAACATCGGAAACGTGAACAGTAACTTTAGCCTATGTGGGTTAATCAATACACTTCTGTACAAAAACATACTTTTACTCTTGGCAAAGGCATATACTCCCAAAACCATAACAATACAAATAGGCGATTTTACAAAAAGAATTATATTTTTTATTAAATTTAATATGCCTTCAATATGTCCTGTGAGTGTCAAATTTTCTAAGCCTTCTATTATATGCCCAAGAAATTTCAACTCTTTCTGATGTTTAGTATAATTGTCCTTTTTGTTTCCATTTTCTCTAAAACTTCGTTGTTGTTCGGTTCATGGCATTCTCAGCATCCTTCTGTAGAATCAAATTTCTGTTCATTCAAGTCTACTCTTAATCTGTGAGAAGATTCACTGCTATGTTGGAGGACTGATATTACATAAGAGTTCAGTACTCTTGTATTTGTTTCTAACGTTATTTAAACAAGAATTGCACTGTAAATATCCACGAAAAACTTGAGAAAATATACTTAACCACTTTTATAACCATTTTTGTTTGGACGAAGTAACTGAAGAATTAACTCGAGTTATGCCCCCAACCATGGACAACCGAATGAAAACAGTTCACTGCCATCTATTGAATTATGGGTTCGGTTCTAAATTCCAGGAACGTTACCGAATACTACATGAACCTGAAGAAGGCCGGAGAATACAACGGTCGAAAAATTTTGTCTATATCAATGAAAATGAGGAAAACACCTCAAATAAATCAGTATATAATATAGATAATTCCTGATTCAGGAATTCAGATAATTTTTTTTCATTTAATCTTTTCCAGATGTCGAAAATTGTCGGATAGTTCTCATCGTTACGGGGAATTACCAAGTGTACTTGGTTCTATCTGTCTTTTTAATGCCGGTCATTCTTGTTGAGAAATTCGACGGATCTTAAATGGAAACATATTTGTGAGAATAATACAAATTTTATGTTAATCTTCCGATTCTTCGGGTGAATTCCCAGAGCACATCAAATAGGAATTCCATGCAGCTGAGAAACCTTCTTTAAAGTCAAAGTTCATCCTGTTCTCTCGGACATTATTCAGTATGAAAACCGTAAAGCTGATAAATAAACAAATGATAAGTGTGTGTTGCTGTCCTTATTTTGCTCATTTGAGAACTGGAGATCAGGGAGATGAAAGTACAGACATAAAATCCTGAGCTTTCTTTGAATGTCATCTCGATGGCTCGTGCGTTGAAAAAAAAAACACGTCGGTCGTACGATTCTAGATTTATTACATTGTTATTTCAGAACGCTGGCAATGAAGAATGCTAATTTTTTTATCATTTCATCCCAAGTAAGGCAATAAAGCCATTAAGACGCAAGGGTTATTGACTGTTAGAGAATATGAAATATAAAATAAAAACGCTATTAAGGGAAGATAACATTAAAAGAACAAGAATTAAGAAGACAGAAGATAACGATTGACATTGTATTTATGTTTTTGAAGATCCCACTTGACTGGGAAGGAAGAAGCCGGAAAAGGGTTCCACAAGCGAGAAGTGCAATAAGTGAAAAGTTATCATAGAGCTTACAGTTACATCTAGCCATTTTAACTGTAAAATGATGAGACCTTGCAGCCAATCTAGTACTGGGCTTAAATTCATAAAGACTAGGTGCCATAAAGGAAAGCTCATCAGAACAATTACCATGAAAATATTTATAGAAAAAGCACAGGAAAGCTACATTATTGTGGTGAGAAAGTGACTGAAGGTGAGATGCTAGGTCAAGACCAATAACATTGCAGATTCTTCTGTGGATTTTATCAAGAATTTCTAAATATATAGCATCAGACCAGATATGGTAGCAGTATTCAAAGCAAGACCGAGATGGAGGTTAGCATCAGACATGCTGATTGAAGGCAAAAAGAGTTCTCTCATGGCATTAAAAGAAAATAATTTCGTTTTGGAGGCGTTAAAATTAATAAGCCATTCCTTGCCCTAATTAACAACAGATTGTAGGTCATTTTTGAGATTAGCTGCCAATTTTACCTTATCGAACAGATCAGACTTACTATTAAGACATGAATAAATGGTTGTGTCATCAGCATAGATACCGAGTTGAGAACTGATGCCATCAGGAAGATTGTTGTTGAAAATTGAACAACGTGAGTTTCTAGAAGAGTAGCCGTTCAGGACCATTTTTCATTTCGCGATTCGATAAGAAAAACTGAATCAGTTCAAAAATTTGTCGTGAAATATAATAACCTTTCAACTTGTGAAGAAGACCAATATGTCACACCCTGTCAAATGCCTACAAGATATTCAAAGCAACAGCCAGAGCGTCACCATTCTCATCTAAAGCTTGATAGACTCTTTCGGCAATAATCGTTAACACATCAGCAGTTGACCTAGAGAAACGAAAGCCATATTGCCTATCTAAAAGAAAACCCTGCAATGTGAAACGCTTAATCAATACAGAGTTGATTCGAACCTCAAGTATTTTGCCAAAAGAGGTAGTAGGCCTATAGTTAGAAGCATCAGTTGATACGCCTTATAGACAGGAACGACAGAAGAGGTTTTTCAACACGCAGGAAAGCAAGAAGCAGCAAAGCACTTATTGTACAATTTAGAGAGAACAGGAGTCAGTTCCAGAGCACATTAATACGTAGAGCGTTAGCCGTAGAGTGGTATTTAGTACCCTGAACTCGTAAGCCAGTCTTTGTGAGTTCCTTCCACTGTTGCGGTCTTATAACAAAGTTGGCAAATATCTGTTAAACTCAATAAGTGCTGGAGCGCTTTAATCTTGTGTGCCATTGATTATAAGCTCAGTCACATGTTGTGACATTTTTTTAAACTACGTAAATATTTGCTGTGGTCAGTCATTATGCACAGTCTAAAGCATCAGGGATAGGATGAAGGACGACTCAACACCGGCGAATCAACACCGGCCAACTATTCACCGTGACAGCTCAACTCCAGGAAAACTCACCATCAGCCTACTCAACACGAGGATAACTCAACGACGTGCAAACTATGAAATTTTTCGTCAAGTTTTTAAAAACAAGTAAAAATTATTTATTAAGGAACGTTTTTAATACATGACTTTATTTTTAATTTAAAATTTATTGAAAATTGTATGCAATTCCCCTAAAATATTCAGTTGGAGATCGTTGAGAAAAAAAGAAGAAACAATCTGAAAAATTATTTCATGTGCCTTCATATACTCCTTCAAATTAGAAGGAGGGAAATGACCTCAAAACTGATCCAAGAGATATACACACTATGACAGCTACCACTGGTCTGAAGCTATAAATTCGACGCCAGCGTTGAGTTGTCCTCGCGCTGAATAGATTGGTGGTTAAGTTGTCCTGGAGTTGAGTTGCCATGTAGATGAGTTGACCGGTGTTGAGTCTGCGCTGATGAAATGTCCCATCCCATCAGAGATAGACTTGGCTCTCTACTTGTTATTTGAAAATTGTGAATATTGAATTGGCTTCTAGATTTACAAGCTTATACACACTTGATAAAAATAATACTGACTCTTACCGTAAAATGTACTATATAGAAAGAAAAAAAAACAATAAAAGACAAAAGTACGCTAAAACAACACAAATGTAACATAATATGGTTCAACCCGCCATACCACAATAATGTCAAGACCCATGTAGCTAGAATTTTCCTAAATCTAATCCACAAACACTTTAGTCATTCTCCAACACTAAAAAAGATTTTCAACAAAATAATATTAAGGTAAGCTATAGCTGTACAAAAAACATCGATAATTATATATAGCAACATAATAATAATATATTAACCAAGCACACAGACAAAACACTAAACAATAATCCTCCTAAAAGTCAATATAAAAATGTTACCTGCCCGTTAAATGGCCAGTGCATGATCGAAGGCATAATATACAGAGCTAGGGTCAATTTAGACGATTATGTTAAATATTACTTTGCATCCACCGATAACAGCTGGAAATTGAGTTTTTACCACCACAAAATGACACTGAATAATAATACAAAATCTGTACTACACTTTCAAATTATAAGAAACCAACTATAATCGCGAAAGCTAAACCATAATATAGAAAGGGAGACAGATGTAACGTGTTTGTTAGAGAAGCTTATTATATCAAAACACTTAAATAACTCTAACTTGCTGAACACATGAAGCGAATTAATAGCTTCATGAATTCGTAAAACTAAACATCTGCTTAAACACATTGAACCCGATTAATATAGATTCCAAAACAGATCTTACGAATATAAATATAATATGTAACACCAATTAATATTCATAGAATCCATCATTAATAACATGTTTTATATACCTGAACACATATATGATCCAATATTGCCGTACTCGATTAATTTATAACGTGTGTATACGTAAGTTCACCTTTTTAAGTATAAGGCTAGGTTCCAAACACATTAGATATATAGTCTTAACCTATTATTATATTAACATCCTGCGTTCTAAGTTTATTTCATAACTTTCATTACTTTAAATGTTATAACAACGGTATTTTATGCAAAAATTGTTATCCCCCTTGATTCATAACATATTTACATAATTTAATTTTTTTTATTTAAAATAATCTGTAAGTTTAATTATTTTTTTAATTCTTCGTTCTTCGAACTTAAGAATTGGAATGATATAAATTATAAATAATAAATTATAGCATTATAGGCAACAATAATAAACAAGTCTTAACACACAATTTTATATAATTACCACGACGAGAACGCGAATTTCATAACGCCCTAACGGTCAGTCTGCATTCCGTACCTGAAGATCGCACGTTTGCATGAAACTCCGAGTCGTGCTATCGACGTTGGATATTATGTATAATCACTAATATCTACATAATAATAGCTTTGTTATTTAACTTTGAGCGCTGTTTTTATAACACCCAAGAAAGAAATATATATGTACATGCAAATATATATGCGTATATGTTTTTTCATCATATATATATATATATATATATATATATATATATATATATATATATATATATATATACTGCGGCATTTAGTTTTTCTATATTGTATTCGGACGTAGCGTTCTTTTTCTGAAAATATCCTTGTAACATTTCTCTTCTAATTCGAATGCCATCTTATTGTACCCTTTATGTTCTTATTATACACTGATTCATTTGAACCGGTGTTCTCATCTTTATTGTCATAGTCTTCTTCCGGTCTTTTTAGGTACCTCTCATATTTGCTAACCTTCTGAGAATACAGGCAGAAAATATTTAAATATGTTTATTCATTTTGTTAGACCGCTTGAAAACTTGTTTTGAATGACCTCTGTTGGAACACAAATTCAGTTAATCTTGTTTGTTGCTAGAGCATTAACCATACCTTATCCATTGAATGCCTTCCTAATTTGATTGTGTAGATCCAAAATCTTTCATGACATTTGGCATATCATTAGGAATTTCTCATTGCCAAATAGTCATGTCAACGAAGCCTGGTCACTTATAGCTAAAGTCGGTATCACCTGTACATCACTGACAATAAATATGAGTATTAGATTTGTAGCCGGGTGGTATATCTACATCTTGAGCTGTTGTTTCCAGGGTTGTTACAACTTTGTTATATTATTTCCGTGTAGCTAAATTAGGTTTATATTTTCATAGGTTTTCCAAGCATATTATAATTGTTTGATATTATGGTTTACTAGTATGATTTACAGAATATTATACACAGTAGACTGAATTGATCATTCATTTTTAATACTGACGCAGTTACAATATTATAATTATTAATTACTAACTTACAAATATCATGAATGATCTCGTATTATTTTATAGTCCCTACATTAACGAGCTATGTTATCACATAGCATCAAGTTCAGAAGGTCTTTAGGGCAGCATTACTCTAAAAACCTTCTGACCTTGATGCAGGGCCGTGATGGTTGGCGTGATAGACTTATGAATGTCCGTGCAAAGCTCGACTGAATAATAAGTAACAGACGATGGAAGGCGTGGCTCTGTAATCTGAAGCGCATAGGAATTTTGAAAAACCTCTTTTAGAAACAAAAAGCAAAGCGTTGAGGAAACTTTCGTCAGTAACAAAGAGTGCTAAACAGATACGTAATATCTAATCTCTTATATGCCAAAGAATGCTGGACAATTACCTGACAGATGAAGAAAAGACTGTCACTTCAAGCATATTTGCAGGCGAATGAAGAGAATGAAGAAATGAAGACAGATAACATGAACAACAATGAAGTTTAATAAAAATAGGAACTACTAGGAAACTGTAGCTTACAATTAGAATGGAACAGTTGAAATTCCTGGGATATAAAATGGGGAAAAACGGCTTGGGAAATTTAACACTCACATGTCAAGGCAAGATAATCGGGAAAATAGTGAGTAGTACTTAACACTTTTGCGTAAACTGATTGCATGGTAAGGACGAAGAAAAATGATAAAAAGGCAAAAATTACATCGAGCAACAAAAGATAAGAATTAATGGAGAGCCATGATCGCCCACGTTCTGAAAGGACATATTATATAAAAGAAGAAAGGCTCTGGTAGCAACCGTATCATTCTTAAATTGAGAAGTAGTCATTTGTGGACAACGTAATATTAGGTTGGGGCAAAAATAATGACGTAATAATGTCGTTTTTTTACGTTAAAAAATACGTCAAAAAACGACATTATTACGTCATTATTTTTGCACCAACCTAATACACTCTACATGAAAAGCCAAATTGGTGAAATATGAGTAAAACTGAAAACGAAGTCAATGCTTTGGATAAAAAGTAAATAAACTTTCGTTAGTTTTCCTCTATGCGTTTTGGCACGTTGAAGTGTTAGAAATCGATTTACGGGAAACGCTTTCTTTAATAATAATAAGGTAAAATTATTAGTGACAGCTTCGAATATACGCCAAGTCTTATTGATGCTTTGAGTTCATATGAAGGAGGTACGCTTTCCAGCATTTCTAATTAAACTCATTAGCAATTTTGTCTCTTTTAATGGATTTCCTTTTTGAGAAGACCATAATATTCTATGAGTTTCTTAATGCAAGTTTGAATATTCAAGAATGTTATTTATTTTTGTTCTTATCTTAGATAAAATTCTAGATTCTTCACGCTGCAAATACAATCTAGATGAAATTAAAATTATTAAATTGTACATACCTCATAGTATTCTGAACTTATTATTTATATTTTCTAATCTTAACTTAGGTAGAATAAAGGAGAATCCGTGAGGATCGAACTCATTACAGATTTTTTTGTTATTACAGGCAAAAATCCGTGCAGCATTTGTATCGCGCCACAATAATATTTGAATTTTGATATTCATCTTTTTAAGCACTGATAAAAGAGAACGCAATTAACTAATCAGCAAATAAGACATAACGCAATTAACCAATTAGCAAATAAAACATAACGCAATTAACCAATCAGCAAATAAGACATAACACAATTAACCAATCAGCAAATAATGTCGATTTCCTTCCGAAATATTTTACTGTCGTTAAATTAAATCTGGCTACTCAATTTTGATTCAACTTCTTAGTCCGCCAAAAGAAATACTAAAAGTTCGTATTCAGCAATAATCTTTTAAAACCAAGTCTCCCTCGTTTCGTGTGAATTTATGTAGGATTGAATGGTGAGGGATGAGTTTTTGGGATGAATGAGTAAATTGCAACGAGCGAATGATTCGTGAATCTGATTAGCTAAGTATAGGATAGTTAGTGTCGATCTGCCTTAACCCATCTCCTCCTTTTAGGCCTTGTTTCACAATTACTGTATTGAGTCAGTAATAAATACTTGTCTTCCTCGTTCTGAAACGAAAGAAGTATTCAAAATACAATATCTTTTCGAATCAGAGCTTCAGCAAACAGTAGCTTCGTTCAAGGTTAGTTTATCAAATTTCTACTTCTATGCACTTGCATATACTGAGTATATTAATCTGAAACATGTACACATACAGATTACCAAGATCGTATGAGTCTACTATCGCCTATTAACACCAAGGAACCTAATCTTTAGGAAATATTTTATTTATTAAGCATGTTGCATGCAGAAAACAAGAAAAAGTTTTCTAGTGTAACTTTTTTTTAGCTTCAAGGCTAATTAAAAATAAAAGTATTCTTTTAAATTTTGAGATATAAAGCTTCATTTTATTTTTCACTAATTTATGACTGATCCTAATATTTAAAAACGTACAAAAGAGTGGCCTACGATTATCTTCTTTACAATACAAGGTTCCTCACTCTCGCTCCAAACTGGGCACCTATGTTCAAACCATTATACGAATTGTGCAAATTATAATTTTATTTTAAACGTTTGTCATTTTAAAAAAATCAGTCGAACCTTAAATCTTAAGCTTCCTTCTCTACCGCTGTCCTTTATATTTTCTTAAAAAAAAAAAATGTAAAAACTTACATCTGCAGTCATTTGGCATAATGTGAAAACAACAGAATTTTTACCTTTTTTATCAGATCTCTACATATTAATTTTTCGGAAACATTTTTATCTTTCGTCATTATGCTTCAATAATGTGTATATTAAATAAGCTGTATTCGGTGTGTCAATAAACTAACATTTTCTCATTCTTAAAATCAATTACCATATTGAGCACTGTAAATTACAGATTGTTAGCCGATCTGACTGTTAAACAAGCATCATTTCCGGGGTTTTCTACTCTTAAAATAAAGTAACACAATTGTGTTTTGCCGTTAGATGCATTTAAATGCATTTTGTTTTCACTTACATCATTAAAAAAAGATCGCTTTTGATTGTATATTTTATAAGCGACAGTTTTATAAAATTGTTAAAATTAGAATTTAAGGATTGTTTAATGATTCTAGTATTGAAGATGGAAGAAAATAAGCAACGTTGTTGGAGCATAGTACTTTGTAAAGTCTGTAAAAGTTATCGAGATTCTTGATAAGGAAGTGAAACATTTATCGAAGATGAAATTTTAAAGTTGCCTAAAACAAAGTACTAGATATATTGTTCAATAAAGTTTACGCCATAATAGAATTTCAGATAATATAAAACTATTATTAGCATAGTGGAGATGTGACTAGATTTTGCTGACTCGTCAAAGTGAAGATAGAACTTCTCCTAATGGTATGCCAAGCTAATTTGTTATCCTGATATTTACTAAGGTTGGCTTAGTCTGGCTATGGCAGAATAGTTAGGGAGGATCATGCACCCAGTAGAAGTCATCGTCTGTCAGGTTAACTTGTTAAACACTAATGCACGGCGAGAAAACAAAATTTAAAAGCATTTTTAAAAATGAGTTTCTTTCGGAAAATTCCTTTTTTATAGTAACAATTTATCAATTGATTTCCCTAATACAGGCGCTTCCCAATTCAACCGTTTTCATGGTTTTGCGAAAAACAGAAAATGAAATGGATATAATTTATCCAAATCAGTTCGTAAAAAGCTCCAGATTTTTATTCGGGAATGCGCAAACTAAGAAAGAACAAGAAAACGAAGATTTTAAGTTAAAATGCAATTAAAAAAAGAAAGAAGTGAAATATTTTTTTTAAATGCAATTGGCAGCAAGACAAAATTCTCAATAGGTCCAACCTTTAAAATGTTTCTTGCGTGCAGGAAATCATTATCGCTTGAAGCAATTAACATTTTTTCTTGAAATATTGGCATTACGTCACCCGCTTACGAACGCAAATGCATACGATGCGCGCAACACAAACATATTTATAAATCTATGCTTCCGAGTGTATGTCAACGGATATGGAGATCAGCTTCACACACACATGCATGTATATATATATATATATATATATATATATATATGTGTGTGTGTGTGTGTGTGTGTGTGTGTGTGTGTGTGTGTGTGTGTGTGTGTGTGTGCTTAAGTTCACTGAGAATAAATTATAAAGAAAAAATAATAAAAATTGGTATTTTTTCAAAAATTTGTTAAACTTCAAGCATTTCAATAAAACCACCCTCGACAACGGCATCAGAAGTGACTGCCGGCCAAATGTTTTCCTAAAGCTTTATTATTTATATATAAACGCGTGATGTGATGTATAAGACATCACTTGGTGTCAAGGGAATATGGAGGCGATGAATAACATTTAAGATGTACTTCACTATAGAAAATGAGTCAAACTCTAATTCAAATTATTAGATTATTTTAAATGCGCCCGATATGTCTTTTGACAAAATCTATTATTAATGTAAATTCATAGCATCAAAGTATTTGTTCTACCGTTCTATAACTTTGTCGCCTTTCAGCTGAATTGAACATTCCAGTATAAAAAAAACGATTCTGCTTTTGATTCGTTTAAACTTTCGAGGAACGTTTCCATATCTTGACTTTGTTAGACTTGCTGACCAAACAATGTGCTGCCTGGAATGGAACAAGTAAATATCTAAATGTTACACTTCCAGAAAATAGGTTGCACGCTGATTGCTTACTGCATTGCACTTGCAAATTAAAGACGGGCATTGTAATACAGTAAAATTGTTGATTGACTTCCTGGTTCAGAAAAAGATATTTTCTTTTCCGATGTGTCGTTCAAATGGGGCCCGTTGCTCAAGTTATGTTATGCTATAATAGTTTGTTTAGGCTGTAGCGGAATACATATGTTCTTCAAATCCCAACAAACAAAGTAAAAGGGCTCTTTCCACAATTCCGTTTCAATTGATGGTTGTACTTCATTTTAGATTTTCGTAATAAATCTATTTTCCAATACCAATGATTATATCTATCTATAAAAGGCAGGATGTGTGTGTGTGTAACGAATGCATGGCCGCAATTTTCGACGGATTTGCGCCAAAATTTACATGCACATGCTCCAAGTTAGCGGGAAGGCCAAGACCGACTTTGCATTTCCCAACTCCCATCGATAGTAGAAATAATCAATTTTTTCATGCTTCTACGGCAGTTTTCATGTAGTTTGCGGCCATTTTGTACTGGCCAGAGTGAGAGCCATGAATAGGCAGGAAGATTCTATTGGCCAGCGTGAGAGCCGACAGCTGACTGACACGAATGTTAACTAGCATGCAAAAAAAAAATCGATAGCTGCATTCGTCACAAGTGGGGAATATTTAAATCTGCATGGCACTTTACTTCAATTGGCTCATTCGCTTCCTTAAACTCAACGTTGATTCTGATTCCGCAGAACTGTGTTGGGTGTGAAAAAGTATTTGTTGTTAACATTCTTTTTTTCATTTGGTTTTTCCAGTTACGAGTTCTTTTTTAAATCTGATCGTTTTGTGTTCATTTTGTTTAGTTCTTTTTTCGTAACAGATTTAATGTTTAGTATAGAGCTAAGAAAAAAATCGCAGTGTGAGATAGGCAAGAAGTAAGGCATGTGGCAACATCAGTACGGCAAAGAGCACTCCTTTAAAGGCAAGGAAGGGCAAAAATAATTTAAGTTAATTGATAGCGATTGCTGTATGAGTCGTACGATTTTTGAATCAAGCACGGGCAACGCCGGGCCATGCTGCTAGTTTTGTCTAAAATTTAAACACCTGTTTAAACACTCGTTCGGTTCTATAAGTTTATGTGAACTAATTCTTCTCGTGTTAGTTCAGTGACATCCATCATTTGACTGATTACCCTGCCAGAACAAGTAATGAAAAACTGAATAAACTTCAGGGGTCGTCTTCTTGGTGCTGGAAACCTTGACATCAATCTAATAGAAGGCCTCTTCGTCGGGATAGAATCTAAACATTTCTGCTCAGCACGCAAATGATGTTTTGTTCCGAATTCTTTTTTTAAATGAAGGTCACCCGGAACCTGTTGATGAGTTTCGAGAAATTTCTGACTGTTATTGTATATTTTACATGTTATAGTGATGCAAGGTAGAGTAACGGTAATTGGCACGCAAAACAGATTTGGAAAACTGAATTTCGATTTTGATTTTTCTTTACATTTAACTCTGATAATCTTGGAAAAGGCATGAACACTACCAGTCAGATATCTTGACAAAAATTAATTATCCCAAACTTACTTAATATGGCACCTCGACGTGGTGTAATTGTTAGCAATCTTTTCTCGCGATAACAATTACTACTGAGTAGTGAATACGATCCTCAATGGTTGCCCCACACTTTCGGCTTTGTGTCACATCCAAGCTACGCTTAGAAAATTGCCATACTAAAACATTTAATGGAAGACAGTGACAGTGAATACTTACTTATCATTCCTCCAGCACAGTTGTGTCAAAAGCTTTGTGCGCATACATTGTCAACTTTAGAAGGGACCAGTTATAATTGTTAAATATGTAGAATCATTACAACAACAACAACAACAAAAAAAAAAAACTCTACAGAGATGTAGTTTAAAACAATTGAAAGCAAATATTAGCTAAAACTAGGAACCGCCACTTTTTCGGCATAAATTTTCGATACCTAAGGATTAAAATAAATTTAAAAAAATGAAAAAGCATTCTTGAAGATTTAATTTTAGCTTTAATTGAAAGCTAAAGGATTAAATTTATTATTTCCAGTAAGTAAAATATTCTGGTGTATGTCACTTAGAATTTATATAGATTGGAATGTCAAATTTAATTTCGAATTCTTAAAATCGGACATTTTCTTAATTTTAAGAAATTTGTAAACAAAACTAATTTCTCTATTTTAAAACTCTTCCAAAAAATAAATATATATATTTCTGACACGTTATTTGAGTAAAATTAGAAAATTTAAAGTTAAATTAATCTGATTTGAAAGAAATATTACTTACTTATAGCATAAAAAAGTAATATGCAACTATTTGTTATTGATCAGTCCTGTTTATCTGAAGTGATAATTGATGGACGATTGAGTGACGAAGCGATGACAGCACGTATGGCTGACTAAAATTAGCATAAAATTTACGAAATCTAAGTGAAGTGATTTTTTTTAACTACCTCGTAATTTTTACAAATGAATATATTTTCCGCAATTATCGAATAATTTATTGACTTTTATTTACCTTTCGAAGATGCTTTATGTAAAAATAAAACGATTAAAATACTATAAAATTTTCTTAAATTAATTTCTTTATAAAGAGACAAAACTCTTAGATCACGTAACTTTTTCATAATAATGTCACGTTTAGCCTTTCATAGATGAAAAAAGGGAACAAATTAAGTAAAAAAAATAAAAAAAAATTTTTTTTAAATAGAATAGTGTAACTACGTTTATTAATCTTTTCAATTTTGGATTCTTAAATTTCGTTCCAACTTAATTACTATATCACATCCAGGAAATAGCCCAGTACAGAATTTTGCACGATTTTAAACTATTATAAATTATTATAAGTAAATTTTTTTAAAAATGAAAAAAATCTTGTAAATATTCATTATTCATCGGGAAAATTTTATTTCTTCAGACAATAGTGTCCTTAATATAACTTATTTACAAAAGCAATTAAAAGCTTTTTTAATTAAATAATGTCATAGTTTTATTGCATTCATTTTTTTTTCAATTCAGAGCAGTTTTTCAGTTAGAATAGTTCAATTTTGAAAAAGAAATTAGGCGATTTACATTCTCCAAGGACTCCTACTTTTAAAGAATAAAAAAACTCAGGAAATAGAAAGTTTTTTGCAAAATTTCATGAAATTAAATAATTGGGGAGTAACACATATATATATATATATATATATATATATATATATATATATATATTTACAAATATGTTCTAAAAAAAAATTTCAAAAATAATTTCATTCATTTGCAAATAAGTCCTGAAAATTTCATTATAATCGGACACTTATTTGATTTTTACAAGAATTTCCAAATCAATGTTTTCAACGGAAAAAAGCGCAAAAAAGTCAATGTAATTATTATGCCACACAGATGACGTAAACAAAACAAGATTTTAATCAAAATTTCGAACGTGTTAGAAAGGATTCAAAAATTTTTTTAAAAAAATAATCAAAAAATACTTTGGTCTTTCATTTTAATAATAACATAAACATTTTGACGATAAAACTTATTAAGTTTGTGGCCTTTTTCATTATACTATGCTGTTTTCCGCGAAAAAGTGGAGGTACCTAGCTAAAAACTCTTAGTGGACTATACCGCATATTGGCGTTTTTATTGTTTGTTTTTTTGTTTTGTTTTGTTTGTTTGTTTTTCTTTGTTATTTTGTTCTCGGTGATATAACGATTTTTATATATAATAAAAACTTTTGATTTGGAACTGTATGAACAACCTGTTAAATTTTAGATGAAAACAAGTGTGACCTTAACGTTCTTGCACTTGACAGTACCAATTTCGAAATATCATCAACAACAAACGGAGTTAAAATTTTAACTCTATTTTCTGAACTAGATTTTTATGATTGTTATAAAGAACAAAATTTTCTGGTCATATGCTAGGGAAGATTTTAGTTACATAAATAAATATATTGTATGAATATATGTTTTTATTTTAGTCTTATAGCTTTAGGCATTCGCATTTTCGGGGTAAAATTATAAATACTTGTCCTGTGTATTTAGAATACTGTAACGAAATAAAAGTACACAGATTTACATGTTTTCTATTCATAAAACATTCACTAAAAAGAACATTAGATGTAAAAATTCATATGATAATAAATCATAAAATTGATCTGATAATAGCTTAATATACAACAAACACGATTTTTTTTTTTTGTTATTGTTGGTGGGTGGATCCATAATGAATACTAAAAAAGCAATAAACTGAAATATTTCTTATATTTTATAAACTTATCCTGGACTCTCCGTTGGGGAGAATTGGTTATGAAAATAGTTTAGAAAATCATTATTAATATATAACAAATACACTGTTCCAGATGAAAGTAAGTTTGGATCATCCTGATACACTAATTGTCCTTGTGAAGTTTTATTGTGCCATCATTGGCTCTTCAGTCTATATTTGCTATAGACTGCTGTCTCCCAATAGTTGACAAGGTCGCGGTAACCAAACAGACGTCATCGTCGCATGATTGCAGTCAGCAGACATGTTTTTGTGACATCTAGAAATGAGTGGGATTAGCTGTCATGGAGGCGTTCATTGCATTTGCATTTGTTATAACAACCACGAAATATATAATAACTTAAAAAATACTACCATGTTAATATTACAAGGATTATACAGACAATAAACTTTTTTTTCTTTTTTGAACACAAAATTGTGTCCGTTCATTGTGTGTCTATGTAGCAACAATTAAAACTAATAAAATATACCTGTCAAAATGTGTTTAAACGTCTCAAAAGTCAAAAACATTCAACAGTATAACATATGAAGTGATGACAAAAGTGGTTTTTAAGGACTATGGCTCTCATCGTAAACGAGTATTTATATCTGGAGGCCCTGTCATTGGTTAATATTTTTACAGACAATAATCACACCACTTCTATGCGTCTCTGGCTACTGGCGATGACGTCACCCGCCAATAAGTCCACTCGATTCCCTCCTACTATAATACAAGAAAGGGGTGTTTGACGTAATGAGATGTTTAGCATGCAAGTCTCACGAACAAATCAATAGTGATTTTAATTTTCAGTGGGCCCTCTACTGTGTCAGACTAAGTTTAGCTAATAACTACACAAGATTTAAGCATAATATCTATGGTGACATTGTGATTAGAGAACACATCTCGCAAACAACACGCTATTGTACTGATTTTGATTTTCACTGAGTGCTCTACTATAGTAGCCTTGTGCCAGACTAAACTTATCCGAGTAATTAATTGCGCTAAATGTGTTGTAGCGCGATGAAAAGTCAGATAATATTCCAGACTCTTTGACACTGGAGTTAGTTCAATCCTCACTGTGTGTCCTAAATCTTTACTGATTGTGCAAGGTGTGTAGCAGTTAGAAGCTCAGAAAGTAAAATTAGCGAGTCAAGTTTGAATTCCGGCCGACTTAATTACATTCACTTTCACACAAATACCCTTAGGAAATGTATAAATCCTGTAGTAGGGCAAACTGGGTTCTCTAGCTATGGTTGGCAATCCGTTTAAGAGATAGACAACTCTTAATTCGCCCCTCACACCTTGAATACTACGTATGTAGCCCTAGCGAGACGCTTGAAAAGATCACGGAGTTCATAATTAACTGCAACGCGAGTTTGAGGACTCTCGACTGAGGTCGAATAAAATATTGACTCTCAGGCCATGTTAACACAGACAGAGGCTACATAATTTATGAACTACTCAAGCAATTAGTACGTTAGCAATAATCTCAGTATTAATTTTTCTCTCTATTCTAATGTATGAGTAAATATAGAATCCACAAATAGAAAAAGCAGTGTGTATACAGAAACATAATGTTTTCACATAGATATTGCACTCTCCAAGAAGGTAGCGTGTAACATGGGGTCATATATATATATGACCAAGGACAAAAAACTAGCTGGTCTCCACAACCAGTGTCACGCAAACCTCAGTATTCTTCGACCCTCTCTTTTTATGCAATATGAGAGGTGCTACCACAGGTTCGAAATCTTGGATCTATGATCCCCTCGTGTATTACTGATCAGAAATGTCAGATAGCGACACTTTGATACCTGGTAAAGCACACAGATACTAAATTTATGACTGGCAGAAGTACTGATTTATACATAAATCATCCCCACATTTTTTTATGTGTATTTTGCTAGGTTTTGTATAACAAATCCATTGATTCAAGCTTGCGATTTTATATCAATTTTATTATTACGAAATTATATATAAACAATTTTATTATGGACTACAGAGTAGATTTTGGACAAACTCCAGGATATTTTTTATTTATTACGATGCTTTATTGTAAGTTCTTGTTTTCCAATCGAACAAATCTGTCAGATTAGGTTGTGGATTAACGAAAAGAAATATTAGGTTGGTGAGAAAACGACATTATTTTTGCACCAACCTAATATTTCTATGGATACTCATTAGAATATTAATGCAGTTTCAGTCGGCTTTTACATGGCACAATGATATAAACGTGTAGTAACCAATAAAGATCGTACACTTTACTTTCTAGTTATGGTGTGATACGAGCTTACTTACTATTGCCTCAAAGCAAGTCATTCTAGTTTAATTTTTAATCTTATCTTAGTTTGGCGCAAGGTTACAGTGTCTGAGTACACATTCAGTATAGGACTCTCTACTGTAGTTATGAAATGTGATATTAGCTTACTAACTATGACTCTAAATCAAGGAATCTTAGTTATTTGTTAAGTCCAAGAAGCACAACCTGGTGGATTAAATCGTTAGTTTAAACCTGTGTTTTTTTTTTTCATTTCACCCCAAGCAAGGTAATGAAGCTACTAAGATGCAGGATTGATTACTGAATGCGAAAGAATTTAAGAAAGACATTAAAGAGTGATAACAATGAAAGAACAGGAATGAAGAAAGAAGATAACGATTGATATTGCATTTAAATTTTTGAAGAGAAAACTTGACTGTGAAGTAAGAAACCAGAAGAGAATTCCACAAGCGAGAGAAAAAAAAAACTCTTAGTGATGCAGGACGACTCAACGGCGGCGACTCAACACCGGTCAACTTCTCTCGGTAACAACTCAAATCCAGGACAACTCACCACTAGCTTACTTAGCGCGAGGAAAACAAACTATGACATTTTTTCGTCGACTTTTTAAAAACAAATAAAAGTAATTTATTAAGAATCATATTTTAATACGTGACTTTATTTTTAATTTAAAACTTGTTGAAAATTGTATGCAATTCCCTTCAAATATTCAGTTGGAGATCGTTGTGAAATAGAAGAAACAATCTACAAAATTCTCCCATCTGAATTCATATACTTTTTCAAATTAGTGGGTGCGGGATGACCTCCAATTAATTACTCGAAAAATGCATCGATTTCTTTGCACTTTTTGCAGCCCTGCAATTAATTTCTATATTGCAGGGTACTCCATCCCCAGCTCTGTGTACAGTCTTCTCTTTGCTGATTAAACATAATTATTTGTCCGATCTTGAAAATTAAACACCAGCCAGTCAAATTGGCTGTTGTAACTAATAAATCACTAAGATAAACAGCCAAACTTTCAAAATCTCCATCACTCAAAGCCGATCTAATAGATATAGACACTATGACAGCCAACACCGGTCTGAAGGTATGAATTCGACACCAGCGTTGAATTGTCCTCGCGCTGAGTAGGTTGGAGTTGAGTTGAGTTGTCACGGAGATGAGTTGGCCGGTGTTGAGTCGGCGGTGATGAAATGTCCCATGCCGACTGTTAGGATAAAACTTACATTTCCTAGTAGGTGTGTTTCCCATGTTTTGGTACTGAAACGTCACATACTCTGGTTCAGTGGAAGAAGCAAACAAGTGACACAAAGATAAACAAGATCGGTGGCATTTACTGATACGAAATTTCCCCTAAGGGCGAAAAGCAGAATGAGAACAGTCTGCTCCCATAGGCTGAATAAAGGTTTCAGTTCGAAATTCCAAGAGGCTTATCGAATACAAAGGCAGATATTTGACGAAGAACGTAGAGTAAAACGACCTAAACGTTATGAGTATAACAGATGTATATGCTGATTTGGATAGCAAAGCATATAATAATTACTAAGCTTAGTTTTGAACTTTATAGTACTGACGCACCCAGTGAGGATCGTACGCATTACTAAGTTATTTACGAAGTTTATTCTCGAACGAGGCTACAGTAACGGGACTGCTAACGATGGTAATACTCATTAAACTAACGAATTGACTGATGAAATACATTGCCATCCACTACACTACGGTTTTTGTTTCATAAACGTTCGTTACATTCACTTACGTTCTAATACCCTTGGAAAAGGTATGAATCTAACTCTCCTCTCCCTAGCTACGGGTAAATAATAGGACAGACCGGGTTCTATAGCCTTGGGTAGCAACCGTTCTACCTAAGAAAGAAATGGCAACCTACTGGGGGAAAATATTCTGCCTAATCAGTCATGACTCGAATGAGACATGATCGCCCAAACGTGTATCACGTATGGCACTTAACTGACTGAACGTATCTGAGATACACTGTTATTTTTTAAACTTTTTATTAGTATCCAGTAAGTTTGGTCATGTTTAAAATATAAGCCTAACAAGAGTTAAAAATTCCAGTTATTTTCCCTTAATCGAGGGTTTAATCAAGTTGGGAGGGGTGATCACAGTTGCAAAGTCTTTCTTTAGAATAGCTTAAGGTGGTGTTACATGGGTACCTGTGAAAATTGTATTATTTATTTTTAGTTTGAATACTTAATATTTACGTTAAAACATCTGAACCTCGCTTCATATTTAAAACATAATTAATCTGAGACTTGTCATGTTTATAAAGTTCATATTAATACAAAAAAAATTACATGGAAGCACTAACATCATTAATAATAATGTTTGAAATTTCATTTGAAAACTGAATCTTGATCAAAATGTAACCCCTTTAAAAGCTTCTTTCTAAAATTGAAGAGGACATCCAAAAAAACTTTCCTAATTAATTATTAATAATTACTAACCTTTTCTCCATCTGTAAAAACGGATGTCATCAGCTTCCGGTTGCGTAGCTTGCAAAATCAGCAACTGTGTTTGCTGCACACAGAATTGTCTCACGGTATTAAATAACGAGATCACACACACACGCACGCGCGATTTTTTTTTTTCTTTTTCAAACGTTAAGTGAATTATAATGATTGGAATATTTTTTAAATGTTGATTTTAAATTATTATAGTTTCTAAAACTTTACAGTTAATCTTGAAAGTCGTACCTCACAATAATTATCATGTTGGAATTTTTTAAAAATACCCCAAAGAAAATGTAAATAAAGAACAAACTTGACAAATGCTACATCATTACGAGCAAATCGTTATTTCGTTTTTCCTTGTTATAAACTTGAAAGAAAAAATTGCTTTTGATCTTTGGAGAATTTGTTTTGAAAACATGAAATATATTTAAATAACCACGAACCAGAGATAAAATATAAAGAGAAGAATATTCTAAAACTGACATAGTTTACAGATGTAATTTTTTTGCAGTTTATTTATTTAGTTAAATGAAGATATTTAAGCAGGAGATTCAAAATTTCGATTCGATTGTAATATGTCTTTCAAACACCACTTTTGTAAAATATTTTTCGTTTCTGTGTATTATATCTATCGTCAAATTACGCTGGAAGACTTGATTCTCTCCTGATGGATGGGTAGTCGCTTAGGAACAACAGATACTGTAAACTGCTTGAAACTGTGCTAAAAATTGAACTGAAAAGACAGTAAAACTTATTTTTACAACGTGTTCCTTTCCTTCAGGAATTTCATCAAAGGCAAAATGCAAAGTTCATAAAGGAACGAAACGAGTTGCAACACGTTTTCCTATTTTGTCAATTCAGTTTCGTAATGTCTTTCAAATATATTAAATTCTATTAATTTTCGTAGTACTATAGTAATAAACAACAAATAACTATACAAACACACAAACACAAACACACACAAACACACACACACACACAAACAAACAAACAAACAACATAAAAGTAGATAGGTTCGCCTATCGCTTGGTTCATTCTCCCAATAGGGATTTATTCTTTGTTTCTTGTTTAAGATTGGGTTTGTGGTTTCTTCTAAAGTCTACATCAACTCTGTACTCTTAACGCTTGTTTTTACTTACGCTAATACAACGTCATACCTTATACCCTATACCTTGAGTGGCTCTTGGGTCTTGTATTAGGTAAACACCAGTAAAAAAAATAATATGTTTAAATAAGTAAAGTACAGAAATCTTTATAAATTTAATATATTTCGCTATTTATTTAGCTTCATCAGAAATTTTAAAAGTGAAATAATGCGAAGTTATTTCAATTTTAAAATTCTATGTTTCATTTGTTTTCGTTGGTTTTGTGGACGTCACATGTCTACTTCATAGCGTTTGTGTGTATGAGGTACAAACAGTTTGTGGACCAATTGAATTTAGTACTTTTAGAGAGTGGTTAGGTTAGTCCGGTACAAAGATGCATTAGTGGAGCACCTAGTGAAAATCCCACACGCTGCATAAGCTAATTGGTATACTGGACCAGCTTTCTAATTTTTGTCAGATAGCTAGCGAATGATCTAACGAGAGGAGCTTGCTAACCACTCCTATTTATCAAGATCCCATATTTCGCTAATGTCAAAAAGGCAAATAAATTGTAATTTGAATCTTTTATTATGTACGTTACTTATACAATATCTTTGTTTGGGAGTTGCAAGAAAGTGTCCCTTAAACTGTGGATTTAATTTAATCTATAGTTTGCGCATATGAACAATTAGTATAGATAGTGTATGGCTTTCGAAAGTAGAAATATTTCTTTTTTTATCAGATGAATTTACGGTCATGAAAAATACGATTCTGCGTAATTCTAATTCTACTTAGACTTCGACTAAAGTTACTATATTCTTTTTTAATAAACTATTTTTCTTTTACCAAATTTCGCACAATACAGGGCTCGAAAGCCACTCAAGGTAGAGGGTTACTGTTGGAATGTTAATGATGAATGAGATGTGAGATATGAGTGGAAGAGTAGGCTGTAGAAAATGGAGGCATAAGGAGGATACATAACGATGAAGAGGTAAAGTTTCCAGGTAAGCACCCCACAAACACACACAGGAATCTATTCCACAAAGTGGCAGTTTTTACGGAAAAATCTATCCGAATAGAACATTCTCCTTATATATAGAATAAAATAAGTAAAACAAGGGTGATTTGACACCGTGGAAGTAGCGTGGCGTGTCCTAGCAGTAACGGTTTGAACTGAAGAATGTAGTCGTGAACATGACGGTAAAATACATCCGGCAACAAGGCCTCTGATCGGGAGATTAGAGGTTTTAAGGAACGTGAAACAATCTCTTAATTGCTGTTGTTCCCAAAACAAAACACTATGAAAGTATAAAAAATACATTTTATAGCAAAAATATCAACAATACATTTTTATAAAGAAATAAATGATCACCAATACATATTTATAGTAAAATGACCGGCATTAAATATTTAAAACAAAATGACCAGCAATACATATTATAAGCAACAATAAATTTTATCTGTAGTTGAAGGCATACAATTGCGTTCAAAATATATTTTGTTGATAAAACTGTGCTCAAAGTATTTAGATTTCGGCATTAAATATGCCGCCAAACAAAATCATCTAACCAACTGAAGAATGAAACATTTGCCATGGAATAGCGATAAAGTAGCGATGGGCTTAAAAAGTTCCGTCTTTTAACTGTAGAGTAGTCATCGTCCACAAGGCCGCATAACCGATTTTGAACTCTATCATGTTTGGAAAGTAAGGATTGAACTGCTCCAGCCCAGACATAGCATCAATACTCTCTGTTTGGCTTAATCTGAGTTTTGTAAAAATAAAACTCACTCTCTGTAAAGTTACATTTGTCATTAGGCCAGGTTGTAAATTTGTAGAGATTTTCCAAGAGTAGCTTAGATGCGGAACAAGGCCGACAGTATGGGGTACCAAGTGAGGATCGAACTCACTACTCATTCGTAATAGTGCTAACGAGACAAGCTTGCTAACCATTACACCGCCTCGGTTGTAAATTTGCACGAGTGATTTAATTTGATGTCTTACTTGCTTTGCGATATTGTGTTGCACTGTAACTTATTCCTTATTTGAGTAAGCGACGTGACATATATTCGAACCCGAGTCTTGCGGACAGAACACTGACATACTAATCATACTAATCACTCAGGTACGCTCACATTTGTGCGCGTCTGTGTGAGCGAGTGTGACAGTTTGGAAGAAAAATTGATCACAACAGAAGAGAGTGTTTCACTCATATTTGCATTTAAAAAAAAACTGGTGTTTTGAAAATGGACCAGATCTCTCAGAAATGTACGAAAATAGTACAATATCATGAATAATAGACACAATGGAAGCAATTACTATAATTCTAGTAGGGTGCCTTATTAGAGCAAGGATTAGTATTGGAGACCATTACTAATGAAGCGATTTCAATCCTCACTGGGTACTTCACACTTGTGCCAGACTAAGCTAAGTTTAATAAATATCTATTGTATTCTCAGGAAGAATATATTCCAACCAAATAATCAGTGTATTTTGAAATAAATGGGCGCGCGCTTCAACAAAAAGCATGTTGGTATTGAGAGATGCGTGTGTGTATGTATATATATATATATATATATATATATATATATATATATATATATATATATATATATATACTAGCAGCATGGCCCGGCGTTGTCCGTGCTTGATTAAAAAATCGTATGACTCATACAGCAATCGCTATCACTTGACTTAAAATATTTTTGCCCCTCCTTGCCTTTAAATGAGTGCCCTTTGCCGCGCTGATGTTGCTACATGCCTTACTTCTTGCCTATCTTACACTGCAATTTTTTTAAGCTCTATACTAAACATTAAATCTGTTATGAAAAAAGAACTAAACAAAATGAACACAAAACGATCAGCTTTAAAAAAGGACTCGTAACTGGAAAAAACGAATGAAAAAAGCATGTTAACGACAAATACTTTTTCACACCTAACCCAGTTCTGCGGAATCAGAATCAACGTTGATTTTAAGCAAGCTAATGAGCCAATTGGAGTAAAGTGCCATGTAGATTTAAATTTTTCCCACTTGTGACGAATGCAGATATCGATTTTTTTTGCATGCTAGTTAACATTCGTGTCAGTCAGCTGTCGGCTCTCACGCTGGCCAATAGAATCTTCCTGCTTATTCATGGCAGCCAGCTATTGGCTCTCACTCTGGCCAGTACAAAATGGCCACAAACTACATGAAAACTGCCGTAGAAGCATGAAAAAATTGATTATTTCTACTATCGATGGGAGTTGGGAAATGCAAAGTCGGTCTTGGCCTTCCCGCTAACTTGGAGCATGTGCATGTAAATTTTGGTGCAAATCCGTCGAAAATTGCGGCCGTTCATTCGTTACACACACATAGACACATCCTGCCTTATATATATATATATATATATATATATATATATATATATATATATATAGAGAGAGAGAGAGAGAGAGAGATGTTTTCCTAATTCTTTTTTTTTTATTTTGCTTCTTCATCTATATTTTCCCTTTCTTTTTCTTCTTCCGCTTCTTTTTCTTTTTCTCAACTTACCCTTTTTTCTCTATCTCTCGCTTTTCCTTTTGTTTCTTTTTCGTCGTTCTTCTCTACTTCTCCCTTCTTTTTACTTATTCTCCAATTCTGTTCCACTTTCTCTTCCTTTTTTTCTTTTTTAACTGCAGACATACTTGTGATAGTTATTTATTTTAGGTTAAATTGTGGTTGTCTTATGAGTGTGTTAGAGAGAGAGAGAGAGAGAGAGAGAGAGAGAGAGAGGAGGGATATAGTAACAGGCAATTTTAAAGATAGGATCACCAAGAAAGAAAGAGTGTGTGTGTTCCTGTTTAAGTTATATTTATATTGTAAGAAAGGCATCGGTTTCTTGAAAACTGATTGAATTTCCCTGAAATTTAAGAAACTAATATGACTGAAGACACAATGGAAGCAATGATGGTATTTATCCCAGGAAAAAATAATGTACCCAATTTTCAAACTGTTTTATATATATATATATATATATATATATATATATATATATATATATATATTGTCTGCGAATGTGTGTAAGTAGTAAGCTGTTTCATGGGAAATTAAAAAAATCATACTTGTTCCATTTTGGACTGTAATAAAAGATTAGTCAATAAACAGTAATTTTCTCTTTAAAGAAGACATTTTAATGTGTCAGAAAGCTTAAGAAAATAATCGGTTTGAAACGGAATTTTTCTCTCTAAAATATTATCATTACTCAACAATATAAAACTACAACTAAGTGATAATATTGCTTTTGCTGTAACGTATGTATTTTATAGATTGTAAAATGTTTAAAAAAAAAGAAGCCTACAAAATTATAAACTCATAAATTCTGTAAAAAAATTTCCAGTAGAAGATGATTATCATAAGCTGATGCAACATGTACGCCGGTTAGGCGTTCAAGACTTGTGTTATGATGCCGGTAGAACGAATACAGAATATATTTTGGGGCGAAATTACTATATGAAATTGGTTCTTCGGAGCTGTCAAATAGTTTTTGCTCTGATATTTATAAAAAAAAGATATTACAAACATTGTTATTATTAATAAATATCAGTATAACATAAATGTGGTACAGTTCTCTTTTCTTCGTAATGATCAAAACTTTTTGCATTTAAGCCTCCATGAGTACAATAGGCGTGCATACATACCAAATTTGTGGGAGTCACATGAAAAGGTTTGGCCGTATGTAACGAGCAAACATGCCCTTGCAAATACATACATACATACATACATATATATATATATATATATATATATATATATATATATATATATATATATATATATATATGACAGAGGGAGAGAGAGAAACACGAGGAATACTCTGAATGTAATGCCTCCTACTATACCTAAAACCAAAGTACATTGCAGTGAGTTATAGATCGAAGCGTTGTGGTGAGGTATTTCCATATCTGGAGTCGATAACTATATTTGCTTCTTACTGAGTCGAAAAGTCGACGAATCCAATTAACAGGCTTTTTCATAAAATGGCTTCGTTTCATGAAAAATGTTTGCAACAATAAATTAATTACATCGAATTCTGAGAATAAACCTGTGACGAAAATGTCACGCCGCACGTTGGTTTTCTGTCGAACGCAACAAAAGAATCTTTGGGATGTGCAGTTTGACTAAATTAAACACTTACCACACGTTTTATCTCATCGACACCACTCTCAAATATCGTAATTGCAAATTTACACTATATCGAAAAAAATTCAAATTAAATCGATATTCATATGACGTAATTAAATTAAGATTCCCATGTCTTACAACCGTGTAAAAAATACAAATTATAAGTGGTTATTGCAATTTATCACATATAGTCGGAAAATAATCGGATTAGAATAAAGCTATGTGCTGGTAGCGTAACGACTATCGGCGTAGAAAGTGGTGTCAATGAGCTGATTTCAAATTCTTGTTTGTTGCATTCAATTTCGCACTAAGGCTCTTTGAGGGGTGGGGCAAAAATCCATCTCTTCTCCCTCATCAGTTATGTGTGCTCTCTAGCTTTGAGTGATATAGAGAGCCTCGGAGAAGGACATTGTTGAAGTCAAAACTTTGGAGAATGCCACCGGAAACTGCTTCATTATCTTTCCTAAGAAATCATGACAATTGACAAATAATAAAGAAAAACATCTGTGGAGAGCCATAATTGCTTTCATTCTGAAGTGACATTGCTTTTAATTTGAATTTGTTGTCGTTAAATTGTTTTACAGATATGCACTTATAAAACGCTAAAAAAAAGAAACAAAAGATCGAAACTTGTCAACAAATTTTAGCAAGCCATTTTTTTAAAATTCTAATTTTTTTTCATGTCATCTTTTTTCAAATGACGACTTTCTACATAGTCAAACTCTTCACACTTAGACTATTGACTTGACAAAACCTTTGTTTCCTGATTTCTCAACTCCCTTTGACTTATCATATTAAGCTAAATATAGAAAATAACGGAATCACTTTATCCACCCCCGCTATCAATCAGGGTGTTTAAATTCAAGATACATGCCAAACTAGAAACGTCGATTAGTGACAATCAACCAATCACACTATGACACACTGCATAGAACGTTCCATTCAATCTTGATTAGCTTAGATTTATTTTCAAAAAAAAGTTTCTTTCTAGAATCCCTGAAATATTAAGACAACTTGATTTTTTTCTTTAAAGGGAAAAAGGTCACTCATTCCCAAAAGACATTATTCTTTTTGCTATATCATGACAATTCGGTTTTATGTACGGGTTTATTTCAGGAAGTAACCTCACCGCTCCATAAAACCAATGAATTACTCACTTTTTTCCTGTAGATGATGTCAATCTTCATTTGAAGGAGGATTTATGTTTGCCCATGTGTTGGATTCTGGATAACTGCTCAGCATCGTCCTTTCACTTGCTCCCTCTCTCTCCCTTTCTCTCTCTCCTGTTATCATGGTTAGTCGTTGTTAAAACGTATGCATTTGTACTAGAACATGTACCATTAACTACTAACCGGCATAATTTTGTTTTTATATGCTTTTATATTTCGAATAGATAGTTATAAAGAAAATAAATAAGGATATTCTCATTCCTTTTTCATTATAATTATTGTGGAATAAAAAGATTGAGTCAAATACGGATAGGGACAATTTTGTTATGTAAAGAGGCAACGAAATGGCCATTATAGGCAAAAGAAAAACGGGAACAGGACGGTAACCCATGCAGATCAAATAAAGACCTGAGAATAATGTAAGGAGAAAGGCGATGAGCTTTCCATAGGTACTCTTAGGTACTCCAAATCAACAAGGAAATACGACCTTACAGAAGAAAATAAATGAAGATATGGTTGTGGAGGATCAACCAAGAGGATTCCTAAATGTCGAATGAAGACGTAAAAATGGAAGAAAAATACCTTGACTACACCATGGGATGAGCAAGAACGAGATCATCATTTACAAATATACGAATGTGGTGGGGGTTATAAGATTGTATTACACCAATTTCCACAAGAGTCTTCCTTGTATACTTGTAAAATCTACAATGCCTGTATTGCATATCTATATATTGTATATTTATTTATATTATATGTTCAGGGAGTTACCAAAGTAATTTAAAACACTATAATAGTTGCAACTATCACTGCGACCTGAAAGTATTTTTATAATCAAGACAAAATATTATAATATCAATTGATATTCTGAAGTTAATGTTTGTGAATATGTCTCTCGACGATGTCAGCTATGCCTAACTATGTCATAAAAGACTTAAAATAAAAATAACATTTACATATTATTGTATCACACAATAGGGTTAAAATGGTTATGATAAACGAGGTGTGTGATATGAATGAAAGAGGAGGTGGTAGGAAGTGAGGATAGATAATGATTAGCTATTTGAAGAGGTTACGATTCTATTGTTCAAGGAAGCAACCACGCGGGAGTCTGTTTCACAAAGTAACAGTTCTTGGGAAAAGTTCTTGGTAACCTGATCCCCTATTGACTCATGAGTTATTTCGTTCTCATAGTAAAATGATGCATGTTCACTTATTGGTATAGAGTAATGTGAATTCTTACCATAAGAATAAAATAGCTCATTAGTAAGATGAGGAAACTAGGTTGCATGTCCGGTAAATATATAGTCACATTTTGTTTTGTATCATAGAATATAACTTCTTCGTTACTGTTGTGAACTTGTTAGGGCCAGAAATAAAGACACAACGAGATGAATTGAGTTAAACAAATATATTAACAGAAACAGTAATACAAAACATATAAAAATGAGAGTGTTACAGCAATAATGTTCGGTCCGATTGTCAGAGCTGACTCCTGGAACTTCCCTCTCCAAAAAGCAGTACCTGCTCCTTTTTATAGCTGGGAGAGTCCATGCGTGCCTGGGTAAATTACCATAACAGTTCCAAAGATATTTAATTAATTTTCAGACTATAGCTATTGTTAACACACACACACACACATATATGCATATATATATATATATATATATATTAGGTTGGTGCAAAAATAATGTCAGTTTTTGACGTATTTTTAACGTCAAAAACCGACATTATTTTTGCACCAACCTAATATATATTCATAAAAAGAGCACACCAGAATTCATCCTCTTGTCTACTTTCCCTTAAAGAACTCAACAATGCTAAACAGACATTAGTTAACAACGGCTTCCTTAACTAAATTAGACTATTTCTTCCCAAAGTAAATAATAACGATAGTGAACACAGTCAAAAATAAAATAAATATTTTCTACAAAAGCTAAATGCACGTCAACTGCAAACAAGACAAATCTTCACTTAGAAATATCATAAAGAAATACACTACCCCAATTGACCCGAACAACAAAAAAAAAATCAAATTAATTATCTATTAGAAAAAAATTAAAACAGTTAACCTTATCCTCAAAAATAGCAACACACACCAGCAAAATCAAAATTACAACAAACGAACATTATTTATGAGTTCAAATTCCACTTAAGGAACTGTGTTCCTGGTCAAACCAAACTCATAAATAATTATATCGGTCACAATACTACATGCCTATCCAAACGCCTTACGTTACAGCTATCCGACCACAACTCTTTTAGAACCCATTTAAACAAACACTCAAACTTACCAGACCCCATCCGAAACATACTAGTAAAAAATATAAACATAATAACCTCATCCACATATAAAAAAAGATTAAAAATAATGGAAACAATATTAATAAAAAAGAAAAAGCCAACACTCAGTAATATTAACTAGGAACACGGTCACAGTGTGCTGACAGTGTTCGGAAAATAAAACATCCCTATAACTCTAAAAACATATACACAACCCATACACCCAGTTAAAAAGCAAAGAAAAATCATCCTTGATAATAGCTAAAGTTATAGTCTGAAGTGCCCGGAATTGCATATATATTTTCCTAAATGCAGCAGTCTTTCTTTTCCAATATATTCTATCCACATATTGAAAGCCATACGCATTCGTGTGTGTGCAACATGCAACCACGAAGGTAAGGTTTCAGACTATTAATAACATACTCACGATTTATATTTATATATATATATATATATATATATATATATATATATATATATATATATATATATATATATATATATATATATATATATATATATATATATAATGAGACAGTCTGGCTTGTAACTGAAATACTTGTACCTCACTAACGCCAGTGGTCAATATTCGAACGGGTGGGAAAAGCTGAAATTTAGGGGGCTGATTTTTAAGCCACACAAGCTCATCTTATATGGAAGATGGATACAACAGCGGGTATCTATCTATTTATCTATCATCACTCTGAAGCAGCCATATTCAGTAAGTCCTAACTGTAAGCTGGACGAAGCATGTTGTTTTATTGTATTACAATTGACTTACTTGCTGCCTATCAACTTACCGGAAGTTAACGCAGTGCGCAGAAAGATCCTAACTTGGCACATCAGATTCTCGGTTGCTGAGGCTCGAGATGATTCCAGTATGGACGTGGTCGATATTGAACAATCAGCAGCTCCTCTCTTTCACTCTCTCTTTCTCTTTCTCTCTCTCTCTCTCTCTCTTGTTATTTCCCCTTCTAATTCCGTCCTTAACTTTTTATTTTACAGTCTTTTTATTATTTTTTATTAGTCCTTTTTTCTTCTTCCTTTTTATTTATTCTTCTTTTTCTGCTTTCTTATTTTCTTTCTTTCTTTTTCTTGAATTATTTTACATGCTTTTTCTTTGTCTTTTTTTACAATTCTTTTTCATTGACTTTTTTCTTTTTTCTGTTCAGAACATACTCCCTGTCCTCATTCCAGCGAATATAACGAACCTTTGGCGTGATATCTTTACCTGGTTGAATGTCATGACTCTGATCAGTAAGCGGAATCACATACCTCAACAGGCATACATTGATTTGCATATGAGATTATTTTGTATGTGCCCGTGTAAAAATACTCGCAACCGCACGCACGCTCTGCTTACTATGTAGGTATGCATCTATCTATCTATCTATCTATCTATCTATCTATCTATCTATCTATCTATCTATCTATCTACCAGCTTGCTTTAGTTTGGCACAAGGCACGATGGAGCAAAATATAGTGATAATATTGTGTGGCGTCAAACTACAAGTTGAGCGGACACATCTGTTTTAAAAATTGCCATTCGAAATTATAGCTATTATTTTGTGAAACCACTAACCTCCCCCCTCTCTCTGTCTCTCTCTCTTTCTCTCTCTCTCTCTCCTTACAGATAAGAATTTATTTAGAGTAGCTTGTTACTTATATAATTGTCCGCGTCTTGAAATGAAATGGCACATAGAAGAAAAAGCGTATATTGGTTTTTACCTAAGGCCCACCATACACATCATCTACATTAAATACTCCTCTCATATTGTGGGTAAATTTTATTTGTTAACAGTTTTGGTTATTATTTGAAAAGTGTGCTGAACTACTATGTCATACCAATCTTCCTTTATAGTAGTGAATGCTGGACAATTCAACCACATAAGAAAAGGAGACTTGAGGCAACAAAGATATGGTTCTACAGAAGGATGCTGAGAATAACATGTGAGCTACGAAGAAATTTTAAGAAAAAAGATACTTAGAATCAGAAAGAGACATTAGAAATTTCTGGGACACCACTTGAGGAAAGAGAGCTTGGAGAATTTGATACTCACAGGATATGTTGAAGGCAAGAGGAAAATGGAAACAGCGAGTAACTTACTTGACGAGTTTGTGAAAATGGATAGTAGAACAGGTGGTGAGAGAAGTATTTAAAAAATGGAAACAATTTAAACAAGTAATGATTAGATTAAATATCTCGGAAATTATGCAAATTTAAAATTGTATTTAAAATTCGTATTTCTCTTTAACTTGAAACAATTGTGAAAAACTACCATATTACGATCGAATTTGGAGCTTTCAAGAAAATTTCTTAACCAATATTATCAATGGAAATTTCAAGGATTTTTTTTCTTGTATACATCCGCTTAAATTATTAAAAATATTATATGACATATTGGATCTGTGATGGAAAAGTAAATATATTCCTACGAATCCCTGAAGAGATTTTACTCAAAATGCTCACAACTGCCTCGAGTGGTGAGTCTTTTTAAGTGTACAAAGCAACAAATTATTCTTTGTATTCCAGTTTTCGATAGAACAATGAAAATTAAAGGCCTTTTTTTAATTACAAGCGTTGTAATTTGCTTTTAATATCCAACCATATAAAAAAGGGATACTTCTGTAAAATAGGCAATGCGATTGAAATAAATATTAGGTTGGTGCAAAACTAATGACGTAATAATATCGTTTTTTGACGTTAAAAAATACGTCAAAAACGACATTACTACGTCATTATTTTTGCGCCAACCTAATATATCTTAAAATATTTTCTTGTTCGCTTATGACAAATCCTTAGTTGTGCATTATTTATCCTGTATTTGAAGTCTTAGAAGATTTATAATTTATGTCACATGTACATTTTTTTCTTTCAATTCCAAACTACAGGTTTTTTAATACAGCTGTTGTCATAAATCAGAAGAGGGGGGAGACGGGACTTTTAGTTTCATAGAATGCTGTTCTGAAATGTGAGAATCAAGGTCTCTTATTTAACAAACTTTCTCATTAATGGACTATATTAGTTAATACGACCATATGTAAATTATGCAAGAGTTATTTTAATATCACTACAAGTACTTTTATCATTTTTTGTTGAGTATATTTTATAGTTATTTTATAGACTACGTTTTTATAGCTTTTAATAAAGCATGTTTATCTAGTTTGTTTATAGCGTACATCGTAATTGATCACATGAAATGCCAATCAAATCATAGTGACATATTTACAGCCAGTCGTTTTGACAAACTGACTATTATTTTATATGATCTGCCAGCGAATAGAATTTAAAAAAAAAAAAGAAGGAAAATATTTCTGCAAATGTCATCTTTAAGTATAAAATAATATTTTTTGGTCTGTTCAGGGGAATGGATTTGCGACAAGGCACTCAAATTAACCAACTAATCTGTGTTTGTATTTATTATTAATTTTGAAAATATTCAACGAGAAAATATGTAATTAATTAATGTTAACGCGCTCAATATATCATTAACAAAATCCTACAACAATCTGTCTTTCTTATTTTCTAAAAGAAGGCTTCTTTTTTTTTTTACTATTTTACATTGATATTGTCGGGCCAAATTTTTCGACATTATTGGTTTTGTTACAACGTTTCTACCGCTGCCCCACCGAAAAGTTATTTTTTTTTTTCCTGAGACCCAGTCTTATTATTATACATTAAGTGTTTGAGACCATTTTCCTTGTCTGTGTTGTCTGTGTTGTCTTCGTTACAATTGCATATGGATAGCTTAAAAAAATCTTATCTTTACTGCATTTATCACTATCTTTCTCTCCCTTTTCAAATGTTCTTTTCTGGTGTCTACCTCGTTCGATAATCATTCAAAAACTTCCAATGAAACCCTTTAATCGGGAAGAGTATATTGCAATCAATCATTTACTTCTCACGTCCGGTATCGTAATGACAAACAGCTACAAACATGATTTCATTCAACGTTTCTAATAATATTAGGTTGGTGCAAAAATAATGTCGTTTCCTCACATATGTTACTATGTGAGAAAACGACATTATTTTGCACCAACCTAATAATAACCACAATAACAAACCCTTTCTTTCTTTCTTTCTTTTTTTTTTTACTTGCATTTTTTCTTTCTTTCGTCTCTATCACTTATATACGAGCATATACATTTATTTAAAGGATTAAATAAATGTATATGCTTTCTGTTTTCCCGCTTTTCTCTACCTTTCTGACTTCCATGTTTTCTTCTGTTAAACTCATTTTTCGACATTTTCTTCCTCTCACTTGGCCTTTTTCATTTGCTTCCTGTATATTATTTTTTTGGTTTCTCGTTCAGACTTCAGCACAGAAGAGCTAGAAATTGGGCAGATACTATACTCTGATCCCAGGAAGACATAAACGTTGTATGTACAACCAAGCAGAATAACAATATAGGCAACGATATCAATCTTGACAGAGATTTAAAATTTTGACGAATTATGAAAATGACAATTGTATTCATAATTCTTAAAGTACTTGCAAAAAGACAGAATGAAATTGAAATCCAACTGAAAACATAGAATTAATGAAACCAGAAAGAATATAAGAATAGTAAGAAAGAGTTTTAAGGAGACTTTCCAGACAGTTGATCTGCAATGAAAGCCATCGGATAATACTGGAGTTTCTCTTACAGACGTCTTTGCGCGTAACTTGTTAAGATATAAACAAAGAGAAAACTAACTGATAAGCTGATATTACAATGCCAAAGATTTTCGATGGGACAATTATTCAGAAGACAACATTACTAAAATTTGCAATAACCACGCTGTGTAATAGTTTCTTCGGAAGATAAACGCCTGCATCGCGCATACAACTCGCGTAAATGTTATGTATATATAAATACTTCTTCACTTTTATCCACTTCATTATGTTTTTCATAGTGTTATTAATTTTAGTCTGAGATAAAAGCGAGAATCGCTTGGGGAAGCGAGATAAGGCGTGGTGGAATGAAAAAGGCTGGAATGCAAAAGGTGGAGAGATGAAAGAGATGAAGATGGCGGAACCGAAACTAATGTTGATTACTTATCAAGAACCTAGAAATAAATTTATATATATTTGTATATTCATTCGTTTTGCCGTTGGTTCATCCTCATAATCGAGTCGTCCAGGCAACTTTTATACACCCTCCGCCCTGTAACGGTGTTTTAACATAACTTCCTGATTCTTTTTCGCTTTCCTTTTTTTTTTTTTTTTTCTTAGCCGGGATTCTGATTCATTGTCAGCGAGGAACAGTGAGTAAATTGAATGTGTACAAAATGCGACCAATCTTCTTTATTTTCTTTGAATTCGTTTCCCTTCTCGCCTTTCTTTATCTCCTTATCAGTGAATGTTCATTTTAACGATAGTTCTTTATCCTTCTTTCTCCAGTTTTGCTTCTCTCTGTTTTCCTTCTCCCTTTTTGACTGAGCTATTTATTTTAGGATCTGGCATACGTCTGGCATAGATGTGGAATGTGTTAGCTTGTCTATAAGTAGCGCTGCCTTTGATGCTTTTAACAAAAATACGCACGTATGCATGCACTGAAATAGAAATTTGAAAAATAAATAAAATAAAATAGAAAAGGACCTTTCCATTCAATATAAGAGTTCGTAGGTCTTAATAAGAAGAAACAAAAAGAAAAAAATATAGACATCTGAGCAACACATGCACATACATGCAGGAATATAACACTCACACACACGCAAGCACACATTAAGTCATAGATACTCTCACATAATATAACACGCCCACACATACGCACAGCAGCATGCAGAGTCTTGTCAAGAATTGGACGACAAAGTTTGTTGATGTTATTGTTACCATCATATTTGTGAAGATACTCGACAATGGAACAGAGCGCGTGAAGTGGATTCATGCCTTTTCTCAGTGGCGTACCTGAAGCATGACAGTAATGGCACGTGCCTGATCTTCGATTAGTATGGGAGAGAATCAGGGGAATATCCAAATTGTTAAACCACTTATACAAATTATTGGATAAAAATACGTGAATCAAAGAAGACTTTGTGATCTTGTTTCGCCATCATTTTTTCATAAAAAGGTTATCGAACTTAATGATATTTTTCAGTTTGATATTATGGTAAAATTATCTAAAAGATTGGTGTCACGCTTTCAAATGTTTTTTTTTTTTTTTTTTTTTTTTTTTTTGGATAATGGAGCAGTTTCAGCGATTACTAATGACGCTATTTTCCGTCGATATGACTTGGATTTGTTCCAAAGTCACTAATGCTAAGGGAAATACGAACTCGTTCTGGCGACTTCGTTTTCGTGGTTGGTAACGGTTACACCACCGCGCATAATATCCTATAAGACATCTATTTACAACATACGCACAGACACAGACATATAATTGAGAGTTGTGATGTACAACTTTATATATCAGAGATATAGTGGCTAATTAAATGACAAAATGGGAACAATAAAAAAAGGGATGAAAGCAACAGCAGTGGAACCCTGAATAAGGCCGACTTCTACATATATTTAAAAAAAAATTAAAGTTAAGTAACCCTTTATTTTCACTATTTCTCCATCGATAAAAAATTATTAGTGTGACAATGTCCTTTCCCAGGCTGAAACGCGTAACATAAAATTTGTTTCACATTTTGTTATTCAATTATCATATATATATATGTATGTATGTATGTATGTATGTATGTATGTATGTATGGATGGATGGATGGATAAAAATGCATTCTTGTTTCAATGCGGCTGCATTTCGACTGGTGAGAACCAAAGATGTATAAAGGAAAAAAGACTATAGGAAATAGTTTTACCCGGCGCCTTTTGTCCAATGTGGACTTTCTCAAGGCAAAAAAAAGAAATGAATTCATTGAAACACAATATCTATAAACAACAAAGGAAATTGGACAAAACGCGTCGGTTAAAACTACAGCTTTCCTATTGTCTTTTTTATCCTTTATACATATTGTCTTTTTCTACAGGTTAATTGTGAGAAATTTTTACACACACACATGTATGTATATATATATATATATATATATATATATATATATATATATATATATATATATATATTTATATACACATATTGTGTGTATTTAGGCAGCATCTTTTCATTGATACACGTTTCATTAAATATTATAGACAAGTGTTGTCTATTTATTTTATGCAAAATTTTTTCGTATCATCTGATAAGTTTAATAACATTATCGTTGAACGAAGAAAGAAATTGACAATATTGATCCATATTTTTTTAATACAATCTAAGCTTTCGGCTTGCATAAGCCATTATCAAAGATGTCAATTACAACATATTAAACAATATACGGACAAGACAGTGATGATAGCCTGTCAATGTTTACATAGATGATTTCTAAGCAACGATAAACACGTGCATATAAGACGCTAGATGCGAAAATCGCACCGCATCTCATGACGTCACACATGACCACACGAGAGTGAATGGAGAAGTATAAAGTATGGTAAGCCGTTGGTATAAACCAATGGCTTCTGTTACCAATTATAGACATTTAAGAATATTTGTAGAGATGCCATAATTGATTTTGTTTAGGTTGGGTTTCAAATGCTTGATGTATAATGCTTCAAGGATTTTTAGTTTTTGTCTATTGTTTTCATGTCGAAGTATAATTGTGTTTTCGACAAGTATTTTACGGAATTGTGTGTGCGGGCAAGCATGTTGTTTTAAATGTCTAAAAATGTTAGAGTTTTCATTCAAATGTAGTGTCAAGCGTCGGGAAAGCGAGTTTGTTGTGTGACCAACATAAATATTATTTAATTCGTTGGAATACACTCTCCCCCAAAGGGCACTTGAATTTATAAACTACGTTGTTTTTTTGCAAATCGCTAACCGGGGGAGAAGAATCATTGCGAAGTATTAAGTTGGATATAATAGATTTAGTGTAGTATATGATTAATTTAATTTTTTTGCTAGGATCTGTAGTTGATATATTAGAATTTACTAATTTTTTTAGTATATTTTCATCTTGATTATAATTAGTATGCATTTGATTACGATATAGGAGATTAATATATTTGAGATCAGTAGAATCAGTATTATGTACAATTTGCTTAGTATTGAGATTTCTAAGAGAGCATCTTATTTGTTCATCAACTATATAGTTTGGAAAGCTATTATTAATAAGTGTCTGTTTTATATTCTTTAGTTCACTGTAAAAAATCTGTTTTGTGGATGAATTAGTTTCTGCACGATGTATTAGATTCTTTATAATTGCTATTTTGTAGTAATATGGGCATTCGCTCTTGTAGTGAAGTGTACATGAATTTATGCTGGTAGGTTTTTTGTATGGCGAAATAGTAAATTTGTTATTATTTGTCAATATGTCAAGGAAGGGGATTTTATTAGTAGTATTGAGTTCATATACATATATTTATGCATACATATATATATACATATATATGCATACATATAAATATATACATGCATACATGTATATAAATATATATATATATACATATACATATATACATGCATACATATATATAAATACATACATATACATATATACATACATATGTATACATATATACATACATATACATATATACATACATACATATAAATACATACATATACATATATACATACATATATATATATATATATACACACGCACACACATATATATGTGTTCATGTATGTATGTATGTATACACACACACACACACATATATATGTATATCTCGATCGGTAAGATTTCTTCAGGCAGTGGATGTTAATAGTGATTCCCGAGCGCTCTGTTTAATTTTGAACCTACAATACCTGAAGAATCCTTACTGGTGGAAACTATGGTAGCATGAATGGTTAGTATTCCTTGACTTTGATATTTAATAGCTCTGTACATTGGTCTTTCTTTTCTACATTATGTATTGAGCACTTTTTTATATAACCGATAATTTTGACCCCTCCCCACCAAAAAAACTGTTTTACACACACACACACACATATATATATATATATATATATATATATATATATATATATATATATATGACACAAAAAAGTCTATCCGTCTACCTGGATACAAATAAAATATTTTTAGAACAAATATTAAGTTTGATTTAAAACTGACCGTGGAAATATTTAAATATACGAGTAAAGGTTTTAGAGTTTTGTCGTTGTGGTTAAATCTTGTTAGGAATACGGGAAAACGTGGAAAATTTGCTAACATTTAATTTTCCTTCCAAAATTTTTAATTTATGGCGAATTATAGAAAACTATCGGGCGGCATTTAAGCTATCTCTTGCAGAAGGTACTTGATTGGTCCTTCATCACAATAGTTATAGAGGAGTAGATGCGATAGGCAACAATAAACTACAGAAGAACTCAAAATTGATCGCTGCATTAAGTATTGCATTAATATTTAAGCTTACCTTTTAAAATTTTAATGATAATTCTTCTGCCGCAACTTAATTTAAAGACAATTTGATGCATGTAGGTCCTTACTTTTCAGACAAACAGTTATTTTTATTTCATGGGTGACTTTCGCTAGATTTCGCAATTAATTTCAAATATTCCCAAATTTATTTCCAAGTTATAAAAATTGTTATCGTACAAAAAATTAGTCGCAAAAAATCACGTAAAAAAATATCACCGAAAACAATTGCAGTAATGAAAATTTGGAAATCCCAAATTTCAGGATTGCGAGTCTGGATCCGGCCCGGAATGTTTTTAATTTGCTCACGGAGACCGCCTGATTCCAAAATGGTATGATATGTTGGACTACGGCCTCTAGGTGTAAAGTTTAAAAAGTATGACAAAGTGACACACTGAGATTAGCATTTATATATAGAAGAATACTTTACCATTTTTGTAGGGTATCACAGATTCAGTCAAATGTTGGCACGCATGAAGTACAAATTTTGGTAATTTTTCCGAAAATCAGTTTTTTACGATTTTCGGAAAGTGTGTGTGTGTGTGTGTGTGTGTGTGTGTGTGTGTGTGTGTGTGTGTGTGTGTGTGTGTGTGTGTGTGTGAGAGAGAGAGAGAGACTGAGCGAGAAGAATGTTTCTTTAGGTTTATTTATATGGTAACTGTCCACAACCAACTTTTCTATGGAAAAAGATGATTTTCAGATCTCACAGATTTGAGCAAATTTATGTATATTAGAACTAACTAAATAAACTAATCTTTTCAAACTTTAATTGAATCAAACCAAGGAATGTAAATAGGCATTTTTTTTTTAGTATTTTGTGCTGACCTTTATTCATCAACAACGTCTCTTTGGTTCATTTTTGAAATCCTGTAAACCATGTGTTTGTAGGCATCTAACATAACGGCTAAGTTAGCTAGTATCTTTATAGATGTTAAAAAGCTCTTAGTGATGTTCACTGAAGTCGACTGTAAAGAGTGTTCATAATAAAACGGAATTTCTGCACCTGGATGTTTCGCTCTCCTGCTGAGACTCTTGGAGCCATCATGAAAGAGCGTGTTGTTAATGTCCTCTTCAGATAGTAGCATTCTCAGCTGCATTTGACGTGGGTGATTGGTGAAGTATTGTTGGAAATAAAAGGCGGACAACAAATGAAAAGAAACCGCCTTCGTTCTTTTGAAGCTACGTTAGAGAATCTCGCAAGGCTTTTGGTGAGAAATCAATTAAAAATATTGACAATACTTTGAGGTGTTGATTGCAATTAAGTTGTTGTTATTATTAAACACCCTTTCACGTTAATAATTATGTCATATCTAAAGCTAATTTAGATGCGGTAAAATTTTGATGTCGGTGCAGTTTCAATTTCAGTAAATTTTTCATTGCTAAAAATCTCATTTAAATTGTTTTAATTACTTAATTAATGTCGTTTGTTTGCTTTTCCCCTGAGCATTAAACATGGCATCCTGGTCCACTGATTCTTTCGATTTTTTTTTCTTTTTTCTTTTTTTTTACTATCTCTACCAATCTGTATTTGGTTGGTGCAAAAATAATGACGTAATAATGTCGTTTTTTGACGTATTTTTTAACGTCAAAAAACGACATTGTTACGTCATTATTTTTGCACCAACCTAATATGTATATGAGAAATGGCATATCCCACCCACGAAAGGCAGATGGGTGGAAAGACAGGCGTGAACCTTTCTAGATGTCAAGAAGCTCTATAACTAATGTTATTACTCCCCCACCTTCAACAAGTTTGTTGGAGGTAGTCCTCCTAACAGTTAATTAATTTTAATCCGGGAGAGAAAACTGCAGATTCAGTGAATTTGTTTGCGCGTGTTTAAAATTGATGAATTTTCTAGAACTTCAAAATTAGATTTGGACGCTCCCACAGGTTAGGCCTAATTGATAAAGGAATATAGAAGTATTGTTATCTTGAATTTATTATTAGATGTAGCATCATCAGTTGCTATTAACTTTTCATTAGTATTTCTTTCATTTTAATTTCAGTTGCTTTTCATCACATCTATTTAATCCGACATTTCACAGCCGTTAACGATTGTCATAGAAATTGTAATAACAAACAACTAAAATAAAGATACAAGACATATTAGTAGAAAATTAATAATAATGAATATAGAATGAATTTTAAATGAAACCTAATGCCTTTGACATCAAATAATGTTTAGTGAGTGAGAAAGTGAAAGTTTTAATTCTATAGTTGCTGAAAAGTTTTTAGATCAAAGATCTAAACTCATAGGCAATTTGTACGTTCGGAATGTATTTAGACATTTTGAATATTTAAAGAACCGTTGCGCAGCCTTGATATAATTTGATAATGAATCAGGGATTATATTAATATGCACGCCTGAAAAGACACAACCTCGCGGGATGGGATAACTGAGTTGGGAATGAAACGCTATTAAATGAGTTTGTGCTCGGTGTAGCTGCCACATTTGCTCCGAGTGAGTAGATTCTTCACCACTTGTGTAGAAGTGTTTGACAAAATATTGCATCACTCAAGTTTTCCATTCTCCAGCCACCATCAAGTTCATATTTGACGTCTTGTGGTTGTTAATTTTTTTTTTCAAAGTTAAAATTGTTGTTGAAATGCTGTGGACAAGATTAAGGAGAAAGCAATGAGGCAATTGGTAGCGACTGCGAAAGATGATTTGCAAATAGTTTTGGAAAATAATAGGAGTTTGAGTTCCGAAGAGAAGTATTATGAAAGAGACTAAGGCGTCATTATAATTTTCCCATTGATGATTAATGGCTGAATATTTTCCGGGCAGACCTCTTATTCGCACGTGCACGTGTGTCATTACACCAGTAGAGATATTTATCTTTCAATTGTGCCATTGTTTCAGACTAAGATGAGCTTATTAAATACATTACTATGTGGTCATCGTTGACTTCACAATTTTGTTTGACGAGTTTAGAAATTATGCAGCAGATACGAGTATCAGAGAACACGTACCTGTCAAAATTGCTCAATTTTCATAATCTTTGTTTCTGACTGGGCTCGAACATCAATTGCAATAAGTGTAGATACAGCACCAGCTCAACTAACAAATGGACTCCAAATATGTCCCCGTCTCTTAAAAAAAAAACAAACTCAAATACCTGTTCATTCAATAATGACGTAGAAAAACGTCAGATGTTGTCTGAGTAATAATGCGTTCTCGGCATTCAAAAACGCATTCAACACAGTCTTATTCTAGTGTATATAAAGATGACGAAATAAAACTCTCTCTCAGTCTCTCTCTCTCTCTCTCATTTTCATTTGCCGACTCCCTATGTGTGTGCATTTGTTTTTATCGCTTTTGGCGAGGAGAGACGCACGCAGTGGTAGAGCGTTTCGCGTATGTTCTCTCGTCGATATAAGAAATTTATAAAAAATAAATAAACAATGCCTAATAACAGCTGTAAACATTCTCAGTACACAGAAGTTGTTCAGGAAACGAATTCTGTCTTCATAGCAACAAAAAATTAACGCATACGACTGTCATAATACACTTTTTCCAAAGAGGTTGGGGCCTCAAATAAAAAACTAAAATATCTAAAGAATAAAGCAAACCAAGAGAATTTCTATCTGCTTGAGAATAAATATCACGCGTAAGTGTGCGTTTTTGCTTGTTTTGTTTTTTAATGTTGGTCACAACAGCTACCATAAAAATGCTAAGAACAATTACCCGAAAATTCCAATGCATAACGGTTGAAGAACGCTTACAATCGATTAAATTAGTTGAAATTTTGAAAATATTGCCAACAGATATACACTAAGGAAAAGGATCGTGTAGACTTGATAGGAAACATCAGATCTTCAGTAATTAACCAGGAAAAAAACTTTGATCGATTTTCTTAAAGCTTAAATTAGCTTGGCAAATAACCACCGTGCGTAGGTACCCTTTAAGTATCGAACTCACCTACACTAATGAAATAGTCTACAAGATCACATTATGATCGGTGATCCTAATTACATATCTTAGCCAACTTTAACACAACACCAAACGGACAGGTAAAATAAGTATAGAAATATTATGTTGTACTCGCTTTCAAAATGTATCCTATTTTAAAAATCAGAATTTGAAAACATGGCCGTATAATGGCCGGCTATTCATTTTCCGAGCAAACCTGCCTGCTAAGGTGTTTAGCTAATCCATGTTGCAGACGCATTATCAGGCACATTTGTGTTTTCCGAATACTCACATAGCCAATCTGTGGTTTATACTGCAGCTAGGTTGCAGCGGAAACTAGTTTCGTTGCTGTATGAAAAAAACATAATTTGGCGTGATCAATAGTTTGAACAAGGCCAATACGCTTAAATACTCGATCACTATGATTTACGACTTCGTACTATCATAACTATTGATTGTATCCGAACAATTCCGCCTCCCCAGTTGAACTCACAAGGCTTGGAATAACCCATGGTGTTATCGCCTCATCATAACATCTAGAATCATCTGTCTGACAAATCGACCTTAGTGAGATTTGAACCAGTCTGCTATGCATCCATATATCTATCTATCTATCTATCTATCTATCTATCTATCTATCTATCTATCTATCATGACGAAATCTAAAATTAGCAACTACAAGTATTGTTTTGTTCTTTTACCATTTTCAAATAAGCAATATCGTTATTTTTAGGATAATTTATATTTGTCAACTTCGTCTCGTCTTTCATTTTCTTATTCTAAATAATCTCCCATGGTGATCCGAACGAAAACAGAATTCAAAAGTGTCGTCACTTTTCTTGCAGTTTTGCTGATCTAACCAAATGGTTGAAAAATTATAATTTATAAATTTTCAATTTATTTCTCATTATCCCTATAGCCGTTCCAGTGTATGACGTAGTATGTACACACACACACACACATATATTAGGTTGGTGCAAAAATAATGTCGTTTTCTCACATAGTAACATATGTGAGAAAACGACATTATTTTTGCACCAACCTAATATATATATATATATATATATATATATATATATATATATATATAGAGAGAGAGAGAGAGACAGAGAGAGAGAGAGACACACGCTATCTTTTAATATCGCTTACTTCCGATAGTCGAGTAGGCGAGCAGATGCGCTTATCACTTCGCAATCATCTGTTATTGCAAAAAAGCAAATGAAATATAAAAAAGATAATGTGCCATCGTATCACTGCATCACTTGACATTACTCCTAATCCTTTCTGCTATAAATGCATTCATCGGATTTTAAAACCAAAAAATTCTTCGTCCACAGTACAAACACTATTTTCATCAATGCATTTTGGTCAGTTTGTTTGCCTGCTATTTGTAGGTTTATGGAATGTGCTTATGAAGTCATAAAACTGGGTTGTAAAAAATAAAACATTTTTAGAACTGAGAATTATTTTTCAATTTTCTACAAGAAAAATGGTCTACTTTTTAAGAGTGTGATATTAACCTTTAACTTTCTTAACCAGCTCTCTGAGAATTTTGTGTGTGATATTTGCCGAGCTAGATTAGACTCTTGATCCAATGAATGGGTAGAATTTAGCATGCAAACACACGCATACACATATATAAGCATATAAATGTGCATTCATATAAGCGTATAAGTACAGTCACACACACACATACACACTTCTAAATTATATAACTACTGCCTCAAGGAATTTTGTTTTCCTGACTGCTGGAAGTCCTCTTCGATTTTTCCTGTCTTCAAGAACTCTGGCGACCCCTCTGATCCTTCTAATTACCGTCATATGAGTCTCCTACCCCTCTTCGGCAAAGTCTTCGAAGCCCTAATCAATGCCAAAGTGGTTAACCACCTTACATCCCATGATCTGCTCTCAGACAAGCAATATGGTTTCCGCTTTGCCCGATCTACAGCTGATGTGATTACGGCCATCACTGAAACTGTCTACCGAGCTCTTCAAAATAACGGGGAAGCTCGTGCCGTAGCCCTAGACATCTCCAAAGCGTTTGATAGGGTTTGGCATGCCGGCCTTCTTCGCAAGCTCCAGGGTTATGGTATTACGGGTCGATTGTTTGACCTAATACAATCATTCCTGTCAAACCGTGAACTGAAGATCGTTCTCAACGGATTCTCCTCCAGTTCTTATCCCACGAACACAGGTGTTCCTCAAGGCTCCATCCTAGGCCCCACTCTATTCCTTATCTGCATAAATGACCTTCCTGACGCCATAAATTCCCAAGTTGGCATTAACGCGGATGACACCACAATTTACTCCTGCCTCAAAAACAAATCTAGTGTCGCTGACAAAACTAACCTGGTCGTGCGTCTCGAAAAGGATCTCCAGTCGGTTGTGATCTGGGACAGGAATTGGCTGGCCAACTTTAATGCCTCAAAAACAAAACTGCTTTCTATTAATCACCACAGAGATCCTTCCTTGCCCTCCATTAGAATGTCTGACGCTCAACTTCTCGAGAGCAACTCTCTGCGGCTGCTCGGTCTCACGTTGACTGCTGACCTGAGATGGAACAAATACATTAAGTCAATTGCTTCGTCCACCACGAGGAAAGTTGGCTCCCTGTGCCGCGCCAAGAAATTTTTTTCCCGGAATCGATCCTCCGGATCTACAAATCAACAATTCGCCCTTACATGGAGTATTGCTGCCATATACGGTCTGGAGCCCCTTCTGTTTGCCTCGGGGTTCTTGATAAGTTCCAGAAGCGGATATGCAATATAATTGGCCCTGTTCTGGTATCTCGTCTACAGTCGCTCTCTCACAGACGCGTCGTCGCCTCTCTTTGTCTTTTTTACAAATACTTTCATGGTAATTGCTCCGAGGAGCTGCATTTGCTGGTTCCCAGACTTCATGAATTCAAGCGCCCTACGAGGCTGGCATCCCGCTCTCACTGTCGAAACTATTAAATGTAGCCATCTCTTCTACTCCAATAGCTTCATATCTCGCACCTCTCACCTGTGGAACTCCCTTCCCTATTCCTGTTTCCCTGAGAGTTATAATCTCCAACTATTCAAATGTAATGTCAATCGACATCTCCAGTTGCCTTGATCTATCCACTACCCTTCTCCTCATCCTTTCTTCTATCACTCCTATTTGATCTTGCTGCAAATTTTCTGTAACCCCTTGCGTCCTAGTAGCTTCTCGCCTTGCTTGGGGTGAAACGCTTAAATATATATATATATATATATATATATATATATATATATATATATATATATATATATATATAGTGTATTTCGGCGGCAGGAATTCTTTCAAACATGTTTTGTTAAATAATATGGACAACTTCTGTTTATCATTTTTTTTATTAAATCTTTCAAATTTACGAATAAAATGTTTTTTTTTATCGGTAAATTTGCCAAAATTCATTATCTTTTATTTTATATTATTTTTGTTGCAGAGTAATTTCGAATTTCGTTTTCATGGATTGTTCTGTGTGTAGTTACGCAACTGGTGTTCCGGTGTTCTCATGTTTGTTGGAAACAATTTCAAGTCACTCAAGGTTACGTCATATAAACTGTCAAACTGAATTCTTTATGTCCGTATGTGTGTTTGAATACACACACACACATACACACACACATATATATATATATATATATATATATATATATATATATATATATACACATATTCAACGGCTGCCACAAAATTGTGACCATGTGTTAGGATAAATATAGTTTAAAATATATATAGAGACTTACCGTACACAACGGTTAACAGGCTCAATTGTGTAATGACCTCATATGTTTATAGGTAACTCAATAGGGTAGCCAGGTTCTGGATGAAGCAAAGCTTATTAAGGAAACAATTAGTTGCCTGCCATAACACAATGGTTATCAAGCTCAACCTGTCAACCAATTAGTTTGTGAGTTTTATCCTCATTAGTTAGCTAACTATTGACGCTTTATGCAGCACTTTGTGTAAGTTGTGTTAATATATATCCACCATTCAATTACATTCTTATCATGCGCTATGAGTTATATATATATATATATACATATGTATGTGTGTAATGTGTAATTATTATTAGAAATAGAAGAAAATAGTTCATTTATAGAAAAAGATTTACACACACACACACACATATATATATATATACATACAAAAAATAATAATTACAGCATTTTGTGCATTAACAAGTTAAAAAGCTTTTTTGAAAAATTTAATATGGAGTACTCCTATATAATTAAGAAAAAGAATGTACGATGCATATATACGCACAATCAGACACTTGATAATCATTGAATTATGGTAGGTAACAAAAAATTTCCTTAATAAGCTTATCTTTGTCTAGAACCTGGTTACTATGCGGCATCTATTGAAGTATAAGAATTTCACATTCTGCTATCGAAATGGTGTTCGTGAAGCGATTGCTAATCATTGTGAAATGTTAGGCACTTCACAATAGGGAATATATATATATATATATATATATATATATATATATATATATATATATATATATATATGTCAAAGAAGGCATATTAATTGGAGGGAGATGGGAGAGAGCAACAGACAAAGAAGAGAAAAGTATGATGGAGAAGAAATAAGAGAAAAGGAAGGTAGATGGAAAAAAAGAGGAAGAGAAGAAAAAAGAGAGAGAAGTAAAGAAAGAAGAAAACAAATAGAGGGAAGAATACAAGAAGTGAGAGAGAGGAGCCACAGAGAGAATGAACACCTGTAACTCTGATGAATTGCGCTTTTTAGAAATAATGTTTGTATGTGAGTTTAAAGAGCCATACAAAAATGTATTGCAAGTTGAATGTTCGTAGAACTCGGACCACTACTTTTTTCCCCCCAAAGAATATATCCAGGTGGAAGGACTAGATTAAAGAAAACTGAAGTATTAAAAAATGAAGAGAAATTAAATCTTTTCTTCAGTTCGCTAACCAATATCCTTAATCTCAGGTTTTATAAAACACAGGAAATAAATAGCCGAGAGATATGCCCACTACATGATGACATGTTGATAGGTTTATTTTAGGAGGGAGATAAGCAAATAAAATCGGAGATAAAACTAAGAAATACCAACACACACACACACACACACATATATATATATATGTATATATATATATATATATATATATATATATATATATATATATATATATATATATATATATGCTGTGTGTGTGTGTATTTAGGCAGATTCTCTTTTAGGCATGTCTGATTGAATAAATTACAAGTTTAACTTCTTGCCATATTTGATTGTATTATACGGAAAAATATTCGTGGATATGAAAAGATTATAATAAAAATAAGCAGGCATAATGTTTGTAATTTATTCAGACACACACACATATATATATATATGTGTGTGTGTGTGTGTGTGTGAGGAGATGGTGACAAGTTCTCAGCCCGATCCACTTCATAAAATCTGATCAAGGGATCAAACTAGATTTTTTTTATTAAAGGGTTTCTTCGTCCAACCGAGAACATTTTAGCACGATGTTACAGACACTAACGTACATAAAGTTATAATTTTAGGAACCCTTCTAGTTCCGAGAATTGTTATAGATTCCACAAATGAACAACCCCACCCACCAAAAAAAAAAAAACGTAGAAAGGTGTTGAATTATGCCGCCTCGATGGTTTTCCGTAGGTCCCTGATATTTTTAGGTGCAATATTTTGTGAATAGACCTCTTCATCATTTTCCATAAATGCTCATTTGGGCTAATGCCGAGCGAACATGGAGGCAGACAATTCGTCATGAATCTCCAGAATGCTCTTCAAGACAATTCTAGGCAACTTGCCCGCTACCACGTTGCATTATCCTGTTGGAATAGCTCCTCATTGGAACCGCTATTAGTTCTCCGGGGTCCAATTATCGACAAGTCCAGGTGAGGCAGTTGATCTAGTGTCTCATGTTAATGGGGATACGCTGATAGATCACCCGCTCTCATATAGAAGCTAAAAGAACAACTGAACTTACCTGCTGGGTATGCGTCCGGTACCTCTAGCATTGAATCTTGATATAATTCGACCTTTGTTTCTTGACTGTTACCACAGACTATTCTAGCCTCTGATCGCAATCATTAAGGATCCGTGGTCAGCTACTGTGATGTCCACGGTCAGTGGTAATGCATTTCATCAGGTATGCCCAGTACACATGTGACAATATAAAGTGATGTCAAATATCCCTCCAATTTCAGAGATGAAATGCTCCACTTGTCTGGCACACACGCTCCTGCTCCGTTCGAGCTCTTTGCCATGAGCTGGTGTTCACATTGACTCACTAATGTTAGAGTACAACTGACATCCATTAACCGTGGCACTAACTACCATTACCATGACATACTGCTATCCCATAATATTTGGCGTGTTAGCATATATATATATATATATATATATATATATATATATATTAGGTTGGTGCGAAAATAATGATGTAATAATGTCGTTTTTTGACGTATTTTTAACGTCAAAAAACGACATTATTTTTGCACCAACCTAATATATATATATATTTATTAAAGACATTTTTATGTTTTTTAACGTTATAGATACAAGTATTTAAGTAAATGCTCTGTTTATAATAAACAGTATTAAATAACATTTACCGGCCTGAATGTCCGAGAAATTTTCATAGAAAATATCCGTTCTTTGACAGGATTCGAACCTGCATCCTATACGGAACCGTCATTTACGCTGACGTGCCTTACCGTTAGGCTACAAAGAAGCGTTCGGTAGACAAGGTCGAATTTTACTGCTTATAAACTCAATCTTCCATGAATCTCGCATATTCATAACTGCTCATGGTGTATCAAATGTAAACAAATGACGTCATATATTACGAAATGGACAAAGTCCGACAATTTATTTATTAAAGACATTTTTATGTTTTTTAACGTTATAGATACAAGTATTTAAGTATTTACATTCAGGCCGGTAAATGTTATTTAATACTGTTTATTATAAACAGAGCATTTACTTAAATACTTGTATCTATAATGTTAAAAAACATAAAAATGTCTTTAATAAATAAATTGTCGGACTTTGTCCATTTCGTAATATATGACGTCATTTGTTTACATTTGATACACCATGAGCAGTTATGAATATGCGAGATTCATGGAAGATTGAGTTTATAAGCAGTAAAATTCGACCTTGTCTACCGAACGCTTCTTTGTAGCCTAACGGTAAGGCACGTCAGCGTAAATGACGGTTCCGTATAGGATGCAGGTTCGAATCCTGTCAAAGTGCGAATATTTTCTATGAAAATTTCTCGGACATTCAGGCCGGTAAATGTTATTTAATGCTGTTTATTATAAACAGAGCATTTACTTAAATACTTGTATCTATAACGTTAAAAAAACATAAAAATGTCTTTAATAAATAAATTGTCGGACTTTGTCCATTTCGTAATATATATATATATATAAAGAGATATTTAGGCAACAAGTATTCATCCAAATAAGTTTGATTTAAAATAGCCTACATGGTCTGTCTGCTTAATTTTTTGTTGTATTTTTCCAGTGTTCGAATAAAGTGTTGAGTATTGTTCTCAAAATTGTGAATAAACTGTTCGAAGTGTTACTGTTTTTTGTTCAAGTAATTTCGATGTGGTCGGTCATTTTCAAAGATTAATGCGGTGTCTGTGTGGTAGATATAATTCTTTTATCTACCTGCTGGTATTCTTTGGAAAGCTGGATGTTTGAAATAGTGTACGGTGACATTAATAATAAAAAAATTAAATTCTTACATTGGATACACATGCACCATACTCTCCCGTAGATTGACCTTATTACCTGTCGAAACTCAGTGCAATTAGTGCACATATTGACTAGCATATTACTAACGACCAAAATACAACTAGTAGCATAATCCAGATATTAGTGGATAATACCAAAATATACTACAGTACCATATATATATATATAATGGACTCTCCCGTCGATTTCGACGTATGAGGTTCCGACAACTTTTTAATGACCTTTATGTTTGAATCTAGAGTGACATTTCGGACCTGCTAATGACTTGCAAAGAAAACCACAGATTGGGCAAGCGTGTGAGCAAAGAGGGTTCACTTCTCTGGCACCCTATGAGGATTTTTTTTCTTTCTCTTGCTTCACGGAGCTTGACAACGTTTGCCACCGAAAAATTCCCGATTCCAGTGTAAGTTACACTTTTCCAAGCTTTGCGATCCAAGGCAGTATTCTCCAAATCAATGTGTGCAATATTTGCAGCTGCAAGGTTACTTTTCAGCTTATCTTTAAACCTGAGCAAGGGTCGGCCAACATTCCGTTGACCACCTTCAAGCTGGCTGTACATGAGAATCTTTGGAATTCTATCATCTTGCATCCGTACAACATGACCGGCCCATCGTAACTGTGCCCTCATGAGGAAGCTCTCAATTCCGTCAATGTTACACATCGTTAGAAGGTCGGCATTGGATTTTTTGTCCTGCAGGGTTAGTCCACAGATTGCTCGGAGACATCCTTTGTGAAAGACATCTAATTGCTGAATCTGCTTACGATACATGCTCCAGGCCTCTGATCCATACAAAAGAGTAGTGAGGACAACTGCTTTGTACACGTGGATTTTTGTCGCAAGACGAATACCCCTGTCATTCCAAAGACGGTGACGTAGTTTTCCAAACGCGTTAGCCGCTTTTGCAACTCTATTCACAATTTCGTCATCCAGAGTCCCACTTGCATTCACTTTACTGCCTAGGTAGTTGAAATTCTTCACATACTTGAGGTCATTTCCGTCAACACGAATCGGTACATCAGGGAACCCGCGAGCAGGAGGGTTTTGTTTCACGCCTCGCACTTGCTTGGGTGTAGGTGCAGGCTGGTGAACAACTTCTGTTTTTGAGATGCTGATGGTAAGACCGAATGCTTTGCAAGCAACAGAGAGCTTGTCCATCAGGCGTTGATCTTCTTCAAAAGAAGTTGCTACCAGCGCAGCATCATCTGCAAACAGAAGATCACGGATTATGCCGATCCTTGTCAGAGTTTTGGCTTTGAATCTCTGGTGATTGAAAAGGCCCCCACTTGTTCTAAACTGAAGTTTAACGCCGTCTTCCACCCCTGCAAATGCATGTTTCAGCATGACAGAAAAGTAGAGGGCAAAAAGAACAGGGACCATAACACAACCTTGCTTTGTGCCATTCGTCACAGAAAAGGAATCTGATGTTTCACCATTTGACACCACCTCAGCCTTCATCCCATCATGGAAAGAGATAATGACCTTTAACATATTTTCCGGTATTCCCAATTTCCTCAAAACCTTCCACAGAGCAGCACGGTTCACTGTGTCAAACGCCTTCGTGAGATCAACAAACACCATATACAACTCTTGATTCTTCTCACGAACCTTCTCAGCAACCTGTCGTAAGGAGAAAATCATATCAATGGTGCCGCGACCTGCACGAAAGCCACACTGTGATTCAGGGTAGATGTCATCAATTACATGAGTTATTATTCGGTTCAAAATCAGTCTGGCCAAAATCTTTCCAGCTATAGACAAAAGAGAAATTCCCCGGTGGTTGTCGCATATCTTTCTGTTCCCTTTATTTTTGAACAGATGGTGAATGGATGCGTCCTTGAAGTCCTGTGGTGCCATTCCTTGTCTCCAAATCTCAATAAACAAATGTAAAAGTTTCTTAGCGAGTGCTGACCCTCCGTATTTGAAAATTTCTGGTGGGATAGCATCTTTGCCCGGTGCTTTTCCAACCAAAATTTGCTTAATAGCCTTTAAAACTTCCTGCAATGTCGGTTCAAACGAGAGTTCCGGGATTTCAGGTCGCTGACATATTGAAGCAATCACATCTTCATTGGTGGATGAGGCATTGTTCAACACGGAATCAAAGTGTTCTTTCCATCTTTTCAGGATATCGTTCTTGTCCGTCAAAATGTCACCTTCAGTGGAGAAAACGGGAGAAACACCATTTTCTTGGGGACCAAACACTTTCTTCATGCCATCATAAAATGCCTTTGAATCCTTTCTATCAAACGCTTCTTGGAGGGAAGTCGCCTGTTTGGACCACCACCGATCTTTCATCGTTCTTAGGGCTTTTTGAACTTGAGATTTACAACTAGTGTATGCCTTCTTTTTTTTTCGGAAGATTTCTTGTCTTCTATCCATGTCTTATGAGAACTGTGCATTTTTTGAATTAGCTCCTGTACTTCATTATTGTTGTCATCGAACCAATCCTGGTGCTTGCGAATAGGCAGACCCAGTACCTCAAGAGATGTGGTATGCGTAGCCCCACGAAAAGCCTTCCAGGATGATTCAATGTCAGAAGTAATGTCAACTGAGTTAAGTGCTGCGTCCATGCTTTCTGCAAGCTTTCTGCAAGTCTTGACTGTTGTTCGACACATTTAAGCGGGAAGTGTGTTTATGCGCTTTGGCACATGACACTTCTTCACCCTTCTGTGAGATAGATGCAGTGTCACTTTACCTCGAAGTAGGGCATGATCCGAGAGGTAACATGTGGTGTGAAAAGACCTTGTCAAACTGAAGTCATTCGAATCTCGTTTTTTTGTGATCACATAATCTATCAAGTGCCAGTCTTTCGATCGCGGATGCATCCATGTTGTTTTATGACTATTTTTCTGCTGAAACCAAGTATTTGTTATGCATAAGCCATATTCCTCACAGAAAGAAAGCAGGCGGAGTCCATTTGCATTCATAGACCCAATACCATGGGAACCTAGAACGCCTTGCCATGACTGGCGGTCATTTCCAACCCTAGCGTTAAAATCACCCATGAGGATGATTTTATCCCTATACTGAATGCCAGATACTACATCTCGAAGTTGGTTGTAAAACTCATCCTTGTCTTGCCCAGGACTATTTAAAGTTGGGGCGTAGCAACTTAAAAGAACTGCACGTGTGCCACGCTCCAACTCCAAAGTCAGTGTCATGATTCTATCTGATACAGCTTTGGGTAGTGACGACAGATTGCGAACTAGGGAAGACTTTATGGCAAAACCTACACCTGACTGCCGAGGTTCAGTGTCTTTTCTACCACTCCAGAAAAAGTCGTACCCACTCTTCACTTCGGTCATCTGACACACCTGCTAGTCGAGTTTCGCTAAGAGCAGCAATTCCAATTTCGAATTTTTTCAGTTCAAGAGAGATGAGGGCTGTTTTTCGCTCTGGAATATATATATATATATATATATATATATATATATATATATATATATATATATATATATATATATTAGATTGGTGCAAAAATAATGTCGTTTTCTCACATACGTTACTATGTGAGAAAACGCCGTTATTTTTGCACCAACCTAATATATATATATATATATATATATATATATATATATATATATATATATATATATATATATATATATATTCACATTCTTTTTGGTACGGCCTTGTTGCAGTAACTGTTACAAATTACGTCACCGCAGACTATTTGAAACTTCCAGATTTCCAATGAGTACCAGCATGTAGACAAAAGAATTCTGCCTGCACCACATACAGCACATTGATTCTTCAAAATTATTGAGACTGTCGAAAGAACTTGAATAAAAAAATGACACAACATAAACTTTGGGCAGTTTATTCACAATTTCGAGCACAATGCTGAACTAAAAAAAAAATTTAAACATAGAATAAAAAATTATTCAGTCAGACCTTGTCGGCTGCTTTTAATCAAAATTGTTTGAATATATATATATATATATATATATATATATATATATATATGCAAAGTATAACCTTCGAAATTGACCAAAATATATCAATAGAATGTTTTAGTCTTGGCACCGCTCTTAATATTAGGTTGGTGACGGTTAAAAAATACGTCAAAAACCGACATTATTTTTGCACCAACCAAATAGCTCGACTGTCTCGACAAAATATATTGTTTTAGAAAGCCATGTTTAAAATTTTAATAACTGAAATGTTACATACTATTTAATTGTTATATTATTTATTTACAATATTCTAAAAATATGTAAACCAAGTACATTGCAATATTCATTATTTACCATTTTATAAAGAAATATGAAAACAATTTTTTTTATCAAAAATGTTTGTGAATTATGGAATAAGAAACATTAAATAAACATGATTTTTATGAATATTATACATTTTCTTTTCAGATTATTTTGTATCTCTGGTTACTTCTTGTTTTAATTTTCCAATATTTTGTTTTCATGATCATGATTAAGGATGTCTAATCAAGAGAAATACTGGGTAAAAATTAAACATTCTTTAATTATACACAGGGAAAGGCTTGTCCATTCAATGAATAGGGAGGTACCCACTCAAAATATTTAGCATTTATGGTTTCGCCTAAAATCTGAAATTAAAAGAATGTTTACTTTAGTTTTAGAGGAACAGATGCTTTCAGCCTATTTTTGTGAATTTATGGGCGAGAGCAAATGAAAGAAATGCCCAGGAAATGCGTTTTTTTTTTAAAAAAAAAAAATTAATTACAGTTACTCGTTGGTATGTGTTTATTTAAATTTTGACATACTATTTTTTTCGAGTCCGAAATTTAAACATTGCCTATATATATATATATATATATATGTGTGTGTGTGTGTGTGTGTGTGTGTGTGTGTGTGTGTGCCTGTCTGTGTGTGATATTAAAAAAAATAATTCACTTGATTCAGTTTGTCATCTTTGAATGTTATGAGATCTCCTTGTGCGTGATTAGAAAACCTGAAATCTGAGAAAAAATGTTTGCTTATTAAAGAATATTGGATACAAGCGCTTGATCATTTTCAAATTCTGATGTGATGATGATTTCAGTTACCGACTTCCACTTGCTACTTGTAGAGTAAACTGAATACTTTTCTCAGCTTTAGTTGCAAGTCTCGTTGTGTAATTAAGTACAAGGTTGAACAGAAATAGGGCCTGTGTGACTTTTTTTAAAACTCCAGCTGGTTTTTTAAAACTTTTTTTTATCTTCACAGATATATTACATCCGTGTCTCATCTTCGTTCTTTCTGATTATGTTTTTTCCTATCAGACTTAGAATCGCTGAAACTTTATTTCAAAATTTTCTTTTTCCTTTCATCTGGTTTTCTTTGCACTTTTCTCTCATTTTGTTTACCTTATGTCTTCCCTCTTTCGTCTGCCTTTTTCTCATCCACCTCCTTTGCTTTGCATTTTCTCCGAATTTCTTTTCGCTTAATATTATCTAATAGGTTTTTCTGTTAGAAAGTTTAACCGATTCCATCCCAGAAGTCCGACGAACAGGCAAATACGCTACCCTGATCCTAAGTAGGAAGGCGTAATGGTGGAACATTCAAACAATAATAATAATAATAATAATAATAATAATAATAATAATACCAGTACTCATAGTTTTTTTTAGTTAATGTTAAAATTTGAGTATTGTTCTTACTTTTATCCTTTTACGACTGAAACTCAATAGATAAACATTCATAATTTATTTTTTGCAGATTTTAATTCATTGCCATAAAACAATAACAAAAATAAATATGAAAAAATGTTTTCACTTAAAAACTGACATTCTCTTAGTTAATTCTGCCTAATTGCTGTCCAGGCAAAGGACGTCAAAGTGCCAAATATTGGTTTTGAGTTATCGTTTCAGTGCTGTAACACTGGTGAGACTACCCGAGAGAATTGGGGTCGGGGTGAAGCAGGACCTGGCATAGATTTGAATTTCTTGTCAGTGCCTCTCTTATCAGTCCCACGACGGTAAAGGTCTCTGTCTGATGATAAGCTAAAACTATTAACACGATTCGCACAGAGACTTTCTCATATCCACGCGCTTCATTTACCAAGCGGGCATTTATTGGATGAGTAGTTGGCTAGGAGTTAAGAGGTCAGTGATTTTGTTTCAGGTGCCAGGTTGGTGAAACTCTTGATTATGAATCTAGCTCTTATTGCAAACTTAAACAAAAAACAAATCATTGACGATGACATAAGAGCAACTTTCCTTCAATATTCAATCATAAATCATAAATATTCACTCATAAATTTTCTAACTCATTTTAATAATACATTCTTCCACGGTCTTCTGGTCCTTCTCACTTTTTTGCAAGGTTCTTCGGAACGTTTTCAAGCCTAAATAAAAAAAAAAAAAAAAGAAAAGAAAAAAAGATTGTTTCATTTTCTTCATTTCGCTAAACAAAAAATAAACGCCGAGTCATTTTTGTTAATCCCTACCATGAAAACGGCCCCTTAATCCTGATAAGACTAACTCGATAAATTTAATGTATCAATATTATATGCACAGGCACAAGATATTCTATGTATGATTGTCACAAATGTCCGTTCTGTTTTTGTAGTAGTATTAAAAGAAACTTAGGTTTAACGTAATTCACGCACAAAAACAAACACACATACGACTGACAATATATTTCAATATATAAGTTTTTATTGTGTACGAACAAGAGATTTATTTTCTGGATATGGTCTATGGAGAAATTCAAACTGCAGAATCATCAGAGCTGTTTTGGCTTGAAGGTACATTACCAATCAGTGCGATTTCTCATCTTCATCATGGCTGCTCGTTTTCGAGAACATCCGTCTGCTCAGATACATCTGCTTTCCTTTAACACCAATAGAACCAACCTGTGGTTTATACTTCAGCTATGCTGAGCAAACATTAGTTACATTTCATATATGCGCCTCGTTAGGACTGCATGCAGTTTTAAATTTTGTCCTTCTTCTATACTGGTTGCTAACCACAGCCAGAGACTCCAGTCTACCCTGCTATTTAACTCACCGCTGGAAGGGACGGAGAAGAAATGGATTTACACCTTTTCCCAATGGTATTTGTGAGGAAGTGAATATCTTGTGCTTGTAAATAGTTGCAAATTGTGAGCTTGTAAAGTTGGCGTCTCTTGGTGTCATTATTTTGTTAAAGTCGACATTCTGCATACTTTGTTTCTTATAAACTCAATTACTTCCAATGATTAATCGTACGTCAGTATCCGTAATTGCTGCAGAATAAAGCTTCAGTGCTTGTACCTTTCACCCATCTGACATGATGCTGGTTTCCTTCTCGCAGTAATGGTCGCTCTATACGTGATGTCCTGATAACTCCAAGCGCACGTACATTCATTGACACGAATTTTGGCTTATTGATATTTACTAAGCTTAACTGAGGACAGCACAAGGCCAAATGTGTTTGGAACTCAGAATTGATCGAACCAATAACAGTAGTAATGATTTGCACAAGATTGTTAAGTATTACATGATACTCTGGACTAGTGATTAGTAAGCTAGACTCGTAGACTTTAGTAAAACTCCAGTGAGTTGAATACTTGCTGAGCGCTCAAAACCCGCAACTTTGTGCCTGACCAAGCCAAACTAAATATGAACAGTTGCGTTTTAGAGTAAATGTTAGAAAACTCGTTAAATAAATCATTTCTACGGTAGAGTTGAATTCTTTCAAACTATAGTTTTGTTTTACAGTAATCACAATAAATACATAGTGAAGCAAGTCTGCCTAACATACTATAACGACAGTAGTGATTTAGATCTTCATTGGGTGCTCGGCACTTTGGGCCTTGTGCTAGACTAAGCTAAGCTTAGTAGGTATGAATCGTTTCGTAGTGGTGCAATAGTTCTTAGGATCACTCAACAGATGATTACTGCTCTCGTGAAGCAAAGATACATATACGTTCATATAACATTTTCTCTTATTCACTCAGAGCTTATGGCCACATCACGTTGAAACACTGGTTCTTGTACGATCACCGAAGATGAGCAATGTTGAACCTGGTCAGTACCTAGATGGGTGACCGCCTGGGAATACCAGCTGCTGTAAGCTTGGATGTGCGCGTGGTGTAATGGATAATTGCTCGTAATTTTTAATAGGAGAGCCGAGTTCCAATTTCAGTTGGAATCGTTACATTCACTTATGCACAAATACCCTTGGGAATGGTATGAATCCACCTCTTCTCTCCCCAGCCATGGGTTAATTAGTAGGATTTGTATCACTAAAACCATTATTATCTTTTAAAAAAGAAAGAAATGCAGAAGAATTAGATTTCGGTATTAAATAGCTCATAGAGGTTGATATGCCACTAAATAAAAACAACCAAGAAACTAATTTATCCCCTCAGAAATATATACGAATAAACACTTCTCCCGTCCTGAATTCGTACACTTATTCTACGAATGGTACTGAAAAGTTCTTCTCTCAACCAGGGAAATGGGTTGTGCCGAGAACGTTTCAACATGCACACAAACATGCTTGAACATTTAATATATATATATATATATATATATATATATATATATATATATATATATATATATAGATAGATACATACATACATACATACATACATACATACACACACACACACATATATATATATATATATATATACATATATATATATATATATATATATATATATATATATATATATATATATATATATATATGTATCGTATCGTGAGCGAATACATTCTGGAAACTGCTATCTCTTGCATGAGGCAGAACCTGCTCCCATCACTGATTATAAAGTATATTCGAAGTGTATATATATATATATATATATATATATATATATATATATATATATATATATACTTCGAATATACTTTATATATATATATATATGTATTTATATATATATATGTAAATATATATATATATGTAAATATATATATATATATATATATATATACACTTCGAATATACTTTATATATATATATATATATACATATATATATATATATATATATATATATATATATATATATATATATGTATCGTATCGTGAGCGAATACATTCTGGAAACTACTATCTCTTGCATGAGGCAGAACCTGCTCTCATCACTGATTATAAAGTATATTCGAAGTGTATATATATATATATATATATATATATATATATATATATATATATATACTTCGAATATACTTTATATATATATATATATATATGTATTTATATATATATATGTAAATATATATATATATGTAAATATATATATATATATATATATATACACTTCGAATATACTTTATATATATATATATATATATACATATACACACGCACTTCGAATATACTTTAACCTGCTCTCATCACTCATTATAAAGTATATTCGAAGTATATATATATATATATATATATATGTAATATATATATATATATATATATATATATATATATATATATATATATATATATATATATATATATATATATATATATACACTTCGAATATACTTTATAATCAGTGATGAGAGCAGGTTCTGCCTCATGCAGGAGATAGTAGTTTCCAGAATGTATTCGCTCACGATACACAGACCCCAACCTCTAGGATCATTGTCTTGCGTGTCATGTTACAGTTCTCACTTCCTCTTGATGTTTGCGGGGAGAAGGTTGCACCGTGAATATGTATAACTCATTCTACTGCCATTCCTGCAACAGCAGGAAGACGCCATGCTATCCCAGCAGAATATTGCTCGTCTACTTGATGTCCATGCTATTTAACAAGATCTTCAAGATATTCCAAACTCCCCTGGGTGATACATATATATATGAGATTATTTGCTGTCATCCATGTATATTTGTACATTTAATCTTGAATAAATTGAAACCAGATTCAAAGTATTGCAATTATTTTATCGTCAACGGATTCATAAAAAAAAAACTTTTATGTTAGGTCATTGGTCAGATTTTTGTGAAGTGTGTCAGCATATATAAGTTTTCAAAATGGTGCAATGGAAAATCTTAAATATTTGTCAATGTAGACATGACTAGCTTTTTGTTATGTCACATCACAGAAACTACACGAAAGTCTGCGATCATCGAAAATGTAGAACAATAGAACTAAAGCAGCAAGCTGCATTTAGAGATTAATCAAGCGCGGGAATAAAAAGTGGCCTCAATGAAAATCAAAACTAAAGACTGAGCTGCTCTGGAGAAAGAAATCGCTGATATACACTGACATGCTGATACTAATGTGTATGAAATGGCGTGCCTGCCGTTAAGCATAAAGTGAGTGATACTAAAACATTTGAAGACTTCGACGATGTTAAAAAGGGTTACATATGTTAATAATTAGCTTCCCGCAAAATACCGTTCTTGGTCATTGTATATAGGATACTACGACCAAAATGAAAAAGCAAAAGTCTGTACTACTTCGTTTCGCGTGACCTAATAAAATCTTTGAATTTCTGGGTTGCACCTCATACATAATACAAATAGCTCGGTCGGCTAAATATTTACGTTTTTTAGAATCTGTTCATATCAAGCTTCATTGATTCACATTGTGCAGGCAGAAGAAATTTCTTCGTTCTCTGTGTGTCATGGATGAGTCAGTAGTACAATTTTTTTCCTGTTTTATACTCACTAGGAGCTTATTTATATCGATATATTCTTCTAGTAATAGATTTATTTTAGTCGTGGCCCCTTATTCCCCCCACCCCTCCCATGAACTTTTCAGTTTCGTCGTTTATGACTATTTTTCTGTATATTTGGGGTTTTGTTCCAACGAATCTTTCTGAATAAGTGGGCGAAAAAGCATCCTTTTAAAGAAATAGTTCCGTTATTTTTAAAGCAATATATATATATATATATATATATATATATATATATATATGAAAATTTCTCCGATTTAACCAGTAGAGAGACAATATTTATGAATAAAGTTTTCCTATTGTCATTTGTATTCATATATATATATATATATATATATATATATATATATATATATATATATATTAGAAAAATAGTAGAAAAGTCGAAAAATATGTTCGAACTTAAGAAAAATATTAAATATAAATCAATGTAAATATACAAAAGAAACTATTAATTGGTTCAACAATATTAGAAAAAAAACAATTGCTCCTTTTACAAATAGGTATAAAAGTCTTTTATGCATCCATTACCAAGTACATATTAAATAAAAGATTAAATCTAGTAATACAACACATAAACATTCAAGATGAAGAATCAGACATAATTAATCATTGTAGAAAATCATTATTATGCTATAACAATGAAACACAGCCAAAAAAGAATAATAGCAAGAAGATTAATAAGAACTTTGACGTATCAATGTGCATTTCTGATGGCGGTATGCGAACTTGTACGGATATATGTCATACAGAATTTATCAAATGTCATTAATAAAAAGAATATAAGCTTTATATAGGGACGATAGTTTAATAATTGGAAGAAATTTTAATGATAGAAAAAGAGAAAGTATAAGAAAATAAATAATGGAAATATTTAACAAATTAGGATTTACAATAGGCATAAAATCTAATCTAAATATGGCAATGCAGACGAGGATAACAGTCTGAATAATGTAAATGAAAGTAGAACCATTTATTAAATTAAAAGATCATTAGGGTAATCTTGTAAAAAAGCTACATATGGATTATTAAATCTCAAAAAAGTAATATAGGAAAAATAAGTAATCAAATAGTAAAAACATAGGTTCGAAATTAAAAGAAGAATTTTAAATATAAATCAATAGAAAAATACAAAAGAAACTATTAATTGCTTCAAAAATATTACAAAGAAAACAATTGCTCCTTTATACAAATAGATATAAAAGTCTTTTATGCATCCATTACCAAGTACATATTAAATAAAAGATTAAATCTAGCAATACAACACATAAACATTCAAGATGAAGAATTAAACATAATTAATCATTGTAGAAAATCATTATTATGCTACAACAATAAAATATGGCTAAAAAAGAATAATAGCAATAATATTAGCGTTTGGGCACATGATTTCGTTTCACACATATTACGTTAAAAATGAAAATGGTGGAATATGAAATGAATTTTCGTCATTTGATGTTTCATAACTTCCGCCAATGGAATAGCGCTATATAGATATGGCCAAATTGAAACGCTGATTTAAAAAATATCATTAATTCATTAGAAACCTGTACAACCGCTTAGACCAGCTCATAATATAGAAAGAAGCCCGAACTACCACCAGTCACGATGAACGGATGTCCCCTCGGGGGTAGCACAGTGACTTGAAAGCCTATTGGGCTTCAAACTTGCACCTGACCTCAGATGGAATTCGTATATACGTTCCATTGATAAGGATGTAGATAAAATGGTCGGCTCCTTGTACCGCTCCAGTCTGACTCCTGATGCTACCCTTTACCTTTATAAGATCCAGAGCAGGTCAGAAATGGTGTACTGTTGTCATATTTGGGCGGGAGCTGCCCAGTAGTCTAAAAGCATATCCGAGCCCTTGTGGGTAACGAATTATTCTCTATCCTCCAACCTCTCTCTCACAGGTGGGATGTGGCAAGCCTCTTGGTACTCTGTCTCTACTTCCACGGAAAGTGCTCAGACGAACTACATTCCCTGGTTCCACCAATTCAAACCTTTACGGCAAGGACCCGCCATGCTAATTCCATGCTGAGAAGTAAGTTCCACTCAAACACCTTCTTCCCAAGAACCACTGCTCTGTGAAAGCGACTCCTAAGAGGATGCTTCCCCAATCACTACAATCATAACTTGTTAAAGGATTAACCGTTATCTTCCCCTCCTATCTGCACAAATTGCCGCTTAACGTAGCCTTCTACCTCGATTGACCCGCAGGCCTTGTACAGGATGAACGTTACTGCAAAAAAAAGTTCTGATGTAATCATGATGTTGCCTCAAAGATACCGAAAGGTAGTTGAATAAAATGGCATCTATATGGTTAAATAAATCAATGGACAAATATCTAAATATTGTCTTTAAAATTCACTTAAAACGTTACAAACTTTTGTTTTGGGTGGGTGCTGAGAAGTTCTCAATACGACGAAGAGGTACTTCTAAAAATTTGCTTTGGCCATTTGGGTAGGTTTTAGGATTAAATCACCTTATATATAGTCTGCACCACGTAACAGGGAACCTATTAAAATATAAAGAAAAACAAAGATATTTAACAGAAAATGAATCACTAAGTATTTACAGATGTGCAACTTTAAAAAAAAAGCAGAATGTTTATTTAGTAAAACGGACGCAATGTAGAGGACGATTTGAAATGCGGCCTTAGGATAGGCTTCACGGCGTGGTCAGGTGGTCCGTTATAGTTGACTTTCTATGAGTTCTTTATATTATGCAGTCACTGGTTGGTCGCCATCTCGATGACGCCTCAGTCATAGTGGCTTAGCAGACCTTCTTCCAATAGATCTTTCCCATAATAATCATAACACAGCCAGTAGACGATCAACAAATATCAAAACACAGAGAACTAATAAACAATGTGTTTTTCAGTGTATGCATGTTAATCAGGTTAATTCTAGTCACAAGGTATTTTATCTAAGGGATAAATTGTTTGAAATCATAATGTATAAACTTTATAACAAACAACTAACGTACATTTTGCAATTATAAAAGAATTCCACCATAACTGCAAAAATAAAAACATACCAATATTTGCATATCTGATCGTTTCGAAAGGCTTTTATTTTCGAAAGATTACATCAGTGAAAATAAACTATCAATCAGCTTGGATGTGCAGGTGGTGTAAAGGATAATGGCTCGGAATTGTTAATCAGAGAGCCAAGTTCCAATTCCAGTGGTTTCGTTTATTCACTTGTGCGCAAATACCCTTGGAAAATGTATGAATTCAAATCTTCTCCCTAGCTATGGGTTAATTAATAAGACTTGAATCAATAAATCAGTAATATCCCATCAAGAAATTTTTAAAATATAAAAATATTTTTTGGCTTTAAATCTGGAGAGGTAGGTGGCTACATGTTATCGGGGTGACTTGATCGTAAAACTGCTTTGAAAGCCACTCCTGGGTTGCGTGTGCCATGTCGGAAAAAGCAGTCATGTTGTAACGTGTACGGTTACTCCCCATCTCAGATCTTCAGCAAGGAATCTAGCACTTCGATAGTATTGACACTGAGGTTCCTATAGGAAGTAATGGGATGCTATAACATGGTCCTTGTTTTTCCCGACCCCAAGAACCCTCACAGACGACGTGAACCGGGTGTGCATCATCGTTAGTAACTCCGCGCATTTCTTCTGTTTCAACAAAATGTCCTGGTCACTGCATCTGGTGAGTTATGCTACGGCGTGACATTTCCGGTGTAACCTTGACCAAGAATTCCTCCCACGCAAAAAAAAAATGTTTGGATATTTAAACGGACCGAGTAATTTTCAGCATTCTTCCTACATATTTATAAATTTATCAATTCGTAATCATGTACACACACACACACACACACACATACACACACACACATACACACACATATATATATATATATATATATATATATATATATATATATGTGTGTGTGTGTGTGTATGTGTGTGTGCGTGTGTGCGTGTGTTTTAGATGTGTATGTATGTGTGTCTGTAAATTAGCCATTATGTGATCAAATTATTATTTTACTAGTGTAGCATCAATATCCTATCAAGAATCAACTATTTCAGAATAAAAGTTACCCAAAAACATTGTTCCGGTATAAATGCTCTATTTAAGTAGCTAATTAAAGATTTATTTGCATTCTGTTCCGCCGGTGCGGTCGCGAATAAAAGACAATAGAAAGCACACAACAAAAAGTGTTCAATTTCTGTTGTTCGATTTCTTCACTCAAGTACCTGAAAATATTTTTAACTAATGCTATTGATTTTTGCGTTTGTTTGTCGTTCAAATTATTTTTAAATCTGAATTCTCACTGAAATATCTACGCATTCCTATACTCTTTCCAAGACCCCATCCCATCCCACCCCACCCAAATGATTTTCTGTCTATATTGATCGGGACACCTTCGAATTGATGACGAGAGAGACAACCATGTTTATTTGTACAAGATAGATGGCGTATTGAATATTTCAACAGCGAGAAACTGTCCAGTTTCTTTTCTTTTTTTAAATATTGAGGAGGACGTGAATAATCCACATATATAAAATGCAATGTGTTTCCATGTTGTATATTTTGTTTGTGTGTACAACGTTTCCCAAAGAACGCACTACTCCCTTCACTAGCCACAGTGATAGGATGTGACACATAGGTTTTTTTGTTTTTTGTTTTTTTAAGCGTTTCACTCCAAGCAAGGCGGGAAGCCACTAGGACGCAAGGGGTTACAGAAGATTGGGAGCAAGATCAGATAGGAGTGATAGAGGAAAGGATGAGGAGAATTATAGTGGATAGATCAAGGCAATTGGAGATGTCAATTGACATTACATTTGAACAGTTGGAGATTATAGCTCTCAGGGAAACTAGAATAGGGAAAGGGGTTCCACAGGCGAGAGGCGCGAGACATGAAGCTATTAGAGTAGAAGAGACGGCTACATTTAGGAGTTTCAACAGTGAAAGAGTGAGAGCGGTATGCCAGCCTCGTAGGGCGCTTGAATTCATGAAGTCTGGGAACCAGCGAATGCAACTCTTCGGTGAAATCACCATGAAAGTATTTGTAAAAAAGACAGAGAGAGGCAACGGCGCGTCTGTAAGAGTGCGGCTGTAGACGAGATGCCAGATCAGAACCAAGGCAAACAGAAGGGGCTCCTGACCATATATGGCAGCAATACTCCATGCAAGGGCGAATTGTTGATTTGTAGATCTGAAGGATCGATTCCTTTGAGAAAAATTTCCTAGCGCGGCACAGGGAGCCAACTTTCATTGCGGTGAACAAAGCAATTGACTCAATGTATTTGTTCCATCTCAGGTCGGTAGACAACGTGAGACCGAACAGCCGCAGAGAGTTGCTCTCGAGAAATTGAGCGTCAGACATTTTAATGGCGGACAGGGAAGGATCTCTGTGGTTATTAATAGAGTGCAGTTTTGTTTTAAGACATTATGAAGGCAAAGACACGGCACCGCATATTGTTCGAGAAAATACTACACTGAGTTCAGCCTTGGTGTCGCTCAAGTTCACTCTGATCCTGCATTTATCTACCAGCGCCACTAAGTGAGGATGTAACACAGGATTTTTTTCACGTGAGGAACCCATAGGCGTACATATGGATCTAAGTAAAATTTTGTTCAGTCATCACAGTCAGTATTACGCAGGGGTCAAAATACGGTGACCTTTCTTCCTTTGGTGTAATGAAGGAGTTGATGCCGCAGGATTGGTATTCCTATAACCCGTTTCTGTAGTGTTATACCAGCACCGAAGAAGAATACAAGTGAAGAAAGGAATACATACATTCTGTTCCTCGGTAAATGGTCAGAGAAAGACACTTTGATCATCGACAGAAATGTCGATTCTTATGTAAATTCCATTTTTTTTACTGGTACTATGCTAATAATAATAATAATAATAATAATAATAATAATCACCACCCAGATCCGGTTATGGAGATAGGACCTGTTACGATTCTATGGGACTACACAATACACACTGACAGAACAATCAAAGCCAACCGCCCAGATAGTGTTATTAAAGACCACAAACAAAAACGGTGCCTCCTTATTGATATGGCAGTCCCTGCTGACTGCAATGTATCTTTGGGTATATCCAAAAAGTTGTCAAAATACAAGGACCTTGAAATAGAAATCTCGAAAATGTGGCATATGGGAACATCAACAATCCCTGTTGTAGTTGGAGCCCTAGGACTGGTTGGAAAAGATTCCAGTAGACTAATTGAAGGGATTCCTGGAAGTCCATGCCCCAAAGAGATATAAAAAATTGTTCTGACAAGTACAGCCCACACTTTACGAAGGGCTCTATCTATGTAATTTTTATTTTATTTTATTTTATTTATTTATTTTTTTATTTTTTTGTCAGTGGAAAGTGTCATGATGCAATTCCTAACCTTAGGTTCCTGGGCGGGACCCGGAAAGAAATGTGTAAACGCCAGAAATCAAAGAAAATAATAATAATAATAATAATAATAATAATAATAATAATAATAATAATCGATGTTATTGGAGACCTGGGAACTGTCCCAGAAGCTTTGGAAAAGAAGGAATAATTGGAAATCAGAGGAAGCGTTGGAACCTTCAAGATGACGGCATTGTTGAAAACGGTAAGGATGGAGAGATGAGTGCTGGATTTATGAGAAGTTTTGCTGTCACTTAATCTCTGGTGTAAGCTATCAGTTAACATTAGTGTGGGTACTCAATGAATAATAATAATATTAATATCTTTATCTGAAATACAAAATATTACTCACTTAAAAAAAAACAACCTTTCAATCCAATATTGTTAAGTTCCTAAGCAAAACCATTATTTATCTTGGATTTCAGGTGAAAGAGTTAATAAAGTATGTATAAAATAGCAAATCAAAAGTAATAATAATAATCATAAAACTTGAAAGAACGCTCAGGGAAAACTGTAGACCGCCAGAAAACTGCCATCATTTATTCTGTAGGGATTCTCCGAAAGGTTCTAGAGCTGTGAGGAATCGTGTTGATACATCCACGCCTCCAAGAACGTAATTTCCACTACATTAATGTGCAACTCCAACATAATAATAATAATAATAATAATAATAATAATAATAATAATAATAATAATAGTAGTAGTAGTAATGGCAATATTATCCGTATACTTATAAGAAAATATTCAGCATTCATGGATCGGGAATCCAGAACTACTGCCGGTTGAAATATATAAAATCTTTTCATTAAATCAATTTTCAGGAAAATAGGTTACTCAATTCTAGTAGCTGTTATCGCGCTTTCCAGTATTGCTGGGGTGTCCTTCTTAACCTTTTATTTGAAGTAGTGTGAAATATTAACATCTTGATTATGTCATCAGTTTTTTTCAAACTCTATCCATTTTAGCTGATGCTGCTGTTGCAAGTCCTCTAATGATGTCATTTCTTTTATTTGGTACAGTTCTTTGTGGTTCTATAGCACCAGTTCACAAGTTTCGAAGAAGTGTGGCCTTCACCAAGACCCACAGACTTCACTTGTTTAAAGCCATTTGACAATTGACCTGAGAAAGCAGTTGTATACAGCTGACAGTCGAAACACGCATGGAAAGTCTCGATTTAACGACACTATTTAAGAACATGACTAATTTTAAGGTTAATATTTTTGTTTTGTAGAAATTTGCGGTATTGAACGAAATTCACTTTCCCTGTCTCATATACTAAATTTATTTTAACTGGTCCATACACTGTGGTAGCTGGAGTGCTTGGTATTTACTAAATCCACAGTCTGAATTTTTATGATCAATTTATGATAGGCGCCATCACTGCTTTCATTCCAATTCCAGATCATTGTTTCTGTTTTGGAAAGATTTATTTTGTTCTGTTTCTTGAAATACTTGGTAAAGGATGTTAATTTTCTGTTTAAGATCATTCTTATCTCAACGATGAATACCTTTGTGATCAGCATCATCAGTATATCGGCCTTGGATGGGAAAGCAAGGTTGTTGTCTTTTATAAGTAGATTCGTTTGGGATGTGGTACGGAATTGCTTTATCCATCTCTTCATGTCTATGTCTGTAAATACACAGGGCATAGTATAGGGGATATTAAATAGACTAGGGCTCTCATTTCCTCCTTGTCAAACTCAATGAGGTTTGAAATGTTTCCGTATTGGGGTCCTAGCCAGACATGCAAGATTTTGTGGACCGATAATGTTCCTCCATTAGATCAGAGCTTGGAGGAAGTCTCTATTGATGCTCTCATATGCTGCTGTGAGGTCAATATAGCAGGTATACAATTTCCTTTTAGAAAGGTATGCAATTTCCTGGAGTTGTTTGATAACATATGTCATTATTTAATCCTTTACCCAGAATGAAAACAAATTGCGTTGCGTTGAGTCAACATTCATAAAAACGATGAAAGACTAGTTAATACATAATGTTCATTAATATTTTCACCACAATGGATCCAAATGAATAATAAGCAGTCATCATCATCATCATCATACTCTCCTTTTTCATAATTTGGAAATAACTTTGCAGTCATGAAGAAGAATAGGGAATAGAAAATCGCATTGTTAATTGAAGAAAAAACTGACCGGTTTTAGATTTCACATCACGTGATTCTCTGTCTCGTTACCATAAATTCTCCATAATAATAACAGAATCACTCATTTCTCGAGAAATAAATTAGCATTTGGGGTCTTGTTAAATTAGAGTTTTATTTACTAATCTTACTTATTATGAAACGCAGATTGTGTGTTTGTGTGTGTCTGTACGTTTATATATTGGATCGGATTTCCTACATTTTTCAATCGATTTCAACAAAACTTCACAGGACTACGTAAAATTACCTTGCGGTGGTTCTAACAGCGCCAAAAATTGGAAAAACACAATTGTTTTTGCACGAAAGCAATTTGAAAACACGATTAAGAGGCATCACGAGAATGCAAGGGGGACAACTCATATCGAGTCATACTTATTATAAAACCCAGGTTGTTTGTGTGTGTGTGTGTGTGTGTGTGCGTGTGTGTGTTCGTTTATATATGGGATCGGATTTCCTACATTTTTCAACCGATTTCAACAAAACTTCACTTTTTTTTGGCAGGTAGTGTTTCTTATTGTCTTGCACACTTTTTTCTTTATTTTTACATTCAGAATGCTTTAAAAATTCCATTTACAAGACAATTGTTTATAATAAAATTCTATTCAATCGGTAGACTCATAACGATTGAAAACAATGTTTTTGTTTGAGTTTGGATTTGACCAATTCGTAAAAAAAAAAAAAAAAACTAATTAAGACATGCGTGTCCGTCAACCTTAAACAATAATCTTTGTCAATTTTATTTTTCAGTCTTTATGATGGTCGATACTTGATCTATCTCTTACTGTTTCATCCCCGGGCAACACCGGACTCTACTGCTAGTATTTACTAAACTTAGTAAATTTAAGCCACGTGACCGTCGGCGAGAATCAAACTCACTTCAGTGGTAATGGACTACTAGACTAACTCAGTAATTGTTTTACATTGAAGCATTTTTAGATATTTAATATTTTTATCGTGACGCAATGCCACAAAAGATATCATTTCATTTGTATTTAGAGGATTTCTACAAAATGTATGATGGGTGCTGAAATGTTCCCTGTTCGACCAAGAAAAAGAATCTTGAGCCATGAAATATCCATATTATTGCTCATATTCATTCCGCAGTTCAACACACATGGCATATCGTTTCTCAAATTTCTTTAATCCTTCCAAAAAAAAAACAAAAAAAAACTGATGTTTGTTCGTTGAAATTCTTATTTTAGGAAAGGGTTGGGACGAAACCATTCCAGCACTCCCCCGGTATACTCCTGTTTATTTTTTACACTACTCTTGCGTCCGGGATATTTTTTCACACTATTCACTGTTATTCCGGACCCCCTGTTTATTTTATTTTCCACTTTTTTTCCTAGCTGTCTGTCTACTCCAACTTATCCCTTTATTCCTACTTCATCTCTCTCTCTCCATTTCTCTTCTGAGAACAAATTAATTTTAAATGAATCTTTCAACCTATTCTTTTATTCTAATCTACCATTCTATTCTAGACTTAAGAGTAGTTATACGAGATGCTATCCAACTGTCAGGGGAACTTAATACTTGAAATAGTTTCCTCAAAGAAAGAAAAACAGGTTAAAAAATGAGATTTTTTCCCGGTGGAGTGATTTCAACAGATGTGTGAAATACCCGTCGGGACACGGGAAATGTTAGATAATACGAAAGACGAACAGATTTATCAATATTTTTCACAGTTTTGGTATAAGGCCATGACAATTTTTTTTTAGTTCGTAGCACCATCAAAACACCTAAGTTATTACAATACTAATTATCTGCTAATCTGTTTTGCTAGCCATTGCTCCATTGCGAAAATTGAAGTTGTAATGGTTTATTTGTTAACTACTCCTCCACAACTAGGCACCAAGCGATACCAACGAGAACTAATATTTAGCCTATAATGTATTACCAAATATAGCTCAGTGGTTGATAACCTGAAATTTTATAAACTGGTGTACAAATAAATTACTGGCAACAGTACACTTGATGGTTTTGATCTCTTTGACTTACTGTAAAGGACTTCGCCAGATGACATATATGTGAATTAATTGACAAAGTGTAGCTGCGGCTGACTTAGTCATGGGACGTGTACAGAATTTAACACCGTTTGACCTGGAAATGATTATCGTGACCAGTAAAATGGTGCACTATATCTTTTAAGTGGCAAATCCTAGAATTTTTCTCTAGAAACATTAGCAAGGATATATAAAGAATATGTGAAAACTGAAGGCACATACAAGTAATGCAAGGACTGAACCGCTGACGAATAACAATGCTGCTAAGCACACACTGGAGGGGGACATTGCATTAAATCATATACCAATTTCACAGTGGTGGCGCTTAGCCCATCAGTCAACGTACAGGGGTTTCTTCGTGGTTTGGTAGTTATCAATTAACAAAGATATAATTATTCGATCAGTGGCATCTTTTACTGAGTTTCATCTGGACTCTGGAAGAGTGGCGCTATGTTGCCTGTTTAGACGCTTTCAAGTAGTCAACATATGTTGAAAGGACTACATGAGGCTTTGTATCCAATCTGTCAGCAGGGTGATCTGTAAGCTGTCACTGTAATTTATTAGTGAGGGGTGCGAGCAGTCAGATTTCACAACTGCTGCAAATGAAATTGGAAGACAGACCCTTCTTTTATTTGTGGTAATCGCGAACTTGGAGTCTGTCTTGACAGTTGGGACATGTACATATCTTGTTGCAGACAATTTGTACCTCTTTATGCTCATTATATATCCTAGCGATGATGGTTTTTTCCATCGTGTACGAATGATACTTTTAAAAATTATTTCCAGAAATACTCGGCCGACATTCACATACTACATTGCCCAGATTTATGGCCCACTGACCAAACGTCACTAAGTTCCTTGCACCTGCAGCCAACACAATTCGGTTATGGATAGTCGTAGAATGTGCCTAGCTAGATATAACAATACAACTTCAGCACCTCGTAGATTCATGCCACGTCGCCTACCCGCCGTCATTCACGTAAAGAGACGATCGCATTCTTACCTACCAATTTTGTCGCATTTTAGTTATATAAATAATTCATAATGCAATGTGCTACAGCAGTTATTTGAAAACACGAATAAATTGCAAAACACATTTTTTAATTACGTAATAAGTCCTCCGGAACAATCAGAACAATTTTCTTAAAATTCTTAATGAAAATGTTATTTAAAATAAGAGGCATTATTCATTATATGTTTTATGGTCTGCCATTCGATCACAGACATGATTTTCCTATCATCGTTAGAGACAAAGCTTTCGAATACTGCCCAAGTTCTTATCTTATTATTTACATTTGGAATTGTAATCTCCAAGCTAAGAAAGGACCAATCGGAATGAAAAAAAGAAAAAAGAGAAAATATGATACATTCAACACCAGGGACATTAATTAACTGTTACCTTACTTTGTCTGTTAGGCGCCAAAAATCGTTTACGCTGAATGTCTTAAACATATACACGTAGAAGTGGCTTCGCAACTCTAGAAGACACATTCGAACTGAATCCCCGTTTCTAAGCTATACGTTGTTAACACAATATTCAAGACTGTTTTACGTTCACCTATCGTCCGTTCACACTCCTGCCCTGTCTTTTGAACAGGAGTAGTGGTTTATCCCTTGTTTCTTGTATAAGATTGGGTTTCCGGCTCCTTCTACAACCTTTTTCATCTTCAGTAGCCCTTGCGTTTTAGTGGCATCATCACCTTGCTTGGGGTGAATTGATTGTATTAAAAAGTTACCGTAAAAAACGCTGTAATGAAACTTTTAAAATATAAAGTCATACACACTCAGTTTTATTACGATGGGAATTTTGAATTTAAGCGCAGCACTAGACTGGCGTCGAGATCTCATCAATTTATAGTTGAGCTGGTTTGATGTAACCGTAAATTCTATGCTAACAGTTTCTTCTCTCGCACTTCTCCCTTGTGGAACTTCCTTCTGGCTCCATGCTTTCCAGTCAACTTTAATCTGCAAAAGTTTACATGCAATGTCAATCGCTATCTACTGTCCCCCTGATTCTCTTCTCTTTCTGCTCTCATTAATGTTTCTGTTCCTAATTTTTTCACATCATGTGACCCCTTGTGTTTTAGTGGCATTACTGCCTTACTTGGGGTGATAAAAAAAAACTCAAGATAGCAGAGATAGACAGCGCAGGATATTATGAGTGGTGAGATGTTTGACCAATCAGAAAAGAGTTTGTTTTTGTAGAGGCTTTGCCGCCGCATTTAAAAAGAAAGTCAAACAGACTATGAATTCAAGACAGATTAAATTTATGTAGGGAAAGCACAGGGATTTTATTTTGGTCAGTGTTTTAAAAAATGTTTCAGCAATTAAAGCTAAATTTCCGTCTTTATTTCAGTCGACAGCTTGACAGGTCTGAGAGGAAAACTTATTCTATCCATTTTATTAATGTTTTTCGTATTTTTTTTATAACAACGTTTATGGTTTTTACATTCTATGACCGTTAATCATTCTGTATGAATCGAAAAATAAAGAATAATCTTTTGACGAGACTTCAACTTACATTCGATATCTGACCGGCTATCGATTGTTAGGCTTCTAAAGCTAACGAATACACGTTGTTCAAATTTAGTCACCTTGCTTAGTTATTTATTGTCGCATTTGTATTCCAAGTCATATCATTTATTTATAACTCGAAGTGCCTGAATTTCTTACAACAAGAAACTAGTTATAAAATTAATCATGAAAAGAAATTCATGCAAATTGAAAACTTGAATTTATTTGTTAGATGAAATATTGTCAGCCATTATTAATTTTTAACTCGTATTTCTTTCATATTAATTTCAGTCGCTTTTAATTGCAACTATTAAGACAGTCTGCGGCCATTAGTAGACAACACCAATCGGAAATAACTTTAAAATTATAATGTTTTATTTCGAAGTTTTGACAATCATTCATTATGATTTCTCATCACTGGCGGACGTCTACAGATAAAATGAACTATTAATTTATTAAACTTTGGAAAAAAAATAAAAATAAAACTCCAGCAAGTATCCAGAATTGAATGATTACTTCCCCCCCCCCCGACGACTGATTACATAAAACGTGTCTAAACACGAAAATAAGATATTTAATCAAAGATCGAGTCAAACAAATTATATTTAAAAATAATGTGTCATTCTATAAACGAACTCATTCAGGTTAGTCTGACACAAAGTCATAATGAGAATTAATTTCAGTAGCAAGATTAAAGACTATGAACCACACTTGTACTATAGATCCGATAGCTATCAAGGCGACCAATAGTTATTTACGAAACTTGAGAGACAGTCCAAGACGCGAGCTACAAATTGAAGATGTCAAAATCAAACAAGTACAAAAATTTAACAATCTAGGAAGTGTTTTAACAGATGAGGGAGGTGAGAAAATGTGACACAGAAATCCAAAGGTACACTGGAATAGCGAAAGATACTTTCCAAAAGCTAAACAATGTATTAATAAACAGGGAAATTCTATTAGAAATAATGAAAGTGTTCTTAACTACAATGTAATATCAAGCCTCCTATATGACAGTGAATGCGGAACAGTTTCCTTACAGATGAAGAGGAGACTTGACACAACAGAGATGGGGTTCTACAGAAGAACTGAGCTTGTGAACAACGAGGAAAATTTAAGACAAATGGAGACAAAAAGGACACATACTTAGAAACAAAAAGAGACAGTTGAAATTTTGGGAGAAACAATAAAGAGGGTTTGAATAATTTGAAACTTACATGACATATTGAAGGCAATAGGGACAGAGGGAAAATTACTATGACTATAATAATGATAAGGGAATACTTAATATAAATTTAGAATATGATAATATTAAAAATACTAAGAATTCTGATATTAAGAATACAGAACATAAACATTACTACCACTACTACCATTATTATTATTATTATTATTATTATTATTATTATTATTATTAATAATAATAATAATAATAATAATAATAATAATAAAAATAAGAATAATAATAAATACTCAGATATTAAATTGAGTATGGCTCTAATGGCTTCTGATCTGAATTGATTGGAAGTCTTAACATGTTCATGTTTTGTCTTAGTGAATTAAAATGGACTACGGTAAATATCTCATTTAGTACCACAGATTTGCTCGCCAGTTACCTGACCATAACCAACCAGGCATGTCCTCTCGGACCTGATGTACTTTGCATCTCTGTTCCTGAGCGAGAGTAGTGGAGGACATCATAATCAGGTGTCGATAGTTATTTTTTTTTTAAGTTTGAAGTGCGTGATAGCCAAGGCGACTTTGGAATCACATCTCGATACTTGGGAACACATTCAACTGCAAACTCTCGGAAAGGTCTGGGCCAAGAGAAAGAAAAGTTCTAAGCGGTCAAACGTCCTATGGGTGGCTGAGTTTATGCAACAAATCCTGGATATCATCAGTCTCGACATCAGCAAGTCGATGATGGACACCACCGAGTAACTGAAAGTAGCAGAGTCAATCATCAGACGTGCAATGCACGAAGGCATTTGGTACAATCTTTCGTAATGAAGAGAGGCCAATTGATATCCGTTAAGACACGGGAGAACGGGCAAACCTAATCGAAACGCTTACAGAACAAGCAGCTTGAGATGCTTAGTATGCTTTGTTTCTTTTCCGAACAGAAACACGAACTGCACACTAATACATGCAAAGTTCACATCGTCCATGCTGATTCCGGGGATTATGTGCAACGAGAACCTTATCATGCTGTTCCACTTCTTCGTCGCCAAGCTCTTGGCCGATGGGATAGCCCAGTGGAGGCCGTACGATTTCCAGAAAGACTCCGTTCTCTCGCACATGATCCACGCGATCCAGAGATGACTGGCTGGGAATTTCCGCAATCATATCACTCTGACCATGTGACCTACTAATTCTCCTAGTTTTAATCCATTGAAGATGAACAACATGAACGAGAACATGTGACTTAGACATCCTGCCTCTTCCGAAGTCACATCCAGGCCGTCCACAAGACTCGGAGAAGTTTTATTGAATAACCTCTTTTTAAGTAGAATATGTGTCCAATTGTTTTATATATATTGATTATTGATCTTTAATTTGAACTTGTTTCACTTTATATTATAATTTGTTCTCATTTGCCTGGTGCACCATCATATATATATATATATATATATATATATATATATATATAATTTGTGTATGTAATTTTTTTTTTATGTCGTTAGATAAATGTATGTGAAGAAACATTTGTTTTCTATAACAAATCCTTACTCTTCAACAATTTACTTCTTTGCCGTAGATCACAAATAGTATACAATGAAACTTTCAGATAAAAATCAGCTAATAATTGTGCAAGGCAACAGATGATACACACTCCTGTATACATATATATATATATATATATATATATATATATATATATATATATATATATATATATATATATAGTGTGTGTGTGTGTGTGTAATTGAAAAATACATCATAAAGATACGCTGAGTCATCAGTGATGTACCTTAATTTCATTTTCAGTCTCGGGTTTTCAGTAGCCCGACCCGCTTCTGAAGATAGCAGCCTAACCTCGATCGTTACAAATATATATATATATATATATATATATATATATATATATATATATATATATATATATATATATATATATATATATGCGTGTGTGTGTGTATGTATATATATATATATATATATATAATTATTTATTTAAAAATTATAACATAAATATGTTATAAAATCACTACACAAATAGCCATTTTGTTTCAACACCTGGGTGTCTTATAAAGTGATGAAGTTGAATGTAGATTGTAGAACCTATATATATATATATATATATATATATATATATATGTGTGTGTGTGTAGTGTGTGTGGTAATGTAGTAGATCGTCAGGATACTATTCTGTTTCTTGATTTTATAAGTACTTGAAAAATCTAAAGTCTTTCGATTCATTTTTTTTCAATTGTGATTATTATTAAAAAAATATTTGGTGTATATCAGCACTTACACAAATATCGGGTATTGAGAATTTTGTAGTTTAAATTTTACAAAATTCATTCAGCCATTTTATAATCTTTATTAAGCCATTTTACAAAATTCAGTAGGCCATATCTTGTCAACCAAACATTTTTTGCGTATTTCTACTCTGATGCAAGAACTATCGGTAAAGTAATGCGATTGTGGAATGCTGTATTTTCTTAAGTCAAAACCGCCTAAAAATGGTAAAATAATCTTATAATTCAGTCGCTTGTCTGTATCTATAACTAAGAAACAGTTAAGTTGATGCCAAAATTTATTTAACTGACGTAAGTAATGATATGCACGAAGAATATTTTCGTTATTTCGTCAGAAACGAACTTCAGTCTTTGTGGCAAATTTTCATTTTTAGTTCTTTAATTAGTAAACATCACTGTTGACTGTTATCAGTTGATACATCATGGATTTTTTTTTCTTTTTTGTTGACACAGCTTATTGAATTCATTTCTTTAAGACGTTTTTATTCTTTAATTCTTTCTTTATTTATTTATTTATTTACTCAAACGATTGCAGTTTACTATGCGTATCGTTTCGTGCATTCTGCCAAAGTTTGCAGGGTTAAAATCAGTGTTGTATTTCTCTTTAGCGAACTGACGAAAGCGATGAAACATACCGAATCGTTTCCCGACCCATCCTGCTTTCTTCACTGTCGTGGAATTTAAAGCTGACCTGGGTGTTACGATGAAAGCAAAATAAAATGAAAGAATAAAAAAAATTAGTTACGAAAAGACATCATAAAAGAAATTCAGACAACTTACCATATTTGGTGATATATAAGGCTCACTCCTTACCCCTCAAATCGTTTAAATATCTCCCGTATCTTATATGCGAATCTGAGGGATCTTTTAGGATGTTTACCTCGGCGCCGGAGATTACCAGTACTAGTCTAGCCTAAGTTCATCATCATCATCATCATCTTCATCATCATCATCCCTTTGACTTTTGTAATTGTACTGGAGATCCGAATGCAGAAGCTACACTGAATCTCCTCCACAACGGTCTATCAAGGGCAGCCATCAGCAATTCTGGTATAGTCATACTTGTCCATTGTTTGACATAACCCAACCAGTTTTTAGCGTTGCGTCCTCTCCTACGTCCACCTTCAACGGTGCCCTGTATGATGGTCATGCAAAGCCTGTAGGTAATACATAATACTGTAAAATTATTTACTCAGATATGTTTGTCTATATCATTATAATCATCATCATCATCATCACCAGTTTACCTGGTTTGATACAATCTTTTCTTCTTGTTGTACCCTGTTCTCTCAGGGCATGAGCGATCATGGCTTTCCTCAATTTCCTGTACCTTGAATCTCTTAAAAAACCTTTTTCTTCTAAGCCCTGTTCCGCCATCCATTTACTCAAGCTCTCTAAAATGTTATGCGTTGTTTTCTTCTATCCCTTTTGCTCTCTATCTGTCCCGTGAGTATCAGATTTTCCAAGCCCTCCTTCCACATTATGTTCCCCATAAACCTCAACTGTCTCTTCCTGATGTTATATATGAAAGATGAAGTAAAGTTACTGAGCATATTATATTGAGAATTTTTTCTGGGTATGTTAGCAGTATTCATGAGTACAATCTTTTGTATCTCAGATCAGGATTTCCTGGGATTTTCTTAATCTGTGTATCAGCATTTTTATGCATTGTGTGAGAGACCTGTATGCCAACAAAATGACGTAACGTTGCGGTACAAACAGGACTGATTCAAGGTACTAGCAACTCGAGCATTCGCCAAGGGCACCATCAAGGCGGAGAGCGCTAACATGCCGCCATGTCATGTTTTGGGGATCTTCCAAAACTGAAGCTTATAAAAACATGCATGACTCAAGACAGATTATTATTATTATTTTTTTTTTTGACAATAGAACTTGATCTTGTAAAGAAGATAGGTGTAGAAAGTGCCATGAAAATATTTGCAGATCTAAAGACTAGAAAATGTTTTAGAATAATGAGTGTTTTTTTTTTAAAACTAGTATCAAGTTGTATATTGGAATAAACTCGTTATTCTACTGTTTTTCTCCTTGTGAAAATTTTTTAAAAATTGTACTTGTAAGGGCGTCGAAGTTCAGCTTGTCCAATGTGCCAGCAACACTATGGCCGTCACCAGATACAAATATATGAATCATACGAATATTCAAGCTGATAATGAGAAACTACTCCCATGCATACTGCCTTGTTATTTGAAGTCAGTGTTTTTTTTAGCCACGTAAAAGTCGTGATTTACGCGATTTGGGAACAGATTTTGCGACACATAACCTTGCAGGTGGGGCCCAGTTAGAAATATCTTGTGGTCGTGAAATCCAGTCCTCTCAATGAGTCTTTGATTGAGGACGTTGACAAATATTTAGATATTATTCCCAAGTTGCCTTGGCTATCTATCCTTGAAACTTCAAAAGAAACAACCTCTTCACACCCGGCCATAATGCTCCCCACTACTCCCGCTCATGAACAGCTATGTACAATGAGCCATGCCCTAAGAGGCATGTCGGGCTAGTTATGCTCAGGTATCTGGCAAGCAATTATGTGGTACTAAACGGGATATTTACTCTAGCCCATCTTCATTCACTAAATAAAAAAAATGAACATGTTTATATTTATATTTTTGATCAGAAGCCATGAGAACCATGCCAGATTTAGCATCAGAACATTATTATTATTAGTAGTAGTAGTAGTAATGTGTTTGTCAATAATTCTTATCATGTATCATATTTATATTCAGTATTCCCTTATTATTATTATTATTATTATTATTATTATTATTATTATTATTATTATTATTATTATCACTAATACTAGTAGTAGTAGTCGTAGTTCAATTAAAAAGCCTAATTATCGTACAAATTAAAGCTGGGTGTCCTGAGAGAAATGCGATGTTTTATCATTGCATTCATATATGGTATTTCCACTGTAAATGGCTTTCCTTCTTTTCTGTTCTCCTGATTTGCTGGTATTTTCAACTCGACTGAGACCTTGTTTTCATAAAATGTTTTCTGTTCCAGCTAAATTGCTTTTGTTTTCTCCTTTAAGCGTGTTATGAAAAGGATTTTACTGCTGTCCCCATTGTATGTTTATTCAAGTATTTTCTACTATTCTGTATTATATACGCATTTCAATAATATAAATGCTTACCTCAATATTAACCTGTGGGCGTTTTCTCTGTCCGTCGGTCTTATACGTAATCATATATATTAAGGTAATGCCTTGGCCCTAAAACTTAGACGACGTTACTGAGTATTGCGGCTGGACACACCATACACGTGCCACACATTTTCGGTGAGTAGCTCATACCACTTTCATCACCAAAGTTTCCAGTAGGCTTATTCATACTAACAGGTCTGTGTTATACTTATAAATAGGGTTTATTTAACTACTTTGATTAATGATAATCTTGGGTGCATAATATAAGGAGAGTCCTAATAATTGTTTATCATAGAATGAAATGTCGTAATGCGAGAAAGAATAAAAAAAAATTAAACTTTATTTTTTAATCATAAAAGCAGGTAATAAAAACTTGAACCTATTACAATAATTAATTTTTCTTGTCTGAGCTGTTTAATAAACGGTGTGGTCTAAATAAACACGGGGGTCGGAAATTTTCCTGAAAAAATGCATAAATAAAGATGCATCTTCTGTTAAGTAGTCGAGAATACGCTGAACGATGTCGCTCGATAATCGCAAGCCTTAATACACAGTTAACTCTTTAGCAGACATATCTACAGTATACTTCATATTCTTTCAAGTTTAAGGCTAAGAACATTTTATTTATGGTATCAAAACAAATATCGATATATCAATACGTTTGTTACCTGCTTACGTACTTACAGTATACTTTCTAACGTTTACTAAAATTACCGGGAACAATGTCAATTAAGCGTTCGCATAGTAAACTTGAGTTCAGTCCCTGGGCTGGGTAGTACAGATATAGACTCAGTGAAAGCAGAGCGTTTAATAATTGAACAGTACTAAAAAGAAAAAACAATAAGATATCCTTAGACAGTGAAACGAGAAAAATCTACACATATTGATCAAATAATTAGTTCAGTTAGAAATACCTTGCAGGTTACCTGAATCAACAGACACACGAAGAAGTCAGGGGGACATAACGACCGAAACGTTGGGATAATAACAACAAAAATGAGGATATTATTTCTGCAACTATTTTGATCGTGAATCGGTTGTTCGGCTTTGGTGTAATCGGGAATAGAATCTTTGAATCGTGAGCACACACACATAGACCTTCATACGAATTGCATGATGGCAGGGAGATACCAACGATTGTGCATATGTATTACGTGAAGGTCACATTCACAATGAATGTGCATCAAGTTTTTCATGAAACATATATATATATATATATATATATATATATATATATATATATATATATATATATCGCACATATAGTACTGGTGTTAATAAAACAGTGCTCGATATAATACAAGAGAGCTATTAAGTATATATTAATAAATATACATACTATCCCTCACCAATAGCATGACTAAGAGTTTCATGCACAAAGCAATCTTTAGGTGCTGAGTTTAGACTGACCGTTACGTAATTTAACTTTTAAAAAATATCTGCTTATCTCAAGGTTAGTACAGCTATATTTTATACTGGAATTACAGGTTATTATAGTTTAATTTAAAAAAAATATATTTGGAATTTAAAATAAGCGGGATTTGTACATACCGGGAGTAACAGCAAAATTGTCCAAATCACGTTACAGCATAATTGTCTATTCAACAAAATGTTTAATATATAAAAATAAATAAACTAATTTAGTTTCTTTTTTGCAGGTTTTCAGATAAGACGTTTAGCAATCTGATAAACCCTTTGAGTTATTCAACTAGAAAGAGAACAGGTTTAAATCGTTTTGTGCCAGCCCCACTGTCTTCTCAACTGAACAATGAGGAGAGGAAAAAAGTCATTCAGGCCTTCAGTAATGTTGCCAACATTCACACTCTGGCTTTCATCTTCAAAGTCCATTCAAGAACCACCAAGAGAACAGTGAATAAGTTTAAAAAAGAGGGATCAGTAGAGACGAAAACTGGATCAGGTGGTCACAACAGGAAAAGGGATCATCATTTCAACTTAGAGCTAAAGCGATCAATTAGAAAAGATCCAACTCAATTCATAAGACATTTGGCACGTGAGCGAGGGGTTTCAGCTATGACACTCCAAAGTGCAGCGAAAAAAGACATGAAAATAAAATCGTACATGAAGTGTTTGAGGCACTTTGTTACTTCAGGACCAAAAGTTAGGTTAGAGAGGGCGAAGATCATCTTAAATCAGTTGGAAAATGATCCTGGAATAATAATAATAATAATAATAATAATAATAATAATAATAATATTGAACTTTATTTTAATCCTTCTTGAGCTTCCGATCTTTAGATATGATTAATTAATGATGAACATGCCATTTTCGTTTATTATCGATTTCATCACGATTCTTCTGTTAAGCTTGGAGAGTAAGTATACATTCTTATTGCTCAAAGTAGAGTCCAGTAGTATTATAAAAACCTCGGAGGATTCTAATAAGATATCTTTAATCATTTCTAAGATACAACGTTTCAATGCTTAAGCTAACAATTGGACAACTTTGCTGTTACACGATTTGGACAATTTTGCTGTTACAGCCGGTATATGAGTAAAAAGAATTATTTTAGAGTTAGGAATATTTTTTTTTTATTTTTTATATTAAGCATAAAGAGAGATACTTGTTCTTTTAAAAATAAAACCGTAATTTACATTAAAAATGAATCTGGATCAACGTATTTAAGCAGATATTTATTTTTATGCCTACATGTAACCAGCAATTCATTTCTCTTATTTCTTCTCTCATTACATCTATTTCCTTTCTTGTTGTAAGACTTTTGCCCTTGCTATAATATCCCGGAAGTAAGTAATAACCTAAAATTTAATATTGCGTGGGAGCATTTGACTCTGCTGGGCATGTGAAATTATCGAGATCTTGTTATTGTGGCGACTAAGGTTTATTTTCAACATTAAGGACACCAGACTTTATAGAGATGACGGTGTAATTCTCCTCCTGGAACTGGTCCTCTCCTACCTATCCATCTTTCATGGTAGATGCCAACCATTCCATCACGAACAATGTGACTAGAGCCCCCTCATGCATGAACCACATGCATCTTCGTATTAGCAGGGGTACCTCTTCTAGCTGGTCTGAAATTGTGTTCGAAATAAAGTTCCTGTAGACAGCTCCTGTAAGACGTGCTGGGAGAACATATGGACCTACCAAGCAGTCACCTACAATTCCAACCCATCCATTAATTGTAAACTGATGATAGCGTCTAGCGTGTATTGTAAAAAGGGAATTCCGATCTGCCTACGATGTTGATTGTGTAGATTTGTTATTAGATCTCTTCCAAATGTTGCCTAATCCTTAAGCAACACTGAAGAGAAAACAACGGATTAGCAGTCTGTGCAATGAACCACTGGCAAAAGTTCTCCCGTAGTGAGTGATCAGAGAGTGAAAGACCCTTCACACGTTGCAAATGATACGGATATTTGAAGTACCTTCTTGAAGTACCTTCCATGCGGTACTATGAGATATATGACATGCAAAGGTCAATTGACGGTTGCTGATACTTGGATCGTCTTCGACAGCCTGTAGAATGTACCCTTTGTGGTCAGTACGAGCGGATCTCGGTCTTCCTCGATTCATAGTTTGTGGTGTCACGAATACTGTCTCGACGATAAACAGCAGAAAATGTTGGATAACTCGGCTGTCTAAGGTCTGGAAACGCAATTTGAGACAGCCGTGTAGTCTCGCGTCTTTTACCATTAAGGCGGCCGTATGTAAAAATCAAATTCGCTTGCTCACGATATGAACCTGCCATTGTTAAACGGAACGATTCTCAGTTAACTCACTACTACACACATTAAACGTTTAAGACAGACCAGCCACAAATGTACACGAATGACAAATGTAACCTAGTCTAAATGACAACATAACCTCATCTACCGTAAACATTCTTTAAACATAATGACTCAAAAACGAAGGATTTGCAGACATATGTTTATATGGATTTTTGTCCTTGTTTTGGTGTGAGGAGCCTGCCCCAAACTTTGTAAAAGCATTTTTGATACACAATATATATATATATATATATATATACACACACACACACACACACATATATATATATATATATACTAACATCAGAAACTATATAGAGGAATCCAACCATAATAATCGTTTTTAGAGCGAAACCAGAAGTACATGGACACGGGATTTTCCACAACCACGAGAAACCGAAAGTAATCATTTTTTCACAAAAATTATAATGACCCAAACAGATAGGCATCCTATGCAAAGCTCTAAAATTCACATGAACACTCCAAAAATCAAGTGTAGCAGAAATGAAAGATTATGTTTCGGAATTCTGTAGAAAACTTAGGCTAGTAGAACAATTCTTTGAAGAAGAAATTAATGATAAATCTCTAGTAAAAAAAAAATAAGAGGTTATCAATCCCCCAAAATCAAAAATGCAGTCCTTGATGAATTCTGTAATTACATCTCGAGCTTGCTATTTGACAAACTGAAAATACCCATCTTGACCAGACAACAATGGAAGCAACTAAACGATCTAAAATTGGACAAAAATATTGTGATAAAAAGAAGCTGATAAAAGAGGCGCAGTTGTTATGAATACAAAGCAATAGACAAGGATCATACAAAATATGCTACAGGATGATACCTACTATGGTAGAGAGAGCCTGATAATACCAACCTCATAAAATGATGAAAAAAAAAACTCAACAATTTAATACATCCATATCGAGGCTGTCTAACTTCTAAGGAACGTGACTATCTTATTAACTTTAGATGTAAAACAAGCAATTTTTATAGGCTACCTAAAGTACACAAAAATAAAATCATCAGCAAAATATGAAATATAACAAAAGCCGATTGTGTGAATATACCCACACCAACTGACCTAAAACTAAGACCTATAATAGCACGCCCAATTTACGAGACACGCCACATAAGCAATTTCCTAGACATCCTTTTGAAACCTCTCATCAAACACGTTCGTGCGAGATGATGTCGATTTTCTCAACCTTCTACCAAATGATGTAAACCATAATACTTACATAATCTCAATGGATGCTGTGGACATATATAGCAACATTCCACACGACTTTAATATCTTCCCATTCTACCAATGCAACTACAAGACCGCCGAACTTGTTTTATCGGCATGTTTAAACCAATACTCAATCCATTGCATAAACCAGAGGCATGTTCCTCAAAATAAATTCTATCATATTTTGTTTACAATAAGCGACATATAAAACCAGTTACGCCCCTTGATTTTTTTTTCATTGTACATTGTCTCGATATGGATCCCTTGATGCTGAAGTACATAGTGGAATCCAAAAGGGCTTGGTTGCGTTAGGAAAGTTAGAGAAACGTTTATATCCGCACGAATATGACTAGCAGTACTAAAGTGACAGTTTATCAAACTTGTATACTGTCATGTTTTACTCTTCGGAAGTCTGGACGACTTACCCTCATCACCTGAAATGGCTTGAGCGCTTTCATCAAAATTGTCTAAGGAGAAGCCTTAACATAAAATGGTAGTCTATGATACCGGATACCACTGTTCTTCTCAAGGTCTGCTGTCCAAACATAGAAAACTTACTGATTAAAAACCAGATGAGATGGGCTGGATAACAGTAGTTTGCCCAAGCAGCTATTTTATGGCGACCTTGCAAATGATAAGCGCCCTCAGCATAAGCCAAAAAAGAGATTTAAGGACTTTGTGAAGAATAACTTGAAAGAGCTTAGTGTGGGAGTGGATATAACTGGGAAAACCTTGCTAATGATCGCAATGAGTGACGCAGGGCTGTTGTAGAAGGATGTAAGTCAGCCGAGAATAGAATTTAGCACATGCACCGCTGAAAAGGGATTTGAGGACAGGTATTACCAGGTGTTTGGATGACAGTACTGCAAGCTGGAAATGTGGTCGTATCCTACTATCAAAGCTAGGTATTTTAATCATTTGAAATCACACGAGACACGACCTCACTCTGTGTTACCTCCACGACCCGATAATCTTATTTCAGCAGACGCTCCGTTTTATGAGCTGTGATACAGCGAAACAGCCTATGTGTGGATGACGATATATATATATATATATATATATATATATATAAACAGCCTGTGTGTGGATGACGATATATATATATATATATATATATATTGTTATGGGGTCCACCCCTTTTTCATATAAGTGGACTCTACCAAGTGTACCTGGACTGCTGCCTTTAAATACCAAGAGTTGCAGTCAGTGAGGGTAGTCGGTAGTCGGATAGAGAGAGAATATACAGAGATTGAGAGTACGAACGGAGATAATGTGAGGTAACCTCTTGTAGAAGTCAGTTACAAGCACGTTGACTCTAAGGAAGTCCTACTTCGAGACTGTATATATCTATCTGTATTTGCTACTAACCACGTTCCTGGACTTACTAACAGTATTACCCTTTGTATGATTGTGTAAATACATTTTATTTCTTATATTTAATTATTGCATTTGTCATTCCTTGGAGACCGAATTCATCTCGGAATCCACAACATATATATATATATATATATATATATATATTACGCATTTCACTCCAAGCAAGGCGGGAGTGCCACTGGCACGCAAGGGGTTATAGAGAGTGGGAGCAAGAGTAAAGAGACATGATTGAGGAAAGGATAAAGAAAAGGACGGGGATTTGATCAAGGCATCAGAAGATGTCGATTGACATTACATTTGAAGACTATAACTGTTAGGGGAGCAAGTAAGAGGAAGGTAGTTCGACAGACTGGAAGTGCGAGCTGTTGGACTAAAAGAGGCAGTTACATTTTCATTTATTTCAACAGTAAAAGGTTACGACTGAGATGCTAGCCTAGCAGCACGCTTAAATTCATGCAGTTTGGGAACCAACGAAAATAGCACGTTGGATCACTTACTGTGAAAGTATGTGTAGAAAAGACAGAGGGAAGCGACGGCACATCTGTGAGAAAGTGACTGTAGGCGAGATGTCAGACCAGGACCAACCACATTGCATATCCATATACGACAGCAGTATTCCATGAAAAGGAGAATGGTTGATTTATAGATTTGAAGGATGGACTCAGGCGAGAAAAACATTCTGTCACGCCATAGGGAACCAACTTGCGGTAGATGAAACTATTGATTCAATGTATTTGTTCCACCTCAGGTCAGCGGACAGCGTGAGACTAAGCCGGCGCAGAGAGGCGCTCTCGTGGAGTTGAACATCAGACATTCTAATATGAGGTAGGGAGGGTTCTTTGTGGTGGGTAAATGAGAGCAGTTTTGTTTTTGAGGCATTAATGTTTACCAGTCATTTCCTGCCCCCGTCAACCACAGAATGGAGGTCCTTTTCGAGATCAACGGCAAGGTTAGTTATTTCAGCGATACCAGATTTGCTATTGAGCCAGAAGTAAATAGTATTGTCGTCTGCGTAGACGTCTACTTGGGAACTGATGACATCAGGAAGATCCTTAATGAAGATCTGAAACAGTGTAGGACCCAGGAGAGAGCATTGGGGAACATCAGCGTTCGTGAGAAAGGAACTGGAGGAGAACCCGTTTAGGACGACTTTCATTGACAGGAATGACTGTATTAAGTCAAATAATCGTCTTGAAATTCCGTATCTCTGACGCTTATGAAGAAGTCCGGCATAACAAACCCTATCAAACACTTTAGAGATATCAAGAGCCACTGTTTGAGCTTGTCCGTTATTGTAAAGTGCCTGGTAAACAAATTCAGTTATGGCCGTGAGCACATCAGCGGTAGATCGGGCAAAGCGGAAACCATATTTATCAGAGAGCAGATCATAGGATGTAAGGTACATAATCACGTCGTCGTTGCTTAAATCTCCGACGACTTTGCTGAGGGGTAGTAGGATATATATATATATATATATATATATATATATATATAAGAACAGTAAGATATATAATCCGTTGTTCTTATAGATATTTTTATTTTTACAAAATAGTGCTCAATGTAAATTACAGAGCATTAATATTATAAATTAATTGATATAGTTGATGTGAAAATAACTCTACATACTGTAAGGGATTCTAATACATTTACTTGTTCTTAAAAGAAATATAGTATATTAAAAATTAATAGTGAAAATATTTTTCAAATTGTAGTTAAATAAAACGTATTCTAACCTGAACAACCCCACTCCACAAAAAATGAAAAAATCTTTAAATATACAAATAGAAAAAATGCTGTAAGAATTTTTGCCGTTAACAATAAAAAATTTTAAAAACTCCAGACGACATGCATTTAACGGATGTCAGATTTCATTGAAGAATACATCCCTACCCCCTAACAAAACGTAGCTAATAACGGATATATCAAAATATAGACATATAGAACACGCAAACACCCCTGTCTAGTAGAAGTAAATTACCCTGTAACCTTGGAAACGTGAATTATGATTTTAGCTGTGTCTTTAAAACCCAGTAATTTTAAAAGTTACTCCAAAATTCGCTTGAGGATGAAATGGAACTAATGTCTTTAATTTAATTGCAAAATTAAATTCGGACCTTCCATTTTTGAAACATGGTTAGAACTGTATAGCGGAAAAACCATATTTTAAATCAATTAATTTATAATATATATATATATATATATATATATATATATATATATATATATATATATATATATATATATATATATGCCAGCTGTCCGTGGTAATAGATTTTAACGCATCTGCAGTTTTGAAAAAACTTAGGTGATTAAATCAAGTAATAACAAATATTGAAAGAAAAATACTCATTCAGACAGCGGGATAGTCAGGGTTACGTCATTAGCCTGACTATCTTCAGTAGGATGTCCGAATCACATTAAGATTCATTTAATTTTAAATATTTATTTGCTTTCATTTGGCCAACAGACACACGCATAAAAAATAACATGCGATTTTATATAAGTACAATGATAAAGTATACAAACAAGTAAAATAATCATTTCTTATAAATTCAGTCTTCTTGGTCATAGCTTATATTTTATCTGAGCAACAATTTTTAATGGCTTAAATTGTAATTTAATCCAAGATCAAGACGTTCTCGTTTTATCCTTGCTTTGACTTAGCCTTCCATGTCTTTGATTGATGCGTATCTGATTCAATTTGATTTCTTATATATTTTGTTTCTAAACTTACTCTTTATGTTGAAAACATTTCAGCCTATTCTGACCTAAATGCCACTTACTCGACACATCTGATTTGCTTTAATTTCTTATATTGTTTTAGAACCTACTTTTTGCTAAAGCTAAACTTCTTTTTATATTTTTGAGTTAAGAGAAAGTCAGTTGAATTGTCAATATCTGCAAATCTTTTATTTTAACTGCACGGGTTGTTGTTTTGTTTTGCAGAGTAAATAAATAACTATCAGTATCTACTCAGGCACTTATTTACACGCTGACTTTTTGCGGTTGACTTAAAATTAAACTGAAGTAAAGACATGTTTTCATTTTCAATTTCTTGATTCCCTCATTCAATCCCTGCGTGGAGCGGCTCACCTCTCCGGACCTGAGTTTAAAAAAAGGAACCATTAGTTTAGTGTAGTAATTTAGTGTATTAATGTGTATTAATAATGTAAGACGTCAACAAAAATATCAGATATGTTGACCTTTTGTTTTGCAATTAAATTTTGAGAGAAAAAAAATCAGAAAAAAATACAAGTGACGATTACAATTTCTTTTCTTATCTTTTATGGGAGAAAAAGTTTTAAAAATACTTTAATCTTATAAGCAATGAATAGAAAGCAGAGAGAAAGTTGCGCATTTCTTAAATAGGGAAATTTAAATTTTTTGACTATCATAGCTTTCCGTGGCTGGGCGATTTAATTAAGCACATCTCGATTAAAGGTTGTTTCCCCTGTAGAAAATGAAGGCGATTCAGGTTAGAGAACATAGCGGGAAAGCACATCTTTATTAAGACTTTCGAATGTACAAGCTAGTAGACACAAATTTGCACTGTTTAAAAAAAATAGAGGCATCTATTCAAACACATATATCTGTTGCGTGGCCGATAAGGATGTCGCCCCCGCAAACTTTATGAAGAAACGTGTGAACAGCTAAGACAATGAGGGGACAAAGGCAAAGGTTTGAGAAACAATAACGTCGATTTTATTTATGCCAATGGTACAAGAGTGTACACTGGAGAAATGTGTTTAAATCGGTGTCGGGTCCGGTAAGGCTGGTTTTGTTTAGGGGTAGCTGCTTTCGGTCGTATCGGCGAAGCGAATGTAGAGTTGATCGGTGACGATAGCTGGTCGACTGCCGGATGGGAGAATAGTCTGGAACAGCAGCAGGTTGATCGATGTCCCTAAATAGGGCCAAGTCAGAACAGTGATACGACTTCACAGGGCGGATCGACCGCAGAAACGGGATCGCGCCGAAGTGTAACACTTGGCGAAGACGGAGTCCCTAAATAGGGCTAAGTCAGAACGGTGATACGACTTCACAGGCCGGATCGAACGCAGAAACGGGATCGCGCCGAAGTGTAACACTTGGCGAAGAGGGAGTCCCTGAATAGGGCTAAGTCAGAACGGTGATACGACTTCACAGGGCGGATCGACCGCGGAGACGGGATCGCGCCGAAGAGTAATACTCTCGACAAAGCACCGGAAGCACACAAAGGCAGCGTACTACACTTTGATCCAGGTCCCCAGGCCGAGCAGCTCGGTATTTATCAATCCACCCACGAGGACCGAATGTGGCACAAGGCCGGTTTAATGTGGGTATCTCCGAGCCCGTAGGCTCGGCCAAAAATATAGCCTTTGAACCCGCCTAGACGGGTTCAGGCCCTGTCTACCTCCCCGAACGAAACCTTGCCCTTCGGCAAAGCTCCGTCCGGGTTCCTCTCTGCTAATGCAGAGAGTTCGACAGACGTCGACTCGGAAGCTCACAAAGGCAGCGTACTAAACTTTGATCCTAGCAACCGGACCGAGCAGTTGGACGAAAAAAGGGGCTAACAATATTTGGAGCGATTTATTCAAAGTACTCTCCGGCTGGAGGGAGTAGAAAACCGTAGATATTAAATTAATATCAATGGTTGTCCGATGTTTGAGAAAGCGCTACATCATCCGATGCTCACGAGGTACGGTTTGGCATCAACGATATTGGACTAGTCGTCTGGTTTCTCACATGTTGCTTGACTTAAATCTGCGAGATCAGGGGTTGTGAAGACCAAGGCCGTTTTTCTAAGGAGCAGCTAATGGTGACCGCGACATATCAATTAAATTTGACGTTTAAAATAATAATAATATGTATGTACATGTTAGGCATAATAATAACATAACTATGTAATAATCATTAAACTCAGAGTAGAGATAACATTTAAATTTATATATTTCTCTCTATCCATCTGTTTTAGTCCAGCATAAGGGAGGAAATATTGTTTTACAACAATTTTCCAAGCGAGGAGGCCTTTCCTACTTCAATAACCAACATTTGAAATTCTATTTTTCTATTTAGGTTTGAACACTGACTAGTGGCAGCGCTCTCCCGACAAATCGGTATGTAAATCGTAGTGAAGAGAGTAATAGTTTCTTTTTCTTTAATATCATGAAGTTCAGCAGCATGACAAAGCTCAGATTAATCCAAAGATTAAGCCTATTTTAAGCATGAAGTGAAGTTCGATGTTTTAACAGAGCTTTAACTGAAATTTCCGACTCTCATTCGGATTATATTTGAAGCATAAAATTAGGCTCAAACTTGCGAATTTGCGAAGCCTGACTAGACTCAGTTAAAATTACCTGATTCTAATTAAAAAGTAAATAAATAGCGTGAGACAAGTTTAATTATGGTGGCGACAGTCAAGTTTCAGGATCAGAGATAGGTTAAAATCTGAAAACTCACATTTTAAAAATTAGATATTCAAATTAACATCGCAACTCGGCAGATTTATACAAGATGTGGAATATCTTTAAAAAATGAAAACAGTAGAGAAATGGTAGTAACAATGGTATGGCGGGTAGATATAAACTTTCCGTAGTATCCCCAAAATAAGTATTACCATACCCGCGATATAATAACACGTTGTTTACGGGTGAAAACAGACGCGTATGCACGCGCGAGAGAGAATAATTTGTCAATATATTGACAGTAGGTTAGACAATAATTTGTTCATTTAACGAACCGAATACATAAGGCATAGAAAAGAAGAGCGAATTAAAGTCTTAATTTAGAGTTGGCGTAGGCCATAAACGGTGGGAGGAAATGGGTCTGGTGTAGACATAAGGTCGTTCTAATGAATATGGCACCAACTGGCGAGTCGGCTTATATTTCGCACGGTCAGCCATACAGTTACACTTCTTGCTCTTTAACATGTGCATAAAAATATAGCTGCATCAAGGGCAGATAATCAACTTTTCGGGCCTTGACCTCTCCGGATGTTCTAAGGTATCTTTCGAATTCAGTAATCTTCTTGTAATGCCGGATTAAACTCTTCATTTGAACTACGTGGTATTCCAATATCTTATTCCAATAATTGTCACTGTCTGTCTTATTATTCCTAAGGAATTTCAGAAATCATAACCATCATTTCTATTTTTCTGCTTTTTCTTTTTTTTTTTTTTTTTCCTGCTCATTCACTTTTCTTATTCTTATTATATTTTCTCTCTTCTCATATTCTCTTTTCTCCCTTTTCATATTGAATCATTTCTTTTTTTCTTTTTCTTTTTTTTTTACTATTTTCCTCTTTTTTTCCCATCGTCCCTATCATGGCAAACTGTTCGTTGCCAACATCTCATAGACATTCGACTTTACTTACACGAAGGTAACGTATTTGACATTTTATGACTTTGAAAAATGCTCAGGCAATTTTTAATGTAATTTATCGATAAGACTTTGGAGACTGACAATCCCATTTGATGTCATCCGGTTGAAAAGGGAAGAAGATGGTGATATGTCGTCTATTAGTTACGTATCGGCTTTGAAAAGGTCACTATAAAGTATAAAAAATAGAGTACAAAAGTGGACTTTTATACAGAAAAGAACAAAAAAAAATATTAACTAACCCTTCATGATTTGAATTCATCGTGAAATCATATATTTTCACTTGACCTGTATCTTTACTCTTTCAACGTGCCCCCGAAGATTTGCTCCGATGTAGAGAAGCTTGTTTTATTAAATAAAAAAAAAAAAGTAAAAATCTGGAAGTATTTTGCAAACGAAAAAAAAAACAAAAAACAAATTGATAAACCGGTTGTTGATTTGTGTTTGAACTTTACTACCTTTCACAATAGACCCCCTACCGCCAACCCAGATACAAGAATTACAGACGTGGCTCGGTTATGGTCGCTTCATAGAATTCACTGACGCAGAAGACAAAAATGTCATTTCTGGAAGTATTATGTATTAGTTATGTCATGTGCATTTATTCCAAGTGCTCTTCCTTTTTCTTCTTTTTGAAGGCAGTAGATATATTTAATGAAACATTGGAAATTTTGCATATATTAGGTTGGTGCAAAAATAATTTCGTTTTCTAACATATGTTACTATGTGAGAAAACGAAATTATTTTTGCACCAACCTAATACTTTACATAATTCCTACAAGAAATATACATTTTCATTTCGATGATGTTTGTCTAACATTTCTTCTTTGTGCAATTAAAAGACAAATGGCAGCTATGACATGAAACTATTTCTGTTTGACAACTGAACATTTTGGCTCTATGACAAATATTTGAAAGAAATTAAATGCAATTATTTTAACCAATGAGATTTTTAATGCTCGATTTGCGTAGAGGAAATAATGTATAGGAAAAAATTATGGAATAATCAACAAAGTAAAAAATAATTCATACTTTGTTACATCCCCTCCTTTTACTCAACACAACGTGTTCAAACAAATGATTGGGGTCTAAATATACGATGTTTAAGAAAAAAGGAAAACTTAGCCGACGCGTTTCGTCAAAGCATATTTGCCTTGATAAAGTCCCTCAAAGGACCTGTTTGGAAAATAAAAAGAAACATTCCCATCACTATAGATACACATATTTAAAAAAAAATCTAGATATTCAGTTAAAAATAAAAACATCCTTGATAACGGACATCTTACTTATTATAAAACGCAGATTGTGTGTGTATGTACGTTTATATATTGGATCGGATTTCCTACATTTTTCAACCGATTTCAACAAAACTTCACAGGACTACGTAAAATTATCTTGCGGTGGTTCTGACAGCGCCAAAAATTGGAAAAACACAATTGTTTTTTCACGAAATCAATTTGAAAACACGATTAAGAGGCATTAATGGAAGAGGGACAACTCATATCAAGTTATACTTATTAATATTGAGTTATCGAGTTATACTTATTATAAAACCCAGGTTGGTTGTTTGTTGTGTGTGTGTGTTCGTTTATATATGGGATCGGATTTCCTACATTTTTCAACCGATTCCAACAAAACTTCACTTGTTTTTGGCAGGTAGTGTTTCTTATTGTCTTGCACACTTTTTTCTTTATTTTTACATTCAGAATGCTTTAAAAATTCCATTTACAAGACAATTGTTTATAATAAAATTCTATTCAATCGGTAGACTCATAACGATTGAAAACAATGTTTTTGTTTGAGTTTGTGTTTGACCAATTCGTAAAAAAAACCCAAAAAACAAAGCAAAAAAAATAAAACTAATTAAGACATGCGTGCCCGTCAACCTTAAACAATAATCTTTGTCAATTTTATTTTTCAGTCTTTATGATGGTCGATACTTGATCTATCTCTTACTGTTACCTCCCCGGGCAACGCCGGGCTCTACTGCTAGTATAGAATATTTACACAGTTATTACACACTTTATGTTCAGAAAAGAAAAGAGTTATATGAATGCAAGAAAAATTGAATAAAAAGCTGAAATCGCAGTAACTTGTTAGTCGTCTTTAATGAAACTTGTATAAAAGAAGGATTGCTGCCGAAATACACAATTATATGCGTGTGTGTAGTTTCTTCTTTCTTTTTTATTTGTTTTTTTTTCCTTCCTTTTTCTTTCTTTACTTCCTTTTTTTGTATTTCATTCTTACGTTTTTGTTTCTTTTTTGTTTTTCGTTGATCTTTCGATTTTCGGATATTTTAGATTTATTCATTATTCTTTTTTTCGTTTATTTTCCCTTCATTTTATTACCGCCTCCTTTTATTTCTTTCATTCAGTATCTGCTATTTAAAAAAATCCTTCCTCTTTGCAATTTATCTCAATCGTTTCTTCTTTCTCATCCTTTTTACTTTCCTTCTTTTTCTTTCTTCCTTTCACTAGACATGCCCGTCCCTGCGCTAGTGGACATGTCATACATGGGTGTATATATACGTGTGTGTGTGTGTTTCGACAACAATTACTTTGCATTCCATTCGGTCTGACACGCTGAAGTCAATGAATGAGAGTCATGGGACCAGAATTACCAATTCCTGGTGAAAATTTTCAACAGGGCCATTGAAAACACCTGATACAGTCTTTATGCTTGAAACAACGTCATCGGATAATTTAATAGGAACTGGCATTATTCAACACAGTTTCTTATGATTTGCCAAGAAATCTTTTCAAATCTTTTCTAATATCAACATTCCATTATTCATGTCAAAGATTTAAGAATAATTTTAATAAATAATTTTTTAGAAATTAGTTCGGTTTGTATTTTGTAATCGATATGAGAAAGATGAACGTTATATATATATATATATATATATATATATATATATATATATATATATATATATATATATATATATATAATGAACATCTCAATATAGATAATAATACTAAGATAAAAAAACAGATTGCTATGTGACAATTCATAGTAAAAAAAATTTAAGAAAATATATGTAAATACTTATAGATTCTCGATGTTTATAATGATGAAGATTTACCAAAGTCTAGCTTAGAAGGGACCAGGGCAAGATGCGGGGATAGAATGGAGGTGGTAAAAACATTGTGCTATCCCAGTTTTTCAGTTGAAGAGTGTATCTTTGACTTGCATATCAGTCTTTGAGACTTTTTGTTTATATGGGTACTTATATGGGTAATTCAATCACAATATAAATTAACAGTATAGTAAATACTATGCAAAATTCAAAATGAGAATATCTAAACAACTTTAATGTTCTACTGTTAAGTTGATTGGAATTTTGTGAACTAAAAAAAAACATCATGATTCTCATTTAATTGTATCTTGATTAATCCATATCCTCTTGAAGCCGGTTTAAACTGACGTCTTTTTTTTTTTCATATTTCATGGTTGATGCTAACCTTCAGGAGAGTGACTCATTTCACCTTCTCGGGCTAACGTTTTCCACTGACATGATTATATTGAATCAATTGATACATCTGCTGCTAGAAAAGTTGGTTCACTGTGTTGTGCTAGACAATTTTTCTCGCCAGAATCTATCTTACATGTTTATAAGTCTATCATTCTTCCTTGCTTTGAATATTGGTTCCACATCGAGTCCGATGTTTCTTCTATGTATTCAGAGATTCTTGATAAAATTCAAAGAATCTGCAATGTTACTGGTCTTGACCTGGCATCTCGGCTTCAGTCAATTTCACACTGTTGTAACATATCTTCCCTATGTCTTTTCTATAACTACTTTAATGATAATTGTTCTGATAAACTTTAATCTATGGTACTTAGACTATACATTTAAGAGCAGTACTAGATTGAAAGCAATGTTTTATCATTTTACAGTTGAAATGACCAGATGTAACTGTAAGTTCTATGCTAACAGTTTCTTCTCTTGCACTTCTCTCTTCTGGGGCTCTTTTTCGGTTTCTTGCTTTCCAGTCTTTGATTTTCAAAAGTTTATGTGCAATGTCAATCGTTAACGTCTGTCTTCTTAAATCTTAAAAATCTTAAATTCCTGTTCTTTTATTGATCTCTCTCCTTAACATTGTTTCTCTCTCTCTCTCTCTCTCTCTCTCTCTTTTATTTTCTCACACTCAGTAACCCCCTTGCGTCTTAATGGCTTTATTGCCTCGCTTGGGGTAAAATGATTAAAAAATACTGTCATAACACTTCAAATATGTTGGAATGAAATTGACCAGAGCAAACCAACTATCTTGTAATTCTGTAAGTTCAGCACAAAACTATTGTTCTTCTGTATCTGCAAAGTCATTGTTTATTGAAAGCTGTGAGATCAGTGAGTCTCAATTCAGGGAAATTCCCCTTTTACAGTTCCAGTAGGGAATTAGAACTATAGATTGGTAGATGAAAACTTGAAATATTGATCTTTCTACAAACTATAATACTGAAATTCACCTTTTGGATCAAACAGTCCTGGAAACCTAAGATAAAAGGAAAATGGTGCATAGACGAAGAAAAAAAGTATTCTAAGTAGTTCTCTATTCAACAGTAAATCATTTTACGACTATTTTTCTCTTCCCTCTTATTAAGATGTAATAATAATAACTTTCCTTATTGTTCAACTTTCATCTGGTTTGAATATGAAATGTTTTTATGATTCTGCTTGTGGTAGATTTTTGCCTTACTGCCTTTTAGAAGAGTACTAGTGTAGTTTGTGGTATATGCCAGGAAATGCCAAAAGTCTCATTTAATGTTCATGGGGAACCTTGGTCAATGGAGTGTTAATCCATTGGGTTCACTCTAAGAGATACTAAAGTAAGCTTTGTACTCCTTGCATCACCTTAGAAAGTCAAAAGCTCTTGGAGTTCCAAAGGTTGATTAAAATGTAATCTCAAAATCGTCAAGTGCAAAATTGGGGTTCGAACGATGTTTTGAGGACACCTACATACACAAGGAAGTAAGCCCTGCTGAACTTAAGATATGCACATACAAAACAAACTGATAATAGGAAGTTATATAAACGCCTGATATACACTTGCAAGAAGGTGGTGTAATGGTTAGCAAGCTTGTCTCACTAGAACAGTTACGACTGAATAGTGAGTTCAATCCTCACTGGGTACCTCTTACTTTTAGCCTTGTGCCACATCCAAGCTATGCTTGGAAAATCACTATACACTTGCAAGAAGATTGAACATTTGAAGAAAGAACCAAAAGCAAATACCCTTGATTTGTTGCAGTCCAGAATTGAATAAACACTTATTTTATGCATGAAAAGTTTGTTCTTGTATTCATCTCATATCACTAGCTCAAAAATTCTAATATTCTGTGATCTGAATCAAAACCCACCTAGAGGGTCCATTTATCTGATACGCCCCACATTTAGACAAATTCTACATTTTAAAATATGGAGCCAACCAACATTGATGGTTTTGTTCCAAAAATATCTAGGTACAATCCACAGTAAGTGATTTCAGCACCCCAGGACCAGGCCAGACATGGCCTAGATAAACAAAGACTGTTTGAGATATTAATGATTGACAAGAACATATTAGAACGAGATAGAAACCTATGAATATTTCATATAAGAAATTTGGCTCATATTTATTTTTGTAATGTACTGCTAAATGGATTTGGAACATATCCAATGTTTCCACTCTCTTAGAAAGAGTTAAAAAATTTAAGAGTATTCTATTTTAAGAAAAAGATTGATCTTTGTTCTTCATCCGACAAGTGATTATCAGGTGAACTGGTCACTTGAAGATACATTTACCAATTATAATTGCTATGAATAAAATTTTCTTCCCAATATTCTTTACTTTCTCTCTGTTTGTGTTGCTTCTTTGCTGAAATAGCTATCAATCCCCCCATCGAGGTTAAGCTTAGAAATAAGGAAGGATTTTGAATGCTGATTTTTAAGGAGAATAGCTCCTCCCCATTTGAAGAGGTGGAGCAAGCCCATCTTTTTACTACTGTTTAACATGATGCCAACTAGAGTTTAGTAAATATTATTGCATCATTTTTGAACAGCCACATGACTGAGCTAGTTATGTATACCCCACAGTGTTTGAAATCACTGTTTTAGCTCAGGTAATAGCCAACTTTTCAAATACTGATTTTTTTACATGTGAACCTTTCAAATTTGGAAGAATGGTGCTACACAATTTTCTTATTCTTCCATTTGCTCTTGAACTGTAATATGGTAAATTAATAAATATCCAAATAAAATAATCTTTTAGCATTCTCAAATAAAACATTAGATGCTTGATTTCTTGTAATATCTTATATTAGGTTGGTGCAAAAATAATGACGTAATAATGTCGTTTTTTGACGTATTTTTTAACGTAAAAAACGACATTATTACGTCATTATTTTTGCACCAACCTAATACTATTATAACTTGAGAAAATTTCTGACCCTCCTCTTTAACTGTTTGTAGATGTTTTAGTTTTCACATAACATCACAAGTCCACAAATCTTTAAGGTTGTAGGGGAACCACATATACTGCAGTCCTAGATCCTAGTTGTTGTATCTACGGTAAAATAACCAATCTTCCTTTAGGCTGGTTTTGAATTCAGAATTTTCCTTCTCCTAGACTGATTACCAACCAAGACACAAGAACCAAGTCTTCTCTGCTATTTTATTCAAGGGAGATGGATTCATGCCATTTACAACGGCATTAGTTCAAAGTGAATAAAATAGAATCAACCAGAATTTGAACTCAGCTGGCCGATTTCATTTTCCACACTGATAATCGTTAAATGGCATACACCAGTAGTATGATAGACCTGAAACAAAACTTATTAGCATTCAGACTGATTTCATGAAAATTTTTTCACTCAGACATAAAGAAAAGTCAAGAACATTAGATAGGGTTTCCATTTTTTTTTTTTAAATAAAATATCTTAAATACCTTAATACTTTAAACTAAAACATCAAATTTTCAGAAAAATAAGAATACTTTGCTAATAGCATGTATTTTTATATAAAGTATTTTTCTTACTAATTTCTGACTAGTTTTTTCCATGTTGCATCAACCCCAAACAATGTCCATTAAAATAAGTAGCATGGCGTACAAATAAAAAAAAAGATTCATCTCATATTCCAGAAAGTTACAAAGCTATCACTTCATCCAGTGGAAGCATATACGGAAGTAACTGTAGATTTGCCATTCATCTATTATGCGGATGAACCAATTAAGGCATTTGCCATAAAAGGTAAGCTACCAAAATTATAAGTTGTAAGTTCAAGTCTCATTAGAAACAACTTCTTTATTCTGTGTTCATGCAACTGATATTGGAGGTTGTTCAATCTTAGAGAGTTGCAATAAAAATAGTAATAATAATAAGAATAGATTAATAGGTAAAAGATTAATAATTATTATAATATACTTGAGTATGTTTTAACATTCATACTGGAATTAATTTCATCATTACAAAGATTTTACCTAACTCTATTTATTTTTCATTATCTCGCAATTCAGGAACCAGTGAATTTTTGACTCTTGATTCACAAAGATATTTACGACAGTAACATTATAAATTTTGTCCAATTAAAGTTTTGGCTCAAGATCTTGACTACTACACATGTGCACTTTATATACATTAATCTTTTTATATCACCTTTGCTAATATGTAAGTCTACCTGGTTTTGTAAGATGATTCTTAAAATTCAATTTAAGGATGATATCTTTAGATAAGTTGAAAGGCCACTAAGCATAATTTGACAATGCTATTTTCATCTAAATTAGTTATTCATAAAGTGGCTACTACTGACCCACTAAGGTGGGAATGAGAAAAAAGGGGTGGTAGCAGATTGGTAGAATTAATTTTCCTTCAAAATGATGTTGTGCTGAAGCCAAAATTAAAAGAATTCTAATGTTTTTGGTTAAAAATATATTTCTGAGTGCTATATTGAACTGTGAACCAAAGTGAAGATGTACATTATTGCTTTTCCCCACTGTATAGAGTATATACAGAGGAAGACTTTGGTGAAGTTACTCAGTTTTCTTCTAAGCAAAGAAACAAACTGAGAATTATTGAATACAGGAATTCAAGATTTATTAGTGCCTTTCAGCCTGATATTAAGAAGCTGGCATCCTTACACCAAACACACTGATCCCATTAAAACTGTGATTACTGGTAAGGTATAAATTTACATCTTTGAAATGCTAAATAAACTGGTTGACTAAGTTAAGTTTTATTTGTGAAATACATGCACTAACTCAAAGTGTTAAATTCATTGCTTTAAATTTGCTGTCTTTTCTATGTGTTCAGGGATAGTAAATATGTGTTCAGGGATAGTAAATATGTGTTCAGGGATAGTAAACATGTGATATGGAAGCTAAATGGATGGCAGCTTTTAAAAGTTTGTGAACCACTAGTCTAATGGAAGTGCTATGACCCATAAGGGTAGCTCTTTGCAATCTTTGCTATCTTATCAATATTTATTTTTATCTATCTACATTTATATACATTACAAATTAAACTAACCACAACTGTCTATTAAAGGATGAAAAATTTTTGCAGATTTTGATGTCATTCTGGGTGCTTTTTTTCCAAATCTGTGAATTTGTTTTGCTTATGCTAAGTCTCAAATAACCATTATATAAAATTCCTTATTTTTTTATCCATAATGTTGAATGTGTTAAAATTATTAAGTTTTTTAACAAGAAAAATCTCAAGTTGATGTAAAAAGTTGCCACAAAACATTGATTTATTCAAGATGGAATGATCTATTATAACATATCTTTAATTTTTATTTAGATACATTGTATTTTTCCATTTTTCTAGTTGAATTGTTCATCTGTATTGCATATGATCTATCATTGTACATAATTTGGTTATAATAAAATTTGTATTTTATATGAATTCTACCTTATGAAAATTGAAATGTAGAGTGCCCCCCTCCATATCATAAATTCATTGGAGACACAAAATCCTTGCACCAGATTTGCATAAGGGCAATATATTGCTATTACCCATGAGGAGAATATTACACGACACCAATGTCATCACTTAAAACAATCCATGCATGACAAGTTTCATTTGTTATTTCTCATAAATAAATTCTTTCTTACAGTTAATATTTTACTGATACATGAAATAATTAAATAAGAAGATATAGCAAAAGCATAAATAAGTGGATTTTTCAGTGCGCCCACATTGCTACGGAATATGACTCAATGCAAAGTTTAAAGTAGGTTTAATGGTGATACCGTGAAAAAATTACTCAATAATCCATGGCACTTCTTTTGGGGATGCCTCAGGCACCGGGTAATCACACCAGCCCACACCGAAAATAAAGGTACAGCCTGAGGTGGGGGATAGGCCCCAGGGTCTTGAGCTGATGTTATTTTGAAACTACCCAGCTGAAACCAGTTAATTGTTAGGACCAAGGGCAGAAGCATAAATAAGGCCTTGTCACTTTCATATGACCACAATTTTCTGAAAAACTGAGCAATTTGCATTGTACAACAGAACTTTTACTGTTGTTGTCATTCATAAAAGATATTAATTTTTTATACATACTATATATCATTTAAGTATGAATATACATTTTTCTAACAACCTTTCTGTTGTTTTGAACAGTATTATACATTGATTTGACAAAAGCCATAAGATAGCAGTATTTAAAGGCAACAGTATACAATAGCACCATACTTTGGCAGCTGGCTAGAATTCTCTGTGATAACAGACAAGTGACACGGACTCAAATCATATCCACATTCATTGAAGACAGTACAAGATACTTATCCAGCAGGTCGGTTCACTGTCCAAGGTATATGGGAAAGAGAAGACCAACACTGGGCTAGACTTTGTAACCGTTTTACACATGACGTTATTTATAGTAACCATTTTACACTTGATGTCACTTATATGATGCACGTATATTTCAAATAATTTGAATTCTAGCATTCCAAAAATGCCAGGATGTAGCCAAGGAAATCTTGTCAATCAGAAGTAAAAATGAAACAAAAGATGAATACTTTGAACAGTTTATCCACAATTATGATTTCGATGGGGAACATCTTAATTGAAAATTTGAAAAATACAATAAAAAATCAAATAGAGAAAACTTATCAGCTCAATTTACGAAAAATTATTTCTGCCTAAATATACCTTATAAACATATATATATATATACATATATCATGTAAAGTTTGTCATTTGTTTAGGGCTGATTTTTTAAAATTTTTGGTGACTGGTGCATACCTCTAATGCTTTGATAAAGGCCAAAAAAAGAGATTGCCATTTAAAAGAGGATTGATACCACTAATCACAAGTGAAATTCTGAACTATTCACCTCTCTACCACCTCCACCACCCATCCCAAGGTAGTGACATTGGCTTTGCTTGGACTCTTAACCACTCCCCCCCACCTTGCACACACACTCCTACTCAACCACAACCCACCGTATTTGGCTGTGCAATGCGAGATGTATCTTACAGTTGCTTGTAATTTTCACTAACCCCACGACTGAAATCATGTCGGTCAGGGTATATTCATAAAAGAGAAAAATCTCCAACTCAAAGATTGGAAAGAAACATGTGAAGATTCCCCCTGTAAGTAAATTAGAAAGCCTTGTGCCATGAAGTTGTTTGTAAATGTTTAATTTTTCGTTATTGTATATTTTTCATTTATCCTTCCTTTTCTGTCATTATTTTCTCTTCTCCATTGCTATTTAATAATCAAACTTTTTATTCAGCCTCTCCCCACAACTTGTTTAATTTAGAATATGCTTACCCACTGTTATTTATCAACGCTGAAAAATTAAGTTTTACCATACCAATTTTTTACTTGGTAGTAGACATAGGAACTTATACTAAGTCATTACTTAATATGAATTCTTTTGCAATTTTTTTACAGATTAATAGGTATAGAGAGGCTCACTTATCGTCCGGTCTGCATGCATTGCATGTCTATTGAACACGAGTAGAAGTTCATCCCTTGTTCCCTATTCAGGATATGATATACTAGCTCTCTTTCTTTCTTTTACTACAGCCAACTTTTTGGTGATCAGATTAACCAGTGGCTGTGACTTCCATTATGAGTGTACTGGGTTGGCAGTTTGCTGGCTGCTGCTTCCGACTGGTCGTTAGGAGCCCGAACTCTTTGGTACCATTTAGAAAGGTTGCTTTAATCAGTAGTCACATAATATCAAAGTATCTGTAGTGCCATGTCATGCATGGGTAGTCGTCACTGCACGCATTTCTGGTAGGCAACCCTGAGGCCACATTATGCTCTGCTCTCAGCCATGCACTGGCTGGTTGGTATTGCCATTGATGAGAAATAGGGACAATTATGAAGGTCTTTTTCAACTTTAATCAAAACATATCTCATGGAAATCAAAACAAAAAGAAATAAAACTAAACTAACAAAAAAACACCTATCCCCTACACACACACCTTGATCTTTCTTTCTCCAATATTCACAGTATCCATTCCAATCTGCAGTGTAGAATCTTTCCTCCTGAAATGGTTGTCAGATGTCTTTGCCCTTTATGAAACCAACTTAAATTCTTCCATGGTATTCTTAAATACCAATAAATTCTTGATTCCAGGGTATTCACAGACATACATAGCCTTGGTATTTACATCTGGGATAATCTGCCAATGGCCAGAGAATTGTCTCTCGAGGCAGCTGACTTTTCTTTCATGTGCTTCTGCCTTTCACTACTAAACTCTGTCAGCTATCTCTTTTTCCTTTATTGCTCCCCGTCTTCCCAAGACTGCAGTATATTAGATGCAATAGCTGACAGTATAGAAAAGGCACTTTCTCTGCATTCATCTGCGAACATCTTTGTCTTTGGTGATTTTAATGCTCACCATGACACGTAATTGAAAGATTCTAAAGGTACTGATTTTGCTGGTATATAGACATTAATTTTTTTCATTGCTCAATCTCTCACATATTTCCCTAGTCAAACTGAGCAACAGGCTTCTCTAGTGGATCTATTTCTTACCTCCTCTCCTCACTCTTGCCGAGCTTTGCAATACTGCCCTCTTGGTAACTGGGACCACTCTGTGGTAGCTATTGATATCTCCTTCCAAGCATCCATTAAACAGGACCCCCCCATCCATGACCTATTTCCATTACCAGCATGCTGATTGGAACTCATTGTGAGATTTTCTTCATGACACCCCTTGGACTGACATCTTCAACCTCCCAATTGAATATTGCACTACTGAGGTTTCTTCTTGGGTCATGTGAAACCACAATCCTCTCCATCCATGTTCAGCCACCATAGCATACAGGGACCACTATTTCCAGCTATATCAGCCTGACAGCTCTCATCATAACAGGGGCCTATTTGCTACTGCTCCTAACAAATGTAAGTGTGTCCTTGAAAGAGTTAAGTCCTTGTTTCCTGCGAGAATGAGGCACCACAACTTCTAAAATCTTTGGCTCTTGTGATGATTGGGGTCTCTGTAATTGGGTACTAAATAAGTACCCCCCTTTTCAATCAATTTGAGATGTTATCTTCTGTTGATAAAATGGAAAGACTATATTAAATCCATTGCTAATTCAGCTTCTAAGAAAGTCATTTCACTGTGCTGTGTGAAACAATATTTTTCTCTGAAATCTATCATGCATATCTATAAGTCTACCATTCGTCCATGCTTAGAATATTTGTCATGTATAGTCTAGTGCTCCTGCTATGTACCTGGAGCTCCTTGATAAGATCCAAAGAAGAATCAGCAATATTATTGGTCCTAATCTGGTAGCTCAGCTTCCATCACTTGCTCACTGCCATAAGGTTGCCTCTCTGTACCTTTTTTATAAATACTTTCATGATAATTGTTTGGGTTAGGGTTCTTTGCTATAGTACCTAGACTGTATGAATTTAAGTGCAATACTAGACTGTCAGCAAGATCTCATCAATTTGCAGCTGATCTAGCCAGATGTAACTGTAACTTCTATGCTGACAGTTTCTTTTCTCGCACTTCTCACTTGTGGAACTCCCTCCCGGCTCCATGCTTTCCAGCAAAAATTTAAACGCAATGTCAATCGCTATCTACTGTCTTCCTGATTGCTCTTTTCTCTTTCTACTCATTACTAATGTTTCTGTTCCTAATTCCTCCACACTCTGCAACTCCTTGCATGTTAATGACTGTACTTCTTTGCTTGTGGTGATACTGATTAAAACAAAAAAATATATATCAAGAACAGTATTGAGGAAATTGTAAGATAAAATGGAAAACTTTGTTCCATTTTGTCTAACAATTTCCCCAGTATATATATATATGCGTGTGTGTGTGTGCACACACACACACACACACACACACTGGAAAACAACGAAAGTTCCGTGTTGATTATTATTTTTTTATTTTTTTAATATTTCTAACGATTTTTTTTTTGATTTCCGACTGGTACTGATAAATTATAAATTTCCCATTTCTGAGAAATTTCAGCTAACCTCTTTGAAAATGGTTAGTAACGTTAGCCGTAAGTATATAGTATATAGGAAATTTTATTTACCCATAGCAACCAAAAATCATAATATTAGAAATATTGAAAAAGTAAATTAAAGAAAAATACACTTTCTGTACAAATAACTGTAATGCTTCCCAAATATATTATATTTATAATACTTAAATTAATTACTAAAGTTGTACGTCTGAAAATTTAGCCTCAATCAAACATGTTTTATGTTGAGTTGCAATTAAAAGTTGTATATAAAATACACTGAAAAGAATTATTTATTTGTTAAATATGACTATATAATTTGATGAATGCTTTTCACGATATTTTATTTCTAAAACGGACTTCTACAAACAAATTGTGTATATTATATATATGCATCCCTACAGTAAAAATAAATACTTGGAAAAAATATATATATTCATTTTTAATTTTTCTGGAGCAGCATTTATTTTCTAAGCTGCTAAGCAAATTAAGTGCACAAACCTATTTACCATTGTCTATTTTTTGTATTTCTGCTCTATATTTAACATCTCAAAGAATTTTCTCTTAGCCAGGAATTTTTGGTACATGCCTGGGCACTAAGGCCATTTTCATTTATATAATAATTCTTTTTTTAGGTAAGAGGAAGGATTAGTTAACATCTTGCTTGAAGTCGTGCAGGACGAAAAACGTAATGATCAAAAGTAGGATGTCTCGGCATTTGGGGTTGGATAATAATAGCTTCAAATCAACATTAATGATAAGAAAAACAAAACAATAATGAACTAAACTGGAGAAATCACTTTAAAAAATGTCCAGTACGTACAAAAGGAGTATAGGTAAGAAGAAGATATTATCTTGCACAGCACAACCTCATCATTTTCGGAACAGCATGTTAGTTAACTACTGTACCACCGATACTAAATAGTCTGAACTTCGGTTAATGCTGGTGCTGAACATGATGAATAACCGCTCATCTGTTCTTAAAAGACAAAACAATTCTGATGTTGGGTTTCTTTTGGTCCAACTATAGGTCAGCGTAAGATCATCAGATAACACTCTCTCCACTTATAACAGAATGTGCATTCATATGATTCAACTCACTCCAGATTTCACGGTCCTAGTTATCTTGGTTTAAGGATCCAACATGGAGTTGTCTTCATTTGATTATGCTGTCATGCAACCTTAATGGGTCCTCTTGTTTCTTTTTGATAATCTTTTTACTTCAATTGATGTGATCATATAACTTCTGCTTTAAAGGTTTTACTCTTTATTAAGGTGTAGCGGACCGTGACGGTGATGAGTATGTAAAACACACGGGAGTTAAAATTTCCTGCTAGCCGGTCCAACTACATGAGAAAGTTGGACTTTAAGTCCAAAGAAAACAAACAAGACTGATAAATATATGTATTAACAACAAGTTGCAAGCACATGGACAGAGTGCATGTGGTGAATATTATGTGTGTGTGTGTTGTGTTGTGGTGAGTGTTCGTACGTACATGTATTGTTCTTAGCGTGTTCCCAGAATTAGGGAAACGCTGTATCTGTGAGAGCTCACATCTGCGAGGTGGTATAAGGCCGAAGGCCTGAAGAAAAGAGATCGAGGCAAAAGGTCAGCCAGTATTTATAGCCTGGGGAGAGAGACCCCTGGTGAAGGGTTCAGGAGCTGAAGAGGAGCTAACTCCGACAAAGGAGACGAATGGGGTCAGACCAGTTGTGTCTATAAGGGTTTCTTTGTATTCTTAGGCGATCACTTAGGCGATTATTAGTCATGAGTCGCATGATGTAATTATGGAATGTTCCTATTTTCTTAAGTGTTATATAGTCTAGTTTAAAGAAGTACAGGGGAAAAAAATTCTCTTAGACTCAGTGAAAATAAGGCAGGCAATAACTGAGCAGTACTAAATAAGAACAAGACGAGATATTTCTAGACATGGAGAGAAGAACGGGAAAAATCTATCACCGAAGGTTAAATAAAGAGTTCAGTTCGAAATTTTCTGAAAGTTATCCAGCTTGACAAGCATTTGATGAAAGTCAGGGGTAGTGTTGTGAAGGATTTAAAAAATATTTTCAGTATATTTTCCTTAGGGTAAATATTTTTGGCTGAAAATTCTCAGGGCTCATAAAAAAAAACACATATAATTATGCCAGATTTTATTTTATTTTTGCGCTGTCTTTTTCTTTGCCGACTTCATTAGACGTTTAATTTTCATTTTAAACAGAATATAAAGAAAATGCATTTGTTTGTTTTTTCACATTTGAATTGACTTGTAGTTTTAATTTTGCTTACATTATTGATAAGATCAAATCATTTACATGTGTGCAGACATAATTAGCAAGATGCTATGAATGAAAGTGTTCAGAATTTTGGAGTAAGTATGTTTTGAAACTGGACGAATTCTAAAAGGTGATTGGCTAAAACCTGTTTGATCTAGAAAATTCTGCTTAAATGAAAAAAAATGAAAATTTACTCGGACGAAGATACATTGAGAGTGCTATGATTTATTACTGATAAATTATCAGTTACTTAAGATTAATAATCGACCGGGCTTTTTCAATTTATTCCCTGTTCTTACTAAATTAGTACTGAAACAATGTGAGAAATCAAACGTGCACGCTTTGTCTCGCGAATGAAGTTTTCTTTTTGTCAAATAAAATTATTTTCTGAGGATGCTGTTACATCGGCAAACACGTTAAAATAGAAGCTTTTCCTAATTACTTTATATATATTTAGCATTACGTCGGATTATTATTCATCTTTACTCGTGTGCTTGTGTATGTATGCGTGTATATTTGTGTGTTAAGAAGAGGTGCTTAAACGTTTTGGGGTCAATACGCATCCCCAAAAGTATTCTAATGTTTGGTCATTGAAATACTCATTTTGGAAAAACGATCAAGTCGAAATCTTTTCATTACATTTCATATATATATATATATATATATATATATATATATATATATATATATATGGTGCGATGGATAAATTGTCATCTAAATCACTCAAAAATGAAAATAACACTGACATCTCATTTTAACAGATATATTTAATAAAATTACACAAAAATATCTTGAAATGCTAAAGAGTAAATTTATTCAATAAAATCGCCATTGGCTTCAAACACGCCCTCCAGACGACTATGTAATCTCCTGCAACTCTTCTGGACGCTCTCCTTGTTTAAGTTGGTGAATGCTGCCAATGTGCCGTCCATGGAACCGGTCCTCCCCTAGCTCTGCATTTTTCATGGTAGATGTCATCCAGTGCATTGCAAACAATGTGACTAAAATGTGCTGCAGTGCCATCATTCATGAACCAAATGCTACTTTGTATTAGCAGGGGTACATCCTCTAGCTAGTCTTGCAGGGTGTTCAAATAAAGTCCCTGTAAACAGCTCCTGTAAGACGTGCAAGGAAAATATATGAACCTACCAGGCAGTTACCTATAATTCCAGCTCATACATTAATCATAAACTGATGCTGATGTTTTGCTTGTATTGTTCCACGCGGATTCTGATCTGCATACAAATGTTGGTTGTGTAAATTTGTTATTCCATCTTTTCCAAATGTTGCCTCATTCGTAAACAAGACTGAAGAGATAAACAATGGATCGGCAGTTTGTGCAATAAAACAACGGCAAAAGTCCTCCCATGGTAAGTGGTCAGACAGTGAAAGACCTTGCACGCGTTGCAAATGATACAGATACAGCTGATCTTGAAGTACACTTCATGTGATACTATAAGATATACAATATGCTAGGGCCACTTGATGTGCGCTGATACTTGGATCATCTCTGACAACCTGCAGAATGTGTTCTTCATAGTCAGGCATATAAATGGATCTCGGTTTTCCTCAATCCATAGTTTGTGGCGCCATGGATCCTGTCTCAGCAACGTAATGATAAACACCAGTAAAAGTTTGTTGACTCAGCTGCCTTCAGTCTGGAAATGCAATCTGATACAGCCGTGCAGCCTCATATCCATTACCAATCCTGTAGCCGTATGTAAAAATCATATATCCCTGTTCTTGATATGAATACGCTGTCATTGTTAAACAGAATGCTTCTCAGTTAACTCACTGCTACACCCATTAAACATTGAAGACAGACTAGCCACAAATGTATGAATGACAAATATAACCTAGTCTATATGGCAAAACAGTGTCATCTACCATAAGCTTTCTTTAAACTTAAAAACTCAGAAAGGATTTGCAGACATATGTTTATATGGACTTTTGACCTTGTTTTGGGGTGAGGACCCCCACCCCCCAAAAAAAAATTATAAAAGTATTTTTGATACATCCTGTATATATATTAATGTGATACGAATATTTCTGGCATTTTAAGCCATATCTTTTAATCGTATAAAATCATAATATTTTATTAGTTTTCTATTATTGTACACTATATTTCTTTTTAATTATATATTACAAATTAAAATAAAAAGATTCTGGTTTTCATTCAACAAAATTTTCAAGACCTTGATTACTGCATTGGATTTAGTTGGGGACAAGGATTCTGATGCAGTAAAATGTTTCTTTAACTTTCATTTATAGAAAAAAATATTTCTCTTCAACTGCATTATTCAATTAAGATCATTGAACATTTTGTAGTTACATTATTTTAACTTCCAGAAATCCATCATAAAGAGTTCCTTTAAATCTAACCAAACACAAAGAACCCCTTACCCAGTAGGATTCCATTTAGGTTAAGATGTTAAAGTCTGTCCTGAATTCTCATAAATCCATTTTTTTTTCACTAGTGACTATCTTGTCCCAGAACAACTTTCCTGTATTGATAAGAAATTAAAGATAAGTATTTTTCACACTGACTGATGTTCATTTCTCTAAGTTCATGTGGAGCACATTTTCAAAGATTCAGAAATTTTTCTGTGGCTTGTAAATGATGTACTACATTTGACTGAGTGCATTAACAATAAAGTACTTGGCAAATGTCAAGAATCCTTTTAAGATTTCAACATTGTTCAAAAGATAGTGCTGGGAAATTTTGCATCAACCTAACAAAATAATTAAAAAATAAGATTTCATTGTTCCAGTTCTTAAAAAAGCAAAACAACAATAATAGTCAAGATGTAAATGTACAAGTTAGATATGGATGCAGACATGGACATATATACATGAGAGTAGATACAGTGAATTACATGCCTCAATTTGCTCATTGCATAGAATTTCAAAGAAAATCTATAAATAGCATAGTGGTTATGAGAAAGTTAACTCTGATCTTCCTATGTATCCACCAATTTTAGTTTCAATTTGAATGATAGTAAATTTCCTGCTTTCCAAAACTAGTCTTCCATCCGACTACGTCAAAACAAGCTCTTATCTCAGAATAAGCTCTTCCTTTATAATTTACTCTTTTCCTCTGCGTCAGGAATTTATTGTGGTCATTCTCTGGGAGTGGTAATAGATGGTATTGTTTTTTCTCTTGAAAGCACTACACACCTTGTATGTGTTCTTGTGTGTTTCAGTTCAGCTAACATTTGCTTCTTACTTTTTATTCTTTATGTACTGTATCCTCTCAGGCGATCATGGCTCTCCACAACTTCCTGTCCCTTGTAGCTCTTAATAAATTTTGTCTTTTTGCTATTTCACCTAAACCCTGTGCTGCCGTCCATTTCCACAAACCCATCAAGTATGTTATGTGTTGTTTTCTTCTGACCCTCTTTTTCTCCGTCTGTCCTGTGAGAATCAAATTTTCCAAGCCCTCCTTCCTTATTACATACCTCAGAAATTTCAACTGTTTCTTCTTGATGTTAAGCATAAATTTCCTTTTTGTTTCCATTTACACTAAAACCACGTAGTTGCTCACATGTTCAGTCCATGGTATCCTCAGAATCCTTCTGTAGAACTACATTTCTGTTGCTTCAAGTCTCTTCTTTATCTATGAGGAGATTGTTTACCATTCACTGCCATATAGGAGACAAATATCACATAACAGTTCAGTACCCTTTCCCTTGTTTCTAATGAATTTTTTCCGTCTCTTAATACTTTGCTTAGCTTTTGGAATACGTCTTTGGCTATTCCAATGTGTTTTAGGATTTGATTGTTGTACTTTCTGTCCTCTGTTAAAACACTTTCCAGATATTTCAACTTTTGTACTTATTTGATTTTGGTATCCCTGATTTTTAATTTGCATTTTGGGTTCATTCTTTTGCTAACAACCATATATTCTGTCTTTTGGTCTATGTCAAATTATTTCTTCTAGCTTTCCTTTGCTACCCTCGGGAGGAGCTTTTGTAATGTTCTTTTTGTGCCTACTATCAAATATATGTCATCCGTGTATCTTATGTTGTTTGGCTTTCTGATCTCTCATTCTGAGATGCTATCCATTACACTAGCAGCACATCAAATATCCACTATATATATATATATATATATATATATATATATATATATTTATATGTATATATTATATATATGTATATATTATATATATATATATATATATTATATATATATATATATATTATATATATATATATATATTATATATATATATATTATATATATTTATATATATATACATATTATATATATTTATATATATATACATATTATATATATATATATATATTATATATATATATATAATATATATATATATATATATATATATATATATATATATATAATGTCATATTCCGTCTTTGGAGATTTCTTAAACCTTAACATTTGAATAATAATGAGACAATGCAGTTATTTCTTTCCAGATTATTTTATTATTTAAACTGGAGGTTATAAAATCTTTTTTTACACTCATTTTCAGTGGCTCCTATGAGAATTTTATCTTCATTTTTGTGCAAATATCTTAGTTGTAGCTTGAAATACACTATTATTCTCTAGACACTTCCCTTTCATTGGTCAAACTTCTTTTATCTTACATCTTTGTCAGTATTATTGGCAGGATTAAGGAAATTCTTATTATAGTTCAAAATTATTTTTTTAATATTTTACAATAACTTAATACCTGTCTATATTTCTGAGATGGGGTATTGTAATTATTTACACTATTTACATTTTACAGACTGTTGTCCTCATTTTTGTTGCTATATTCATGATGGTTTGGCCATTGTACGCTCTGGCCTTCTTCAGGTGGTTGGAATTTCAAGGACACATGGCCCAGTGGATAAAAGCATTGGTTGGATCCAGTGACTTGACCCAAAGAGTTGTGAGTTCAATACTTTGCAGTGGGGAACAAAACATTTGGAAAATTGAGTTAAAGGGAGATAACTGAGGCATCCAGAAGAGGCATGACACGTGGAACTAGAACAAATGGACGAAATAAATGGTTCAGTTAAAAATTCCAATCACCTGAAGAAGGCCGGAGCATATAGTGGCCAAAACATGAATATGGCAACAAAGATGAGGACAACAGTCTGAAACAATGTAAATAACACTATCTTACTTTTAAATTGCTTCATAGAAAATTTTACTGGATTTTATATGTATACACCATAAAGGCAAATGTAGATTGTGTAAAAAAGAAAAAAATGGCCATATTAGCAGTTAAGTTGTTACTACAAAATGCATGTATATGTATAAATATTTACTGACTCATCTACCACCTGATTGAAGCTTTTTCCATCCCAGTCTACTTGGCTGAGGGTTTGTCCTCTTTCTTGGCCAGTCTATTCACAAGGTTTTTACTTTTTCCCCACATGGGTTGTTATGGGACCTTACCCATAATAACATAATGGACTATTCCATACGTAATAAATACTGCACCTCAAAAGGAAGCAGGGAGTTCAGTCTGAGGTCTGGAGTGAGGTACGTCAGTCCAGTCAGAGGGAGTCCAAAACCGAGTTGCGTTCAAACAATTACTATAAGACATTGGAATAGTGATACTGGTTGAGACTACACTGTTCTCTCTACTAAACCTGATTGTTCGTACTAACACTTTCTATCTCTCTGTATATATTCTTGTTTGTAATATATCTGTGTTATTCCATATCCACCTTCGAGTTCTTCTTTATTGGTTCTACCTTGGACTATCAACGTGGTACAAGGAACTGGACCATAACATGGGTGATTTATTTCATTTTCTTTTTCTCCAATTTTAAGAGTAAGTGTTTATTTATATTTATATTTAGAGAGAGAGAGAGAGAAAGAGAGAGAAAGAAAGAGAGAGAGAGAGAGAGATGCACACACACACACATTACACACACAGCATAAAAATATGAATCAACACTGCAGAGTAACTGTCAATTTCACACCTAATATGATCTTCAAACTATATATAACAATAAAAAAGATTTTATTTTTGCAAAAAAAAAGCACAATCAACTGGAGCAATTACTGGTAAAGAATGCATCCAAGTCAAACAGTCCATATAAATAAAGTGCTCAATATCAACTGATACAGCAGTGATTATCAATATAATAAAATAGAATAAATCACTTATCAGATAGATAATGAACAGACTGAAATGAATAGATATAAATAGAGATAGATTTATATGAATATACCGAGATAGATATGAACAGACTGAGACAGCTCAATAGCTACCTACCAATTGATCAGACAAGGATACATAGGCAGATAGTGACATAGATTTAAACAGCACGAGATAGATGTTGTTCTTATATATTCTGTAATCATTGCATATCTGAAATTGTAGATTTGATCTTTTCCCCTCTTCTATGTCCAATTCCCATCAGCCGTTTCCATGTTCTCATTACACTATTAACCTACTGAGCTACTCCCTTTCTTCCATCTCAGATTAGTACTTTCACTCAGGACTGCTTGGCACCGTCCTGTTGTTGGTAGCATGTAAACCAAATGATCACTTATTTCCTGCATTGTTGACGTTATTATCATCTTACTGCATCATCATTTTCCTTTATTACAGCATCCTGCCTCATTCATTTCACACATCTCTCTCTCTCTGTCTCCTCCCATATGTGTGTGTATATATATATATATATATATATATATATATATATATATATATATATATATATGGTGCGATGCATAAATTGTCATCTAAATTTCACAAAAATGGAAATAACACTGACATCTCAGATTAACAGATATATTTACCAAAATTACACAAAAATATCTTGAAATAATAAAGAGTAAATTTATTCAATAAAAATCACCACAGCCTCACAGACAACTTCAGAATCTCTTGCAACTCTTCTGGACTCTTTCCTTGTTTAAGTTGGTGAATGCTGCCATAATCCTTGCCTTCAGATCATCTTTGGTTTTACAAGGAGTTTTGTTGGTCTCTCGCTCAACTGCACGCCACATATAATAATCAAGAGTTTTCAGTCTGGGGAGTTAGATGGCCAGATGTGGTGTGGTCACAGAAATTGTCTGAGAGCCATGACTGTGTTCTCCTACTTGTGTGGCATGGTGCAGAGTCCTGTTGCCAGACTAACAAAAACTTATTTAAAAAACAGAGTATTTAATTAAATAAATTGTATCTAATAAAATAATGTATAAACAGAAAATATATTATATATCTTCTATATTCTATATATATATATAAAACTGACTGTGTGTGTGTGTGTGTGTTTGCAAACTACTCAAGAACCATAAGGCATATTTCCACCAAATTTGGAAAATAGATTGTACTCAATACTGGGTGTGCCTGGGCAAAAAAAAAAATTAGTCAAAAATCAATAACCAATAATTGATAAATATAATGTTTAAATTGGAATTTCCATTAGTTTGGTTGTTTTTAAACTTTCAGACTTGAAGTCTAAACCCTAAGGCCGATTTTAATGAAACTTGATAAGTGTATGCAACTTACTGTCACGCTTATTATACACTATATTGATTTTCATTTCTCTTGACACTGGGACCCCCAGGGTGCTCCAAAGGGACCCCTAAAAATTCAAATTGCTTCAATTTTGATGAAATTTTGCATGTTTGCTACGCTCTTACAATGAGACAGAAATCGATTGTCAGATTTTTTAAAATGCATTACTTTTAGTCTTAAACTTGTCCTTTGGCTTGAAATTTGGGGCCACTTGGGTGAACAAAAGGGACCCCTAAATTTTCAAATTGCTTCGATTTCGACAAAATTTTACATGTATGTTACAATCTTAAAATGAATCAAAAACAATTATCAGATTTTGAAAACTACATAAGGGGCCCCCAAGATGACCTATAAACACCTTGCTGCCCCATTAGTCTTTCAATTGTAGTGGTTAGCAGCATTCTGATGAAAATTTGCATATAATTTGTATTTAGATCAATCAACTCAAAATCAAAACTAACACCCCATGTGTCATAAATACATTATGAAAAATATCAATTTTTCCCATTGATTTCCCATTTTGGTACTGAAATAGTTTAGTTTGCATTAACTTGACAGCAAAAATTATATCCTTCTTTAAGAAAAAAAGAATAAGTGTAAACAAAAGTGTGCACTGATGAGAGAAGTGCACGTAGGTATAAGATGCATGTGTAAGATCGATCGAGATGTGCAGTGTGTACAACTGATTTTTCACCACGTGCAATGATCGATCGAGTTATGTAGTGCATACTATCAATTTTGCTTCACGTGTAGTGTTCATTAGTGCTATGTGATGAAATAAATGTAAAAAATCTCATTTGCATCAAAGTTGTCATCCAGTAAAAAGGCGGGCTGCATGTATATTTTTAATTTTTGATACTTTAAATTTAAGTTTGTGAAAATCATATTATTAAAAAAATTTAAGTGGAAATGCCAATTTTTAATTATGTATTTATCATCTTCTAATCAGCATTTAAATAATGCTTACTAACTCATATATTTGGAAACTTAAGCCCTAAAATTTTGACAGTTTTATTCTGAAAAATGCACTTATAATAATGTAAAGACCCTCTTTCGATTCATTTATAATTGTGCTAGACTTAGCACGTACGTTTTAACGTCCATAGTGAGTAGGTTTCTAGCTGCACATTAATTTTTATTTTTATCACTAGAATGTTTTTTTAGTAGTCTATTTTTAGATAAATCCTAACTTTATAAGCTTGCTTATAATCGTTTACTACGTTCCCGTGGTCTTCCTTATAAACTTGCATTTAATTTATTGTGGCTATATTTCCATTAATGTGTATAATATTCTTGCTTTTTAATTGATTACTTCATTGTTATTCAAAAAGCTTAGCCAAACCTCTCCAACTACAGCCAAGTAATGCCAAGAAAGCAAAATTCTTCACTTGGACATGCTACTACTACAGCCAAATGCATGAAAGCACAGAAAAGAAACACTTCACAACAAGAAACTCAAATTAGACTGACACAAAATGCTATTCGTACAGCTAATGCAAGGTTAGCAGAAACGAATAAGTAATGGTTAACTAGATAGGAAGGAATGCTGCCAGAACTTCTGTTACTCGAGTTGTCAAAACTGAGGGGCAAAGAACAATTCTATACAGTCTTTGTGAACATTGGTTTTCAGCCTTGGCACAGCTGCTAGGAGAAGTCTTTGTTGAATTTCTTCTCATTCCAATGCATGTTGTTCATTCGATGTAGTTTGAGCAAAAGCTGTCAACAAAGCATTTCTTCTCAACAATTTTTGAAGATCGATTGCAATTAATGTACTCTTCATTTTCTGATAATTTTTTTTGTATCTTCTGTGCTTCTGTAAAAAAACAACTTTCTCCTGTTATAAATGTTTTCACACTTCATGTCATTATAATTTTTCGCCATATAGATAAGAGGCACTAAAGAAAAATCTTCTTTATTTTAACTTTACAGATGAGGTTCGTGATCTTTTTTTGAATAAACCCAGGCAATGCTGGGTAATGCTGCTAGCATATATATATATATACATATATATATACATATATATATATATATATATATATATATATATATATATATATATATATATATATATATTATATATATATATATATATATATATACACACACACACACAAACACACACACACATATAATTATTAATTGTTATATGCTCTGTTTTTGACAGTGACCACTCTCTGGATCTGTATCCTCTTTGGAATTATCCATACGGATTACCTAATATTATCATTATATATATATATATATATATAAATATATATATCACATCCACCCAGGAATTTCTTCAAATTATAAAAAGTTCAAAACCAACCCAAGGTATCTTATCATTACTCAATGCTGAAAATATATTCACAAATGTCCCTGTCAATTAAACTATTGACATTATCCTTAACTCTGTGTACACCAATAATTCTATCCCACCTCCCTCTATAAAGCCAAATATCCTCAAAAAAATTATTACATGGATGCACAACCAAAGATCTCTTCTATGACCATAATGCCAACATCCACAACCAAACATTAGTACGAGAAATCTGCTCAGCCTTTGCTTCTCCAGTTACTACATGTCCCATGTAGAAAACCTGATATTTAAACAGGTCAGTAAACCTAAAATATATGTCTGCTATGTAGACAATATTTTTATTTTAATGAAAAATACGAAAGAAATAGATTCTCTAAAAACCATATTTGAAAAAACTCTATCCTTAAATTTACCTATAGACTAAGTCAAAAAAATAAATTCCTATTCTTAGACATTCCTGTAGAATACAGTAACAACCCTTTCACCACCTCATTACATAAAAAACCCACAAGAAGAAACTCTTGCCACCTTAATTTTAAGAGTGAATAGCCACTCAAATACAAAATATCAATGATAAAAAACTTCCTAAAAAGAGCACATGAGAATTCATCCTCTTGTCTACTTTTTCTTAAATAACTCAACAATGCAAAACAGACATTAGTTAACAATGGTTTTCCTAACCACTTCATCGACCACCAGATTAGACTATTTCTTTCCAAAGTAAATAATAGTGATATTGGACACACAGACAAAAACAATAACATAAATATCTTCTACAAAATCTAAATGCACGTCAACTATAAACAAGATGAATCTTCACTTAGAAATATCATAAAGAAATAGATGGTCCCAGTTCACAAAAAAAATAAAATTAATTATCTATTGTATAAATTTAAAACCACTAACCTTATCTTCAAAAATAACAACACGCCTGCAAAATCAAAACTACATAGAACAAACATTATTTACAAGTTCAAATGTCCCTTAAGGAACTGTGTTCCTGATCAAGCCAAACACATAAATAATTACATCGGTCACACTACTATATGCCTATCTAGATGACTTACATTACACCTATGTAACCACACCTCCATTAGAACTCATTTAAACATACACAAACCTACCAGACTCCATCTTAAACATACATTGAAAATACAAGTATAATAAACTTATTCACATGTAAAAAAGATTAAAAATAATGGAAGCTTTAATAATAAAAAGAAAAAGCCAACACTCAATAATATTAACATATACATATATTAATATACATAAACATACACATATATATATATATATACATACACACACACACATATAAATACATATATATATATATATATATATATATATATACACACACATATATATATATATATATATATATATCCACACATACATGTGTGTGTGTGTGTGTAAAAAATACTTCAGAGATAGAATGAATATATTAGAGAATTTTTCCACAACAAAAGAGAACAACTGACAAAACACAGAAATGTCAACAGATCAGAAATATTAACATCTGAAGCGGAATCTGCACTATCTAAATTGAATAGAAACAAAGTAGTAGGGCCAGATGGAACTGTAATGCAGATGCTGGCAGCCTTAGACAATTTCTACATAGAAAGGATTACAGAAATAATAAATGATATCTACAATATGCTGATATACTAGAGACCAAAGTAGATCTATTTTCATAGCACTGCCTAAGAAGCCAGATGCAAACAGATGTGAATTCCATTGGACAATAAGCCTAATGAGCCATATAGCACAACTTATAATCTTAATTCTGATGAATAGAATGTGCAGCAGAATCAGATTGGAAATAGGACAAGAACAGTGCAAACACTGGAACAAGGGACATATTATTGCTCAGAATCTTATCAGAGAGAGCAATACAAATGCAGAAGGATGTGTACTTGTGTTTGAATAGATTACACAAAGCCGTTTGATAAAGTATGCCACAAAGATCTACTGGAACTTCTCAGTAACCTTGATATATTTAGGAAGGATATTAGAATAATCAAGAATCTATACTCACAGCAAACTATCTGGATATGGATAGAAAAAGAGTTCTACAGATACACAAGTTTAGAAAGGGTTGTAAGAAAAATATGTGTCTTCTCATGAGACTTATTCAACCTATACAGCAAAGTGATTCTGAGAGAACTAGAAATCCTACCAGGATTCATTAGTGACAGTCACAATTGTAACAATGTAAGATATGCAGTTGACACAATGTTGATAGCAGACATGGAAAGAAAACTATTAGGTTGGTGAAAAAAAATGACGTAATAATGTTGTTTTTTGACGTTATTACGTCATTATTTTTGCACCAACCTAATATAATAACTCCTAGAGAAAGTATTGAAGGAAAATGAGAAGAAATGACTAAACAACAACAGCAAGAAGACAGAATGTATGGTTGTTAGCAAAAAGATGAGCTGAAAATGCAAATTGCCAATCGGAAATACCAAAATCAAACAAGTGTGGAAAATTAAATATATGGGAATTATTTTGATGGAAAAATACTGAAATCTGACGGCATCTTGGCATCACAAAAGATTCCTTCCAAAGGCTTAGCAGAGTACTAAGAAATAGAAAAACTTTGTTAGAAACAAGGAAAAGAGAACTAAACTGTTATGTGATATCTGTCCTGACAGTGAGTGCTGGACAATCTTCTTAAAAATGAAGAAAAAATTTGATGTAACAGAAATGTGGTTCTACAGAAGGATGTTGAGCATACCGTGGTCCAAGCATGTGAGCAACTACAAAATTTTAAAGAAAATGGTAACAAAAAGGAAAGTTATACTTAACATCTAAAAAAGAGACAGTTGAGGTTTCTAGGGCATATAATGAGGAAAGAAGGCTTGGAGAATCTGATGGTCATGATGAACTGGAGGCAAAAGAGACAGAGGAAAACAATGCATAACATTCTAAGTGAGTTTGAATAAATAGATAGTGGAATAGGGATTAGGGGAAATAACAAAAAGACCAAATTTATTAAGAGCTTCCGGGGACAGGAAGTTGTGGAGAGACATGATCGCCTACATCCTGAGGGGACACAAACACATAAAGAATATTTTGTGTTTTATTTTCCACAGCAGTCATCTTTAGAATAAATGAAGGAAAGTAACTTTTGTTGTAAGGTAGATGCTTTCAGAAAAAAATAGATGCATAGCATAGATACTGATAAACAAAAGCTGAAATTAGAATAACAGAATGTACAGAAATACTTCCTAAATATTAAACCTTTTGCTGATGACAATGAACCTTTGATTTCATAGACATGACCTTTAAATCAATGCACATCAGAATGTAGATTGACTCATTATGCATAACTATGTTATTGATGTTTCCAAATCACACAGGAATATACTTAAGTAGACAAATTCATTTACTTAAATTTAGAACAGAAATTAGAATAATTTCAAAAAGATATAAATATTTCATTTGCTTCAGATATAAAATGATTAGTAACATTTGTGTAGAACATTTTGAGCAAGAGCAGAAAATTTATTTTGTCAGTGATAGTATCACCATTATTATTATAGTGGTTATTATCCTAAAAAGAACTCACAAATATATTTGAATTTCAGATGACTTTTTAAATAGAAAACACAAAACACGTGTTTTCAAAAATGTTAAAAACTCAAATTTTATTTTTTTACATTTTATTTATTTAATTTTCATTGTTGATTAGAAAAGGAATTACAAAAAAATGATTTTAGTAACTGTCTTGTCAGAATGTAATAAAAATTCAAAGACTGTTAAATTCAATTTTAATTGTTTAAAATGAATTTAATACATTAATCAAAATCCAAAGCCACATTGGAATAGCAAAAGAAAGCCTTTCAAAACTTAAACAAAATATTATGAAATAAAAGGCAAAAATATCAGAATAAAACAGTGAGTCAATTACTTAACTCACTTGTATAAGTGGATAGAAGAACAGGGGTGTGGACAGGATAGTAAAAAATAAACATTGCTAAGTGCTACAATGAATAGGAAGTTGTTGAGAGCCATGATAATCTGCATCATGAAGAGATATGGCACATTAATAAAAGATTAATCAATATAATTTAGTAAAAGAAATAAATGTAAGTTAATCATAGAAATAATTAAAAACATTAAAGAGTTTCTTTTTAATAAGAAAACCTAAGTTCATATTAGATTATCAATTTTACCAAATATTTCAGCAGTAGAATACAAGCAGATTGTTATGTCACTTATTTGCTTACCTCCAGGTCATAGCTTTTAATCAGGAAATGATTCAAATCTATGTCTCTTTGTTTTGGAGTGGCAAAACCAACAATATGACATCAGCTTTTGCATAATATTGTACATACAACAGTTCTATTCTGTTGATAACACTTGCCATAATATATGATACTGACAATCCCTGTCTACCTAATATTCAATGCATTTCCATTATAAAATCATTAGCAATGCTTTTATATTATACTTATAAATAGTTTTATAAACATAAATAGTACTATTCTATACTAATTTACTAAGCAAACTTACAGTAAAAATTTTATTTTACATTATATTATGTCATGAGTCCCCGGGTTGTTGAAACACTACATGTACTGCAGCCATATCTGTAGTGGTGTGTCTAGGGTAAGATGGCTTGAAGGAGCTCATCCCTCTTCAGGCTAGTTTTAAAAGCAGTTTTCCTTCTCCTAGACTGGTTACCACCTCAAGACAAGAGAGTCCAGTTAGTTCTTCTATTTAATTCATTGCTGGTGAAGAAATAGATTCATACCTTTCCCAAGGGTATTTGTGTGAAAGTGAACATGACAAACTTGGCCAGAATTTGAACTTGGCATAATATTAATCATTTCCCTGAAAATTATTTATTCCTCATTTTCAGTGCATTTTTATAACAAAATCATTCATCATGCATTTCTCTAGTGAACTTATTTGTGATGTTTTTCTATAGGAAAATTATTAACAGTGCCTTTAGATTTATGCATATAGCAGCCTTTGTTTGTGATTTCTTCCACTATTCCTGTCCACTAATAATTTCTTTTTTTTTTATTATCAGTCTTCATGTAATGATGTATGGATGCATTTTAATAAGGACACAATTCTCTCCCATTTAACATTACATTTACTATAATATTTCATCATTTTTTCTTGGACAGAATGTATGTCTGTTTTCCCAGGCCCCTAAATCAAAACATGAACTTTACAATCTCATTTGATATCTGTGAGACTGCTCATCACCCCACTGAGGTGGGTGTTTATATAAGTCCCTGTAATATGATTCTTCTTATACCTGCAACCTGAGTGCAGCTGTGCTGACAACATGTATTCTCATGTTGGATGAATCTGCAAAAAGATTTTAAGTCAAAATAACAATATAGAGATTTTTTTCTATTTTTCCTCCATTGAAATATTTTCTTTGTTAGTCATTGACCAAGTGTGGAGAATTGGAGCAACGCTAAAGACAGTGAGCAATGGCAAGAAAAATTGAAACCTTGTCTACATAAAGCTATAGCCATATGATTACAATTACATTTTTTCATTATTGCCAATATTTATTGTTTTCTGATATACATAGAGGGGAAAAATAAAATTGCAGCACACTGGGTATATGTTTCAATTTAGTCAAGATTAAAAGTACAGGAAACAGAACTAAATTACAATAAATGATTACATATGCAGATCAATATGTGCACAGGTTCAAAAATAAAGTGTATATTAACAGTATTCACATCATATATTAATAGACTGTATATACTCCTTGGGCATTAAAATAAACTTGTTTTCTGCATTTATATGATTATGTGAATGAACACTATATTGCCACACAACTGAATAGTGACATCATAATGACATGATATATATATATATATATATATATATATATATATATATATATATATTGTTACGTGTTGATAATTGTAACAAAGGAAAAAAAATGATTTACCACAACACAGAGCTAAATCATAAACAAATATTTAATTTACTAAAACAGAACATAAAATATATACAGGATAAACAATTGTGGCCTACAAAACAGAAAACACAGAGTTACTGGTGAAGTGTTACGAGGGAGAAGGAAAGGGAGTCAAATATCTTTATCACTTTAGGGCTAGTGAAGTAATCTAAGTGCTAAATTTGGAAATCCACAAAGGTGTGTAAATAAATATTAATTTTTAGTTTGGTCAATTAAAATTAGTCAAAATTCTATTTACCAAATTTGTTCCATGAAATTCTCTTTTGGGTTTTAGTTGGCCGGCAACTTTTTATAGAGAATCCTTTGGCTGGATATAATAGTCCTTGAATAAAAAGCCGGAGTTGATAACAGCAGAAATTCCTATTCATCAACTGACAACCCTTTTCCAAAATCCCATTTTTATAGGGGCTAACACCTAATTTGCATATTTCAAGATGTTTCTCGAATCATCTAGATTTTTCTCGAATATACTAGAATGATCTAGAATCTTCCAAACATTCTATTTCTAATTTCTCTATTTTACAACTACTTCATGAATGAAAACTTTTTTGTAATAACAAGTAGGACGCAGTGGAATCCCTTATTATAGAAATGCATCCTCGTAACAATATATATATATATATATATATATATATATATATATATATATATATATATATATATATATATATATGTTAATATTAGAGTGGAGTCATAATTTTAAGATGTATAAAGAAATAAGCATTGGAGTGAATGTCTATAAAAAATAAAAACTTTTTATATATCCTAATATTATCAAGATTTAGCTTTGTTTTTTCTTTTTCACTTCTAAAAAGTTTAAAAGTGATAAAAATTAAATAGTTTGTCAAATGAAAAGATGCAAATGTTTTTATTCATTCAAATTCTCTTCATAAAAAGAAAATATTTGATTACATTGCCTGGAGTCTCATGTTTTCACTGCAAAATTTAAGTATTTTATAGATATCTGGTACTTTTCTGTCTTTCATTTTTTTGATTTTTGCAAAAGTTATGGATCTCTGATGAAGTCCAATCTAAAATATAGACACAGAAAAAAATAGTGATATAGATGAAAATCCCTCAGCATATTGATGAAGTAAATGACATATGTTAGTTGACATAATCAATGATTGTCATTGCATCTCTGTTAAAAAAACAGGTTGAAAAAAAAATGATTGTTAGTCCTGACATTTATCTGACTGACTAATAAGAAAAGATAACATAAGCTGGATGATGAAAAAACATAGGTAATTATGCAACACAAATGATTAATCATTTTTTTTTATTATTTTAAAATCTTGCCTGACAGTAGTTTTCAGCCATAGATTTACTCAGTGTACATTGTTTGCTCATAACGCTTAGAAGCACTTCTGGGTTTTCATTCATAAACAACAAATTGAGAAATATTCATTTTCATTGAATTATGCTTCATCAGGTAGATATGTACAAACAAATGTGAGCTTCACTAAACAATCAGCAGTATCCACTTCATAACAAAATTAATATTCTAATGAACAGAGCTTAGAGCATAATCAGGAAAGAACAGTTTATCTTTGTTCAAGATACTATAAGAAATGCAATTTTCATGGTCAGAAGTAACTATATATGCATGTTATAGACTATACAAAAGTATTCAATAAAGTACATGAAGAACTTTTTGAAATATTAGAAAGGCTTGATCTACAAGGAAAGGCTATATGAATAATTTTCAATTGGTATTTGGAGTAAATGGCTTGTATGTGAATGAACAACAGATTAAGTGAATTCAAGCGCCCTATGAGGCTGGCATCCCACTCTCACCCTTTCACTGTCGAAACTCCTAAATGTAGCCATCTCTTCTACTTCAATAGCTTCATGTCTTGCACCTCTTGCTTGTGAAACTCCCTTCCCTATTCCAGTTTCCCTGAGAGCTATAATCTCCAACTATTCAAATGTAATGTCAATCAACATCTCCAGTTGCCTTGATCTATCCACTATCCTTCTACTCAACCTTTCCTCTATCACTCCTATCTGATCTTGCTCCAAATCTTCTGTAACTCCTTGCATCCTAGTGGCTTCCTGCCTTGTTTGGGGTGATAAGCTTAAAAAACTAAAAAAAATAAAAAAAGGAATGAAACAATGATGTGTTTTCTCACTAGATTAATTGAACTTGTACAGTGTGATGATTTTAAGATAAGCTTAATATGCTATATGGATGACAATGTGTTGATTGCTGACAGGAATAGCAAAAGTAACTTTTCTGAAACTGAATATGGTAATAAGGGTTTGGAAAATTATATTAGAAACGAAAAAAAAAAGGCAACTATGTGATGCCACAAATAAAAGAAAGAAATAAAATGGCAGACGTGCAGTTTTACTGATGAATGTTTGGAATGTTGGGAATAACATAGTCAGTTGCAATAAATTAAGAACTTCTACAAAGGAACTACAAAATAATTGCTGTTACCAATCAGAAAGAGACAGCTGAAACTTTGGGGACACATAATGAGGAAAGAAAAGCTGGAGAATGTTTCACTCATTAAATACATCATCTTCTTTATGTACCATGTCCCCTCAGGATGTAGGCAATCATAGCCCTCCCCAATTTCCTGTTCTTTGTACCTCTTAATAAATTTTGTCTTTCTGTTATTTCTCTTATATTCTTTTATTCCATCCTTTTACACAAACTCACTAAATATGTCATATTGTTTTCTTCTGTCTCTCTTGCCTTAAATCTGTCCTGTGAGTATCAGATTTTCCAAGCCTTCTTTTCTCATTATGTGCCCTAGAAACCTCAACTGTCTCTTCCTGATGTTTAGTATAAGTTTCCTTTTTGTTTCCATTTTCTCTCTAATTTTATGTTTGGATCAAGGTATACTCAGTAACCTTCTTTAGAACCACATTTCTGTTGCTTCAAGTCTCTTCTTCATCTCTGAGGAGATTGTCCAGTACTCACTGCCATACAGGAGGACAGATATAGTCTAGAGAAAAAGACATGTAATCTACTTATACATGTTTCTGCAAATGGATGGTGGAGCAAGGGCCAGAAAGAGAAGTGGTCAGCAAGGAAAAACTATTACTGAGGACAAAAAAATATAGGAAGGTGTGAAAAGTCATGATCATCCACATTCTAAGGGGATATGACATATATAGATAGAGATACCTCAACAGACTGAAGAGGCTAAACAGGATTCTTAGAAAATACAAGAATAATACTAAGTAAAGTCATTAAATAAGGTTAGAATTTTAAGTTAAAACTTTATAGCATGTACACAAGAGTAATCCATCAGATAACACAGTATTATTTTTTAATCATGTTTACTCTAAGCAAGGCAGTAAAGCCACTAAGATGCAAATGGTTACTGGGTGTGAAAGCATTAGAAAACATAAAAATTACTCAGGAGAAAAAACAAAAGAAGAGTAATCAGGAGGACAGTAGACAGCGATTGACATTACATTTAACTTTTTGATGATTAAAGTTGATTGGAAAGCATGATGTCAGAAGGGAGTTCCACAAACAAGAAGTGTGAGAAAAGAAACTGTTAACATAGAACTTATGGTTACATCTAGCCAACTCAACTGTAAATTGATGAGACCTCACTGCCAGTCTAGTACAGTGCTTAAATTCATAAAGTCTACGTACTATAGCAAAAAGCTCATTTAAACAATCACCATGAAAATATTTATAGAAAAGGCACAGGGAGGTAACATTATGGCAATGGGGAAAGAGACTGAAGCTTAGATGTCAGATCAGGACTAATAATATTGCTGATTCTTCTTTGTGTTTTATCAAGGATCTCTAGATATATAGCAGGAGCACCAGATCAGTATTCTAGGCATGCGCAAATGGTAGACATTCATTTTTTGTTAGTATTTCTATTCATTTTAATTTTAGTTGCTTTTCATCACAACTAGAATGTCAGCCACTAGCCAATACAGTACAGATTAGGAATAAAGAATAAATCTTGCCCTGTGTTTACTCTTTTTTACATTGCACTCTGTTTACTGATAGCTGTAGACTGACAGTCTGTGTAGTCATGATGAAAAGCTACTAAAATTAAGATGGAAAAAATAGTAGTCAAAAATTAATAATAGCTGGCAGAGCTTCATCTAATAAAAATTTAAGAAAATAGATATATTACTAGGATACAAAGTAATTACTATATTTAAGAAAAGAATTTGATTATTTACACAGGTTAGTTCAAACTCAGTCATTTACAGATTTATGTATACTTAATGAAATAAATAGGTTGGTAGAAAATTAGATAGATGCAAACATTATATTATCATCTTGGTATTTAATAATCTTAACTAAATCAGGCACAGGATTAGTTTATGGATCAACCAGTGGAGACCTAAATTAATGTAATAGCTTTGTTTTGTTATGAATAGTTGTATTAATATCTGATTCTACCACTGAAAATTCTTTCTTTCTTCATTTTCAGTGCATTTTTATAATCATTTACAATGCATTTCTTGTAAAATTACTTGTGATGATTTTCGTGGGAAAATTGTAAACAGTGCCACTAGATTATGTGTATAACAAATTGACTGATTCCTACCATCATTCTTGACCCTTAAAAATCTCTTTTTTTTTTCACTTAATATCAATGCATAACAAAACAGTAATAGTTCACAAGACTGGCTCACAAACTAGAACTCACTAATGAGGTACTTAACATGGTATTGATCTATTATATATTGAGGTAGATCCAGGGTTTTGAGCAGGGTGGGAACGAAAAGGAAAAACATTTCATTTCATTTTTAAGTACAAGAATTGATAAAAGAGTAAAGTAATTTTTTTTTTTAAATAAGCAAATAAATTTTTCACAGAATCGAAAACTAAAAATAGTATAAAAAATAAGATGGAAGACATCTTCAATGGTATAGCAGTGTTAGGTTACCAGTTTGTAATGAGATCACCAATTGTTGAAGAGAGATATTGTTTAGTTATGTGTATTTATATGGCACTTGGTTTGCTGGGGGTTAAAAATTCCTTCAGAGTGGAAATGAGACATGTCTACAGTATCCAATGGTTGAAGAGAGAAAGAAGAGGGAGAAAGTTTATGTACTTTTCTTTATATACTGTTTCGTAGTAGGTGTTAGGAGAAGTCACCCTTGTAGACTAGGTAAGGTAATTCCACAATGGAAAAAAAATATAAAAAGATCTTTGTTTTAAGGTTAATTTTTGATTACTGGAGATTATTTGAGTTTTTATTTCTTTATCTTGATCTTTGAAAAGATTCTTTGTTCTTTGCCTACCGAGCAATGGGAACACGGACTTACTGCAACCCCACCCAATTCAAATTAAATCTGATAAATATAAAATTTACAAGTCTGACAACTCTAAGCAGAAAAAGTAACACTGGGGTCATGAAACTGATTTGACATCCTTTTTGAGCTGTATTCATAAATAATATATGCAAATTAGAATCTATACCATATAATTAATTTTATAATGACAAAGAAAAATTAGTATTTTATATATATTTTAAATATTCAATGACCCAATCATTTTTTATTACTATCCTGGGTATGATGATGAACTACATCCAGCAGTAAGGCCTCAGATTGGGAGGTTTTGAGGAAAATGGGATCACCTCTTAATTGCTGTTATTCCTAGGTCCACTCTGACCTAGGGTGGTAGCATCTCCCAGAGTCCCAAATAGTTAAACCCCAAACTGAGGTCAAAACACCATGAAAGCATAAAAGTACATTTTTATAGTAAGAATACTAGCAATACATTTTTGCAAAAAAATAAAATAATTTTAAAAAAGAAAAAAAAAAATATTACCAGAAATACATTTTTGGAAAAAGAATATTACCATCAATATATTTTTGTAAATGCAATTACTAATGCTCCCATGATAATTAAATTAAATTTCAGCATTAAATGACCCATAAAGAAATGATATGCCATTAAACAAACAATTTTTTTTATTATTGTTGCTTTTATCATCACTTTGAGTTCATAGACTCTTTATTATTATTACCATTATTATTTTATCACCAGAACTGAGGTCATACACACTTAAGGATTTTGGACTTGAAGGCATTAAAAAAAAAAGGGGGTAAATTAGTATCATATTTGTAAATGCTTGCCCCAGTATTTCAGTGTTTTCTGATGTCAGCTTTTTAAACTGACAATGTAAACTGATAACTAAATTCCATTGGACCATCATGTAGAATTGTTTGTCATAGCAGCTTGGGATTCTGTACATTCTGGAAGTTTCTAAATATCAATTTACATGTTACCTCATTCATTTTGGATTGATCATTTGCCTCTTTCCAAGCTGACCTAGAAATTAAATGCCATTCTCAGTTCATTCCACCAATGAAACTGGCATTGTCATTTGAAATTGTAAATTTATTTTTTCTAAGACTAAAAATAAAAAAGTCAGAAATATTCTCCTGACAAAATCAGAAGGATACAAATCGTCTCAAAATAAGCACTTTCTTGCTTAATGAAATAGTGATTGCCAGCAAATGTTTATAACTATAATCATTGTATACAGTTGGTTGGACAACCTTCCAAAACAACCAATATGCAGTAAAACAAAGTGTATACAATCAAAATATTGGAAATAAATACAAACAGCAGAGGAAATTAACCAACCGTACAATCATTAAAAAAAACAAAAACTTATGTAATAAAATTCAAACAAAAAGTCAAAATAACTCTTTTAAAGTATTTTAATATACAATTATCTATGGAAAACATACATTTATACACAGTATTTGTGTATTCATGATTGTAACCCCTCCTCCCACACAACATACATGAAAGATATGCAATAAAAATATATACATCAGACTAATAGTGGGTAAATCAATGAAAAGATGTAAAAACTTATTAGTAATACATTTCATTCCAATATTGTTTGTATGTCAATATGGTTTTGTTTCAAATTCAGTTGTTTTTGCTTAAATAGTTACCAAGAGGGACACAAGCACTCACAAATACAGACATGAAATATATAAATTCATAGCAAAAATGAGAAAGTATATCTATCACAATCCACAAACACACACACACATATATATATATATATATATATATATATATATATATATATATATATATATATATATATACACACATAATGCAGTGTCAGTCATTATCTTCTGTCTTAGTTCTTGTTCTATTATTGTTCTTGCTTCATAATAATGTTTTGCTTTTTCTTATGCCTCTTAGGGGCTTCAGTGCCTTTCTTGAGGTAAAATGATTAATATATATATATATATATATATATGTGTGTGTGTGTGTGTGTGTGTGTGTGTGTGTGTGTGTGTGTGTGGTGCAATGAAAGCTAGTTTATCAGATTATTGTAAGTATAGTGATTTCAACTTTCATGGGTCCCCACCTTAATAGCCTTGTACCAGACAATCTTACATGTATATAATGTAAGCACCATACTATACTTCAAGAAATCAAGCAAAGAATTTAACAGATAAATAGGAGAAAACTTCCATTTAAATCCTCTCTATTTGAAACTACTTCTTATAAAAATTATTCACTTTTTCCTGAAAAGATTTTTAACATCACTAAAAAGTGGAAATCAATTTTCTTTCTAAGATGGTGAATTTTAAGTTTTATGCAATATTCCGCTCTAAAACATGTCAACTCTTTCATATTTTTTCTTTTATTGCTTATTTTGATATCTGCCTTTGGCCTTTGCTAAGTTTAAAATATTTTTCTATTTAACTAGACACTACAAAGCCCACTGTTTCTTTCATAAAGCTACCAGAAAAAACATTTTTCACATTTTTACTTTTTAATAGGTTTCAGCAGCTGCTGTTTTAACAATAGGAAGAAGCTTTCAAATTCTTTGTTATTTTGATCACAGGTTTGGTTTGGTTTGGTTACTCTTTGGAACCAAGAGAATCTTTACACATAAAAGCTAGATTCTGATGCTGCTTTGGAATATTAGAAAACATCTTTTTTTAAATTTCCTTATCCAAATGTGATGAAAGCCTGTTTAAATTTACTGTCTCATGGAACAGATGAAATATAGGTGACTGAAAGTGACAAACACTGATAACACTCAATATTGCTGGAATTATATTATTAACATTAAAATACTGTCATATTGATGAGCAAGATTCTATAAGGAATTATTTTCCTTACCAAATTCATCAAGCAATTTTATATAAAGTCTGTGGTTATACATACTGCCAGTCTTTTAAAAATACTGTCGTATTAACAAGGAACACTATAAGGAACTTACCAAATTGATGTCAGCAATGCTATATAAAGTCTGTAGTTATATAGACTCCTAGTCCTTTTAAAGGCTTCCTGACATTTTCCACAACTCAAATCATGAATAGGACCTACCTTCTTGGCTAAAATAATTGTAAAATTATATATATATATATATATATATATATATATATATATATATATATATATATATATATATATATATATATATATATATATATATATATTAGTTTTAAGCTATGCTGTATTTATGGGATAAAGTGCTCAATATCAGAGACAGAGAGTATGTAAATATAAAATATAAAAGTGGACACTGAAGTCAACATTCTGAGATGACAGATTGTTTCTTGCTAAACGCAATCGTCAGGCCACCGGACATGGCCTGACTAATGTATTTTGCAGGAAACTCTCTGTTACCTCTGAGTGTTGGTATCAATGTCCACTTTTTATATTTTATACATATATATATATATATATATATATATATATATATATATATATATATATATATATATATCACCAGGGCCATCAGTATCCAAATAAAAGCCATAATTTAAATTTTCTCAGCAGGTAGGCTGTATCTAAAAGTGGATAGGCTCAATAGAATTTTCTTAATGACTATATAATTCCACATTTATGTTTGTGTCATAATGGGCTAAGCTTAGTTTGTACCAAGGAAAGCACATATATTCCACAAGTTTGAACCTAGGAAAAAAATCTATATTCCAAATTCAGATTTTCTAGCCAGGCAGTCATCCATTTAAAAGACTGGCATAAAACTGTCATTTTTCCAGTTTTGCCTTATATCTTTTATATACTGTTCACATTCAGGACATGAAGGATCATAGCTCTCTACAACTTCCTATCATTTATAATTCTTAACAATGATTGTCTTTTTATTTTCCCTCCAACTCCTTATTTTGCTATCCATTTACAAAAACTTGTTAGCTAAATTACTTGCTGTTATCCTCTGCCCCTCTTGCCTTCATATGTTCCAGAAATTTCAACTGTCTCTTTCTGCAAGTGTCCTTTTTGTTCCCATTTTCCTTAATTAAAACTTCTTTGCTGCTCACATGTTCTGTCCATGGTATTCTGAGCATCCTTCTGTAGAAGCATATCTGTGTTGCCTCAAGAGTCCTCTTCATCTGTGAATATTCAGCATTCACTATCATATAGGAGGATTGATATTACATCGTAGTTCAGCAAATTTCTTCAAAGTACTTACACATACAGTAGTGACAGTTTGTTTTAAGCACATGAGAGCTTTCCTTTATGACTGTGATAGTGTCAGTTGAATATAACTCTAATATAACTAAACTTTTATTTCTAGTTTATGTCCTCCAGATTCAGGGATTTTAAAAATTGATAAAAACTTTTCAAAATACATACTTTTAAAATCTCTAATATGTTGTAAAATTTTTAACTTGGAAAAACTGTTCATCATTTTGAGTAGAGTTATTATCATTACATCAGTTGTGTAGACTACAGTGTGGATATGCAGGTGGTGTAAGGAATAGCAGTGTGAAATAAGAAATTGGAGAGATGAGTTCAAATTCTAGTCAGTTTTGTTAAATTCATTTAAAATACTCTAGGGAAAGGTATGAATCCATCTCCCCTGTCCAGGTTAAAAAGTAGAACTTGAAAATCATTATTATTCTCATAAAATTATTATTGCAATATTCACTCACAAAATAGAGAATTATTCTTACAATCCAAAATATGTTTCAGCTTAAAATAACCCACAAAATAAGCTGTGAATACAAATCAATCAATCAATCAGATTATGGAACTAATTCTTGAAATATTTCTGTGAAATTGAAACAACCCAATAGAACTAACAAAACTATTTAATCCCTATCTTGTGAGTTCACTTCTTAAAATTGTGTTATTTATTTCTTCCAGTACCAGGGTTTTTAAAAATTCATACCAAGTCCTCAAAAATATTCAACTTAAAAATTATTAATAATATTCTGCTAAGTTTATAATCAACTTACAAAACTACAGGCTGTGGTGAGTAAATTGTCACCATTTCATATTTTTAATTTTGTGCATGCATGTTGTTTGTTTTTGATTTTGTCAACTGCAGCATAGATTAGGGTCAGTTGGGCACTGTCTGTGCGAAAAAGAGCACCAGGATGTAATTCACTCTGTCAGAAATTTGAAAATGGCATACTGTACTGCTTGACATTCATGCCAGAACTACCAATATGAAAATTTCAGAGTGTTTGGGTGTCAATCTGAGGACAGTGTAGAGGATTCAGAAAGAGTTGGATGAGTCTAATGGTTATTACAAAGGTGCTTGGAGTGATAACTAGTGATAATGACATTATGCCTCCATTCATCTTCCCACAGGGCCACAGACTCAATACGGAAGCCTATATCAAGTGCCTTGAGAAGGTAGTACTGCCATGGGTCAAGAGAGTAGCTGCTGGGAGACCCTATGCCTGCCAATGGGACTTTGCACCACGGCACACAAGCAAGAGAACCCAGTCATAGATGCCAGAAAATTCTTACAACCACATCACCCCGTACATCTGGCCACCTAACTTCCCCAAACTGCAACCCCCTTGATTATTATGTGTGGGGTGCAGTTGAGTGAAAGACCAACAAAACTCCTTGTAACACCAAAGATAAACTGAATGCAAGGATTATGGCAGCATTCACCAACTTAAACATTGAGACTGTCCAGAAGAATTATAGAAGATTTTGAAGTCATCTGGATGTCATGGTTGAAGCCAATGGGTATTTTATTGAATAAATTTACTCTTTAGTATTTCAAGATATTTTTATGTAATTTTTGTAAATATATCTGTTAAAATGAGATGTCATTGTTATTTTCATTTTTGCATAATTTAGATGACAATTTATCCATCGTACCCTGTATTAGCATTTCATTAAACTACTCAACCTGTCACATCACTCAATGAGTGCTACTAGGACTATATGATCCAGTACTACCAGCTGCATTGTTGTGTCATCAGTGACTAAACCAGATTTTACTGGTGAGGAGGCAGATAGACAGTCAGCAGGATTAAAAGCCAGCCTTGTCAAAGGGCAGATGAACCTTCTTGTACGGTCAACAATGATCTAGGGGTGATAGCGCTACATACATATCTGTGCAAACTATGCAGTGATGACATCATTGGATAAAGAGCTTCCTAAACTGAAATCAAAAGCAAGGACAGAGGGGTCAAATTGGAAGGTATTGGCTATGGTTTCACCTAGACAGACATGGGCTCCACTAGGGCCATTTAACCAAGACAAACTACACATGAATGAATGCCTTTATAGTTTTCAACACAGATATGGAACTGGTCAGGTTTTCAGGTGTGCAGTAACCCTATGACCACACCAGGTCATGGGAATCATGATCATGATCATGATGATAAGTCAGTCTGTCAATCTGCCATCAGTATTCTTTTTTAATTATAAATAAACAATAATCTTTATTTGCACTGTTTACTGATGGCTGCAGATTTGCAGTTTGTGTAGTTATAATGAAAAGCAACTGTAATTAAGATGAAAGAAATAATAATAAAAATAATAATAATTGCAGATTTGTATTGTCTCATTTAGATAACTTGTGCTAAGTGCAAATTGGTCCTCTTTTCCCAGTGTATCAAATACTGGCAATTAAATATGACAGAATAATGACATATTTATAATGTTTAATAGACAGGCTAATATTTCTTGTTATTGCAGGAACCATGGCCAGATTCCCTTCATGGTTGCCTAGATGATGAAAATGCCCACTTCTCAATATTGAAAAATACTGAAGCTGAAAACAAAGATGAAGATGAGAATGAAGAAAAAAAGAACATTGTCAACAAAAACACCAAGATACTTCACACTCCAGGCTATGATTATCAGGTAATAGTTTTTGTCTAGCACTCAAAATATCATCAAATATTGACAAACAGTTTTTGTATCATATTCTTGGGAATTTTCCCCACTTTCTTTTCAATCTTATCTGCAGAGAATTTTAAAATATTGCTTTTTCACAATGAAAACAAAAATAAAATGTACTTTTAAAAAAATGCTAATTGGGTTAGATGTTTTGATGCAATTTTGAAGCAAAATCAGATCTAATCTGTCAACAAAAGAAAGAACACCAGAAAAACTAAACCCAAAATACTGGTTAGAAATAAATATACTGATATTAACTTTGAGAATATGCAGTACAATCATAAAAAGGGTTAAAAATGAATAACATTTTAAAATTCATAATTGAAATTTCTAGAATACATAATGAGGAAAAGGGGCTTGGAGAATTTGATACTCACAGGGCATATTGAAGAGGAACAGAGGGAAACAGTAAGTAACCTTTTTTAATAAGCCTGTGTTAATGGATGGCAGAGCAAGGATTGGAAGGGATAGTAAAGAGATAAACATTACTTAGAGCTACCAGGAATAGGAATTTGTGGAAAGCTTTCATTGCCCAAGCCCAGAAAGGACACGGCACAAAAAGAAAATACAAAAAATCAAACATTCTGGTCAAAAAAGTGTATCATTCTGAGGAATGATAATACAAGCATACACACTCTAAAATAAACTTAGAAGAACAAATTGCTAGGTGAGAAAGATATAGTTGAGCATATCAAACTAGGTTTTAATACCTTGATTTTCTTCATTTATTCAAATGATCAGAACAATTTTTGTGGCCAAATTTGGAAAAGTAAAATTTATTTCAAAATAACATGTCATTGCTCATAATTAAAGTGGTGTGTATATATATATATATATATATATATATATATATATATATATATATATATATATATATATTTGCTGAAGTGATATCTATACCACCACATATGTTTGCAACAAAACGATACCAAACAAAGGCAAAATACAAGACAGTGTGAGATTTTATAAAATATCTACTCCATAAAATAGGATTTTTTTAATCGAAATCACCCCAAGCAAGGCAGTAATACCACTAAAGCATAAAGAGTTACAGGGTGTAGAAGAATTAGAAACAGAAACATTAATTATGAATAAAAAATGAAGTAGTTAGTGATTGACATTACATTTAAATTTTTGCAGAATAAAGTTGGCTGGAAAGCATTGAGCCAGAAGGGAGTTCCACAAGCAAGAAGTGTGAAAAAAGAAAATGTTACCATAGAACTTATGGTTACATGTAGCCACCTCAACTGTAAATTGATGAGATATCAATCCCAGTCTAGTGCCATGCTTAAATTCAAAAAACTTTAGGTACCATAGCAAAAAGCTCATTTAAACAATTACCATGAAAGTATTCATAGAAAAGACATAGAGAGGCAACCTTATAGTTGTGGTAAAGTAACTGGAGCTGAGCTGCCAGATCAGGACCAATAATATTGCAGATTCTTCTTTGGACCTTATCAAGGAGCTCAAGGTAAATAGCAGGGGCACCAGACCATATGTGGTAGCAATATATGTGGATGAATGGTAGATTTATATATATGTAAGATAGATTCTGGAGAGAAAAATTGTCTCGCCTGACATAGTTCACCAAATTTCTTAGCAGCTGACCTAACAATGGATTCAATATAGTCTTTCCACTTCATATCAGCAGAGAACATGAGCCTGGAAGGCACAATGATTCACTTTCCTGAAGGATAGCATCAACCATGCTGATGGAAGGTAGCAAGGGGTCTCCCAGATGATTAATGGAGAGAAGCTTAGTTCTGGAGGTATTAAAATTAACAAGCCATCTTTTGCTCCACTTAACTACAGACTTGAGGTCATTTTGGACATTGGCTATCATTTTGAACTTGTCAGATTGATAAGCCTCACTATTGAGGCAGGAGTAGATTGTTGTGTCATCAGCATAGATACCAGATTGAGAGCAGATGTCATCGGGAAGGTCATTAATGAAAATTAAAAATAGAGTAGAACCCAGGATGGAGCCTTGGGGGACACCTGCACTAGTACAAAAAGATCTAAACCAGTGGCCATTCAGGATAATTCTCATATAAAATAATAAAAGTTTATTAGTGGAAAAGGTATGATTTTCTTTAACCACAGAGTCTGCATGTCTATGTTTCTGAAAAGAAAAAAAAAGACAACTTACATGACTAACTGAAGAGGAGCACACTTTGTTAAGGTCAATAACCCATTATGCACTAGATGAACAAAAAAAGGAAGTTTCTTTTTGAAAACATGGCTTTTTAAATGCACCAGTTAGCTGCTGCTCTTGCTACTACACTGTTGGCTGCTGCCACTATGTATCTTCTCTACAGCCAATAATCTATGTCAGGGCTTAAACTCTCTACATAATGATGACTATCTTCTTTACAGTTAAAGTTAGTTTCTTACTGCTGAATAGATTTTTATTCCATCTACCAAAATACATCATTTTCTTTTTAAACAACTCAGTTGAAAGCTTATTTTGTGGCTGAAACAGTGTTTTCCAACATGCCAACATCAAAACCAAGTGTAATATTTTGGTAAACATTTGGTTCTGTCTATTAGGAACATGTAGAAAAAAGTAAAATACTAATAGCAGATATTTATTGTTAAGAACAAGAGAAGTTTAAAAATTTATACAGAAAATATTCTGAAAACAGCAGAAATTGTGTCACTCTTCAGAATGACAATGCAAAATTATTTTACACTTTGTAAAATAAACTCAGATCAAATTGCTAAGTTGGAAAGATCTACTTCAGCATCCCATTTCACTTCAGCTTTCTATTTAATCAGATCATCACAATATCTTCTTAATGGCATAACCTTTAAAAATAGGAAAAATATCAGTTCAACACAGTATTCTTTTCCTCCTGAATCTTAGATTCTTTCAACAATGAATAAAATGCTTAGTTTCAAATTGAACATTTATCATTGCTTATAATGAGGATTATGTTGTTGATAAATAAGTTTAAATATGACATTATTTTTGAAAAACTCTCATATTTTTATATTCTTTTATATATACTGGCAAGTAAGAAATAAATTGAATGTAATCTCTGTCTTTAAGTGCAATGTCTCTTCAGGGTATTTGTTTTATTCCACTTCAGTCATGATCATAAAGTCCACAAATGAACACTACACTTGACTGTGAACTCTATAACAATTGTAATAGCTATATAGTATTTGCTTTTCCAGGGCTACATACACTAGACTGGTTGCCAACTATGGCTAGAGAGCCCAATCTGCCCTTCTGTTTAACCCACAGCTTCGGAGAGAAGGAATGGATTCATACCTTTCACAAGGGTATATGTGCAAAAGTAAATGTAATGAACTTGGGCAGAATTCGAACTCAGTTTGCCAATTTCTCTTTTCAAGCTATTAACTATTAAAGTACCCACACATCCAATATTGATGGTGATCATGTTTCTCCATAGTTTCTTTTTCTTTAATATCTGTATACTGTGCATTGGCATGAAAGTTTGTAGGAAAGACAGTAGAGAAATTTCCTGTTACTTTATCACAGTTTTGAATACATGTTGTCCTCCTTCACTGGCTGTCAAAGAGTCCAGTCTTCCATGCTATTTACCATATACCTAGGAAGAGAAGAGCAACAGTGCAAAGTGAATAGGAATTGACTTGGCTGAACTTTGAACTCAGTTCTCTAATTCTATTTTCCACCCTGTTAACCATTAGTCTGCTTGCACCTCTATTTGAATGTAATAATGAGGTAAAAAATCTTAATACACATCATCATATCTTTGTGCTGAGATATATATATATATATATATATATATATATATATATATATATATATATATATATATGTGTGTGTGTGTGTGTGTGTGTGTGTGTGTTTCACCATTTTACTACATTTGTTTAAATTAGGTATGATTACAGAAAACACTATACCTAAATATTAAAATTAATTTTTAAAAATGAAAAATCTTTCTTGAAGCTTTTATTTTAGTTTTAATTTCATGCTAATAGAGTAAATTCAATATTTTCAATGAGCAAAATACTTTGCTGTATTTCAAAACTAACTTAAATTGACTGGAAAGAGTTTTTTGATTTTTGTTTTGTTTTTGTTTTTTTGCTAAAATAGCTGATTTTTTTAGCCGTCTTCATTGCAATGTAATAATAAAAATCTTCAAAAAATAAATTATACTTTTCTTCAACTTTATTTGAGGAATATTAACTGATTTAAAATTTAATTTGAAATTAAACTGATTTGAAACAAATATTATTTACTTTAAGTTTAAAATATTGCAGGAATGCATTTTTTAACACAGTAGTAGACGTTTATTTAAGCTTTTGGCATGTTAGACAGCTTAATGACAAATTGATGTTTATCTAATATTGTTCTAGGTAGACTTTAGTCATAAAAAATAATTGAATATAATGTGCACACCTTTTATATATAATTTTTAAGTAATCTTGAAAAAGTAAGAAAATATTCTCCCTAATCTAATGTTTTATTGAATGTTAGATACATTCTGGCTTTAAATTTATTATAATTATCACTCATTTTCTGATGTCATGTATGGGCCACTGTATCTACAAAAATTTGAACATTTATATGTATACAAAAAAATTCAAAATTCTTTTAAAAATATTGGCGTTTAATAATTTGTGCTAAGCTTTTCAGGAGACACAGTGAGGTTAGCAATTCAGATTGAGGAACAGAGAGCTTACTTCAAATTTCAGTGATCCATTACATTCACTTACATGCTAATACCCTTGGGAAAGGTATGAATACGCTTCTCCCCCTCCCAGCTATGGCTAAATAGCAGGACAGAATGAGTTCTATATCCTTGGGTGGCAAACGGTCTAGGAGAAGGTAATTCTGAATTCAAAACTGGCTTGGAGAGGGTTGGGCTCTGTCAGGCTATTTTCTCCAATGAAACACCACTTCTACTGTGGCTGCAGTATATGTGCTACGCCTCTGACCCTGATGGGTCACTGGATTTGTGCCAGTGCTCAACTAAGCTTTTCCATTTATGATTAGTATAATTTTTACTTAATAATAATATCATCTAAAAAGGTGAAATTAATACAGAATCTTTAAAGATTTAAAACTTAATAAATTATTCAAATTAAAATTTTTAAAAATGAAAGCAGTTGTAAAAATTCAATATTCATTGAAAAAATTATTTCTTAAGACAATAGTGTCCTTATATCTTATTTATAAAAGCAATTAAAAGCTTTTCTAATTAAATAATATCACAGTTTTATTACATTTTTTATTTTACAAATGAGCACAGATTTTCTGTAAAGGGTGTTTTTGTTTGGCAAAAATAAATTGATGATTTATATTCTCAAAGGTGTCCTTTTTTAAACTAATATAAATATGAAGAGGGTAGAATTTTAATTTCTCAAAATTTCATAAAATTAATTTGGGGTAACCGATAAAAAAAGAAATTTTACCAAAATTTTCTATATTTTCATTCACTTGTGAATAAGTCTTGAAAATTTTATTAAAATCCAACAATTATTAGTTTTTTGCAAGAATTCCTAAAACAATGTGTTTTTTACTGCAAAAAACATGCTAAATTTCCCATACTAATCTTTGTCCTAATTGCTGATGACATAAATAATTTGATGATAAAACTTTGTTTTTATCAAGTTTAGGTTTTTTTTTTCATCATGGTATGCTTTTTTTTAACAAATCTTTGGGGGTACTTAGTTTAAATATATGCAGAATTGTACACAAGAATGTACAGATACACATACATATATATATATATATATATATATATATATATTCAGACATTTTTGTGTCTTTTTGTTTAAAACAACCAGATCTACTTCACTTGTTTGTATGTCATGATCAGTCTGGATTTCAGTCTCAGAGTATCTTACTTTTTATTTTCTAAGGGAGACTCTGATTTGTACTTGTATCATTTGTTCGTATAATCAAATCCAAGTTGTTTACACAATTCACGGTTGTATCCAGGCTCTATCATGTCCACTCTTATATTCAATTTTGGCCACCTTGTTGCATTTGGGATGTGAAAGATGACATTTGCTGTGTATTTTTTGTTTTTATTGCTTTTTCCATTTTGTTTTTTTTTTGTTTGTTTATTTTTGTCTATAGAAAATGCTTTTCCCACTATTCATTTCTTGAGAGTTGTTGCCTTAAGTTCAGAAATCAAGAATTTTCATTATTTCTCACATTATTTCACAGATGATATGTTCTTCAGCTTTCCTCAAGTGTATGATTCATCCAATAGTATCTTGAACAAAATCTGAAACCATTTTACCAAATAAATCTTCAAATCTCCAAGATGAGAAAATGTGTTCATTTTTAATGTCTTTTTATTGTAGCTTTTGAATTTTCATGGTTTATTTCCATCTACTAAAATTATCCTGGTTCTTCAGCATTCACTCCAGTTGCTTTCTTAAAATCCGCAAGATACAATTTCTTCTAGATTGAAGTTTATTTTGTTTTAGCATTGAATTAAATGAAAATACGATTTATTTTTTCAATTTTGTTTTATTTTCTTTCTTTCTTCAAATGAATGCTGACTGTATTAACTTACTCAAGTATTTGGAAGCATCCACACCTATCCTGTTGGTGACCAGAGGGGCATATAGGAACAGCTGTCAAAACAATCACTTCCACTCTTCCACCATAGACATTTGAGAGGTTGGTGGGGAGAATTCAGAAACAGTTTTGCATTCTTTGCCTTTTCAGTTATAAGTCCTTGAGGTAAGGAGAGGAAACCACAAACAGTGGGTCCAGTGGAAGTCTTTTATTGGGGACATTGTTGGGAGGATGTAACATGTTACCTCACAATGAAGCTATTGTCTACTCAATAATGGATTCATTCCAAAATCTAAATAGTCAAAATCCTTGAAAGTTTTGTGGCTTTGGAATAATATGCATTTCTCAGAGGGTAGATAACCTTTTCCATGCTGTGTAAAGCTTGTTTTTAATAAGAGTGTTTTCCATGGTCATCTGACTTGATCTGGTTTGGGGAATATACTTTTGCTGTTGTGGATAACAGATTTTGTTGTCCCATGAAATACTAATAACTTATGTATAACCTGGCATGAGGCACATATCGCTTAGCAGAACTAAAAGCATAGCATGTTATGTTTTGTGTATTACAAAGCAACAATCACTGTTTTTTTTTTACATGTTTTGTCTTTTTGTGGGACATCTGACCACAGCCACAGTGATGCTGTTGCAGTTTTAGCAACAAGTAAGCTTTTTATGTCGTGAAATGTATAGCCTCATTCCCAATCGTCCAATTTTGAATTTAGGATTGTTCTCTTCCAAGATTAATTGCTGACAAACACTTGAAAACCCATTTTACTATATATATATATATAATACCCTATTTTGTATGCTTTTAGATTTCACACAAGCAGTGACTGGTGATTTCAATAGAAATCCACTGATAACAACTCTCCCCAGTAGTAGTAGTGGTGATAGTGGTGGTGGTGGCAGTAGTCTTCGGCTTCACAACCACCCCCACCCCAACACACAAGTTTCTAATTATTTAAATTCCACATTTTGTTTTAGCAATGTTCCAAATGGTCATAAACTTTTAAGTTATACACTTTTTTCAACTACCATACAATTTCTTATAGTTATCACTGAAAATTAAATGATATTAGGTTGGTGCAAAAATAATGACGTAATAATGTCGTTTTTTGACGTTAAAAATACATCAAAAAACGACATTATTACGTCATTATTTTTGCACCAACCTAATACTAAGTTAACTTAATATATATATATATATATATATAAAATGTATTTATGTGTAGTTTAAAGGATCTTGTAAGAAATTAATATTTGATTAACAAACAAGTCATAGTGTTTATTTTGTTTATTATTTCAGTGTTTGTTTACATCTTCATCAGATTATTGAAATAGTACACAATCAACAATGACGGATATATAACAATAGTTGTATTTTGCCAAAAAGTAGTTGACCCTGGTATTTCTTGAAGATGATAATTTTGAAAGCAAGCAGTCTTTGTAATTATAGTGCTTAACATCAAGAGATAGAACATTAATAGGAATAAATAAAATTAAATGTTCACATATCTCTACTCTGTGTTTTGTGAAGATTGCATCCACTTGCCAGGACAATTGATTATAAAATTGAATTTATTTACTATATTTATTTTTTTTTTTTTTATCAAGTCACCTGTGGATATGTTCTCTGTGAAACTATGTAGATATAAGATAGGTGAACATTCAATTTTATCTTATTTATATATCATATATATATATATATATATATATATATGATTAGAGTAACAGTAACTGTTCAAAAAGAAATATATTCTGACAGTTTTAAAATTCACAGCCTGTTTCCTGTTTTCTCTGAAGCTTGTTTCCTGTATAAATGTTTTACTACTGATACTTTAAAAACCACATAATTTAAACAATGCTGCTTTAGTCTTTTGATAGCTTTCACAATTATTTTTTGTTACTGTCATCTGCATCTTTTATTAGTTTACAACTTGTATGTTGTTCAGTGCATTGCATGATCAACTGCATTATTTTATTGTACAGGCATAAAAGACTGACATTCCAGTTATTTCTTAAGGAACCATTCCCATTAGTAATGATATTGGTAATTTAAAAAATAATCTAAGTTTCAAAAATATACATCTGAACTTGTATTCTGTTTCCATGGAAGCTTCTGTCTGTGTAACTTTGATCAAAGACAACAAACAAGGATTTTTTTTCATGTTTTTAGTTAACTTTTCTTTTTTTAGTACAAGATTAGTTGAATGTAAATATTGTCCAAATGTTTATGACTGGGTGTCTTTGCCCATACTTCTGGTTATTATCCAGTCCCGCTTTCATATATTCAAATACTTTTAAATTCAGCATTGACCTTTAGGGATTAAGATGGTAATGGTTGATAATGTTTTATCTAATTAAAGAAGAAAGATAATATTGCTGCTACTCATATTATTAGCATAAAAATAAACATGGCACCAAGAGAGATTAAAAAAGATAAAAACTAGTTTTATAGGATGGGTTTGATCTTCTGCAAAGCTATCAAGTTCTCATAGGTCAGTAAAAGTAGATGATATTTCCTGGAGTAAATGGGACAAATTCAAGTCTTAAATTCAAGTCTTTCCTCTGATTGTGATCTTTGTTGTTTTTGCAATGCTGTAGATTGATGGTTTGAGCAAAGTTGAAAAAGAGTGTTATGACCAAGCACAAGATAGAGAAGTTAGATTTTGATATAGAGCAATACTTAAAACTACCTTTACCACCCAAGATGCTGAAGGTATCAAGAAATAAAAATTGTAAATAAAATAAAAACATTAGTCATAAAAAACATTTTTTTTTCTTTTTGAGTTTCTTCCAATAAAGATCAATTCCATTATTTTTCTCACATAATGTTTTGTATGTAATAAGAAGCAGAAAACTGCTGCCTTTTCTTCACTATGCCTCATGTTTTCCTCAGTTATCTTATAGCCTATCAGAATTTGTGACCAAGGCTTGAGTGTTTGCCTGCTTGGTAATTTTCTCTTTATATGTGTTGTTTGTTTTTTTATATATTGAGGCATAAGTTGTTGGCCAAATGAGGCTGTTCCTTCACCAAAACAAATAGTAACAAATATCAATGTGTTTAACTTTTACATGTACAAGTTTTCCTGCATATATTTAGATGTTTCTGGAGTTGATGAATCACTTTTGCTTCATGGGTAAATAGTTGTGTGTATAACTGAAAATCTTGTTGCAGGATTTTCTTTTTATTATTGATTAACAATATTCCCTGTTTACAAGCATACTGGATATAAATATATATACTGGCAGTAGTATCTTTCCTTGTCTGGGCTTACAAATACCTAAAATAAATACAGTTACATGAATTCATATAAGAGGCATGGATCCAGATAGAGTCCAGAAGGTCAATTGCAAGATGCTGAAGGATCATGCCGATTTGAATTTGATTTTAGTATGTGTTTGCTAAATATTCTGGAAAATTTGAATCATCTTGTGATGTAATACTATTCATAACATATGTGTCTGAACTTTAGATACTGATGCATGCTATGCTAAGATTCAGTGTGATGATGAAGTAGATGTTATGCCCCAGTGATACACACATGCTCCTTTTGTTTCATTCGAGTCCTTTGAAAGGATACGGATTGTGCAGCTTCAAAAGACTGAATGGCAATTTTAGAGAATTGATGGACATTTTGGATGTGGAGCATCAATAGTGCTGGCAATCATGGTCCAATGAATATTCCTGGACCTACAGACTAGCTTCTAGATGGATATGTAGTACAGACACTTGCCAAGAACAACACATTTTAAGGGTAGCAGTGGTATATCACAAGGAATCTGCAGCACAGACCAGAACAGATGTGGCCCCAAGAGTGTCAACACAAACTGTTGGAAAGTATTATGGGTATATCTTCCTTAAAGTAAACTATCATTTATATCCCAACACCATCATACATGTGGTGTTGCTAGGATATCATCTGGATTTATTTGATTAGCAGGATCTGCTTTCATGCAAGTGATGTTTACTTACATGTATAATATAGATTTAGGGAATAACATCTTCCAGAGTGTATTCATGCATAACACACAGACTCAACCCCTGACATTATGATGTGGAGTGCCATATTGTTATGTAGTGGTTTCACAGTGGAGGCTTGTATTTGTACTGTCGGTCCTAAAATAGGTTCGACGTACAAAACGTTAGGAACTTGATATAATAGGTAATGACGCAGCAATCCTGTTGTGGTGGCTGAGACTTTAATATCCGACTAACAGTCGTCCAACATCGACTGACTGACCAACTCGATATTTAGTCACCCCCCCACGAGGGCATCATGTGGCACAAGGCCAGTTTAACGTGGGATCTCCGAGCCCATGGGCTCGATCAAAATTATGCCCATTGAACCCGTATAAATGGGTTCAGGGTCGGTTTACCTCCCCGAAAGAGAATCTGCCCTTTGGTGTAGCCTCTTTCGGGTTCCTCCCCACCGGAAGGCAGAGAGTTCAACCAATCAGCCAGTCGACTGACTGACTAACTCTCTGAGCGACTACTACTCCTACTTATTATAGGTGGAAGAGTCTATTAACTATAGATTAGGTGTGTTTCACTATAACACATATTATAAAACTATAGCTTAATTTTTCTTGAAACTGGAATGTGATGTACTGTTTCAGCAGAAAATTGCCTGTCCACATTATAGCCATACAAGATATTTGACAATTTACCTGGCCAGCACATTTACTACCCTTGACCCTCATTAAATATGTATGAAGTATGATGGGATAACACCTGACTCACTTAATAATCCCACCTACTATTCTTCCTCTTCTCATATCAATAGGGGGCAAGAGGCATGGAATAATGTATTACATAATGGTATTCAACATCTGTACAATTGTATGCATGCAACAATATGGACTTGTGTTAATGCACAAGGGGAATATCATCAGTACTGTTTTGATTTGAAGGCTCACAGAAAATCAGTGTAATTTCTCATCTTCTGTATGGCTGCTTGTTTCTGAACATGACCATCTGCACAGGTAGATTTCTTCAACACCCACAATACCAAACTGTGGTTTATATTAAAACTATGCTGAGTGAACCGTAGCTACAGTTTAAGCATGTGCTTTGCCAGGGCTACATATAGTTTTGAATTTAGAGTTTTTGTTCTCCTAGACAGGTTGTCAACTACAAGAGAGCCCAGCCTATCTTTCTATTTTACCCACAGTTGGGGGAGAGATAAGTATTCACACCTTTCCAAATGGTATTTGTGTAAAAATGACTAATTTAATGGCTGGAATTTGAACTTGGCTCACCGATTTCTTGTTATGAGCTGCTAAATATTACACCACCTGCACATCCAGGTGGATATAAATATGGAATCTTAATACTTTTAACACACCATTATTTTAGAACCTGTGCATGTACTGATCTGTATATGCGACACTTTACTGAAATCCAGTTATATTGCCTATATATTTAATCTGGAGTAAATTAAGATATATTTTTCATCAGTGTATAACAAGTTTTATAAATAAAAGCCCCAAATTATTTCAGTTTTATTGAACCCCACTGTACTCAAAATCCAAGCTACCCTTTCCTGTATACTTTGTATCAATGGAGTTAAGAAGATGTCATCACTTTTCAATTGATCTAGGGATGTTGATTCTGTGTTCAAGCCAAACAATTCCAAAAATAATTCTGGTTTGACTTTACAAAAGATACACTTCAACATAAACTAAAATAAATAAATATAGGATAAAAATAAATATAAATATAAAAAAATAAAACAAGAAAAAACGTACATCAATACAGAGAGACACATATAAAGATGTAGGCTTGTTATATGTGACTTTCATATTTGCTAAAATTTAAGCATAGCCCTAGTAAATTACATTCTAAAATAAAATCTAATCTAATAGGCTGTTTAAAAAAAAATCAATACCTCTCTCCTTAGACTCTAGTCATAATTCCTGAAGATATTAACAAACACATTTTACCTTTTCTCTACTGAATACTTGTATACAAGCTGATCTGCACATTTTGAGAATTTGGATCTCACTATTCATTCTTTTCTGAAAAAATCATCATAATTTAAAGAAGTTTAAATCATTGTAAACAATTTGTTTTCATAAAGTAACTGAAAATTTTGTAAATTGTGAAAAAAAAATCACTCATATACGCCAATAAAAAAGTCACATTGCTAATTCTCCACCAAATTTCGGCTTTCTCAGTACAAAGCAATGGCTTACAATTTGGAACATCCATACAGACATTCACTTTTATATATAGAGAGAAGATGTAGATCTTATTTATTTGAGAGGTTGAAAATTGCATTACACTTCTAGTTTTGTAAAATGTAATTAATGAATTATGGTTATTCTTATTGGAAATAATAATTGTTTGAGGTTTAATTGAAAAGTTACATTTTTAGTTGTTTTTGCTTCTAGTTGTCATGATACAACATTGAGTTTCTGTTGACAAATGATATTTTTGTGTAACTGATGACTAACTTGCCCACACATTAAGAGGTTAACAAGTAAAGTTGAAAAAAAAATAAAACAGCAACAATTAGGTTGATGATATTTTAATACTCATAGGTAGTAAATATTTATATGTCTAATTACAGAATTTATAGTTTAAAATACTATATTTTGAAGTGTATGGGTTGAGTTTTTTATAAGTGCTTACAGCTTGTACTTGTAAAAAATATCACTCTGTAAATTCAGGTCATATTTTGGTCTTTGATGAATGATCAATAACTGTGTATTGATGAATAGTTGAAAAAGTTATGACATACATTGAAACTAAAGTTGTAAAATATATTTTTGAATACAGAATTGTTGTGCTATTGATTTGGTGGAAAACTGAATGCACCAGTGATTAGGTTGATTATATGGTTTTTAAAAGTCTTAGCAACCCACTTAATTGATCTATAACTGAATAACTGGACTTCAGTGTGATTTTAAGATGCTTTCAATAAATGATCATTCACCCCTATATAAATTATAAAATTACTTTTGTCATTTGACTTGTTAAAGAGGATTCAAGAACAACTTTGATATAGCTAGCTCAATTTGCAATGTCTAAAAATATATGAAAATATATAAAGATGTTCTAAGATCAAGTTTGGATGCCTAGTTTAACTGAGGATATATAAAGCAAAAAAATTAAAATATATAAAGAGGCTCCAATATCTACTTTGGTACAGCTGACTGAACTTGGCATGTCTACACCAGAAAAGTGAAAATATGTAAAGATGTTCTAAGATCAATTTTGGTATGCTTGACTGAATTTGTGATGTTTCCATCATAAAAGTAGAAATATATCAAGATATTCCAAGAACAACTTTGTCATGCATGATTACACTTGGGATGTCTACATCAGAAAACTGAAAATATATAAAAAAACAAAAGTTCAAAGACCAAATTTACCATGCATGGTTAAACTTGTGATGTCTACAAAATATATGATATATATTTATATAAAGAGATTAAAAGATCAAATTTGGTATGCCTAGCTAAACTTAGGATATCTACATCAGGAAAACAGAAATATATAAAGATGTTCAATAATTGACTTTATTTTATAGGTTAATCTGTTTGTATTAAAAATTTTCTTGATTACAGAAACTTTTCAAGAGAATGTTATTTTGTGCCATAGACAAACAGTGAATTAACTTTGTTTGAAAAGATGCCATTGTCATCAAATATTGATAAGTTACCATCTCTACATGAATTCATATGGTCTTCCTGTTGAAACGCTTTTTGACATGTTTATAACTTTATTTTTAGATGCATATGCATGAAACAATCTGTGTACTGCCCCTGTTTGCCCTTCTGCTGATTTGTTGTATAATTCACCAACTGCCCATTCTCTGTTTTTTTATTACCCAAAACTACTGGTTCCCTGTCCATCATTGCATGCTAGCAACCATTGTGACCATCCTTTACCATCCAACTCCTTACTCTCCAATTTGTCTGATCATTTTCTCTCAAAATTTGCTTTTTCTTTCTTTTTTTAACCAATGGCACATTAACAACCGAGGAAATGAGCAATCTGTTTGAGACAGTTATCTCCCCTTCCTTCGTATTGTTCCCATCAACATTGCCAGGGAATTCCATCAAATACCTAATTTTCTTTCTTTCTTTCTTTCTTTCTTTCTTTCTTTCTTTCTTTCTTTCTTTCTTTTACTGTCACTTGCTTCTTTCTTTATTACTGTTTCCCCTATTCTGTATTGACATCTAATTATTTTGCATTTATGACCTTTCTCTTTTCATTCTTTCTTGTCTGACTCTTTTTGTCCCTCTCTCTTGTCTCCTTATATTTCTCCATCAATCTACAGATATGCTCTGATCATTGTTTAAAATATAACTGTCATTCATTATGCAATGTTGATTTCTATATCCACACTGTTTATGTGTGTGCGTTCTTTAGTCTTTATTTGTTTATGTGATGTACACAGAAAGATATTAGTAAACATTGACAGATATCAAAAGACTAAGATTTGCACACTAAAATACCTTTTATTCATCATTAAACCATAATCTATAGCAATTACTTATTTATCAAAAGACACCCCTACATGGAGTCACAACCAAATTTCTCTCATACAAATTTCTACACAATGTGCCTTGGAATACAAACATTGAAAACATATTAATAATAAGTATCTTGAAAATGGCTAATGGATTGGCCAAAAGTACCTGGTATAATAATCATAATGGACAATTTCTGCACTCTAATAGTGTCACCAAAAGAAAAATTGTAAAAACATTAGAAAAACTTAATAGAAGAAAAAATTAGAAGAATTTCCTTGTCTGTTACATTCCATGTAACATGTATAAAAGAAAGGCTACTGCCCACATATTCAATATTGATAATGATCTGCCTATATATGTATTCCTGTGTAGTTGTGACTTCTACAAGAAGTGCTGAAAAGTTCTCAGTTCAACCCACTTCTTAAAATTTGACCAAATGACAAAACATCTTTGTCTAGCAAAGAACTTTTCAAACCCCATTCATAAATTGTGATCTATTCTTCCTATTTGTCTAACTAAATATTCAGTCAACCTCTCTTTCTCTCCATCATCATTGATTTGCCTCTCAAATTACAAACAAATATATATGCCTTTTCTCATTTGTTCCTGAATTATTTCTAACTTCTCTCTCTTTCACACTACTTCTTTTTTATCTTCCTCAAAGCCAATCTCTGTTCCTCCTTTTTTTTTTATACAAGATGTCCAAAACTCTTGTGCCAGTATACTTCAAATGTCAAAGATCAACTGTGTCAAGGATTCTTTGACTATCTAATGGAAAGGAGTTTTTTTTCTTAGCAGACTCAACAACTTCCGCAATTTCATTCTTACCTTCATACCACATTTCCAGGCAGATGGATTGGGTAAAGAGGCAGTGTTGGCCTACTGCATTTATCAGATTTAATGATGATACTTCTCATGGGAACACTTTAATTAAAGTGTTTGATTAATTTTTAAATAATAACAATAGTAGGTATCAACAAAGTGTGCATACCTTTATTACTAACAGGAGAGTGGGAATGCTGTATACTCACAGTTTATTCAGGCACCTTGACTTGGTGTAATTGTTAGAAAGCTTGTCTTACTAGATCAATTACGACTGAGTAGTGAGTTGGATCCTCGCTGGGTGCCCCATACTTTCGGCCTTGTGCCACATCTAAGCCGGGCTTAGAAAATCACTATTGGGCACCTTGAGGTGGTGTAATGGTTAGCAAGCTTGTCTCGCTAGAACAATTACGACTGAGTAGTGAGTTCGATCCTCACTGGGTGCCCCATACTTTGGGTCTTGTGCCACATCTGAGCTATGCTTGGAAAATCACTATACTCACAGTTTGTCCAGAAATGATACAGCCATTTAATATTGATGAAAACATAATCTATTTAGGCAATAGCACCTTAAGTCCTTTGAAAGTATAGGTTGACCGTCACTAATTCTAAGGGGGTGTGCAATAAATGATTTTGCCAGATGGTTATGTTAGAATATGCTTAACTCAACAGCTAACCATTTCTTTCTACCTTTAAAATACCCTGTAAATCAGTGCATGTTGCTTAATAAAGGAAAAAGAAAAATTAAATGAAAATCAAGTTCTACCTTATCTGTTATGGACAACATATGGTGTTTGCATTTCACACCATGAGAATAATTTTCTGGTCATGCAGCAATCAAGGGAATCTGAAATTGCTCTTGTGGAAATTAAGGTTGGGTTATTGATTGAATCAGATTACTGGCTGTCAGATTGGTAATAGCCAACCTGTACTCCTACTGGGATCTCACACACTTATCCCATTATCCCTTTCCCTTTTTAAAACAGTTTGCAAAATTCTATTTTGGAATCACTCTCAGCTGCTTTCTTCTTAATCTTGTCCCAAAATCTAAAATCTCCTTCCTTTCAATAGTAATAGCCAAATCTGCAGAAAACCAAATCTGAACTGTATTGGAGCTAGGAGACCGAGATGATACAATTTTGACCCCCTTGCATAAGACTTCATTAATCTACTTGATTGGTCATTGTGAATGCAATGGTCACAAAGTATACAATCTCACTCAGTGACGTTGCACAGCTGATTAAGTAACCCAATGTGGTTTACACATATGCAGTAAAGTCCACTGTCAGTGGTTGCCAAGTTACATCAAGGTTCTAACAACTACTTTTCATGATATTCACTTTTGAAACAGACTTCATATATACATTTCCCATGAATTGATATGAATATGATATTTCCCATAAATTTCTCTCACTGACTTTTTTGTCTGTGCTTTTTTTTCACTCAAAGAGAATTATCAGATCTTTATAAGAGATATCATTGTAGATATTTTTTATAAAATGCATTCTATCTTATAAAGGTGTTTAATTAACTTTCAAGTAATAACTGGAGTAGCAATTAACAAAGTGGCAATAAATAATATATATTGCACTTATGAAAACATGTATGCATGTGTTAACAGAACAAACCATAAAACTCAATAAGTCTACAAAATTATGGACTTTATTTGAAAAGAACAGTCACAAAATTATAAGAAAATATGTTGTTGACATCTGCGACGCAGTGTCTTATTAATACAAGTTCTGTCTTTGCAAAAGGGATAATTATACTACTTAAAACAGAATACATAATTTAAACAAACATATCTGTCTTTTCTTTATGGAAATGTTTAATTAACTTTTTAGATAATAACCAAAGTTGGTCCCCACAAAGTATGCATATTTCATTGTTAGAAAGGCGTATTGTAAATATTTTCCAGTAACATATACTCTCTCTTTCTCTCTCTCTCTCTCTTTTCATTTTTTATAAAAGGATACATAAATGTCCTCAGCTTTGTTAACAAGGGAATAAAAAAACCCAGATGTTTAGTCAGTATGTTTTGACTGAATTTTTCAGCACCCCCTCCCCTTTGTATTAATGTTTGGCTTTTCTTCTCTCTTGTTTTACTCTTTCTCTTCCATCCTATGAATATTTACATTTTCCTCTTATTTTGTAATTCTCTTTCTCTCTCTCTCTCTCTCTCTCTCTATATATATATATATATTTATATATATATATATATATATATTTACATATATTTATATATTTATATATATATATATATATATATATATATATATATATATATATATATATATTTATATATTTATATATATATACATATATATATATATATTTATATTTATATATATATATATATAAATATATATATATATATATATTTATATATTTATATATATATTTATATATATATATATTTATATATATTTATATATATATATATTTATATATATATATTTACATATATATATATATATTTACATATATATATATATTTACATATATATATATATATATTTACATATATATATATATATTTACATATATATATATATTTACATATATATATATATATTTACATATATATATATATATTTACATATATGTATATATATATTTACATATATATATATATATTTATATATATATATATATATATATATATTTACATATATATATATATATATATATTTACATATATATATATTTACATATATATATATATATATATATTTACATATATATATATATATATATATATATATATTTACATATGTATATATATATTTACATATATATATATATATTTACATATCTATATATATATATATATATATTTACATATATATATATATATATTTACATATATATATATATATATATATATATTTACATATATATATATATATATATTTACATATATATATATATATATTTGCACATATATATATATATATTTACATATATATATATATATATATCTACAGTTAGGATCTGTGATACAGCAAAACTGTCTGTCTGTCGAAGACTATATATATATATATATATATATATATATATACTCACTTGTATCTTCTATTTAGAAATTTAGAACATTCCTTTTTTTCCTTTATTTATATATTTTTCTTCATTTTCTGTCTGCATTTATATATTTTCTCTCTTTTTCTTTTTGTAATATCTTTCTTTATTCTTTTCTCTGTAATCTCCCAAATTCTCTCATATGTTACCCTTCTCTTTAGCACTAACATTCGTCCCACACTCTTATACTTACACTCTCTCTAAATTCTATTTTTATTTCTGGAGTTGTTCTTTTCTTTTTGAATTTGTAGGTCTGATGAATTGGATCGTATTTACGATTCCAATGGCATAAATTATGACCATGGAATATTAGTGTTTAAGCCTTTTTATTATATATATATATATATATATATATATATTTATATATATTCTTTTTTTTATATATATATATATATATATTCTTTTTTTCATTCTTTCTTTTTGCATTTATATATTTTCTTTCCTTTTTCTCTTTAATTACTTCTATCTCCTCTATTTCTGCATGTTCCTCACAGACTTTCTAATCCAAAATATCAATCTCTCATCTCTCTCTTTCCTTCCCTTCACATTTTTAGCAAGTTCCATTTTCACATCCTCAGCCTGCCTCCCTGTCTAGCACCTCAGCTTGAAATGATTGTCACTTAACTGTCCAGGAGCCAATAAAAATAGAGGAAAAATACTGTGAGAGAGACTTTAAAAAATGTGCAGCAATAACATTCTCCACCCTGCTCACTTCTGGGGTCAAAAGTCTTCAGTTAGTCTCATCCCTAATTTAGGACAATTATCTCAGCCTAAGGGCCAAGATGACATGTTCATTTATAATGACTGTCTGTCATTCTTTTTTTTTTTGGTCTTGTTTTGTTTATATATTGGCAACCAAAAAAAAAAAAATTATAAGTGCACTTTTCTATAAGGTTAGTGCAAAAGTTTCCCTGCCATCCTTTGAACATTGCTAAGGAAATCTTACATATGTCTTTAAAGTTTACTCTTTATCATTTGTGCAGAGTTAGTTAACTGTAGTGAATTGTTTACAAGCGCCTTAAGGAAACTTCAAAATTTAGAAAAATGGGCTCCACATGAACTTATGTAAATGAAAATTCCCATCAATTTGCAAATAATTATAAAGCTAAAATAGAATTTCTTTCATGTTCAGCATATTTTCTAGACATGTCATCTTCAGACTTTAACTTGTTTTACTGCATGAAACTTTTCTTGTTTGTTCCATTTGTCTGACAAATACTCAAAATTTCTTAAAGAATTCTTCATATCAATGTTGGAAACATTATTTTCAGATGGAATACATAGATTACTAGAAAGTTGAAATAATGTCATAGAAAACTCAGAAAAATACTTTGATGACACAAGAATGATGCTATGAATACGAATAAAATATTTTGTCAAAAATTGTAGAGATTTTTGCACCAGTATAATACCTAAAATATAGCCTGAAATTATGGAAAATACTTTGATAATTGACAAATTTTTATGGTGGTTTTCTAAGCATAGCTTAAATGAAGTACAAGGCTGAAAGTATGGGGCACCCAGTGAGGATCGAACTCACTACTCAGTTGTAATTGATTTAGCAAGACAAGCTTATTAACCATGACACCACATTGAAGTGCCTTGATGAATTTATATGAATAAAAGATTTTTTCACAAAATGTAGTAGATATTTGCATTATCATATTTGACGGCATGTAAGTCCAACATTTTTTCCCAAAATTGGTTTAAAAATATCCTCCAAGTTTTATTTATAAAGTTGAGGTTAATTAAATACACTGTTTTTTGGGGTTTTTTTTTTTTACTAATGTTCACGCAATACAAGGCCCAAGATTCATTCAAGGTAGAATGTTACTGAATGATGTAGGTGATATGAATGTAAGAGAAGGAAATAGAAAGTCAATATTATGAGGATATGTAGAATAGATAATTATTGAGTCTAGACTTAAGTTTAAGATTGTAGTGTTTGTGGAAGCATCCCTGCAGGAGTCTATTCCATAATGTAGCAGTTTCCAGGAAGAAGCTTTCTGAATGGAACATCCTTCTTACCAGTGGAATACATAGGGGATGAGGGTGATTCAACCCTGTAAACATAACAAGGCAGGACTTGGCTGCAAATGTCTGAGCTGGAACACTAAAGAATGGAGCTTCTCTGAACACTGACATAGAAGAAATAAAGTAGTGATAACTTGCAATAGTGCATCTTTGGAGAAAGGATTTCAGGGTGAAAGTCACTCTTTTGAAATGTAGGTGAGGTCTTATATACCTGTGGGTTTTGATGCCATCATATATGGTAATTTAATATGATAAAATACAAAACTTTACTGAAAGTTTATATAAAGCCAGATGATATATTTTTATTACTAAAGATTGATAGTATGAATTTATATGAATAAAAGATTTTGTCAAAAAAAAAAAAAATGCTTGAATCTTTCATTATCCAAATGTAAATAAACTTACATTAGGTTAATGCATTGATCCTTGCATGTTAAGCTCAGAGATTAGAGATAGGAACTCAAAGCAGCAAAATTTGAAGTCAACAGATTTTTTCTACTTGATCTGTAAAATCTCAATAACCAAAGTGTTATGATATTCCAAGTATGGTTTGTAGTTGTGTGCAGTCAGTATTGTTTCTACAGTCCAAGATTATTACCACAACCATACATTGCAAGCCTATACATAATGTCTCCTCATACACATATACTAATTAGTGGTAGCGCTAACAAACCACTACCACATATCCCTGATACAAATAGGCTTTATGTCCTTTGATCTCAAGTTTTTTGTATATTTGTACTTTCATTTTGACTTCCTTTTTCTAGAGATCTGTGTGTATTTTTCCCTATGGGAGATGTAGACATGTCTTATTTGTTGGTGAAATCTTGTTCTTCACTATCGATGCTTGAATTGTCGAAACTGCCTTGCTCTTCCACTAACTCTTCGTTACTCATTTCCTGTTTGTTTATAGGGTCTGAGTTGGAGTCACTTCCTGGTTGAATTTCCTCTTGGTTTATAGGGTCTGAGCTGGACTCACTTCCTAGTTCAATTTCCATCTCCCCTTTGTATTCTTGTCTGGATCATATTTGTTCCACATGGGTATAAACATTATAGCCTTTTTTAAATGTTAATGCTATATTGTGTCCCTTCTGAATTATAAAATCTGTCCTTTTGGGTACAGTTGCTCTTTGTTTCTTGTATTACATTTTATCATTAATGAAGTATGACATGGTTAATGGGGATCTAATCTGTCTCCCCATTAATGCAGATAGACTTTCTAATCTGTTAGCATGTGGTATAATTTTGTAACTAAGGTAATAGTATCAATCAGCACATTTTGGATATTTGTATACATGATTTTCAACATCACATGTATATCCAGGCTACCATGCTTCTAATTTCAAATGCTTCCATGTAACTGTAATTCTACAATGCACATTATCATGCATACTTTATTATGTCTTTTCTACAGTTTTCAGATAGAAATAGTAAATCTCTATAAAACATACAACACCATTTCCTACAATTAACTTATCTCTAATTTCTTTCAGCTTTTGAACAATTATTTCATTTATTATTTTTAATTCTACTTATAATTTTACTTAATATTGGGTCCTGTTTCTACCAAATGCATCAGGAATAGTATTTTCTTTTACATATTCAATATCAAAATCAAAAGCCATTATCTTTATGGCCTATTTTAATATTCTGGAAGATGTAACTTTCAGTCATTCCTTCCTCAGATTAAAAACAAATTCTAAGAGCTTATGGTCAGACTTCTACAAGAATTTTATACCCAATAAAAACTGACAAGCCATACTAGTGCTCCAAACTATAGGAAGAGCCTCTTTTTCTATATTTGAGTAATTAGATTTGGCCACTGTTAATGCCCAGTAAAATTACATAACTGGGTGTCCTTTCTGGGTTAAGAGTGTCAATATGGAACTTTTTACTAGTATCCATAGTTAATGTAACTTCCTTTTAGCGGTTCAAAAATCTTGATAGCAGGGTTTTTTGCAAAAGCATATTTCAGATTATCAAATAGTGTTTGTTGTAAATTAGGCCACTTAAATTCATTGTTCTTTTTATGCAACTTGGTAAATGCTTCAATTCGTTTTGAATATTTGGGTAAGTATTTACTATAAAAAATCACTAAACCAAAAAAGGATTCTAATTTTTTTAATTGGTAAGAAGACCTTTAATATTTTCTGTCAAACTTGGGTCTGGCAAAATTTTGTCTTATGAAATTTGGTACCCAATATATAATATTTTTTCACAATTAAATACACATTTATCTTTGTTAATAGTAATTCCAAATAGCCTTAGTCAATTTAATACCTGGTTGGTTTTGTTTCAACTCTTCTTCATTGGTTGCATCCAAACATATATCATCATATTTTTTATGTCCTTTCTTAGGATATTCTCTATTGTTTTCTTAAATATAGCACTTGCTGTTTTCCCCCTTTAATGCATACGAGGAAGTCTGATTGCGAACTTAATGATAGTGATTTCCTTAAATTTATCTTCATTTTGAATTTGATGGTATGCACTTTTTATATCAATTTTCATAAAGTATTTCATTCCTGCTAACAAATAATATAATGTAATATATTTTCCATGTTTAGTATTGAATAAGAATCAGAAAAAAATCTTATGGTTTACATACATTTTATAGTCACCACAGATTTTAAGATCACCATTTGACCTTTTCAGAACTACTATAGATGTGCCCATTTACTTACACCCGGAGGAACATGTTTCAAAATACCTTGTTCAACCATTTTACATAGTTTTCCCACTACCATGGGTAGTAAATGAATTGGAAGTATGCACAATTCAAAATACAAGGGGTTACAATTTTCTTTCAATTTAATACTTGCTTTACAATCTTTTAACATTCCATTTTTAGGATTAACTGAATTCAGACAAGCATTATTAACCTTTCATCTGTTCCTATTAAGCAAAGGCTTTTATTTCAGTCTACAACTACAAAAGTAACAATTTTGATCCTGGTGTTCATCTCAAATGTTTCTTCAAAGTATCTTAATATCTTTATATATGAACCATCAAACTGTCTTAATTTTAAATGACTTTTAAATAGTTTCAGATTAACCCATTTGTTCCCAAAGGTTCTTCACAATTAGCATTATACTGCTGTTGGTATCAATTTGCATTTTTAAATTTAACCCATTCAATTTAATTTCCATGAACGTATTTTCTTTATTATTTTTCTGTATAGAGAAAACATCAGTTTCACTTTTCAATTTTCAATTTTTCAATTTTTTGAAACTTATATTTTTCCTTCTTAATTTACATACTGATTGAAAATGATTTTTCTTTTTACAATTTTTGCATATCTTCTCCAATGCCAGACATTTGTCTTTGGTTCATACTCATACTTATGATATTTACATTTTATTATTGATTTCTTTATCAAGTATGTGTCCATAATTTTGGGTTGATTGTTTTCTTTATTGAATTTTTCAAACAATTCTTCCTGTTGTATAAATCAGATACATACCACTAACAACATTTGGTTTAACTGTAACCGTTTTAAATCTATGCAAAGTATTGTACATCCCTTCTGTCAGTCTTAGTTGAATCAATTCCTCTTCAATAGACATTTCTTCTTGCCCTAAACAATGAAATTCACAATATCTGTTAGCATCTTGTAGCTGGTGCAGATATTTTCTTATGGATTTTAATGACAGATAGTTGGTTCATTTGGCAATGACCAACCTTTTCTTTGGTTGAATATTCTTTAGAATAATCTCTTTGATTTGGTTAAATGTCAGTTCTTCCAACAGCTTCACAACCAGCTGTTGCCAGAAACAAATCTATGACTTCATTTTTACCTCCATTTATTCTGTTGTGTCATAGTTTCTTTGTTCTGACAAGGGCTGTGAAGTACCTTATCCAAGTTTCAACAAAGTTTGCAACAAAGATCCTATTGGTGATGCCATATTGTTATGATATTCCAAGTAAGGATTGCAGTTGAGTACAGTCATTATTGTTTCTACAGTCCAAGACTAGATATTTAGCCACACTCCACATCACAACAACATGTGACATAAGGTCAAGTTTAAAATAGGTTTATCAGCAATACCCCCAAATTCCCAAGCCCACTTGGAAATTCCCCATTTTGGGTTTCCCTCAAGCACCGAACAATATACCCAGCCCCTTTCCGATAAAGAGGTACTGCCTGAGGGAATGGCCCCTGAGGTTTGTGGCCATCACAAAACTTGTAAAATTCTGTTGATTGATACAGTTCCTGCATTAGTTCAATGCATTCAGATTAATTTGGAGCTTGGAAGGCAGTTTCTAATCGATGAGAAGAAGTCTCTATTGATGTGGTGATATGCTATGTGGCCCACAAAGCCAGTATACAGTTTCCTATTACATGTAAGCAATTTCTTAAGAGTTTGATGACATATATGCTATCGATGCATCCCTTACCTGAACAAAAACCAAACAAACTGGATTGTGATGAATCGACTTTCGTAAAATGATGTTATAGAATTATTAATATTTGTTTGTTTTTAAAAATGTGATGATTTTTTTTTTAATATATCCTTTTAAATTCTTTACTTTTTCTAGATACCACATGGAAAACCCTTGGTTGCCAACATCAGCCCTGAATTTCTAATGAATATATCTCCTTCTTCAAGCGACAGTACATCTCCAGTAACAACAAGTACAGACATCTCTCCAGTCACCACTAGCAGTGATATATCATCAGTAAGGACAACAAGTACAGATACAGCTAACACTTCAACATCTCGGACAGACATCTTTATCCCCTTTAAATCTTCTCGTCAACTATCACCTTCGAGCACTAGCTCCAATCCTTCTTCCTCCGCAAAATCAAACACAGACACCCCTCACTGCCTCACAGCAAGATCAATCATGTTTTCTTCCCTTAGACATAATACAGATATGTTTACTTCGGCTTCAAATATTAATCCCAGTGTTTTTCCCGTATCGACCCTCACTGACATGTCACCTTCTCTCACAGTCAGCACTGATATCTACCCGGCCCAAACAAACAGCTCCAGCACTTCCTCTCAAAGTCTAGCAATGGAATCAGATAACGCTGACAGTTCCTGCCCTCTGCAACAACCAGGCATCGATGTCTTTCTCCCACCACCTCCGCCATTTGGTTCCTGTTCAGATATCTCGACCGGCCCTTCTGCCAGTTCCGATATTTCTTTTGCAGACGCGCCGAGCACCGATTTGTTTTCCTCCATGACATCCAGCAGGGAAAGCAATTCCTCTCCATCTTCCTCTTCCCTTACCACCTCTTCCGAGGGATTTCCCAGCCTTCCTCAGTCTTCAACAGACATATTCCACCCTCCTCCACCTCCGTTCTCCTCCAGTGCCGACGTATTTCTCTCTCCCGCAAATGTTTCACCCGAGAACGACACCTGTGAAACTGACATATTACCTTCCTCAACTAGCACGACAGACATGTCGTCGTCTTTCTCTTCCCTCGGCACAAGTAGTTCTGATAATTACCCACAACTTCCTAAACATGATCCCGACCCTGACACCTTTCACCCACCACCTCCCCCTTTCCAGTCATTAAGTGAAGAGAGCCCTTTACCCACAGACAAAAACTCTTATTCGAGCATAACAGAAAATGCAAATTTATCCCAACCTAAAGTTCTATCAAAGTCTGCGGGGCTCTCTTCTTCAGCAACGAAAAACACTAACATCTCATCATATTCTTTGCCTGCATCAGACAGTTCTCTTCTTAAAAGTTCAGCAAAATCAACCCCAACTTATACTGATGTATGTGCCCTCAGAAAAAAATCTTCATCTCCTGTCAACAGAGAAAAGTTACCTGATATCATCAATGACGTTCTTGGTTCCTCTCCCGTGCATTCTGGGATAATACCCAACGCGAAGAATTTTGTCCCAGTTACGGAGAATCGAAATTCGTCAAGTGCAGAAACAGCTAACACTAAAACGTCAAATGTTAACCATAATCTTCCCCTTTCAACCAGTACAGAACTTTTCCCCCCCTCTACACCATCAGACTTGTCGGCTCTCTCAACAAGTGCCGGCATCTCTCCACTCTCCTCGGCCCCTGATATTTCCCCCTTTCGTTCCCCAGCAATAAGCGACTTTCCTCCCCCTCCTTCACCTCCTCTACCTCCTCCACCTCAACTTGATATAGATATATTTCCCATTACTGCACCTGTAACAGATATATCTTCTTCTGTCTCCCTAAGTCCTGATATATATCCTTTAACGAATAATACTACGGACAATATACCTGTTCCTGCAACTATAAGTGACATCTCTTCTCTATCAACAGATGCTGATATTATTACTCAACCGAGTGCTCAAAATTATTTACCAACTTCCGTTCCCAATACTTCTCCACCCCAATACCCTAATTCAATTTCGGAGCCCGTCTGCTCAGACACGCATCCCTTTGCTTCCAAAACAGGCATCACGTTTCCTTCTGATAACCGCCCGAGAAATGTAGACAGATACACTTTTTCTTTCGAAACTGAAAATTCACCCCCTCCTTCTTCGAGCAGTGATGACGAATCCTCGTTCCCAGCCTTTCCTGTCGTGGACATTTCATCTACTCATCCAGTTGGTATGGATCTTTATTCAATCGCTACGAATGTTGCTGCCCCAGATCCTCCAAAGTCAGTAAATAGTGCCCCACCCCAATTAAGTCAGCTTGAACTACGACCAGACTCCGCTGATTCAGATCCTAAACCCAGGCCTACGGAACTAGCATTTTCGCTGCCTGGTCGTAAAGACAACACTTATTCATATACTGATGATAACGACAATGTCTTGTGCCGACATACATACGCCCCGCCTGGACAATCCAGTGATAATTTTGCTGCCCCTCTAGTCCTTCCAAAATTTGATATTTCACTTTTTTGCATTGATGGAGATGATCTAACTGATCCAAAAGAACACACACATTTACCGAGTGCAGAGCAATCCCATCAAGAATATTGCACGGAGAAAACATCTATAATTGCAAGTACAGATATATACCCGTCAACTACTACGGGTACAAACGTCTTTTCTACTTCCATATCTAGCTCCGGGGTTTCTTTTCCTTCTCCGACCCGCACAGATATCCCATGCGCCATAATAGACATACACACGTCGAAAGAAGACGATACCAGCTCACAATTGTCAGTTCTCTTAGACGATAATAATAACAACAATAATAACAATAATGATGATGATAATAATAATAATAACAGTTATAATAATGTTCAGTCAGAACCTGCAATTCAAGATGAAGATTTTGGTTCCGATTCTTCTAACTCTTCAGAAAGTTCTTCGTTACCACCTAGTGAAGATATTTATCCTCATTCTCTTACTAGTACCGATTATTCCCTTTTGTCTCGGGAGACGACAAATATATCCTCGTCTCTTAGTGCCGAGACATTCTTTACATCCACCAGTATGGAGAATTATCCGGTAAACAACAGTGATTTGTCTCCTGCTACTGATGTATCTTCGCCATCTTCAGATACCTCCTATTTTACAACTTGTGCGTCTCCGATGAGAGACAAGGTCTTTCCCGATATAACTAATAACAATTTCTCTCTCTCGAGCACATCTTCTTCAACAAATACGGACGTTATTAGTCCATCCAGTATTCTTTCTTCTCCAGCAAATAATATAATTTCAGATGAAGAAAAACCAATTACAGCAGCAAAAACTGACAACTCTCTTGTGATACCAAATGTTAGAGCTTGTACAAACTGGAAAGAATCACCCATAGAAGAAAAATGCTTTAAGACACAACTTCGTTCTGGTTTAGAACTTGATTCGAAAGTCTTGTTTTCAGACTTCCCTTCTCGTAGCAATAAACAGACAAAGGAAAAGGGTTCTTCATTCCCAAACACTGTAGAAAGAGCTCTGACAGATAATACTGGCATACGATGGCTAAGAGAAATTCCAGTGAAAACTTTGACTCGGATCGACAAATCCTTGCATTCTGATTCCAGCTTAATCCGACCAATAAAATCACCCCAGCAGAATGTTTCTCAAGTAAATAAGGTCGATAAGATCGATCGTTATGTTTTAAATGTGCAGTCAATCTCTTCGCTATCAGATATGCATGATACTTCGAGTATTAACTTAAGCTCTTCATCAAACTCCCTTAGTTTGCATACCAAACCTGATGAAGTCAATGAATTTCTTTGTTCGTCACCTGCTACGAATATTATTCCAACAAAACCTGCAAAATTTGAGTCACTAAAGTATGGCTATCTCCCTCTTAATACCAATGCAAGTAACATAAACCAAAGTACAAATTCTTGTATTTATTGTACGAATACAAATCTAAACCCCCCTCCACACGTCTACACTAACCAGCAAAGCCCAACTGCGACCATGGACTTAATACCAACCTTCGGGGAATCTTTTCCGTGTATGATTGATTCAAACAGGTTACCTACGACCGTAACCATTAGTCTTCCCGGGTCTTCTTGGGAATTTTCTTTTATTACTTACCCCGGTGAAACTTACCCTGAGCTAATGGAAATTTCTTCTCCAACGTATGACTGTTTATTTTCTCAACAAGAAAATGTATTCTCTACCGCACAAACCAAGTACTTTCTGGATTTAACTCAATTGCATTTTCTTGGACAACGGTCAAACATGGTAAGTTCCTTATTTCTTTGCTCAGATATAACGAATATATTCAACGATGTGTATTCAGGAGATTAATTCAGGTGGTCTTAATGAATGGTCCATATCTTTTATCATCATTCATAATGTATGAACAAAGCTTAAATAACCTTAATAAGTTAAATGATTTAAAATATAAATTTAACTTTTCATTCCTAACACATCTCTATTATGTTTGCACTTCCTGTTCTCATTTCAGATGACTATTTTCTTTGTTATAAATCTTAAGTTAATTTATTGAGTTTTCCAATATCTTCAGTAAATATCCATTAGAATATACTACTTCGGTACACGTTGCTTCGCTGACGGTAAGATGATCAAATTTCTAATCTAAATTGCTTGATTAATTAAAATACTACATTTATTAGAAAATATATTCAATTTAATTACAGAAGGAATCATAGCAATGACTTCAAAGTGCAGCACATGTCGGCTTGTACTCTTTTCTTGTTATCCAGACAGAAATGGAAATTAACCAGATGATTATTTCAATTTTATTCAAATTGTGTGTGCATATATATTTGCATGAGCGCATGTATAGTTCTATTTAATATAAGACCTACAAGTATTTCTTGAAATTTTTAAAAACATTTTAAGTAATTCTGTTCATTACCGAATAATTTCCGAAAAGTTCAATAAAATCATAATTATGATTTTTTTTTTTAGCATTTAATTTTTTTTCGTATTTCCAAATTCATGATTTTATTGCTCAGCCCATGGTAGGGTTGGTCAGGACTGTGTAAAAGGGGGATGTATTATTACAATGTCATATTTCAATCTCAAATTGTTCGTGTATGTGTGTTTGCGTGTGCTTGTGTAAATTAAATTATAGCACGAGTAAGTCAATCACACACAATGCAGACATATGTACATACATCACATACAAGCACACACAATCACATACGGTGTGTGACGGACAGAGATTCATTTCTTTTATAATATAAATTGTTGATTATACATGTTTGACAATTTTCCAACCTCATTATCATTTTGCTTGTTATAAACCGAATCTTCAAGAAAAATAATTCATAATGTATTCGATTTGCTTGTATAAATTGCTTCAACTTCGATGATGTCCTTCAGCTTCGAAACATTGGTATGGAGTAAGCATTAACTCTAGATTTCGAATTTTACAACCACTATAGTTATAAAGGGTATCAGATGGTAATTTTAAACCACGAATTGAATTCTCTATTGCATTTCTTTCTCTTTTTCTTTTCTTTTTTTAACTGAAAATGCTTTTAAGTTCGAAATAATGTCCTAATCATTACTAATTACGATACCTATTTAACTGTAGATTCAAATTGTACATAAACAATCAAGGTTTACACACCTACGTGAGTAAAGTAGGATTTATTCAATAATTATGAATTAGGCTATCCGATTTAAAATAGGCTGATTTGCCGTGTGGGCAAGCAAGGATTTTGCCTTGGTAGTGAGAGAAAACAGAACACTAGTTAATAGGACATTATTTTATAATCGTGATCCTATTTTAGTCAGTAATAACTTTTTTTCGTTTGGATTACTTTATCGGAACTGTCAGACTTGCTACTAAGACAGGAGTAAATAGTTGTATCATCAGCATAAATGCCTAGACGTGAACTGATGACATCGGAGAATGTCGTTGATGAAGATAAGAAACAACCTATGTCCAAGGATAGAGCCCTAGCGTACCCCACATTAATGTGAAATGATCTAGAAGCAATATATATATATATATATATATATATATATATATATATATATATATATATATACACACACACAAATATAGGTAACTATACTCGTTTCGAAAAACCCTCAAACTTTTGATTTGCCAATAATCAAATCAATCTCGAGGGAAAAAAGGTTTTAAAAAAAGAAAGAGCTAGAAACATGAAAGTCTGTCGAAAAAAATCGCACAGATATAGGTTTGAAGCCCAAAGAAAAAACCCCGATACGAGTAAACAACTAACTAACAAAAGAGCTCAATACCACCGTAGAGTAGACCTAGATAAACCTAGTGAGCCAGACAAACCTACTCAGGTTTCACCTAAGCGGATCGTCAGGCTGACGATCCGCTTAGGTGAAACCTGGGTGGGTTTGTCTGGCTCACTAGGTTTATCTATCTATCTATATATATATATATATATATATATATATATATATATATATATATATATACCTGAAGAAAATCAGTGCGCATGAAAACTCAAGTTCTTAAGGAACTTGATATCAATTTAATTGAAAATGTAAGAAAATTTGATCTTTGTGCTGAATGTGGCCGCGTCTACCTAAGGGCAAGCCTAAAATACCATCAAAGACTCAAAACACAGATAGTTATTCTCTAATGCGACGTTTCTACTTGCAGTGTGTGTAAAAACAGAATGTGCCCCAATTGGTGGAATAGACAGCATTTGAAAATTCACCGAAATATTACTGTAATAATAAGTGCTGCAAAAGATTACCAAAGTTGCCATATCTACATAAGACAATGTAAAACCATACTGGGACTAAAAAGCCACATACGCGATATCCATATTTGAGATTGGATTAAGGGATGCCATTGCTCAAAATCGAGTCGCGAATGTCGTCTGTATATATATATATATATATATATATATATATATATATATATATATATATATATATATATATATATGATGATGAATAGACACAAAACGATAATTAACGCTTCTTTTTAACCTCTGACTGTCACCAATTTAATGTTTGTTTTAAAAAAACTATCCACGGTATAGCATCTTTTGTAAATACGACAGATCCGTGCATAACTTGCATTTTAATTCAGACTAAATTCTTTTTGTCTTTTATTCTGTTCGTGTTACTTGTCTATCAGGTGAAGCTATTCGATTCTGTTGCTGCTACAAATTTAGTTCTTGCTGATGAGAACCAAACAACTGAAATTAACACCTGCTATAAGAAATCTTATAAACAGGGACGCATGCACGTAAACTTTTCCTTTATATTCACACACACACACACACACACAATTTGCTTAGCTTAGCTTGGAAGAAGGCCGATGAGAAAGAAAAGTACTTTCTATCTTCTAAATAAGGGGAGCTTGGTTAGTCTTGAAAACAGCTTTTAAAATCTTGAATTTCACCTGGGTTTGATTGCATATCCCTTCCTCCCCCTCATTTTCTTTTCTCTCTGCCTCTCCCGTTGCTTCTCTACTGTGTCCCTTCATGAAGCGGGCAATCATGACACTTCACAGTTTCTTTTATATTGTTGTTTTCATTAATGCTTTGTCTTTTTTGGCCGCTCATTTCTTTTGTGGTACTTGTTCTTCCATCTATTTTTACAAAGTTGTCAAGTATTATACTTGCAGCTTTCTTCTGCTTCTCTTGCCTTCTAATTGTCTTTTGAATTTCCTCCAAGTCTCTTTCCTTCATTATTCTTCTAATTGATATGTTCTTTCAGTATGTGGCTGATCATAACTGTCCATAACTTTACATTTTTTCCTCTAAATTTTGTCCTATTACCATCCATTTTCGTTTTAGTCGTTCTTTACTCAGACTTACCAACTAGGTTACTCGCTGTTTCTCTTTGCTTTTCTTACCTTCGATTTGTTCTGTGAATGATACATTCTCTAAACCTTTACTCATGTGTCCAAAAATATTGTATCTTTCTGATTGTTAGCAGAATTTTCTTTGTAGACTCTATTCCTCTTAAAACTTCATCTTTTATATGCTGTCTATGGTATTCTCAATATCCATCCGGAGAACCATATTTCTGTTGTTTTAGTCTCTTCTTCATTTGCGAGGAAATTGTCCACCATTCACTTCTATATAGACGATTAAATATTACATTGAAGTTCAGAATTATTTTCTTTGTTTACTTTGCTCAAGTTTTGAAAGTTTCGTTATTCCTATACGCCTTTGGGTTTGCACATTCCGACAACTTGCTAATATATAACCGAGTTAATTAAATTTCCACGCCTGCTTGATTTTGATGTCCCCAATACATAACTTGCAATTTGGGCTCTCTCTTTTCCTGGCAAATATACATACATTCTATCTCCTTAGTGTTAATGGCTACTTTTTCTACTAACTCTCCTCGAGTACCTTGTCGAATAGTTCTTCCATTTTTCTTTTTTGAATCTGACATTAGCGCAGTCTCCTATGTATAGTGTATATTGTTAAGATTATGCCTACTAATATCAGTATGTCATCTAGTCCTCTTAGGTTCAATTCGCAATACAAATAAATCTGTCGATAAAACAAATTTTTGTCGTACTATTTTTTCTCATTACGTATCCCAAATATTTTAACTGTCTTTTCCTGACTTGTTAATTCCTATTCATCATAGAACTTCATCTTTTGTCCATCATCTGAACATGGTATTCTCATTCTACATATCCGTTGCCTCAAGTACTTTCTAATTCGCCAGGAAGTTGCCCTAATTTTACTGCTAAGACGGTCGAATCACACACACACACACACACACATATATATATATATATTTCTCCGATTTAACCAGTAGAGAAGACAATATTTATGAATAAAAAATGACAATAGGAAAACTGGTAATTGTTGACGCGTTTCGTCCAATGTTGACTTTATCAAAGCAAAATACGAAATATTGTCCACATTGGACGAAACGCGTCAGCAATTACCAGTTTTCCTATTGTCATTTTTTATTCATAAATATATATATATATATATATATATATAATACAACCTTATAAAACAGCTACAAATAACCGGATTCGGGTTCATAATTATTTCTACTCAAGAGTCTCTGGAATAATTTGAAGCATAATGGTTACCGCACATCCAATAACCGTCATAATACAATAGACGTCACTACCCATAATGCACCATTAACCAGCATATATAGATAGTCGAACCAAAACGTAACAGGCATAAAAGTGGTGTAAAGTCTGTTTGCGATGAGTAAAATTCATTATCATTTGACTTGAAAATTTTATAAATCTACAGTGTAACCCAGATATAAGAGAGTTGTCGGGACCGGAGAAGAAGTCTCTTATATCCGGGTTTCTCTTATATCAGGGTTTGGTCTATTTCGTTTGGGTAAGTATGGCTCTAATTTCGGACCAGATTAAAAATCTCTCTTATATCCGGGTTTCTCTTATATCCGGATTACACTGTATTTTCAAACTTAATTTGTTGGAAGAGTAAACAACAGCAGACAGGCTAAACAGACATTTTAACAAAAAGTTTCATCTTAATTCCGAAGTTGTTAACAAGCAATGTATGCCAGAATAAAGAATAAACCCCAATCTTTTATTCTTGAATGCCTGCATTTTCAGAACATCAGAGATTTACCGATTAGACTACCGAGAACAAACCAACAGGTTATAATAAATTAAATTTAAATATCTTAACCATTTTTAGGTTAACAGTGTGTGTTATCATAATTTGAGCCAAATTTCACCGAGGAAAGCATTAGCCATTTGGATTTGAAAATACTTCTTTTAAGATATCGAAAAATTGAAAATTTGACAAACTCCGTTGGATGTATCGGAATATACTCTGAGCTAGGTAATATTGATTAAAGTTAGGGGAGCGGGAAAAAAATCTTCTACGTTATTACAGGTAAGATAATTGGATTTTCAGATTTTTTGTGACGTTCTCACCTGAAAAAAATAAGAAAGATTAATATTGATTATAACAACAACAAAAATCGCATATTATACAAAATAACAATAATATCAATGCAAATTACCATGGCAACAATAAAAAGAACATATGATTCGTAACTATGTTCCCAGCAGTCATGATATGTATGCGCATGTCAGTGTGTTTAGACGAGGTCTATTTGGAATGTATCCAACCATTTTCAATATTTTGAGAACAGATTGCGCGACCTTGATGTAACTAAGCAACCAATCAGAGAGAATTTTACCATGTATGCGCGAATAGGCACTCTTCCGTGAGTTACTCAGTCGTTATATTTGGCAGTTTTGTCTAACGAAGCATTGTAAATGAGAGAATAATGGGTTGCCAGTTCACAAGAAATAAATTAATCAAAACTCATTCCTCTTTTATGATTATATCAGTAAACAACAAATAATATAATATATTCGAATGAATTGGAAATTATTTTATCATTAACTGTTTATGTAACCTATAATATCATGAGTAAGATTTATTCAGGAAAATGTTAATACTTTCGCTGTAATGATTACGTATAGAAGAACTAGACTAATTGCTGGGGCGCAACAGTGAGAGATAAATGATGTACCAATGGGAATCTTATCTGGGGTGGTGAGATATTACTGAGACCAGTATTCTTCGTTTCAATTTTGGTACATTTTGGTAAATAAAGTTTTAACCATAAAACCAAGAGCTTCTTACATTCATGAGAACTAAAGATGACACAAGTTCCTGTCACATTTCATCGATAGAGATTGCGTTGTTAATTTCGACAACTTAATTATTTTTTTTATCTTGCTAGTAAAAATGTCGCGTCAAGTTTCTTTATATTACGTCTGCACAGGGAACTATTTAAACATATGTTGTTTTTCACTAATCATATTTTCAGATGTTCCTGAGAAAGTTATGTTTTTATTGAATATGTAAGACTATTTAAAGAATTATTATATATTATATCTAAAGGATCAAATATATAATAATTATCAATGTCTATTTATTTAGATATTTCATATCTCATCTGTAGTAAATTTATCAGTGATTAATTCTCTTAATCGTTTTAATAATCTATACAAATAAAATATTTATCTTCATTTAGATAAAATTAGTTCCCGGGCAAAATGAACCGTTTAATTAATCAGTTCCTTTGCTCCTACATTTCTTAGGCTGCAGACATATTTGTTCAAGCCTTTCATGTGAGGCATTCAGATACCTTTGTATACTAAGTAATCGTCTTGCTTCAACTTCGTCTTGAAATAAGATTTTTCCTTGCCGTCTTTGTCGTTCTGTTGCTAATCTTTTTCTTCCGAGAGATATTTCCATTTCACTGTTATATTAAACATAAAAATTTGAACATGAAAAGAATATTGAGCAAAAAGTGATTTATATAATAGCAGGAGTAATCAGTAAATCATAGATATCATTGAATGTCTAAAATATATAAAGGGAACAAATTAATTAAACGGTTCGTTGGCCTCTATTTTTTGTTGTGAATTCTTCATCTCCGCTTTATTGAATCTCATTACATTGTTTCAAAACTTTTGTTTCATTGCATCTCACTATTAAAACTTTGTAATAATTGCCGTCATTTTTTACGGCATGGTTATACTAGTTATTATATACAAAATTCAATTATATTCACTGCTTTACACCTGCTTTAAACAAATTTTATCTTACAAAGAACAACTAAATATGTGTAGCAGTCATGTGCATTGCTTATAATAACTTTGAATTTGCCAAATTTTAACTGTGCTATGGAAATCACCTAGGTTTTCTTTTATAGGAATGTTATTGGAATTGGTGTTTGAATAGTGAATATCTATCTTTTATATAATCTGTACATTTTGATAAATATGTTTCCAATATTTTCTAGTGCTACCGAATAACTTTGTATTTTAGAATACAACTTATATGAGCTGAAATAAATGTTACTATTGAATTCATTTTTCTCATATTATCACTTCAAGCTATATAAACCCATTAAGATAAAGTGGTTAAATTTTGCAGAAAAATATTTTTCTTTGTTTCTGTTGTTTTGAGTAAACTTGAAATTAAACTTAGATATCTTCCCTGACATCACCATTTTAAATCCTTCATTTCAGTTGGCGGATAACGTAAAAACAAGACAAGTTATTAATGTCTATGCTTTTAGTTAATTGATCATCATCAATTAATAGTAAATATGATAGCAAAATTGATGTAGATAATCATAAATTAAAATACTTTTTTCTGTTGTAGCAATGTAACATAAACAGTAACATATTATTATTATTTTATTATTGTATTATATTAAAATTCATGTTCAACAACGGTTCTATTGTCCAGGATATTACATCATCTAATAAATTTTATCATCTAATAAATTTTATTTTAGTAAATTTCGCAAAGTTATCTTAGTTGTTTCACAAAATCATTAGATTTAGTAAACACAATCAAATAATCTAACAAGTATTTTACTCGTTGTTTTCTCATCGGATATCTGAAAAGTTATCAGTTCGATCTACTTCCCCAGATATGATCAAAAAACATCAATTTTTTAAAAATCTCTTCTTGGTCGAACCGATAATCTTTCAGTGACTTATGGACAGAGAAATCAACACTGCACGATGGCTCTCAGTTTCACGCTTCAATGCTATCTTGAATGCGACTCAGCCTTAAAATTGCATTAAAGCACAAAACTGGCAGTTGCCATGCAGTGTTAATTCCTATGACTACACTTTTTATAATATAATGCGTTGTATCTCCGATATTAAACACCCTTCACCAATAAATGTAGCAATTTTTAAACAATATATTTTCTGTATGGTCAAATTTAGGTTATTTGTAAAATTCCCAGTTCATCACAGTTCCTACACATCTATATCAACTTTTTTTTATTCCTTCTAGTCAAGTTGACGATATTTATTATTAGTCCTACTCAGTAAGTTTTTTCATCAGTCATAACTTTCTAACAGCAGTACTCCCAGTTTACTCATTACTGAGCACTTTCAGTGTTCTTACTGATTTTGAGATACTTTCGTTTGGATGGTTTCCATTCTTTGAAAGACTGTCCCAAACAAGCCATGAATGATGGATACAATTGTCACTTTCACGTTTCAGAATTCTTCAATTTTTTGGTAATGTCCAAGTATTTTCTAATCTTTTTTTTTTATACTCAATTGTACTCTTTTACTCTGTGATCTATTTGAACAACGATATCAACTTTGCGTGATCATGTTTACAAAAGCTTATCCTGGATTTTCGGCCTGGGTCGGGTTGGCTGTTTAAATTTCAAGTACTTATTGAGTTTTATTTTTAAAACATCTTCTATGATAACTTTTAGTTTGCACGGTCAAATGTCAGTCAGTTGCACAATTTCCAGTGGATTTTCTTTCCTACCCAGTCATGTCAGTTTTACTATTCCTGAATTTGCCGCATTTGTTTTCGACTGCCATTAATACAAACTCAGTTTCTGTATTCAGATGCCCTCTCGTAACTATGTCCATATCTCTGCGCCAATCATTACCTTTCTTTATTTCTTGAAATATCCATAAAGTTATTTCTTCCTCAGTTTTCGTTACTCGATTGTTGTTGTCTTTTATCGCATTTTAAGGTTTACTGCAATTTTTCTGTTTTCATAATCAAACATTAATGACTCGAACTTGTGTGATCCTTAAATTGCTTGAGAGTCGAGTCGATAAAATCCTCTTCTTGTTTCTTTTTTTTTCATAAAAAATCTATCTATATGATGCAAGGCCTTATGCAAGGTTATCAATTTATCAATAGGTTCCCAAATATTTCGTCATGTTTATATTTCTTAACTAATAATTTATATGTAGTTTAACAATTTAACCATCCGAGTTCTTGTCCCCCATGATAAAGACAAATGCAAATGGCGCCCAGTGAAGGTACCGTGCCTTAGACACGTCAGTGATTGTTCGTAGAATTAATAGTAGTAGATATTAATTAATAGCAACATACACGTTTCTACCCAAATTTCTGAGGTCTTAAGGTGTGAAATACATAGCGCTGAGTAACTTGAAAGTAACAGATTGATTAATTTGTTCAAATCTCTCCGAGCTTATGTGTCACACTTCATATAATATTTATGAATAAAAAAAAAAAACTTTACTGAATATTTTTCAGATACACTTCTATTATTATTATTAATATTAGCATGAGGTAATTTTAATTTAGCCTGGTCATGCTTAGCAAATTCTCAAGTTTGTGCCTTATTTCATGCTTAAGCTTTGAAAAGGGTGAAATTTTACTTTGAAATAAAGTTGTAATAAAATTGCATTAAAATGTGAGGCCTGCTTCTTGGACTAATCTGACCTTTGTCATACTTATAATCCTGCTAAAAATATATGTATTATATCACGCAGAAAAATCTGTGTAGACTTTGGAAATTGCTTCTGGTCCTCATATTATAATGATTACAAAAGAAATGCTGACAACTTACAGTATCGCCAAAGAAGCTAAAGTAACCTTTACCGGAATTTCTCATTTCCCCTCCCTGGTTCCGACGATTTCAAAAGTGAATGGAAAATTCCTATATCGCCTGCATTGTTCGTGAATATTAATTCTATGCCAAGCGTTAGAACAAATGAAGACCTTCCCCGTCTGGTATCTACTGCTCAATTGAATCCTTTGAAAACGAATCAGCTGTTGATTGTATCTATTATTTTGATAGTTGATTGCTCAAGGGACGACACTTTAAAAGGTCATGATGAATAGATAGATTTGCGTTTAACTAGGTGGCCGCTCTCTCTGTCTCGATTCAGTCCGCCCTATTTCAGAGACACCACATACATTGATTCGATACCGTGTATAGCATTTGTCAGCGACACTAATATTCATTTAAGTGCAGATTTTTCAAAGAAACTTTGATATGGTGTAATCTTTATTCAACCCTGTTTAACTCTAAAATAGTACAAAGATTTTGCGATATCCATAGAACAGTGTAATCTTGGGACAACTGCTTCGGAGAAAACTAGCTTTGGTCAAATAGCCAATACAATTAATTTACTTTATTTGGGGGGAATGATGTGCCGACCCCTGTGTTTTTGTTTTTTTTGTTTTTTGTTTTTTTTTAGCATTTTATGAGAAAGAGAGAGAGAGAAAGAGCACCATACATACACAGTGTTGCGAGAAAGACAGAGAAATATAAAGCATTTTAGTGACAGTGACATAATGAGACAGACAAACACTGATGCTTGTTAGAAAAAGAGAGACATAGAAATACTGAGCCTTTTTAGAGAGAGAGAGAGCAAGAGAGACCGATAGACACACTGAATGTCACGAGAGAGACAGATAGAAAAATATGTTGAATGTTTTAGTGACACTGAAACAATTAGACAGACACAGAAACATTGAACCTTGTTAGAAAAGGAGAAATGCTGAGCCTTGTTAGAAAGAGAAAGGTAGATTGTTGAGAGGTGAGACAAAAAGATCAGTAGAGACGCAGAAACCGATTTGGGGCGTTGTTAGAGACAGGGAAGCAATGGACTTTATTAGAGCAAAGACGAAGATACATTGGGTGTAGTTGGAGATCAGACATAAGACGTTGTTAAAAACAGAAAGAGTAAGACACGGGTCGTTGTTAGAGGCCACAGAGAAAGTGCAACTGTTTGTTGTTGAAGGAGTGTTGCCAAAAAACCGCAAACAAGTTGTGTGGCATGTGATCTGCGGAATTTTTTCTACCTGTTCGCTAATAGCAATCAAATGAATGTTGGTATTTTCTTTCTTTTTTTTTCCATTACTTTTTAGTTCATATTATTGTAGCAAAAAGCTCAATTCTCAAAATTGATCGCTTAAAGACTTGAGCAAAACAGGTGAAAATGTTTTTTAATTTCTAAACTCGAACGAAGTCTATCTACGCCTGTCTGTAATGTGCGTGCCCACACCCCATTCGCCAGCTTGCGATAAGCATTTTCTTTTGTAACCTTTACTGGTGTCCATGACGAGATTAACTTCGTTTTAATTAAACATTAATGACGAATCGGCACCTGCCTTTTTTTCTTTTTTCATTTTTTTTTTTTTTTGTTCTTCTTGCTTGCACCTCTGATATTTGCTTGTGGGCGTACACAGATTATTTTTTCTTAAGAAAAAGAATTTACTTCCACAAACTTTCGACTCATGTATTCCATTCTTTTTTTTTTTAACCACATGCCATGAAATGCACAGAATCCTGAGTCAGATCCTTGAAACAACCAATTTCAACATCTCATTAGTTAAACAAAAGATTATGCCTATTTTAATATTTTTTCGGATTAGCAATCTCATCTTTTTTCTCACGACGTTTCAGCCGAGCTATTCTACACCCTATCATCATATATCTGTGACAGCAAATTCTAGCCGAATTCATTTCATCAACGGGAATATATTATTTTCGTATGATACTTTTTGAACTTGTAACAACCAATTTTTTTCTTAGTTTTGTGATTAAACCAGCAGCTATCAAAATATAATATATTTTTTTATAGCAAGAAACGGGGATTTTATCCAGTGAACCATGTCTATGTTGCCTCTCGTAGAGCTAGATTGGCACAATGAGAGACGGTATCCTCAGAAGAAAAATGGCATTTACATGTTTCGAAAGTCACAGGTGAATGAAATACACGAAATGTATTCCATTCAGAATTCAGTCAACATTACCGAATGCGACACATTCCCAAAGAAGACGAGAGTTTACGTCGGTCAAAATGTAACACAAACTGATAAATATGACAGTTGGAAGAAATGATCGATCCGTAACCAAAGTTCGGTTCAAATATTCAGATATAAACTATCACATATCAAACAAAAATCATTTGCCGATATAATTTTTAATACTCGACAAAAATGAGGCTGTGTCCTCGGACAGGTCTCTCAATCAAATTATTTCCACTGCTTATAAATAATATAAAGAAATCATCATCATCATCAACAGCAGCAGAATCATTATTGACCACACCCGTTATGAGCAAGATGAAGATGACATCATCATACCCATAATGGGTGTGGTCGTAGTGTCGCTGCACTGATAAGCACCTGGCCAGTTCCCTCAACATATCTGGATTGAAAGCCGAAGATGCATTAATTCATATGTAGCGTGTGTCGGGCAAGTCGACCTGGCGGAGTTCAGCCCTCACCGGCCAGATCGAACCACAGCCGATGTCTTCAAATTTGAAGGCTCGCCCTGGTCACAACATGTTGCCGTTAATTCCATGGGTGTGAGGAACACTTCGCACTAGCCGTTCACTTCAGTATCGGAAGCCCTCCACCCACCCATCCATTTTGTCATCCCGTACTGGCTGCATACATAGCTATTGAGCTCCGTCCCTCACTTTGATAGATGGTCATTAACACTATAAGAAGGTCCCCCCGCTTTTTAGCAGGTCTTGTTTTTAATCCTGCTGAGTGTCTAGCCACTCTACTCACCAGTAAAGCCTGGTGGCAGAACTGGTTTAGTCGTCAATGACTCAACTTCTCAGCAGGTAGTACTGGGTTACATGGTACCAGCAGTCCTCATAAAATGATGTGACATAAACATAAAGAAATACTATTCACTTTTCACGATACGATACGGATTATTGATTGCTTAACAAACTGGTAATATTTTGTGAATTATATCAAATATTTGATACGCCATCTTCGTTTATACATTAATAATACGCGGTATCTCCAAAAAGGTGTCTCTAATTTCAGGGCAAATCCTGAATTGTCTCTGGTTTTCAAGCATACATACACTTTTTTAGATAAACCTAAAGGAAAAAAATATCTATGTTAAAAGAAATTATAGAGTCAAACATGTTTTTAAATTTTATTTCCAAACTTCTGTATAAGATGTGCGTTTGCTTCATCAGTCTTAAATTATGGCCTACTTGCTGCATGGAGTGGGGGGGGGGCAATTGCCAATCCCTAATCCTGGATTAGCACAACTGAAATAAATAATGATGTTTGGATAAAACCTATTATTCATGTGGCAAACATAATTTACTTTGAATTAAGCTAATCAAATTACCGAAATGGAAAAACTTAAATAAATAAATAAAATATCGGTTTTCGCTATCTTTAATGAAACCGCGCATGTGTATTGATTTTTTTTATTCCCGAAAATACAATAACACGATCATAGATTTCAGTTTCTTTTTGACTGTTTTAGAATTACTCAGTAAATGTTTAAAATAAAACTATACAGTGAACCAGATTTCTTAAGTGTCTGAAAAACTGTTTTAAAATTAAATTTTCTAATGACTCAGTAGATCACCGAGGTACTATGCTGTCATTCATGACATTTGTCAAGACAATAGGAGCTGTATGGCAGTGCCTATCACCTTTAAAGTAATATCAAAAGGTAATACTGTATTATATGGCACCAACAGTAGCAACAGGGAAATTTGGATCTATGCGTTCCTCGTAGAAATTTGCGCCAAGCCTGAATTTGAACACTGTTTGCTGATCCCATTTTCCATGCTGCTAAACGTTTAACCAGATATGCGTTCCTTTTTGCGTTAGATACTGACGCAAAATGTCTTTCATCTCCGGAGAAATGCTCACAGGAAATTTCATGATAATGCGTATTTATAATTTCCAAAATTTATGAAGCAAAATTACAGATATTTATTGAGATACATTCTCTCACTCTTTATCTAAAACTTCTCGAATATTCAGGACTATATATATATATATATATATATATATATATATATATATATATATATATATATATATATAAGATATAAAGATAGGATAAAGAAAATAGGAAACGTTTATCTAACATTTCACTTTTATTAAAGTTTCATCAAAGAATGAGATATGGCGAAAAACATGCTGATATTTTATGTTGTTTTATTTTCATTCGTTAAGCAGGCTTCACGGGCATTTGACTTGTTAAGCAGTATTTGTATAATGGCGTTCTGAACTCAAGAAGAGATGACGTGAATATATATATATATATATATATATATATATATATATATATATATATATATATATAGTTTGTTGAATTTATTCAGTGTTTCCAGTGTCACAATGAACATTCAGTAACTTTCTAGAAATTACTTCATCCTGGAATAAAGAAATTCTCTAAATTTTTATATCATTCTCTCTCATAAATGCAAGAGAGAATGAGACAGAGGTAGACGTAAGCATTTTTTTCTTCTGCAAGGAGAAAGCACGATTGCTACACCTATAGAAATGTATAATTAAGTATCGTTATCCCTATTTTCCCCTTCTTTTGCGTGGTGTTCAAAAATGTCTTTCTAAATTTTCCTCCTCTTACACTTAACCTACTTGAACCACATTGAAAAAGGTATGGCAGTGAAGTAATGAAGTATTGAAGTTATACTGTTTTGCACACTTAAGTCGAAGGTAATTCTCTCTCTCTCTCTCTCACACACACACACACACACACTCACACTGTTGTCATAAAACCCTCTTCTCTTTTCTCACAATACCTTTTGCTTTGAAACCTTTTCTACCTTGATATTTCAGTTACTTCTAACACCTTTTGGGCACCTCGGCGTGGTGTAATGGTTAGCAAGCTTCTCTCGCTAAAACAGTTACGACTGAATAGTGAGTTCGATCCTCACTGGGTACTCCACACTTTCGGCCTTGTGCCACATCTAAGCTGCTCTTAGAAAACCATACTGGGAGCACCTCGAGGCGGTGTAATGGTTAGCAAGCTTCTCTCGCTAGAACAATTAAGACTGCGTAGTGAGTTCGATCCTCACTGGGTGCCCCATACTTTCGTCCTTGTGCCACATCTAAGCTACGCTTGGAAAATCACTACTTCTAACACCTTTCTCTTCTTTGTTATATACACAACTTTTTAAACGTGTTGTTATAGCGTATAGATTGGAAGGAGTTTCGGTTTGCGTGAGTTTATCTAGATAATTAAGTACATATATATATATATCCAAGTATAGGATTGGTGTATACAGAATAAATTCCAATAACCAAAAAATACTATTCTTAAAAGAGTGCTCAATACAGAGTAGAGCAAATATAGTTATTTACTCGAAAATTATAACATAAATATGGTATAAAATCACTACAAAAATAGCGATTTTGCTTCAGCACTTCTGGTGTCTTATCAAGTGATGGTGTTGAATGTAGAATAAAGGCTTTTAAAAGGTTCAAACCAATCAAACATCCCTCGCTACGGGAAACGCTGTTACATAAGCTGGAATGACCAATAAAATTACAAGTATATGGGAATTAAAAAAACTTGACAACGAACCTTATATATATATATATATATATATATATATATAGTTCGCCGTGGAGTAATGGTTATCGACCTAGTCTCCTAGACCATTACTCTTGTGCAGTGTTTTGATCCTCACTAAGTGCTACGCTATTGTGGTCTTGTGCCATTGCTATACAATAATTGAGGGAGAACATGCTACTTTAGCATATCATTTTAAATGCCAGGACATAGACAGTTATGTTTCTCCATAGATTCCTTTTCATTATCACTTGTAAATTGCTATGACAACTCGCAATGGTTACCGACTTTCTTTCCGCGATTTGTCTAGACTGGTTGCCAACCAAGGCTAGAAAGTTCAGTCTACCGTGCCATTTAACCTATATTAGACCATGACAACAATATATAAAGTTAACCCCCTTGTGGATGCTCTACACTTGCTGGTCTTGTGTAAACACTAGACTAAGTTTAATCGCCGAGGAAAATAGTGTACCCCCTAAAAAGTATATGACTTGATCTCTGAGGCTATGCCACCCCATTGCATTGAAAGAGGTAGGATCACGTTTTTTGCGTGGTGTCCAAAATGTCTCTGTATAATTTAATGTAAAACTTGTAACATACCAAAGTCTGAGACGAGGGAACTAGAACAGCTCCGCCTTGACGTACGGGTTGGTGTCCCACATTAAATCTGACTTTGTCTCGAATTTGCTATCGTGGGGAGGTGTTTTAGTACCATAACAGCAAACTGGTCTGCGAGACTTTTCTACCAGACACTTTTACATGGCTGCTATCACCTTCAAAGATATGCATTTCATGAAACGATGATGCCATTGATGGAAACATTCTTGGAACTTGTTTTCCGGAATACCTTTCAGTAATGTAGTCTCGTGCTGTTGGATGTCATCAGATATTTTTGTACTTTCAAGGCATTTTTTTAATTTTATAAATAGTCCAAAATTATAAGGAGATACATCTGGTAAATAAGGCGGATGACTTATTTTTGTAATGGATTTCTTAGCAAAGAACCGACGAATTCCGAATGCATTATTTTTCTCATTCCCCAAACACGTTAGTATCTGCAATACTGTTTCATTCACATTCAGTTTTTTTTTCTGTCCTCAGTCGAACACCACCCATACTTGCATTTGTTCTATGTGCTTTTGGTTGCACATCTCATCGCTCTTCTTTGAACCAGTTGTACCACTCAAAACAGTCGATTTTTTTTTCATAGCATATTCACCATGTTGATATGGCAATGTTTCACTAACACTTTTTCCAATATTCACACAAAACTTTATCTTAATCCGTTACTCGGGATTCTTTTCACTAATTTTCCGCTAGCAGTATAACCTGAACACGTTCAAATTTCTCTACCGCTTGGCAGTGAATGATTCATCTGGGTTGTATCTCAAAAAAGTGGAAGTGCTCGTGTACCAATGTTTGACTGCCTCAGAGTCACGTTGTGGTCCTTCCGGAAATTAAATTATCACACCTCGTACGCATAAACACATGCATTGATGCGTGTATTGTAACTATATGCTTGGCTGTCTACTTATGAATGCATTTTGTATGTTAAAGCGAATTTGTGTGTATTTCTATGCTATTATAGTTTATTTGAGTACATACTGATATGGAACTGAAAGTACTTACCCAGTCTAGCTTAGTTTGGTACAATGTCACATGTGCAGAAGCAGAAGGACACGGCACATAAAAATGTATAGCAACCAGTGAGGATCGTACTGTCATAGTCATAGTCTGTGATACTAGCTTGCTAACCATTGTTCCACGGCGAGGCTCCGTGCAACCCAAGTGTGTAGGACTTAGTGGAGCCCATGCAGTATAAATAGTGAAACTAGCTTGCTAACCATTATTGGTATATTTATTTACAGTACTCAACTTGCTTTGTATGGTGTAAGGACACAAAGGTGGGAGAGACTGTGAGAATAAAACTCACTGTTATAACACACTAAATTTAATTTAGTACATTGAGCGTAGCGTATCGTTATGATTACTGTTGTTGTTGCTCTGTGTGTATGTGTGTGTGCGTGTGAGGGAAGAGAGAGAGAGAATGAAAATGTGGTTAGTAAGTTATATCTAACTGGTTGCTGAATATCGTTCACCCGCACAAGTGATCGGCGTTCGAGCTATAAAAAAAAAATTATAGATCTTGAATGCTAATTTTAATTTTCAGCTCCTCCTTCTTCATTGGCGCAATACAATCTTCTTAAGTTTATTTGGCATACAACGGGTCTGATTCTAAAACTTAATAAAAAGAAAACTGTTTCCTTCGAATTATCTTTCAAGTGAGTGTAAGTTTCTAGCAAAAAAAAAAAAAAAAAAATCAAACTTTAACTTTCATGCGTTTAAAAAAAGGAAGACGATGAACACAATTGCACACATTTTTTTTTTTTTGTGTATGTATTATTGGTTCATATATTACGCTTGAGTTCGAGTTAGTTTTATGCCGTGGAAAATTATTTTTATTAATCTTTTAAGACACATATGAGGAAAGTGAACTAGGAAAATTTAAAAACTGCCAGAAAAGAAAACATACTGAAAGCAAGAAAAACAGAAGTAAACTATAGTATAAGTAACCTACCTAATGAATTTATTTTGTGTGAATGGATGCCAGAGCGGGAACAAAGGGATGGCAAAAAAAGAGCTAAAATTTGCTTAGGAAGTTGTGAAGAACCATGATCGCCTACGTTCTGAAAAGGACACGGCACATAAAAGTAAAACGTCCACTGTACAGAAATCCACTAATTCTGACTTGAGACTGGGCCGGTGCAAATGTTTCGCCCACACCGAATGTATGATACGCCCCCTACATCATCTTAATTTTCATAATATTCATATAAAATATTATTTTTTTATATAATTATGTACAATACTGGTCCAATGAATCATATGCTAGAGAGATGAACAATTTAACTAAAAGAACTGAAAATAAATACAATTACATTTACAATGTATGTGTAAAAAAAATCAGAAATGTTTTTTGCGGAAATTTTTCTTGAGATTTTTCTTTTTAAAAAGTTTCAGTCACTCGATTTTAGAGGGATGAAAATTAGTGAATTTTATAATATTATAAACTGTTTTGTTTTTTGTTTTTTTTTTCAATACTTAGCTGCTTAGCATGAGCAAAACGAATTTGCGTTTAGAAGGTAAAACCGTAAAACAAAACGAGACCCCAGAATGACGTCAAAATCGGCGAATACTTTTTTTCAACCTGTAGTTTTTAGTCAGTTGTACTTTTAGTCGGTTGTAGCGTCAAAAATGTAAGTAGAAAAAAGCAAATGTTGATAAGATAGCGCGGGTTACAAAGCACTGTCCGCCCCCCCCCCCCCAATCAGGTTTGTGCTCCCCAGTCAGGGTGATTTGGGGGTAGTATATTTGGCTAGGTGTAAAACATCTCTAATGGGCACCAACTATTGTGCGATTGTTTGGTTGGTCAGTAAGAAGCTCATCTTGAAGACCAACTTGCAGTGGAGCTAGTTCAGGTCTCATCCGTTGCTCCCCAAATATTTGTAGCCTTGTGTACTATTGGATAAGCTTAGATACCAACAACAAACAGTGAGTAGTTGTTTACATTTTCAAAGTTCAGCTCCAAAAATCCGGGTGAGTGAGCGCATGTAATGGTGAGAGCCTCTGCTGGTGTATTTACCTTTACACTGCTTGTGCGAGCAAGATAAGGTATGAATCATCAAAACAAAACTATATTTCTTTGCTGCGTCCAGTCCCCGGACCCCACACCAAACGCACGTCTTCCCCCGCCCCACTTTGTGTCTCTTCTTGTCCTTTAACCCGTCTCCCCAACATTTTTCTGATTGAATTAAAATTAAAGAAAGAAAGACTGTTGTAAGTGTTGTACACTGTATCCAAATTTTTCTTTCTATTTTTTTTTTATTCTCTTCATACACATGTGGCAGCTTGAATAGCTTTGGCGTGAGTGAGTGGGTGTAATTAAAAATCGACTCCCCCCCCCAACTTCCTTGACAGACATGCAGGAGTCGTTTTTCACTTAGCCAATAGAAAATTGTCTTGTGTTATTATTAAGTTCTATATCATTTGTACTTCTTCCCTTAAGTTTACATACTTTGGCTTAAGTCAGCTTCAACTCACTGTGTATTTCGTCTTTTTTTTAAACACCTAACAAAAATTGTAAGTAAAGAAAAAAAAAGTAAATTTGTTTTTTTTATGCTTTTTAATTTTTTTAACCCAGTTACCTGTTTACCGTTCATCTTTTTTAACTCAGTACTTTTTTGTCATTTAATTCTTTGTGTGCTTAATTTTAATTATAAATTCGCGAGTGTGAAACGCTTTACGGCACACTTAGAGGAAAAAAAAATACATTTAAAAATTAATTAATTGTATTTTTTTTTTCTTTTTTTGTTTTAGTAGGAAGAAAAAAAAACACTTTGACTGAACACTGATTTAAAAAAAAAAAAAAAAAATTTTGAGTAGACTGGTTTGAAAAATTTTTTTTGATTTTATTTTAATACGCCAAAAAAATGTGAAAAAAATCGTCCATTAAAAAAAATGACCCGTATACAAAAATTTTTTACAAACACATTGTAAAACTTGGTGTACTATAACAAAACAACTAGGATTCTATGTCCTGTGACATTAACAACGTTATCGTTAATTGTTCTGTAGAGAAGATGGGAAAGATACCAATTATTAATTAAATAAATTTCATCAGTTGTCAACAATTGTTTGTGATTCAGATTTATCATTAATGTTACTGAATATTTACGTTTTGGCAGGACACGTACATTTCGTTTGTAAAATCTTTAATTTTAAAATCGAACAAACATTTTAATAATGGCTAAACGAAAAATATAGATAATCGAATAGATTTTCATATTTTTTTCCTTGATTCATTTTAATGTTCATAACTTATTTTTGCGCAACAACAGCTGTTTCCTAGAATTCCTCTTTCTTACTATTGTTTGAATAAATTTTTGACATTACCTGGCTTTGACTTTAATATGGGAGGGAACTTTAATAAACAAAGAAAAATGAAAAAGCAAATTTTATTTTATTTCCAGGACAATAAATGTTACTTAGCCAGTTTTCAGATCCTTTCAATACCTCCACTATCAAATGGGCGATTTTTGAAAAATATCTTCCTCACTAAGTTTTGTCAAGTGAACGTCCTCCACTCTAAAGCAGTGCGTGTATAAACTCTTAAATGCTTTAGTTAGTAAAAAAGTTAAAGGAAGGTATTCTTCAAACTTATGTATATTTTACATTACAAGGCCCGGGAGCCACTCGATTTAGAGGGTTACAGTAAGAGGCCGTTTATGTGGATAGGAGAAGAAGATAGCCATTAACCCTAAACTTGAACAGGTTAAGATAGCAGTGATCAGGAAAACATCTTCTTGGGAGTTGGTTCCACAGAGCAGTGATTTGTGGGAAGATGCAGTTTGAGCAGAACTTACTTCTTACCAATGGAATATGAATGGAATATGGGTGGTTTGTTACATTGCAAGTACTATGGCAGGTCCTGACCATAAAGGTTAGAACTGGCAGAACCAAGGAATGCAGTTCATCCAAGCACTTTCAATGAAAGTAGCAACAGAGCAGTGAGAAGCTTGCCATATTCCACCTGTTAGAAAGAGGTTAGAGGTTGGAAAATAATTTGTCACCTACACTGATTCTGTGACACTTTTGGACCCTATTGAGACTGGAAAGTGAGAACTTGGAAGCTCACACCCAAATATGATAACAGTACTCGCCATAAAACATATTTCAACAAATATGGTAAACAAATCTGTAAATATTCATTTAAAAAGATGGTTTGAGTTATACTTTAAAAAGCAAGTTGCTGAGCTGGCAATGTGTTCTTTCCAAGCAGATGAACCATTACAGTTTGGAACATGTCAGTCACAGGTTCTTATCTCTATTGAGTTTCAGTCAGTTGTGCCATGCATGATAAACACTTAGGCAATCATGTATCTTTCAATACATGTCTGACGAGGCAGATTTTTTCCTACAGTAGGTTGCCATTTCTTTCTGCAGTAGACCAGTTGCTATCAAAGGCTATAGAAGCTGGTCTGTCCTGCTATTTACCCATAGCTGGAGGGAGAAGAGGATTCATACATTTCCCAAGGGTATTAGCACGTAAGTGAACGTAATGGATTCAACTGGAATTCAAACTCGGCTCTCCGATTCCTCAATCTGAGCCACTATCCATTACTCCACCATGCTACCTATTGAGTTTAAATATCCTAAATCTTTAAATCACCTAAATTAGTTTAGGCTGGGAGATATTAAAGTGATCTCCTTTCATCATGATGAAAGGGATTGTTTTAATATCCTCCTTCAGAAACCAATCTTGGTAGAAAAAATGTTGAAGTAATCCCAATAAATTTTCTAATTAACAGCTAAATAACCTTTTAAAATTTCTCGAAGCATGATGAGATTGACTTCTTACTGTATTTCCAAGCAACTTTTGTAGCTAATTTACAATTTTAATACTAGGTTCAATGACATGACCAATGACTGTTTTGGTTGTTAAACCCATAACGCATATCTATCTTATATCATTGTAGTTGTTGTTTATGCATTGGTATGCTCACACCAGGTGTATGGTTACTGAAAATCAAGTGACAAAGAGTCTCCTCCAGCACCTTCCACAGTACTCTTGCAAACCTCAGCATTACTTTGATTAGGATATTCCCAACCCTTCCTTGTATAATTAATTTAAATTCATCCAATCTCATTTCTGATATCTTTGGGATGGTTTCCATTCCACCAATTATTGTAGACATTACCCTTATGTTCCACAGCCTTTTGTTTTCAAGCAAGGTTATGGTTATATTTTCCTTTCTAAAAAATATATAGTCCATCAGCAGAGGTGATGTTGAAGGATGATGGGGAGAGACATCCAAGGGAAGAATTCGTTGGTGATGTGGTCCTCCCAAATGATGCGAAGGATTCTTTAGAGATTCATTTACTGGAACTGCTCTAGCAATATACTAAACCTGTAGTCTCTAACTATTAATTCAGTATCACTCTATTCTTTTACTATCATTTATCATTCAAATATTTTCAGCAACATTTGTACAAGGTGTAAATAAGAGTAATTATCACATTTCAAATCAAAAATAAAAGAAAAGCAAAATGAGATGAAATTATTTTTTAGCAAATCAAAAAATAAAGACAGTGATGTTTTTGGAGGCAGTTAACTACTCATAAAAACAGTTGGTAAATGTCACTCACACCCAAAGGTAAATGTCTAGAAAGGGTTGTGCTCAGCAATTGTTTACAGATCTTTATTGTTGAGCACACTGGTAAAAACTATTTGTATCTGCAAGTACCATTACTTTTTATTTTTTTTTCTCTCTCTCTCTCTCTCTCTCTCTCTACCTCTCTCTCTCTCTCTCAGAGGTTTGTAAACAGTGATCTTTCAGCAGGATGGCACACCTGCACATTACTCACATGCTGCAAACTTATGTATATATAAAATTACCAAATCAATGATTTTGGCAAGCAAGACTGATTTGAGCAGCAACATTCTTTGGTATTACACCTCTAGAGTTTTTTTTTTTTTTTTTTTTTTTTTGTTTATGGTCATATTAAGAATGTGGTTAACCATAGAACACCTAAAAAAACTTTTGGATTTTAAGAATTTCATTGAAGAAGAGGTAGGTTCAATAACATCTGAAATGTGTCAAAATGTTATTCAAAGTTTTCATGAAAGATTTCAAATTGTCATTGACAATGGTAGCTCATTTGTTTTGAAAATATTTAATTTTATGTATTGTTTGATTTGTTTATAAAAAAAGCTTTCTTTATATCTGTTTTGGATTTCAAATCTGATACTTTATTTACACATTGTATAAAGTTTCTTTTGTGGAGTAATGTCTCCAAAATTTTCTTTCTTATAAGATAGGCTTTCCTTACTTTTTCTTTCATTCTTTCATCTGCTCCTTTTATTACAAGATCTTTTTTCCATCCAATGTTCTATTATTATTATCATTATTATATTCTTTGATAAATATTCATGCTAATATTTGGTTGTTCACATGAACAATCAAGTGACAGTAAGTCTTAATACTTATATGTTATATGTTGCAGTCCAAATTAAAAATTGTCACTGGTCCAAAATTACTGCCATTGAAGGCATATATGGTCCATTATCAGTCTCAGCAAGGAATATTAAAAATTAAATTTGTTTGCAGGTAAGTACTGAAATTCAGCTTTGTATATAAGACCCAGGGTATTATTATTATCATTATTTTTAACTATTTTTAGGGAGTGAATGGGAACCAGTCTTAAGATATCAAATATAGTAATGCTAGCATTACATAGAAAATGGTTATTCTGAACATAAATTCTTATTTTGTAGCTGTATTTTATGATAGAAATCTATTACCATTGATTGTAAATGAGATAAAAGGGATTATCATTGGTCAGGAATTAATGCATACATGCATAATAATTATTCATAATAATAACATTGATACAGTTGTAGACAAATTGCAGTGAAGTTTATAGAGTGTTATATTCTGTGCTAATAGGAATATACTTGAAAAACAAGGCGGATAAAATAAGTAAAGGTTTATTGTACAAAACCAATACAATAAGAATAAAGGTAACAGTTATGCACAAGGTCATTGCAAGTCAATCCAGTAGTGAGTGCTACTATTGGAAGGTTGGTAGTTCTCATATAAGCCTTAGTTGTACTCAACAGATCCCAGCTTGACTCTCGTAGTCCGTTGGCTTACTGATAGGTAGTTACTACTGGGGGTGACAGGTTATTCCATTACATCATAGTCATTGTGAAGTCTGTGATCATCAAATGCTGTATAGTATGTGCTATGCCAGGACTACATATGGCTTTAAATTCAGAGTTGTACTTATCCTAGACTGGCTGCCACTAAGGCTAAAGATTCCTTGCCATTTAACCCATAGCTGGAAGAGATGAATTCATTCATATCTTTCCTGAGGTTATTTGCACAAAAGTAAATGTAAAAAAAACTCAGCTGGAATTTAAACTCGTCTCATTGATTACTTATTCTGAGCTGCTAAACATTAAACCACCTGCTCATATCCAAATTGTAATTATTATTGTAATGTCTGCAATTAAAAAAAAAGCAGACTTTGTTCTGTCTCACTGCATTAAAAACATTCCTTAGCTCTAAAAGTAAAACAAGCAGCCAAATAAAAATTACTCTCTAAAATAGTCTTTCTTTTCTAATCTCAAGGTTTCTTGGTTTAAAATTTATAGAATATCAATATCTAAATATATGCTGCTAAAATTTACTTTTTTTTTTTATTAATCAACTTTTATGCATTGTGAGAATGCAATGATTTCTACAACTTTGAAGTGTTTACCCAAGATGCAGAAAAGAAAGAAAGATCTTAATAAATTTTTCTGATGGAGAAACCATTTTTACCCAATTTCATATCAGCTATTATAAAATATTTTAACAATATCAGTTAATTTTTTTATTCCTCTTTTTTAAAAAGAATGTAGAAATTTGCAAGTAAATATTTTTTCTTGGATCTAAAGCTGAGATATTGTTTATTTTGTGTGAGCCGCTGTTAAAAAGTTTGTGACTCAACCATGAAGAATTTCCAAAACTAAATTTATTGTTTGGTCATTTAGTCAGTTTTGGGGAAGTGGGTTGAGTTGAGAACTAGTCGGCATAACCTGTATCAATTTTAAATCATGAATTTAAGAAGCAAAAAAAGATTCAATGGTTTAAAATAATGATTAATCCCAGTTATTTACTCTACTATATTTCAATGAAAATTTTTCCATTATGTGTCCTATATTGGAGAGAGATATATCAGAATAAAGAAGGAAGAATAGTAATAACACTATATATTAGGTTGGTGCAAAAATAATGACGTAATAATGTCGTTTTTTTCTTAACATCAAAAAATGACATTATTACGTCATTATTTTTGCACCAACCTAATACATTAATCTATTTGGATTGTTGCCCTCGTTTTGGTTCTTTATAGTCTCAATGTTTCAGCTTTTGTACTTTCCAAACTTTTGTCGGTCATATTCAGCACACCACTGGGAATTTCAATCCACAATAGTAAATTGTTCTCATCCCACACATCCATGTTAGGGAATATCTTATATTAGTGAATTCTTCTTAATTAATCTCTTTCTTATTCTTTCTCTTTTATTTTGCTCTCTCTCCCTCTCTCTCTCTCTCTCTGTTGCTCTCCTGCATTTCTCTCTTTAACACTTCTCTTCCACTTGCATTTCTCTCTTTCGCTTCTCTTTTACTTGCATTTCTCTCTTTCGCTTCTCTTTCACTTGCATTTCTCTCTTTCACCTCTTTCACTTGCATTTCTCTCTCTCACCTCTTTCACTCGCAATTCTCTCTCACAATTCTCTTTTTCACCTGCATTTCTCTTTCTCCTCATACTCTTTCACTTGCATTTCTCTCATCTCTCTTAAAACTAGCATTTCTTTTTTTCACTTCTCTTTCACTTACATTTCTTCTCTCTCTCACTTTCATTTCCCTCTATTTTCTCCACTCATTCTTACCTTTTAAGATTTATTTAGTGATTTTGTTCCTTCCCTCTTCTGTTTTTCCTAGCTTAAAAATACTTGCTAATCCTTTCCTGTTTTTAATTCTAGGACTTGTTTTCATTAGCACCTTAGCCAACCTGCTTTCTATCTGCACTTAATTCCCTCTTCATCTATATTCACCTGTCAAGTCACTTTTACTTCTTCACTAACACCCCAACTTCTTCCTGTCATAACAATCTTGTCATGCTCCTTCCATACTTTCTCACCTGATAAAATTTCCTGCCATACATGATGAACGAATAGCTGAATAAAGATGAACAGTGATTTCCATTGATAGACTCAATAATTTTTCTATTTCTATTATAATTAAATGACTAAATCAAAACTATTCAAGGATATCAATACAATCAGTTTTTGAAATAACTTGAAAATGATTTCCTTTTATAATTTTATGAAATTAGAATGTGTTGGTGACTTTCTTGTTGGGTATTATCTGATACCATAACATACACTGCTGTTCAAAGAAACACTGTTACATTATTTGATTATATTTATAACCAGTGTTCCCTCACAGTTGAGAAGTTGCACATAAAAAAAGATTATGACATTCAACCAAATATTAAAAGTTTTCAAAGGTTGAATCATAAAACAAATTGGCTGAATAAGCAATTATCATATTGCTCTTGCTCTAATTAGCATAATAGGCTGTCTATCAAGATTTCATCATTGCTGACTAATCACGTCATGTACTAAATCTGGAACTATTATTATACACCTTTCTGAACTTTAGATATAAAAATCAATGATCATCTAAAAAATTATATATATACAGTGTAACCCGGATATAAGAGAAATTTTCTCTGGTCCCAAATTAGAGCCATACTTACCTAAACAAAATAGACCAAAACCGGATATAAGAGACTTATTCTCCGGTCCCAACAACTCTCTTATATCCGGGTTACACTGTACTAAAAAAAAACAACAATGTTGGTGTGACCAACAAACAACTTGCCAGATAACCTTACACAAAAAAAAATTGCAAACAAGGAAAACCCCAAAGGCAAACACCTACCTATGTAGTAAATTAAAGTGTTCAATGTCTCAAATATGTAGAGAGGATGAAAATGCTTCATACTCAATGAAGGACAGCTCATGTCACTACTCAAGTTTCATGCTCTCATGATCTTCAGGTGACTATAATTTGTACACTCCAATTCAGTTACTTAGAGCCTTTTTAGTCCCATGCATGCAATAAGAAAAATAGAGGGATTATTTCTTTTGACTTCTTTTGCCAAGTATGCCAATACTGATGAGTACAATTGTCAAATTCATATAATGTAATTTTTTTTTCTTTTTCATTTCTTTGTTAATGTCTTGAAATTTTTCAAGTGAAGCTATTTTTTTTTACATGAGAATTATGTTAATATAATACTTAAACATGTTAAATAATCTTTTATTGTTGCCTAATATGATTGATGTTGTAAAGAAAAATATAGAATAAAATAAGAATGAATAAAGAAAAAAAAAGTCCACCAAATAAATCATTTATTACCTTTCTCACCTTTTGTTACTAACAAGACTATTTTTTTATAAACTTTAGACAAGGTATCATCTTAATGAAAATTCAGAACATGTCACTTTCTTTAATTATACAAAAGCCTTCTTGTTCTGCACAGGTGGTGAAAAAATTAAAGTGAACATTGGTAACAACATTCTTAATAATTCCAAGATTAATTTAATATATCCAAAAACAAGCAAATTAATTTTAACAAAACTATCAAGTAAATGGATTTGTTGATTTGAGAGTTGAACTGAAGAAGTGGGTATAACCTTCTCATTATATACACCACACAAAATATCCTGTTGATATATATTCTTACAGGTTGAATATCCTTTATCCAAAATTCCAAAATCCAAAAACCTCCAAAATCCGAAAGTTTTTCAGGTGCTGACATGACTTGCCACAAATGGAAAATCTCAGAAAGCACTGGGAAATGTCCTAGGTGATGTGCAGCTCTTGTAAGAGATTCATCTGCCCTGGGTAGGTGTTCCCCAGTCCAGCTAAATAGTCTATGTTGGTGCCAGGTTTTGTTAGCGATCACCGCAACACTTTTATTCATGGATTATTTACCAGGTGTTTGATGCTCAGTAAAGATATCATTCAAAATGTCAAAAAGTCCTACATTTATATATTTTTTGTACATAGTGATCATGTTTTTTGGTAAATATACAGAAAGTACAAAACATTATTTTTATGTTAAATCTTAATTTCACCACTTAAAAATCTGTGTGAAGATTACATGACTAGTGCCATTACCTGTATTTGTATGTATACAAAATTAATTAAATTTTATATAAAACTACTTTCAAGGTATATGTTATTTATATAAAACTACCTACAGGGTGTATGTATATATATATATATATATATATATAAGCTGTATTATAAACTGTAAAGGGATATTGTGTTTATGCTTGTGTTCAATTCCCAAGCTGCCCCATTTTATAGATGCTAGAGATAAATAGCCTGTATTCCAAAATGTGAAAACCAAAGGCCTTCTGGTCCCTAGAATTTCAGATAAAGGATTCTCAACCTGTATCAGTTTGTGAATGTTAAGTGTGAGTTGTCCCCTGTTTAGAGTTAGTCTGGGTAGCTGGCATTAGCAGCTAATTTACTTAGCAGTTATGGTAGGCCAATCAGAGCTAAACTCATTGTTATATAAGTTGCTTGATTTATGTAGAAAGGTATTAATGTTGTTTGTAGAGCTCCCTGCTGAAATTACATTTCTTTTGATGCTTTCCATTATGCCAATGTAAAATATGTACCTTTTTGACAGTTAAATATTAGTGAATATCAATGATTTCTGTTATTAAAGAAAATGCACTTAGATTTACAGTGGGATGGTGAAGTGTTTGATCAAGAAGCCTTTCCGGATTTGGTCAGATTTTTTTCAAGTGAACACGGCTGATAACTTTTCAGCACTCTTTTAAGAATAAACTAGAAATATTTCAATATAATTAACACAATCTGAAATAATGTTTTTCAGAAATGAAAGCTCGGAACTAATATCACTGTGTTTAAATTAATTAGGATTATAAAACTGTCTTAGTAAGATAATTGGTGTTTTTTTTTTTCTCATTTATTAATTCCAAATGCAAATCCTGTTTTATTATAATTTACTTTCTAAAAAAACATTACTATATCTCTCAATATATAATTATTCTAACTAGTCCTATGATCTTGATCAACCATGATCAGCCAACCCATGAGATATGCAACATAAGTGAGGCATTGCATGATTAGATATGGGGTATTACACTCCAGTGATTTTTGCCAATTCATTTATAGTTGACATGCTTATGATACAGAATTGTTTTATTTATTCTTTGTGAATATTTGAAGTTTTGTACTTTTCCAAATTTTTTTTTTTAAAATCCAGTTACAAATCAAAACAAAAATTAAGCCATACCAAATGTATCAATGCAACTGAAAGTCTTTGTAAATGCTATTTTCTTTTCCTTGGATAAATATATGTGATGTAACCCAATTATGCCTTTTTTATGAGAGAATTGGTGATAATTTTAATGTCTTGAAGAAAATAGCTGACCTGAACTGTTTCATTGAGGAACAAAAGTGTCCGATATTTTTCACTCAGGAAAATCCTGCCTAGAAAATTTACAAAAAGATTCTAAAAAAGTTATAAGTATTTGCACTAACAAAACACCAGTGCTGCCAATGAGTAAACCAACGAAGATTATAACTTTGCCGGAAAACTTTTTAGGTAAAAAAATATTTTATTCTACACTATGAATCAGCGTGTGGGGAAAAATTTTAATTTATAGGATGTTACCAATTGTGAAATGCATGAATAAAATATGAGCACATGAATTGAACAAATGAGAATTAAGAGAATATTATAAAATATTAGATTTGGAATATGTGCATATTGTCCTTCATTGCAAGGTATATTGGTTTTCTGGAGGTTCTAAGTAGATTTTGGGAACAAAAAAGATATATAATTCTCTAGAAGAGGAAAATGAGTTGCCTGAGGAAAGATTAAAACTGGCAGTTTGATTTGGCATTTTTACTGATATTACCAACCATCTTTTTTATTTAAATTTAAAACTAAAAAGAAACATTGAACCAAGAAATTATTTTCTAGCTGAGTAAATAATGTCAATGAAAGTGAAAGTGAAACTTTATTTCTCAGAAGAGTAGAGTCAGTTTCTGTACTGAAGAACCCACTGAATCTATGATTTGCCTGAAGAAAACTGCAGACTTGCATTATAAAATAGTCTCTACTTTGGGAACATGAACTCATGACGATTCTTAATAACAAATATATGGGACTTTTTAAAAACCAATAAAAAAATTCATTATTCGAAATGAAATTTGACAATTTTTCTTCAATCCCAAATGCTTCTGATGTCATGGTGAGCATTAGACTGAACATTTTCTAGAACTAAGAAAATTTGCTCAGAATTATGTCTATTGGAACAAAAAAGGAAACCTGTTTCAGATATAAAATTTGCTAAAAACATGATCCCATTTGACTGATTAAGATTTAAAGAATTCTCTGCTACTCTCACTAAGTAACTGAAGTCTAAACATTAATGGTAATAGTGAATTTAGCCATTTCTATACAGGAAACATTCAGCAATGCCACTGTCTCTTATAAGAGGTAACAGTAAAATAGGCTTCTCAAGTCCAGTAAATGTTATAGCTCTTTCTAGTATTGATGAGAGTTTCTTTTTCAGGTAGTATGGACAGTTAACACCTTGATTATATCCTTATTTTCTTTTTTAGTTACATGTACTACTCATTTTTTTCTGTTGTTGTTGTTGTTAGAAGGTTTCAAAATTAAACAAAATTAAAAAAAATCTCAAAAGCCTCACAATAGGAAGTAATACTCATTTGTTTTTACATCTACAAATTGTATAAAAAGAGTGAATTATATAAGTATATTTTATAAGAATTAATTGGAATTCTATAATCCATTTTAATTCCTGCATAAAAAATTTGATGGATGTAACAAGAAAGGTTGGCCAGTGTTGAGATCATTAAATCCCTGGCTGAATTTCATGATAGTTCTAGTGTAGCAAATGTTGGTACAATCTCTTTCACATATATGTGGTAAGTAGTACAGTTTTATATTGTACCAATTATAGGGAATAATATCTTTAACTTCATCAAGCATCATGATATGCAAATGACAAAACTTTTGTTCTGGCACATGGCAATGAAGAAGAACAAAAGGAGAAGTGGATTCATGACTTTCTTACAAGCATTAGCATGAAGTGAGGATATTTTCAAGCAGACTTTGAATTTGCATTGCTAATTCCATTTCTGGTGCCAATAAATGTGTTACTTTAACATATATATATATATATATATATATATATATATGATAACAATATATAAATTTTTATATCTCAAGAGCAATTTTGGAGGAAAGATATATAACAAATTGAAAAATTTTTCATGTGATGCATTTTATCACTTAGGACTACAAAACACATGACATGAGAACTTTCCCCACTTGTAGATATAGTCTGGACATAATCAACATTATATGGTGACTCTTGGTATAAAAAATTAAGTGATCTTCAGGCATGAATACTAACAGATATTGCACACATGCTATAAATTTATATAATTTCCAAAAAAAATTTTGCTTGAAGATGGAACAGAGCTTACTTTAATTCAATTTAATTCAAATAATTATATTGAAGTTTTCAGCTCTTGTTTTGAAACATGAGAACTCTTATGTAGCATGTTGGAATCATATTTTTAAATAAATAATTATATTTATGCTCTATTTTTGTATCAAGCACTATTTTTAAAAAATATTAACTAAAATACTAAAGAACTTTGGATTATTTACCTAACGAGTTCTTTCCTATTTTCTATGTATTTTTCACACACACACACACATATATATATATATATATATATATATATATATATATATATATATAGTCTGTTATAGAGCGATGCTTAATAAGCTAGTCTCAAACTATTTACTAGGACTGACATCAATCTATCTTAGGTGTGTCATGGCTGAGACTTGATATAAGGGTGCATTCATGAAGCTTATTAAATAACTATACAGGGTGCGATGGGTAAATTGTCATCATTTTATATTTTTTAATTGTGTGCATGCACATTGTTTGTTTTTGATTTTGTCAACTGCACAGTATATTAGAGTCTGCGAGAAAAAGAGCACCATGACATAATTCACTCTGCCAGAAATTTAGAAACAACATGTACTGCTTAGCATTCACATTAGAAGTTACAATACAAACATTTCAGGGTGTTTAAGTATCAACCTGAGGAGAGTGCAGAGGATTTGGAAAGAGTTGGATGAGTCTAATGGTGATTATGAAGGTACAGCAGCTCAGAAAGCTCATTCTGATCATTCTGATAAGAAAAGAACTTCCAAATTTGTTGGTGAGGGCTTCAGACCTACATCAAATGCCATGAGGAGGTAGTACTGCCCTGGGTCAAAAGGGTGGCTGCTGGAAGACCCTATGCCTGGCAACAGGACTCTGCACCATGTCACACAAGCAGGAGAACCCAGTCATGGCTGTAAGACAATTTCTGCAACCACATCTAGTCACCTAACTCCCCCAAACTGCAACCCACTTGATTATTATATGTGGGGTATTAAGCTAGAGGCCAACAAAACTCCTTGTAACACCAAAGATGAACTGAAGGCAAGGATTATGGCAGCATTGACCAACTTAAACAAGGAGACCATCCAGAAGAGTTGCAGGAGATTCCAAAGTCGTCTGGAGGCTGTGGTTGAAGTCAATGGTGATTTTATTGAATAAATTTACTCCTTAGCATTTCAAGATATTTTTGTGTAATTTTGGTAAATATATCTGTTAAAATGAGATGTCGGTGTTATTTTCATGTTTGCGTAACTTACATGACAATTTATCCATCGCATCCTGTATATGATGCTGAATCAACAATTCCAAAGGAAGATATGTATATATTAGTCAAATTTTGATCTGAAATTTGCATATTTTCTGTGTGAATAATAATCATCATTGAATTAATTTAATTGACAAGGAAGGAGACTATAGTGAAAAAATTTATGCACAATAAATTAATTATTAATCATTATAGTCTTATTGCTTTAGATATGAAGAAATGATTATTAATATACTGTTGTATCTACTGTTTTCTTTGTTGCCAATATCAGTACAATTCTGACTGGTTCTCTGTTCACACCAAGTAAAAAAAGATTTCTGGTTACCTGAAACATTACTCTAGTTCACTATGTGTCACTCAAGAACAACTGTTTACAACTGACTTTGACCTTTACTCCAGAATGAGGCTTTGATATAAGAAGTGGTGGGAGGTGATGTCATAATCATAGTGAGTGCACTAAACATATATATTAATGTATATAGATACCTACATATCTATTTGTGTATAAAAATACAAAATTATGAATTATAGTTTTCTGCCCAGTAAATGACAGATAAAGTATAGAAGCTTCCTTTTTACAGAATCATTGATTATCATTTCATTATTAAATTGTCTTCAAAGGCTTCATTTATTTGCAACCTGAAAAACTGTCAGATGAAATAAATAGTAATTAAAAAAGACAGTGGGATGAGATTTTTTTCTCCCTCTTTTTGTACAACTCGGTCGTCTTTATAATTAGACAGGCACTGATACAAGTGATTACATGGGAGAAGAATTCAAAGGAAATAGATTTTTTTCTAAAAGAGCCAAATCACTATATTCCTTTCTTTTCTTTTCTTTTTTTTTCTTTTTAAAGAAGCAACAATAATGCAAAACTATACCAAAGTAAAAAAAAAAAATTAATAAATCTGTAGCCATTTTGGTTTCGGCTTGAGATTTTTGGTTATTAGAGGCAAAAAAATACCAACAATGTTATATTGACTGTAATCAGTTTCTAATGAAATTCTTTCAGATCAAAGTAAAAGTAGTAAGATGATTAGTGGAAAAATCTATCAATTTTCTCTTAATAGTCTGTCTATAGCTCAATATATTGATTATATTGCATTTTCCTTGATTTTGCTGTCTTAAGATAATCTATTCTTGTGCTAAATCTGCATGTATCTGGCTCTTGCCATCCATCTGTATGCTTTGGGCTCTGACCATTGCCATTCATCTGCATATTATTTTCTCTTTCTCTCTTTGCTATCTCTGCTCTTCTTTGTACTCTCTTCTCTTCTTCACACTATCTCTCTTTCTCTCATTTTGGAAAAAAAAATAGAATTAATTTTGCAAGACCGAAGGGAATAAAAATAATTGTTTTGTTTTTTTTTTTAAACTGATGTTATTTTTCAGTTTCTTTTATTGATCTGAACTGAGATTTCTTGCAAGACAGTTTTATTTTAAAAAATGTTTTTTTTTTATTTTATAAATTCTGGAAAGTGAAGGTAAATCTTTATCTAGTCTTTTGATTTTCCTTTTGTAAATCTCCATAAATAAATCATTTCACTGAATGCTTACAGATTGTGATGAGGGAATTCTGTATGTCACTCACAATAATACTATTGTTAAACATTTTATTTAATGCAATAATAGCCTTCTGAAAAGAGAAGTTGGTCAGTTTCTGAATCCCACCATCACATAGTCATATAACAATACATTTACCAGCATCTCTATATACCCCCCTCTCAAATAAATAAATATACCTCTATCTATAAAAGGCAGGATATGTGTGTGTGTGTGTGTGTGTGTGTGTGTGTGTGTGTGTGTGTGCGTAACGAATGCACTGCCAGAATTTTCAATGGATTTGCCCCAACATTTACATGCACATGCTCCAAGTTAGTGGAAAGGCCAAGACTGACTTTGCATTTCCCAACTCCCATCGATAGTGGAAATAATCAATTTTATCATGCTTCTACGGCAGTTTTCATGTAGTTTACGGCCATCTTCTACTGGCCAGAGTGAGAGCCAATAGCTGGCTGCCACAAATAGGCAGGAAGATTCTATTGGCCAGCACGAGAGCCAACAGCTGACTGACACGAATGTTAACTAGCATGAAAAAAAATCGACCGCTGCATTTGTCACAAGTGGGAAAAATTTAAATCTGCATGGCACTTTACTCCAATTGGCTCGTTTGCTTGCTTAAACTCAATGTTGATTCTGATTCCGCAGAACTGGGTTGGGTGTGAAAAAGTATTTGTTGTTAACATTCTTTTTTCATTCGATTTTTCCAGTTATGAGTCCTTTTTTAAAGCTGATTGTTTTGTGTTCATTTTGTTTAGTTCATTTTTCGTAACAGATTTAATGTTTAGTATAGAGCTTAGAAAAAATTTCCAGCGTGAGATAGGCAAGAAGTAAGGCATGTAGCAACATCAGCACAACAAAGGGCACTCCTTTAAAAGCAAGGAAGGGTAAAAATATTTTAAGTCAAGTGATAGCAATTGCTGTATGAGTCATACGATTTTTGACTCAAGCACTGGCAATGCCGGTCCATGCTGCTAGTGTATATATATATATATATATATATATATATATATATATATATATATATATGCATTTAAGCTTGAAATTATTTATACCTGTGCAATATTTGGGATTTTAAAAAATATTTTCCTTAAAGGATTTTTTCTAACCCAAATTCACATATAAACAAAGAAGTTATACACTTGTAATATGCAAAAAACAACTCAGAATTTCATTGAAGTATTATTTACAATTTGCACACAAAAGAGATGTTCATAATTATTTATAACTATATCTTAATAATAATTTGTAAACTTTTATGAGATATCACAGTCTGTAACCAGTTTTCATCACCAGTTTCCAACAAGTATCAATAGATTTTTTCCCCGCTTAATTTTTGCTATGGTCTCCAGATCCTTCAGACTAAAAGACTTCCTTACCATTACACATGTCTTCAGCACTTTCCACAAATACTCAAGATACATTAGTTTAGATTCTCTAAAATATTGACATCATTATCCGTGAACCATTTCTTGGCCGAATTTAGCACTTTTTTTTATCATTATTGTCTAGTTTAAAGGTTCATTGATGTTCCTGTCCAAGATTTTCAGAGACTGTCTGTTTTTGTCCCAAAATTTGTATATAATGTTCTTTCTTCATATTCTCATACACTTTAACCAGGCTACCAGTCCCACTGACTGAAAAAAAATCTCCTGAACATAACATTACTGCCAACATGGATGACATTTAAGAACAAAATTCTTTGGGTCAAAAGCTTTACTTTTTTTTCCAAACAACAGCAACATTCCTATGCTCTAAAAGTTAATTTTTTGTTGTATATGATCACTAGGAGCATGAATACTTGTTAAGATGGTACTTAGTAAAAACTAAATGAGTTTCTTTGTGCCTAGTTTGAAGCACTGGTGGCTTCCTTTGTCATTTTTCATGGAATTCAGCCTTATATAAAGTTTACTAGAGTATCTATTGAAATATTCCATATTGGACTCATTCAAACTGGATGAAATATCATTGATGATGATCCTTGGATTACTCTTGATATCTTTGAAGACATTTTATGGTGAGATGATTCATTCGATTCTTTACTTGTCCTTTTGAAGTTTTTTCATAGTGTGGAATTTCTTGATAATGCTTTTGAACTGACATTGGAAATTATTTGGATATGACTTTGTAGCCTTTCAGTTCATTGTAAACAGCCATAATCTTTAACATAAAGTCCTCACAAATTGTTTTTAATCTTAACCACGGAAACTGATTTCCTTCTGATGAGAAATAAACATTGCAATGGTACCCAATCCAAAAGTAGATGATACTTCACTACTAAACTAATCTTGTTCACAGTCATTGTAAATACATTGTAAACCAACATTTGTTTCATTATCCTAAACAAATTGGATTACATCAAAAAACTTGACCACATACTCCATGATTACATAAAGTTTAAAAAAACTTAACAAGAACCTGACCAACCAACTAAAATCAAAGCTTAATAAATTCATTACAGCTAATAATGCCGAACAGAACTCTTTAAAACACCCTAAACTAATCCCAAACATATTAATCTCCTATATCATAATCAAATGCATACTAATTATAAACAAGATGAAAATATACTAAAAAAATTGGTAAATACTAATATATCTACAACAAATTCTAGCTAAAAAATTAATTTATTCATATACTACACTAAATCCAGTATATCCAACTCAGTTATTCACAATGATTCTCTTCCCCACACCCGTTAGAGATTTGTAAAAAACCAGCATAGTTTACAAATTCAAGTGCCCTCTGGAAGATTGTATCTCCAATGGATTAAATAATATTTATGTTAGTCACACCACAAACTCACTTTCACAACACTTCACTCTACATTTGAATGATAATTCTAACATTTTTAGGCATTTAAAACAACATGCCTGGCCGCATACACAATTCCGCAAAATCCTTGTTGAAAACACAACTATACTTAAACATGAAAACAAAAACTAAAAATTCTTGAATCTATATACATAAAACAGTTGAAACCTAACCTGAACAAAATAAACTATGAAAACTCCGCAAATATACTCAGATGCCTATAATTGATAACAGAAGCCATTGGTTTATACCAACGGCTTCCCATACTTAACACTTCTTGTTTTCACTCACACGTGGTCATGTGTGATGTCATGGTCCATGGTGCAATTTTTGCTTCCAGTGTCTCATATGCACAAGTTTGTCGTTACTTGGAAATCTTCCATGCAAACAAAAACAGACTATCATTGTTGCTATGCCCATGTATTGTTTAATTTATTGTAATGTAATTGTCATCTTTGATGATGGCTTACGTAAACCGAAAGCTTAGATAGGATTAAAAAAACATGTATCAATATGGTGATTTTCTTTCGTCTTTCAATGATAATTTTATTAAGCAATATGAAAGGAATTTGCTTAAAATAAATAGACCAAACTTGTCTATATTATTTAATGAAACATGCATCAATATATATATATATATATAGAGAGAGAGAGAGAGTACACAACCCCGACCCCATCCAAGTTTACAATTGGTGTAAGAACATTTTACTCTTATTATATCCTGGGCTTTAGTAATGGGGGAATGTTTTTTTTTCCAAGTAATCACTACTCCACTTTCATTGCTGTCTACAGTTATACTATTCCATGCCAGAGACAAGATATTTAATCTGAAGATTGCTCACAATTGAGATTCAACCTTTTTCCCAAGGGCTTTTCTGTTAAGACAACATAAACAGTCTGTCAAAATTGAATTCAAATTCTCTTTGCTGTTTCTGTTTTTCCATGCTGATAACCATTATACTGCTAAAACCTACACATACACACACACACACATATATATATATATATATATATATATATATATATATATATATATATATATATAAGCAGGGTTTATTAAAAACTGCAGGCAAAGTTTGATTTGTTTATTTTTTAGTGTATTTTCTCTTGTTTTCATAGAAGATTATGCATATTTGGTTCCAGAATGTCTAAAAACTGTAAATCTATGTTCAAGTGCTTTCAACTATCATAGGTCATTTTCAAGAATGGAATCATGTTTTGTTTTTTTGATATTCAAGAAAACTTTATTTTTTCAATCATGCCATTTGGTGTTTTTTATAAACAAAGGTTATTCCAGTATTCTCATCTTTTTCATATTGTATTGAAAGTATAGTAATTGAAGTTAAATCTTTTTGTCAATAACCCATTAATTCTTTTGAAATACAATGTGGCTTTGAGTACAGTTAGGTATTGGGTAATGTATTTCTGCAGTGGCAGCACTGATGTTTGTGTAAAAATAAAAATGAGTTGCCTCCATTGATGCAATTCTTTATGTAGACTAATATATATATATATATATATATATATATATATATACACATTGGATGCTGAAAAGTTCGCATTCCACTAAGAAGGAATTCTGATGTTTGGTCAGATTTTGGGAACTGGGTTGAGCCAACAATGTTTCAGCAACTAGTGTGTGTGTGGGAAAATCATAAAGACAGCCCCAGCATATGGCACCCTAGGGAAGTGGCTCAGAACTATACTGTGGATTGATCTAAGTCTTGTGAGTGAAATTGTGGAGATGGAATTGTTCAGAACTTGTCAATGTTTGTACTAGCACAAAGTCATCATGGCCAAGGATTTCGGTGTACTGGCCTTGTTCAAAACTGTTGAGCATACCAGATTATGCACTCTCCAAGAAACTGTAACTGAAGTCTCTGCTCAGTAATGTTGCTGTATAAACCATGGTTTGGCTCTGTGGGAGTTACTGAAAGATTGAATTCTATACAATCGTGAGGTAAACTATCTTGTTAACCATTACTCAACATTAGACTATTTTCTCATTTAATTTGTAGCACTTTATTTTTCTGCTAAGTTTCAGCAGATCAATTCATAATTTGCAATCAAGTTTTCTTAAAAAAACAGGATATCATGATTCAGATCTGTCACCTTTTCAGACATTAGATTTAGAAAACTCTCTCTTGGTTATTGATTTTATATTATATAGCTATCCATTACTTTTATATTAATTGCTATCTACTGGCTTATATATTAATCAATGTTGTCAGTCTTAAAATATTCATATATTTAGTATAAAAACAATTTTCAGTATATTTTTATATATGCATTTATAAACACAAAGAACAAATAATTTACATATCTTAATTCAAAATTTAATCTGTCAGGCAAATACATATATTTTACTAAGCTCAGCTTAGTCTGGCACAAGGCCACAGTAATTGATCATCTCTGAAGATTAAACTTACTTGCAATGGTTTGTGAGTAGCTTTGTTACCATCACTCTCTGGCAAAAACTCTTAGATATTTATTAAGCTTGCTTTAGTCTAACACAAGGCTATAAAAGTTAGGCATCATTGATAATCAATTTACTTGAGGTGGCTTGTGAGATCAGCTTTGTGATGTGCTCTTTTTAGTAGGTACTCTTAGATCTTATCTCAGTTTAATCTGACACAAGGCTACAGTAGATGATCATCTAGTCAAGGCCAAATTCAAGAGCACTGGCTTGTGTGTATGAGTCCAAGTTCAATTAAGAGCCAGGATTTTGAGGCTGAATTTCAAGGTAGGCAAACAAATTTTTTTCATTAGTGAAAAAAATGCTCACACTCTTATCATCCTATTTTTTCCTATCTGAACTTGTGCCTTACTCAGCTAAGTGAATATTAAGAAAACTAGAAAATTATAATGAGAACTGAAGCCATAAAAATACCTAATCCCACCATTTTTTTAATCTTCTTACCTTCTTATAAATTCTTTGTTACAGAAAATTAAAGGATGTATAAAACAAAAATCCACACAGTTTTCATAGTGGGACCAGATGTATTCATACTCTCGATTAAAACTATTACAACAATAAAAAAAAACAAAGTCTTTGCTTTTAATATCTTTAGTCTCCAAGTAAAAAAATGTTCTTACTACCAAGGTAACCTCTGTTAAATATTTAATGGTTTTTAACACAAATGTTGGAATTTGTTATATTTTTAGGAAACAATACATATCAATGTAGACAAATCCTTATTTTTTTAAATAAAGTATTTTATCTATGACAGAACCAATTGTAGATAATTTGTATACAATACGTATAATTCATTTTTCAATCAAGTTCTAACAGAAATTAATATTAATGATATTTATTGTTGAATATTTGCATATATATCATAAAAAATGATGTTTGTAGATAAAAAAACATTTCTGTTGTAAGCTTTTTTTAATTTTCTTATCAGTCAAAAGTTATGTATTTTTTTGTTTTATTGAATGTTTACATATTTCCTCGTCCACTTAAAAATTATCATGATTTACATTTTCCTTTTAATGAAAACATTACAAGGGTAAGTTTAGAATTTTCCATGATTGTCTGATTAGAATCATATTCTGAAGGGATGGGTGACTTTTCTATTGTGATACTAAGCTGACACCTCCACCCCTGCTCTATTATCACACATGAATTCTCCTTTGACTCCTACAAACCCCTTCTGCTTACCTTGCCTCTTACTAATTGTTCCCTGCCCCTTTCCCCCTACTCACTTCCACTAATGGCAACTGGAGATAAATAAAAGATTGTTTTAATCGTTTGACTGTCTTGTCCTTAATCCACCATAATTGGTGATGCCGATAACATTTAGCTTTGCATAATTCATGCCCCAAATTCCTTCCATGCATTCATCCTTGGATGATAAATTATTATCATTCAATTACAAATATCTCTCTCATCATCATTCTTTTTAATTTTTAGTTTTGTGTCTCTACTTCAGTGGTTTTCAACCTTTTTGCTGGAGTGTAACCACAAGGAAACATTCCAGTGGCTTGAGGAACCCCTGCAATAAATTAATTGTCTTATGCAAAAAAAAAAAAGCTTTCAATTATTAAAATAAATTAAAAATACTCATCTTCAGATTTATTTACAAAAAAAACAAAGACAAACTGTAAAAATATTGTATACGTACATATGCAATTTTAATCTTGCTTCTACGGTTATTACACATGTATTAAAAAACTTCAGTTTAAATGGATTACATTTATTTTCATTAAAAATTCAATGAGAAACTTGAACCTGATGTTTCTTGCACAAATCTTTAATATTGGGTTGTGTTTTTGACAGGCACACACGAAGTTCATCTTCTGCACATATCTGCACAGGAGAATTAAAAATTACTGTCAATCATAGTACTTGTGTAACTTCTTGTGGAACCCCTGAGCTTTAATGGCGGAAAGTTAGGGTTCTGCAGAACCCTGGTTGAAAACCACTGCTCTTCTTGGTAAATGTTGCTGGTATTTTTTCAGTCAACAAAAGGTCTGTTTATTGAATGATTTCTCTTATCAATTCAATTCTGCCATTAATGTCTAAGACATTAATGGCATAATTGAATTGAGAAAAGGTATCAGTTACTATATTCCACTTTTCATTTAAATACTTTTCAGTTCAAGCTGTATTTGGCTACACATATTTGCAAAAAATATGGCCAAATATGCAAGGTTCTCTGAAAAATGTTTGCTTGATTTTTACTCATGAGCTATTTTGGACATTGATATATTTATGCTGGTCAAAATTGCCAACTCCACCCCACTCCCTACAAGCATTTGACCAAATCAACTGAATTATCTCATATTGTAGATATATATATATATATTTTTTTGTTTTTAGTTTGTTTCATTCAATTTTAAACTATTTATATAAAAAATATAAACTTACTGAAAAGTGAAAACATTTACTAAATTATGCCAAATTTTGATAAAATTTACAGTCCTCTACAAAATAGTGTAAATCACACCTGAACATTTTCAGCAATTTTTTTTCCTTTTATGTTTTCTTTTATTTCAGTAGTTTCAGTTTTTTCTCCTTTCTCCTTTTTTTTATTTTTAGTGCAGAGTTTCTTCTACAGACATTATTTTTCTTCTATAATCTTTCTTTTGGTTGGAGTTCTTATATATTTTTAATTTTGGTGTTTTTTTCTCCTATCATCTTTGGTATTTATTTTCTTTTTTACTTGCTCTTTTTTATTCTGCAGATCTTGTCTTTCTTTCTGCCATTTTTGTTTACAGATACTGCAGGGATACAACATATGTGTGTTGTACTTGCAAACCAGCACAATTGGTTTTAACAATGTTACTGTCATAAACAACTACAATCTTAAAAGTTTAATTAGTAACCAAAAGATTTTTACCCCTTTTTTTTAAAGACAAAGAATCTTAAGCTGGTTATTGAAAGATACAGCTGCATATAAATATAATATGTGATATGTTTCCAGCATTAAAAATACAGTTTTCAATTGTATATTCAGTATTTAGTTTTCAAAAAAGAGCCTGAACATTTGCACACACTGACACACATTGCTAAACATACTTTCTTAATATGATCATTAATTTTTAGTGAAGCATTGTAAATCATTTTTAGTAGTATTTCTCTTTAGTTGTCTTTTATCATTACTCAGCCTGAATTGTTTACTAATTGCTGTAGACTGACAGCTTGATAGTTGGATGAAAAGTTGTGGGAAAATGAAATAAAACCAATAAATAAAATAATAATAAAAAAGAAAAGAAAAATGAAATTCATTTTCCAATGATGCAATTAATAAAGGAACCAGAAAAGGTTTTTGCTCACCTGCTCAATTTTATGGCTCATTTCTGGAAAGGACAGAATCTTTCTTTTTCTACTTTCCTACAACATCATTTGGATGTGCCCTGTAGCCCTATTCATGAAGTGAATTGGTCATTGCAACTCAGCAAAGCAAAGCTGACATGAGCGTGACCATTTTAACCATTGTTATCCTAACTTACCTTAATTTACTTCTGAACTAAAAAAGAAAATGGACATGCCCAAGAGATAGTGAGAACTTTGTTTCACTACAGTCACCATAAAAGAATAAACAGTCCATAGTAGAAAACCAAGTTTTTGTTTACTTCTATCTTTGTTTATCATATGTGAACATGCACACACCTAAAATACACACAACATGCAGCCTTTCAAATTCCATAAAGCAACTAAAATTAAGATGATACATTAGTCAAAAATGCACCATGGTTACTTGTACATTTTCCACAATTTCCTGTTCTTGTTAATATCTATTAAACTTTTTCTGGTACAGGACTACAGTAGTGAGGCATTCTGTTGCTTTATCTGGTACAGGAAAACAGTTGTTCATCACCTGGTGTGGCTCAGACTCACTCCACTAACAATGGATGACAGGCATCTTGAAGTAGTTATTTACTAAGCTTAGCTTAATCTAACACAAGGATTACAGAAATGGTGTACTTAGTGAGGATTAAACTCCCTGCACTAGTGAATTAGTCTTTGAGATTACCTTTTTAAGCCTCCCTCTATAGCTGACTCCAAACATTTTATTCTTGTTTATGACTTTTTATGCATGACACTATTATTTTTTATTAGAATTTGTATTTGCTCAGAAGAGGTACAATTTTGGGATTAAGTCTGTACTTTGCCATTCAAATCATACCTTGTGATTATTAATTAGGATTTTGGTGATATGTCATTGAAAATACTGTTTTTTTTTTTTTGTTTTTTTTTTTTGTTTTTTTGTTGAATCCTTAATATTTAAACTTCTAATTATATGACTTGGCTTTTTAGGAATGTCAAATACTGTCAGCAAAATAACCCTGCTTCTCTCCTGATATTTGAGCTTGCACAGCAGAACCAGAACTTGAAACTTAATTATATCCAAATACATCAAATTGATATTGGTGTGAATTTACAACTTTGTATACTAACACAACAATGAAAGTAATGTGATACACAGTGGGAGAAAATTAGAGTGACTTCGCTTTTGTGATTTGTACAGTAATATTTGAGTAGGAACTGCTTTTTTCTTTTTGCAAAAAATCTCCATTTTTATATCTGTTTGTTGTCTTCTATTTTTAGGGCCTGCCTCTTAAAATATAAAAAATAACTTTTTGTTTAACTTGATACAACAAATGGGTTTTATTGCATTTAGCATAATACAAATTTTAATAGTTTTATTATTATAGTTCATAAATTTTTCTTATAGATGCATAAAGAAAATAACATTATCCTACACTGATGTGCCCTTCACTTATATATGCATGTATATGAACATATATTCATATCTGTGTGTGTGTGTGTGTGTATGTAACATCTGTTCATTTTGAATATCTTGAAACTCAGTTGAATAGCTTTGTAACTGATTTGTGTGTGTGTGTAAAGTATATTTAGGCAGCAAGTAACCATCCAAGGAAATTTGATTAAAATCAACCAATAAGCTCTGTTTGCTGAATTTTTAATTGCATTTTTCCAATGTTCAAATAATATGTAGTATATTGCAATTAAAATTGTGGATAAACTGCTGAAGGTTCATGTTTGTTCTATCGTTTTGTTCAAGTACTTTCGACTGTCTGTCATTTTCAAGAACCATGTGGTGTCTGTGTGGTAGGCAAGAGTCTGTTGTTTACATCCAGGTATTCCTTAGAAAGTTTAATATAGTCCCTGGTACACACATACATATATCTCTACATTACAAAAATAAATTTAAAAATCTTGTAAGAAATGTAGAAAAGTATCATGAAGCAGCTTTTATGAAATTTCTGACATCCTTTGAAAACTGAGCTAGTACAATTTCATCATCACAAAGAAGACCCTAAGTTTTCTCCAGTCCTTATGAACAGCTTTACTTGCAATAAGGCTCATTATATTGAACCTCAATTGGGATTCAAGCTTGCATTAGACCTCAAATGGAACTCATGGATGCATAACTGAAGATGCTGGAAAAATAGTCAGCTTCTTGTACTGCTTCAGAAAGTACCTATTTTCTCCTGACATGTTCTGTCTTTACAGAAGTCAAATCAAACCAACTTTGGACAGTTTATCCATAATTTCAAAGTTTCAAAAAATTAAAAAAAAAATATAATAGAAAATTAAACAGACAAACCTTGTCAGTTCTTTTTGATCAAACTAGTTTGGATAAATACTTACTGCCTAAATATATTAATGTGTCCAAATAATGTAGAATTTGTCCAGTTTTACTTAAATTATGTATAATATAAAAATTATTGAAATAGTGATTTTTCTCTTTGTTCTTTGAATTATTTTAATATTAAATTCACAATATCCAATTGTCTACACAATGGCTGGGGCAATTCATGTGTAGCAGAACCTGAATCTGTGCAAATAGTCAATTGAAGAACTTCAGTTATTTATAAATTATTTATTTATTGTTTTATTTGTAAGTATTTTTTCAAAAAGATTATACATATATATATGTTTCCTCACTGGTAGCACAACTCTTAGTTTCATGCACAAGGCAATCATCAGGTGTTTCAATCAGCACGTCAGAGTTGTGCTACTCGTGAGGGAAAAATATGTATATTTATTATTAATATAAATTATAGCTCTATTATTATACATCAATCACTATTTTATTAGCATCAGCATTCAATGTGTGATATTTTACATTCATATATATATATATATATTCCCAAAAAAAATTTCGCTTGAAGATGGAACAGAGCCTATTTTAACTCAAGTTAATTCAAATATTATTTTGAAGTTTTCGGCTCTTGTTTTGAAACATGAGACCTCTTATGTAGCGAGTTGGAATCATATTTTTAAATAAATAATTATATTTATGCTCTTCTTTCGTATCGAGCACTATTTTTTAAAAATAATAACAAAAATACTAAGGAACTTTGGATTATTTACCAAACCAGTTTCTTTCCTATTTTCTACAATATTTTCACACACACACACATATATATATATATATATATATATATATATAAAATCATGTATGTTAATATCTATACATTAATATTTGTTCATACCTCTGTGGTATTATGCCTTGTTTTATTAAACATGATATGAATGCTTGTAATCAAAAGTGTTGTCCTTTCATTGCCTTGAGTATGTTGTGTACACAAGGAAAGTAAACAATTGATTTCTTAACTTTCACTTAGCAACAGTAGTAGTGGAAAAGAATGAATAAGAAAGAAACTGATTTACATATATTTGATAGTTACAACATATGTTTTGTTCAATGGTTTGTTAATAGAGAATTTAAAAGACATATACTTGTATGTGGAAGTGCCTGCAGCAGTTTCTTAGGACATTTTTGTTGTGAGGTTGACTGGCTCTGCTTATTCTCCTGTAAACATTATATTGATAGTTCTAAACATTTTTTAATGTGCAAAGCTTGGATTACTCTAGATTCTAAAATTTTATTGAAATTAATCTAACTTGTGCTGCATTTTAATCTTTAAGGTTTTCTAAAAGGTGTACAAATACCCTTGCAAAAGGTATGAATCTGCAACTTACCCCCCAGTTATGGGTTAATTAGTAAGATTTGAATCTCTAAAACATTATCTCCACCAAAACACCCAAAACAAAACAAAAAAAATAAATTAAAATTGTGTACAAAATATTTAGATTTTGTAACCAAATAACCCATACAAGTGTTGATATGCCACTAAACAGAGTAGTGGTTTGCAGGAAGAAGCTGTCAAAGTGGAACTTACTCCTCACCAATGGAATATGTAGGGCATGTTGATGATTTGCTACTATATAAGTGGCATGGAATGTCCTTGTTGTAGAAGTTTGAATTGGCAAGACCAGGGAATGTAGTTTGTCCAAGCACTTTCTGTGGAAGTAGAGATAGTGCAGCAACAGGCTTACTACATCACCCACCTGTGATTTGGTGATAAGTCTGTTTTTATTTGACTTGTAACATCCATATACCTGGGCAAGCTGAACATTAACACCATTACAAGTACATTTTTTTAATTTTTTTACAAGGAGAAAAATTGAAATTGTAGAATAATGCCTGCTCATTCATTTTTCTGATGTTGTGATCAAACACCATAACAGAAAGAATTAATAATCCAATTCTCAAAAATGTTACTCCACTGAAGAAATTTAATATTTAAGTTTTTTAATTTCATTTTATTTATTATTTCCCATTTTATACATATGTATGTATGTGTATGTATGTATGTATGTATGTATGTGTGTGTGTATATCTGTGTGTATATGTGTGTGTGTGTATATATGTGTAAAATGTGTGTGTATATATGTGTATATGTATAAAATGTGTGTGTATATATGTGTATATGTATAAAATGTGTGTGTATATATGTGTATATGTATAAAATGTGTGTGTATATATGTGTATATGTATAAAATGTGTGTGTATATATGTGTATATGTATAAAATGTGTGTGTATATGTGTATATGCATAAAATGTGTGTGTGTATATGTGTATATGCATAAAATGTGTGTATATATATGTGTATATGCATAAAATGTGTGTATATATATGTGTATATGCATAAAATGTGTGTATATATATGTATATATGTGTATAAAATGCGTGTATATATGTGTATAAAATGTGTGTATATATGTGTATAAAATGTGTGTATATATATGTATAAAATGTGTGTGTATATATGTATATGTATAAAATGTGTGTGTGTATATATATATATATATATGTGTGTGTGCTGGTTTATATTTTAAGTAGGCATAATATGCATAGATGCATCAATAAAGCAGCAGCTCAAAAATTAAGTCCTTTATTTCCCGAATGAATGATTTCAAAAGATGTTTGAATTTATCTGGTGAGACATGAGAAACGTTAAGTAAATGAATGGATGAACAGATTGATTAATCTATTAAAATTCCATGAAATTGTTGGTAGCACATTGTGTGTAGTTTTTAAGAAATATTTTTCTGTGAACCAATTATGAAAGAATTATTGGTGTAAGTTGCTTTAATAACATCATGACTTCAAGGGCATTTTTCATTATTTTAAAAGTAGCTCAAGCTAGCATATTTTTAGATGGCATTAAAACCCTCATTTTTCTTGTTGAAACGGATTGGGTTTGATGTCGTCAGAATATTTTTTCTTGTCTACCTTAGCTTTTATTCAGAAGTATAAGAGTGTCTCTTTTTCAACCATACATGTATAGGATAGTGAAGGAATATATTACATTTGATATTTCTAGAAATTAGTCACATGACTAACACATAAGATCTTTCAAATGTTGTTGTTTTTGGTGATCTTTTGGTTAAATCTTAAGCTTTGCTTGCAAGAACAAATGTTGTTTACTACATCATAAAATTCATTCTGATAATTTATGATAGATTGAAATCAACAAGAATTTATGATCATGGCAGCCTTTACCATCTCTCTGTTTAAAATTGTCTTCAAGGAAGAAAAATCTAAAAATAAAGCATTACTTCTTTCTAAAAGTTCCTTTTATTTTATTGAGATAAAATCTGCATGTGAATTTTACTTTACTTTTTCAGATTATAAATCATTGAGGAACAACTTCATTTCCAACATATCTAAAATCAATAAGGAGTAAGAGTATGAGTGGAAGGATATATAACAGTAGGAAGAACAGTAGTAAGAGTAGATGTGGGAGTAATCACAATAACAATGGTAGGAGGGTTTGTAAAAATGAGACAAAAATAACATTTTATGTTGGAATACAAAACTATTTCTTAAAATTAGGCAATTTAAAAATATAACAGAATTATCCTTCAATATCTGACAAATCGATATCAATATGAAATATTAGGTTGGTGCAAAAATAATGACGCAATAATGTCGTTTTTTGACGTATTTTTAACGTTAAAAAACGACATTATTACGTCATTATTTTTGCACCAACATAATATTATCCCTTAGAATTTGAATTATTAAAGTTAATTTAGAAAAATTTACTTAAAATCGAATGAGATTTTATAATATATAATAGCCCTATTTAGTTAATAATGCATGTCTGAATTCCTGAGCATTGACAGTCTCTTTCTTCAATGCATTAAATACAAATTTAATGAGAAAATTTGTTTAAATTTGAGGTAAAAATTACATTTTCTAATTAAATCAATAATTTTTTTCTACTACCTAAAAGTTTATTGGTGGAGGAAATGACTGAAACCCAGTAAGAGAGTGATGGAGTAGTATAAAAGTCAATGGCCACTTATGCAAAGCTACAGTTTTCTTATATATACCCAGTTTAAATGCATTTGTCTTTAAAATACAATTTTAATTTGTTGCCATATCTAAAATCAAAAGAGAGTATGATCACAAAGATATGCTATACAATCTTCAAGCAGACATGCAAATTTTGTATATTTGCATGACAAATATATATGGCTTCTATATTAGTATATCCCAAATTATTCAAACACTAGAATTTCTTTGTAGAGTTGCTGCTTTGGCTGATCATTTCTTCAGCCCACCTCAGATGTAATCCATGAGAACAAAAGAAACCTCTTTTCCCCTGGGAAACTTGTAATTGGCAGCACCTCTATACAGTAGAGATTTGAGCGTCCAAACAATGTTAGAGGTATTTACTCAATCTATGCCAGTTGATATTAATTTTGCTTTTTAAGAAAATAAAAAGCAGGGATATCAACTGAAAAATGAAAACCCACTAAAAATAATAATTATAGTAATAAGAAATAACATCAGATGAAAGAAAAATCCATTTAAAAAAAATGTGTTTATGTTTTGGGTACGAAAATTAAGCTAGCAGATATAGATTTAACAAAATGTCTCAACAAGACCTGTGCATTCCTTAAAATGGATAATTAACTTTTGCTTTACCCAGATTGTCTCCCATGGCCAAATTGGTAATGACACCCATTGATAATAGGAGTGATTTTCCTGATAGAAAAGAGGGGATACATGTTCAATTACTGTCAGGAGGAGGCACATTTTTCTTTAGAAGAACTTCTTGATCTAGGCTGATTGTTATTAATTTCAATATTTAAGAAAATAAGAAACAGGAATATCAACTCAAACACATGTATTCATTAAAAATAATGTTTATACACACACTGTGACTGTAATTTCAAAACCTAAATGGAGGACATGTCAGTGAGAATTTGTTTTGTGCTGATATATATAATCTCTATCCATAAAAGGCAGGATGTGTGTGCGTGTGTAACGAATGCACGGCTGCAATTTTTGACGGATTTGCACCAAAATTTACATGCACATGCTCCAAGTTAGGGGGAAGGCCAAGACCGACCTTGCATTTCCCAACTCCCATCAATAATGGAAATAATCAATTTTTTCATGTAGTTTGTGGCCATTTTCTACTGGCCGGAGTGAGAGCCTATAGCTGGCTGCCACAAATAGGCAGGAAGATTGTATTGGCCAGCATGAGAGCCAACAGCTGACTGACATGAATGTTAACTAGCATGCTAGCATGCAAAAAAAATCAATAGCTGCATTCAGCACAAGTGGGAAAAATTTAAATCTGCATAGCACTTTACTCCAATTGGCTCATTTGCTTGCTTAAACTCCACGTTGATTCTGATTCCGCAGAACTGGGTTGGGTGTGAAAAAATATTTGTTGTTAACATTCTTTTTGCATTCGGTTTTTCCAGTTACAAGTCCTTTTTTAAAGCTGATCGTTTTGTGTTCATTTTGTTTAGTTCTTTTTTCGTAACAGATTTAATGTTTAGTATAGAGCTTAGAAAAAATTCGCAGTGTGAGATAGGCAAGAAGTAAGGCATGTAGCAACGGCCAAGGAGGGGCAAAAATATTTTAAGTCAAGTGATAGCGATTGCTGTATGAGTCATACAATTTTTGAATCAAGCACGGGCAACACCGGGCCATGCTGCTAGTTATTAGAATAAGTTTCTAAGATATTTGTTTAATAAATCCTACTCATGATATCATAACTTATATTAACAGCTAGCATTTAAATAACATAATGCATTTCTCAGTCCTGGATATGATGATAAACTACATCTAGCAGCAAGGCCTCTGATTAAGAGATTGGAAATTTTGAGGAGTGTGAAACCACCTCTTAATTGCTGTTGTTCCCAGGTCCACCCTGACCCAGAGTAGTAACACCTGTTAGGGTCCCAGCTATGGGTAAATAATGAACCCCCAAGCAAAAAAAAAAAAACACTATGAAAGTATATAAATACATTTTATAGAAAAATAACCTACAATACATTTTATCTGTAGCTGAAGACATACAATTGCATTCAAAATATACTTAGTTGAAGCCATAAAATTGTTCAAAATGTTTAGATTTCAGCATTAAATAACTCCTAGCGGTTGATATACCACTAAACAAAATCAACCAAGCAACCAACACAAAAGAACACTTTCATGACACTAATCTATATAATATCTTACAATCTCTTAAAGAACTCAAAATATATTCCAAAATATAACTTCAACAAAACTACAATATAAAACGCACATTACCACCTCTAGTAATTATGTCCACACAAACATGTATATGCACAAAAGCTGAGTATCATCTACCATGTATTCAATTGTGAAAGCAGAATAACATATATGATATTTTTATGTCAAAGCACCTAAGAAAATTAAATTTTGGTGTTAAATGTCTCATAAGGATATGCCATTAAACAAATCAAATCATATACTGTATTTCTCTATTAAAATAATTTACAGTTAACCCTTATATATGATTTCAGTAAGGTCATCTGTGCCATTACATATATATAATTATCAGTATGAAAGTTTTGATGTACTTGTTTTATAAATCCTGCTCAAAATATTATGGGTTGTCTAAACAGTTCATGTATAAATAAAGATCATTTGTTAAAGAAAAACCATGGACATCTTTTCAGGATTGAACAAGATTTTAAAATATGGAATTTATAAGAGGGCATGCTTAGGAATTTTTGTAACGGTTAAAGTTCTATGTATGGTTGTAATTTCTTGTTATGTAGGTTGAATTGTTGACATAATAATTGACTAGTTGGTAACAAGACGGAAAGAAAGCTAATATTTAATTATGTACATGTACTGTGGTGATGATAAAGGAGAAGTGTTATAATTTACTTAATATATAGGACTTATATTAAACATCTATTTCTAATGATGTTGAACATAAAAATTTTGACAAAATATAGCAATTGTTTTGGCCTCTTAAATTACAAAATTTAAAATATTTAAATACTCTTAATCCATTTTATTGAGCACAAATTATTTGATTATATAAAATGTTATGCTAAATCATTTTTTTCAATTTTTTTTCAAATAAATTCCTATTTTTCACAGAATTTGAATAAACAAAAGCAAATTTTTATTCAGTTGAGTGATAAATATTAGAAAAAAAATGAAAATATCTTGTCTAGAATATAGGATTTTTATCATTAGTAATCCAATTTAGATAATAGATTTAACAGTGATTTTTTTTTCCTTTGCTTTTAATGATAGGCCTTAATTCTATTTTTGGTCTATATCTTTAATATTTATCTGCAGATAACTAAGCCCTCACCACAAATAACCACCTGTGAATGGGTAATTAACCATCATACAGAATTCATTTACTACAGTTATTTTGTTTCAATAATGGATTATTCTTAGTGTAGATCAAATCATCTCTGCAAAAATTCATTTCTTAACATTCTCAGGACAAATAAACCTCAATCAGTTCCTTTCTTTTTCATTTACTCCTTCCTACATTCATTTTTTCTTTATTCCTTCCCACATTCATTTTTTCTTTATTCCTTCCCACATTCATTTTTTCTTTATTCCTTCCCACATTAATTTTTTCTTTATTCCTTCCCACAT
>OZ010576.1:53092135-53184635 GCA_963932145.1 Acanthosepion lycidas
ATAAACTTGAGTTATGGTTCAAATCCAAGTAACCAGAAATTCTTTTCTATGTTGTGCAAACAGAGAACAGTAAATAAATATGAGGTTACGTTAAAATGTTCTCGGACAGACCTCATTTCAAACTCTGACAAAACATCAGAATTAATTTTGCAATCACTTCATGGTCAGACTGAGAACTTTTCAGCAAATTCCAATTTAGTAAGCCAAACAGTATTATGAAACAAGGAAATTGGTAGATACAACACATCTCTGGAATAAACTAAACTTTTTCAGATTGAAAGATGAAGATAACTCCAAAAGAACAAAATTGGCCATTCTTAACCAGTGGGTAATCATTACTTCTATATAATTGTCTTTCCAGTTTTATTATTGAAATATTAAAAAAATGAATCCTGTTCACAGGAAATTGTTTTCATAAAATATGCTTTTAAACAATAGTTGACATCATAATAAGTCATATGTTGTTGTGTCTAATTTAGTATGAGAAAATAGGTGAAATTAGATGCTTAAGGAAGTAATCTCATTGTAATTTTCTCTTTGAGTAAAACAAATATATACTGCTGTATGTATACACATGTAAATAAATATTTATTTAAAAATGCTTATAATGTTTTTCTCTTTTTTTTATAATTGTAGATTTTCTGATAAGGATGATATTCTTTTTATATTTTTTATTTTTTATGAAAAGTAAACAAAAAGAGAAAAGAAAGATATCTTGTTTAATTTTCAGACAAGTTCTACATGTCTTGAACTCTGATTCACAAGCCTTTTCCTATTTTGTATTGCTTTGATTATCAATGCCATATTAACTGTTTTAATTTACTTTCTAATCTTTTGTCTATTGACTTTCACTGTGTATAATTTCTAAATGTCAAAGAACAGTGAAACTGAATAGTTTTGTTTTTTTTTCACTAAGAAGAGTTGTCAGTTTTTTGAAAATATAAGATAATGTATTTTTTATCATGTTTTAATCAGCAGATGTACATATGAAGAGGTGTTAAAAAGGTCTCAGGGCAAACCATTTCCCAAAATCTAACCAAATTATCAAACATTGGAATTTTCTCTTAATTCTTTGCAAAATTATGATGGTGATAATGTGTTTTATTCAAGTTTTTACTCAAATAAAACATATTAATTCAATGTCAGATTTTTTTCAATTTTGGAATATAATATCAATACATTTAAATGATAAAGAAAAAGAATAGTATATTCAGAATTATAAACAGCATTTTGTTATCATTTAGCCAGATATTCCAAGCTTTATTTTAAGTTTGGTGCTATTGATGTTGGTTTCATAAAACCCCCAAACCCTTTTCATATTTATAGACATGAGAAAGACTGTAGAATGGACAGGCCAAAATGCTGTGAAAACAACAGGAAAAAGGAATTCAATGGTCTGAGGAAAGCTTTGTGTGATTTATTTATTTACTAATACACAAAGGGTGGTGAAAATTTCTAGGCTTCTATTTTTGTTTTGTTTTTTAATTTATTTTTTGTATTTTAGCATGTTATTGGTGTCGTTTTTCTTTTTCTGGACTGCTTCTCTTGACTGTTAATATTGACATTAATTAAGTCGTCCTTGGTGTGACCTCGTTTTTAACAACACCTTCAATTTGTTTTATGATTGTTTTTACAATTATTTGTTCTTGTTGTAACTCATCATAGTTATTGTCTCTATCAAATGTCTGATAGTTTTTGTCAAGAGATTTAATAACAGTAAGTTTCCTATTATTTTTTTCGAGTTTTATTCTTATAAGTGTGTGCAAAAGTTTCCTACTGTATATAATGTCTCTACTTTTCAAAAGAAAGGACACTGAGAATTTTTGCATGCACCTAATCTTTGCCTGTTTACTGATTAGTATCTGTCAGTTGAGTGATAGCAGGTCTCCTTAAATCTCTAGTAACTACCACGGTCATTGCCATCCCAGTTTTTCCTTAACACTTTCTCTAATTTACAATAGATCCTAGTGTGCTTACTTGTTGATAACTGTTCATAACACGTGAAATATTTTTAAAATTATTGTTTTCTGACTGGTGAAATTTACCCTGCCATAAGGTTTATTCTTCTTTACAAAAAGCATGAAAAAAAAAAGAGGTAAAAACAAAGAAACTTATTGTACTTTCTGTCTAACACTTAAGCTATGCTATTTATCTTTAGAGGAATTAATCCCCTTGACATCCCTTTACATGTTGACCTTTAGTATTGACCATTTCTGATTAGAATGACAACCACATATCAAATATATGTTGCATGGACTTATCATGAACATCTTTAAATATGTCAGCAAATTTCTGTGGCCTAGTTGTGTGGGTCTTGTGATTGCTTTTTATGGACAGGATGAAGAATTTCAAAAAGATTCTGTCCCCTCCCCATCTCTAAAACTGATTACCCATACCTTTGGGAAAGAATCTTAATCCCCTACCTCAGCTTCTTTTTGAAGGAAAACTCAATTATAGTCTGAGAGAGGAAAAGGAAGTTTCAGTTTATAAAATGAAAGTACTGGTTTGCTGGATTGGAAAATGTAATTAGTCAGCCATTGTGGTATGGTGGCCTTTTTTAAAAGATTTACTGTTTCAACCCTCAACTCTGTCTTGTAGGTATTTATCCTAGCTGTAATGTCTAGAGTTTTACTTGTGTGTGCATTGTCTTCTAGTCAGAATGAGATGAGCTTCTTTTCTTTTTTCTTTTTCTTTTTTTTTTTCTTTTTTTGGTAAGAATCCTGACAAATGAGGTACTGAAATAAAAGTATTTCACTGTAAACCTCCAGTTCCCTTTTCTGTTCTTCTTTTATATGCCATGCCTCTTTAAGATGTAGGCAATAATTTCCTATCCTTTGTAGCTCTTAGCAATGTTTATTTTTTTTTTTTTTTACTATCCTTCCTATTTTCTCTTCTGTCCTCCATTTACACAAACTCATTAAATAAGTTGTTTGTTGTTTCCATATATCCTTTTCGCCTTTAATATGTCTTGTGAGTGTCAAATTCTCCAAGCCTTCTTTCCACATTATGTGTTAAAAAAAATTACAGCTGTCTCTTTCTGATTCTAACTCTAAGTGTCTTTTTGTTTCATCCATGGTATTCTCAGCATCCTTCAGTAGAACCACATTTATATTCCTTCAAGTCTCATCTTTATCTGTTGAGAAATTGCCATATAGGAGGATTGATATTACATAGGAGTTCAGTACTCTTTTCTTTGTTTCTAATTAAATTTTCCTATTCCTTAATACTTTGCTTAGCTTTTGGAAGGTATTTTTCACTATTCCAATGCACCTTTGGATTTCACTGTCACATTTTCTGTCATCTTTTCTGTTACTTTCCTATTTTTTTTATTTATCTTTTAGTTTTTTTATTCTTGCTTTTTATCCAAATACTCATAACATTTCTACATTCTATAACCATTATTAAGTCAGTAATCTACATTAGAAATAAGATTGAACTTTGAATTCAAATTTCATATCCTTGAAAGCCTATCAAACATGGATAATGCATTACTGAATTAGCCACAGAGACCAACCAAAAAGCAAAGTTGTAATCTAGTCATTATAGCCACATCCTTTCTCTTCTGATTTCTCCACAACATAGCTTGTTTACTATTAACGAGACAGTCATAGTAGATTAAATGATCCTAAGAGATCAGAATCTAAGTTGAAGTATTATTATTCATTTTTAATTGATACTTAAATTGTTTTAAACTAATCAAAAATGAATAATAATAAATGAATCTTTTATCTGCATTAGGTGATTAAACCCAAACCTATATTGAATAAAAGTAAAATTAGTTGCATGCAGACTTTTTTAAATTTGTGGATGATTGTGTCTCTCTCTGGAAACTCTGTATATTTAAAACATATTTATATTTGCTTCTACTTTTTATCATGAGGTACAGATCAGAATTATCTCTCGTTATCTTCTAGCTGTTGTGTCCCTTCAGAATGTGGATGACCAGGGCTTTCCATAACTTCCTATTCTTTGCAGCTTTTAGCAATATTTGCCTTTTCACTATCCCTCCTACTCCCAGCCGTAATGTTTTCTTTAGCCGAGAATTAGAAAGGCTATATTTAGAGAGAGTATTGAAGAAACGGAAGTCTAGGTTGAGGAAAATAAGGAAGAAGTTTATTATTTACTCATACATAGAATAGATATACTTGAGTAAATCAAATACTACTCAAATCCTACTCTAATGTGGCTACTTGCCATATTTATAAGTAGGAGCCATCCATTATCACAGTAGTGGGGAAGAGCAGGAAATACACTGAGACCTACATTCCTTTTCCTGCCACCCATTTGCACAAGCTCAATAGGTTGGTTGCTTGCTGTTTCCTTCTGTCTGTCCCTTTTGCATTCAATTTGTCCGATGAGTATCTAATTTTTAACCCTTCTTTCCTCATTATGTACCCTAGAAAATTCAACTGTCAGAATCAATGAACCAACTTTGAATTCCACTCAAGACTACTCATATTCACTATAAACTGATTGCCTTGAGAAAGGCATGAATCCGTTTTCCCTGCACTCTGTTCTGTTACCAGATATCTTGATGAACTCTCTTCTTGTTGACTTACTATAATGGTTGATAGTGAAGAAGAGAGGAGGTAAGTGAGTACTTGGGAAAACCACTCCCCATAACTAGATTACATGCAAAAGCAATAGCAGTAAAATTATATTACCCGACTGTTAATCTTGATTGGGGCCAATAATTTACATTTCATTGGATGTAAAATTCTATATACATTCTGGCCCTTAAAATGTATATTTGAACTAGCTGGACCTGTGGAAATTTTATGTATTAGGTTGGTGCAAAAATAATGACGTAATAATGTCATTTTTTGACATTAAAAAATACTAACGACATTATTACGTCATTATTTTTGCACCAACCTAATATAATCATCAAAACTCTCACATTTCTGACAGGATAGGGATAGGGACACTATATACAGGGCTGTATTGAATGTTTCTCAGACTGAACAATAGACTCCAAATTTCTGATATTTGGTCAGAGCTTGAAGTGGGTTAGAACAAGAACTTTTCAGCACCTCATAATAATATGATTGAGGTGCTTTCTTTGTGTGTCTATTGGGATTCAAGCTCACTCCAAATATCAAGTATGATCCATCACTAAAGATGCTGGAAAATAATATGATTCTGTATGTCTTTATGTAAACTCTAAATACCTGAAATGATATATTGTAGCCAGGTCTTTAATTAAGGTATCCCTAAAATGCATTAATGTCCTTGAAGATCAGGCTTCCGAAGCCCTTGAGATCAATGCAGGTGTCCCACAAGGTACACTCCTTGGTAGGTCCTACTCTATTTTTGCTTTATATTAATGATCTGTCTAGGAAAATTCTCAGATCATTAGTAAATATCTAGGCAGATGATATCACAGTTTAGGGGTACACCTTCAAAAATCTAGATGACTAGAGCTGGTAGCTGATCTCTCATCTAGCCTAGATCTAACAACTCAATGAGGGAAGGACTAGCTTGTAAGTTTCATTACAAAGCTAGTAATGTTTCATCATCACTGAGCAGACACTGAACTATCCTCCAGTTATGATGAAGATTTGCAAGCTCAATGAGGTGCCTTGCTTTCTGTGTCTATTGGGATTCAAGCTCACTCCAAATATCAAGAATTATCCATCGCTAAAGGTGCTGGAAAAAAATGTTTGGTTCTTTATATAACTCTAGAAAGTACCTGGTTCTATCTGCCTTGCTCTATTTTCAAAGTCAGGTCAAACCCAACATGGAATATTGCTACCATATCTGAGTTTCCCTCTCCCCTCCCTTCAGCCTTGACAGAGTTCAAATGCATTTACATGGTTTTGTAAGCAACAAATTATTTTCCATCCTATAACACCATTCACACAGATAAAATATTGCTACTGCATCACTATTTCCATAGGAAATGCTTTGACAATCATTTCCTAGCTTCACCAGTTCAGACCTTTATAGCTAAGGTCTACCAAACCATATACACAGGGGCAAACCAGCCTCATTCCCTTCATATTCCATTGGTAAGAAGGAAGTTGCATTCAGACATGTTCTTTCCAAGAGCCACTGCTTTGTGGAACATACTCCTGAAAGGATGCTTCCCTGACCACTACAATCTTAACTAAGTTAAGATTGTAGTGGTCAGGGTCAATCATTATTTATACTACATATCCCCATAATCTACAATTCTTACATCTATAAAAAAGCCACATTTAATTGCTCTCTACCTTGAGTGGCTCTTGGACCTTGTATTGGATAAACAATAATGTAAAAAAAGGTAAAAGAATGCAAAAAACTTTTCAGTACATCCTCATATGCATTTTAGAAGAGCACTTACTAAACTTGTTTTGCAAACATTTCGATACTTATTGAATCAGCTAAACTTAATAAATAACTTTTTGTGGCACTTGAGGTTGATCCTTACTTGGCACACCAGAAAAATTATTATATATATTAGACAAAGCAGATTCTTTTGCTCAACACAGAAAAAAAACTTTTTTGAGGCTAAGAGTTACTGGAAATGAAAAATTAATTTAATGTGAGAAAACAAAGACATTTGTAACTAGATTTATGATTGCCTTCAGCATCATGACCAAGATGAAATCTTTTCTGTGTTTAGTAGATTCAAAGAGAATTCATTATTATGAATTTCTGATAGTTGAACAAATTATTACTGTACAGTCTATAAGTAAGTGATTGTCTCTTGAATTGATCAATTGCAATACAAATACCATTTCCTAGGCAAGGAAATCAGTCTGTAATTTTGCTATAGGCTTACCTTTCCTTCCCATGTTGCAAATGCAATGCACCAAGCAGTAATGAATTTAGCAGATTTGTCAACTCTTCTAGCAATACTGGCAGACTCTGTTTTGAATTCTTTGTTTCTCAGTTCATAACTAGTGTTCTGGTTAATTGTTAAGCTTTGGTCTTCTGCCAAGTCAGACAGTTTTACAAGACTTTCCCTGTAAATAAATTGTTGAGTATTCTCCATGAAAAGAGCTGCCAAGTGGAAATACTTCCCATTCAGTGAGCATGTGTATCGAAAATTGTTCACCATTTCAGACCATGGTTCAGTTAATTTATTACAGAGTGTATAATGTCTGGAGTGAGACAAGATGCCACAATCCCAAATGACTGACATTTATATTTGCCTACTGGTCAAGAACAGACTACCCATTTAGCTGATGTCAGTATACTCTCTGGAACAGTTCCTCATGCAAGACAATACCTCCTGTCCTACTCCACATAGAGATAATATTATTCAATAACAGATTTATAAAGTTGGGGTTTATTTAGAAGTAAAATATTAGCCTGAAATAGGTTAATTGTTATTCTAAAATCACACCTCTACTGGAAATAACTGCAGTGAATTTGAAAAAATTATGTTTTAGAGTTTAATATTTTGGAGCTGTTTTTTAAATCTTTCTATTTCTCTGATTTTCTTTTTTTTTCTTTTTTTTTTTTTTCTTTTTGGTAAAATCTCTGTTTTTCTGAAATTAGTGATCTAAATATCGAGGTTTTAAGAATTTTAGATTGTTTGGTTTGAATTAGGATAAGAAGTTCTATTTGTAGTTTTTTTCCTGAAGACCTGACAACAACAGAAGCAAAAACTGAATTGTTGCAAATACAATTTAGCTGAAAGATGGCTTAAGTTTATATAAGAATTAAAAATAAAGTAACAATAAAATAGAATAAAATAAAAGAGGTGGGGGAATACTTTAATGACTCAATACTGATGCTATGAATGTGTATGAAAGTATTTTTTCTGAAAAGTACTGTAAATTTTTGTATTGATCTAATAATTTTCACACAAGACACTAAAAAAAACTAGAGAGAGTTAAACATGTTTTGTTGTACAAACACAGACATTAGTGTTTATGTTTTGATGTTTCAGTTTCTTGTGCATAATTTTCAGATGTTATTATTTAACAAGATAAACAAGCATGAATTTTGCTAATTTCTATTTTCTTATTTTGTCATCTAACTAAGCTGGTAAATGGGACAAAAAATGCAAAACAAATATAATCAGGAATTAAGAAAGAATTGTTCTTGTCTGTTCAGAAGAATTAAGCATAAAATACTATTTTGCAACTTTTTTTAGTCATTAAATCCCATCTTCATGATGGGAATTTTCTTTTCTGCTGTTCTTTGGTACTTATTTTATTCAATGACTTTTTTGTTCTCTCTCTCTCCTCTCTCTCTCCTCTCCCCCCTCTCTCTCTCTCTCCTCTCCCCCCTCTCTCTCTCTCCTCTCTCTCTCCTCTCCCCCTCTCTCTCTCTCCTCTCCCCCTCTCTCTCTCTCCTCTCCCCCCTCTCTCTCTCTCCTCTCTCTCTCCCAAAGGTTGGATCATTAAGTTTATACCCTGACAAATTTGTTAGCTGAAGTTTTTCATCATTAAGGCACAAACATATGTATTTGTTATATAAATAATAATTGTAAGATTGTATTTTGCCAAAAATAAATGGTTAGCCAGTGTTTTCCTAGAAGATAATGTTTTTAAGGCAAACGGTTCTTGTAAGTAAAGTGCTTAATATTAAGACACAGAGCATTAAAAATCAAACAAATAAAAGTGTTGTGGTGTCCTCCCACTAAAGAGTCTGTTGGACTCTTCTGCCTACATATGAAAAAGGCAAATCATTTTCTTCAATTATCTCTTACAGATAAAGTCTCTGTAGAACATTAAATCTGTCATCAGACTGTCAACACCACTATTGTCAGGTTAAAAAATGCATTTTTGCGTTCTTTTAAGCTTAAAGTAAATAATATTTCTTTCAAATCAGATTAATTATACTTTAAATGAGCTAATATTCTTCAAATAAAGTTTCAGAAAAGTATATTTTATTTTGGGAAGATTTTTTAATAAAGAGAATTACATTGCAATGAAAGACAACTAAAAAGGGGCACTAGTCAGCTATTTTAGCAAAAATTAAAAAAAACCCTTGTTCTGATTAATTTAAATTAGTTTTTGAAACACAGCAAAATATTTTGCTTATTAGAAATATTAAATTTAATCTATTAGCTTGAAATTAAAACTAATATAAAAGCTTCAAGAAAGATTTTTCAATTTTAAAAATGAATTTTAAACTTTAAGTATCATGTTTTTTTGTGGACATCCCTATTTAAAACTGTTTTTTGTTTGACTGCTTGCAAACAGAAAAACTGATGTATTTTAAACATTTACAGCTTGAATGAAATATGGGAATATTTTCTGCACAGCTTTCAAAACTTTGAAATGTCCAAATTTTTCAGATAAATAGAGAAAAAATAAAATGTTCTAAATCTGTGTCTGAAAAGATGAAAGCGAAATAACCTGGTAAAGATGAAAGAAAAAGAGTCTTGTTTGACATATAGTTCCATAAGCTAAAGTATAAATTCAGTAAATATTAATTTACTTTTTATGAGGGGTGGTGAAAGTTTCTGCTGGATCAAGAATGATAAAAAAGAAAACAACCTGATGTTTAGTCCTTTAGTTTGATTTTCAGTAGGTTGAGCAGAGAACTTTTCAGCACCCCACTCTACATAGATCCTTCCATATGTATACATAAATATGATATTCACTATCAATGTTTGGAACAGTACCATTTGGTAGGAAATGGGTGTAGAAAGATTGTATTGAGACAACCTGTCTGACTTGAAAATCTGTATATGAGTTCCTAGCTTTTAACTGGACTTAAAGAAAAAGATTGAGTCCAGTGGCAAAAACAAAACTATCTCAGCCATCAAGTAGGCCTTTTATATATATATATATATATATATATATATATATATATATATATATATATATATGTGTGTGTGTGTGTATGTATATGGTTTAATGGGTAATTTAACGCCATTTTAGAATATTAATTTTGTGCATGCACATTGTTTTTGATTTTGTCAAATACACAGTACAGTAGGGTCACTTGAGAAAAAGTGTGCTATGATGCAATTCACTCTGCCAGAAATTTGGAAATGTCATGTTGTACTGCTTGGCATTCACACCAGAAGCTCCAATATGAACATTTCAGAGTGTTTGGGTGTCAATCTGAGAACAGTACAGAGGATTCGGAAAGAGTTGGATGAGTTTAATGGTGATTACAAAGGTAATGATAAGAAAAGAACTCGTGAATTTTTTTGGTGAGGGCCTCACACTCAACACAGAGGCCTACATCAAGTGCCTTGATGAGGTTGTGCTGCACTGTGTCAAGAGGGTCGCTGCTGGAAGACCCTATGCCTGGCAACAGGACTCTGCACCATGCAGGAGAACCCGGTCATGGCTGTAAGACAGTTTCTGCGACAACTTCACCACCTAACTCCCCAGACTTCACCACCCTTGATTATTATGTGTGAGGTGCAGTTGAGTGAGAAACCAACAAAACTCCTTGTAAAACCAAAGATGAACTGAATGTAAGGATTATGGCAGCAATCACCAAGTTAAACAAGGAGGCCATCTAGAAGAGTTGCAAGAGATTCCAAAGTCGTCTGGAGGCCTTGATTGAAGCTAATGGCAATTTTATTGAATAAATTTACTCTTTACTATTTCAAGATATTTTTAAGTAAGTTTGGTAAATATATCAGTTAAAATGAGATGTCATTGTTATTTTCATTTTTGCATAATTTATCCATCGCACTTTGTGTGTGTGTGTGTGTGTGTGTGTGTGTATATATATATATATATATATATATATAAAATTTATCACATTGCTGATTGTTGTTACCTTCAGTGCAGTGTCCAGAGTTTCATAGAGAGACACTCAAGCAATCACTCCATCCACTTATCCCAGGATATCAGCAATTGACTGTTTATTTTCTTGTTTTTCTTTTATATATGCACATTTCATTGGTGCAATGTTCTTCTTTCTTTCCATTCATTATACTCTTTACTGGGCAAATGTACATGCCTTCATATCTGTGCATATGTGTAGACTGTTGTGAGATGTAATGTGTGTGTGTGTGTGTATGTATATATATATATATATATATATATATATATATATATATATATATATAATGTAGCTGTATGATGACATAATGAGTTTATAATTCAGGCTGAGGCTGCTTGTATTCACTTTGAACTTATGCCCTTAGTAAAAGCATGAATCCACTTATCCCTGTGCTCTGTCCCATTATTCAGATTTCTTGATGAAATGTCTTATCACTAGTGTACTACAATGATTGAAGAAGAATGATTAAATTTGGTGGCCATGTTCAATCCCTGGGCTCAGTAGTACAGACATACACAGAGGAAACTAGACTAGAAATAACTGAGCAGTACTTAAGACAGAGAAAATGAGAGATATCCCTAGACAGAGACAGTCAAACAATAACAGTCTACCCCTGTTGATTAAAGGAAGGGTTCAGTTTGAATTTCCCTAAAGGCTACTTGGATTGGCAAACACCTGAAGAAAGTCAGTTGGCACAATGGCAAAAGCATTGTGATAATAACAACAAAGATGAGGATAAGTAAATAACGGTAATCCTCATCCCAGAAATTAATACAAAAAAATGAATAAGTAAGCACTTGGACAAACCATGCTCCAATAATTACCTCCTTGTTTTGTTAAGTGTCTTTATGCAAGAGTTTGATGTATATACATGCATGGATCAATAAGTCTGTAGCTCTGGCACATTGTTATTAAAAGAATTTTAATAAAAACTCTTTCACTGTATAATGTTCTGTTGTGTGATTAATGAAGAAGTGTTCGGTTAAGTACATTGACAAGAGAAAAGATTGTTGAAAAATATTTGTTGCATAAAATAAATGCTTTTTACTGTTATTAGAGTACAAACATTTTATTTGTATGTATATCCACGGTGCTGAAGAGAGGCTGAGAGTACCCCACTACACACATTTTCCTGGAAATGAGAACTAAATCTATGAGTAAATTTTTCCTTTTGGTCTTTGTCTATGACAGAGCTCTTGAACTGTGCTGTATCATTTATCTAAAGTTATTTTATTACTGCCATTAATTTTCAAAAGAAATCAGAAAACTTAATTTTCCTTTTTTTCCGAAACATTAGCTTCTAAAACTTTTATATAAGTCTTATATTCAATAAATTAAAAAAAGTGACTTATCAGGTTAGCCACTTATTATTTTATTGTTATTTTTACATACATACATACATATATATATATATATATATATATATATATATATATATATAGAAAAAGATAAAAAGTCTCATTCCAGAAAGTCCAAAAGAAAAAATAAATAAAATAAGTGTATTTATAATCAAAACAAAAAATGTTTACAGTAGAATAATAATTCTAAAAAATATTAAGAGGATCAAATAAAAAATATAGAATCAAGAATCTTTAAAATTTAATCTGATTTAGTAATTCATCCCACTTTCTTTTTTTTACACACATTTACACAAGTACAGCATACTTGTGTGCATATATATATATATATATATATATATATATATATATATATATATATATATTATATATATATGTGTGTGTGTGTGTATTGGTGTAATGTATAGTTGTAGCTGTGCATTATTCTTTATATCAGACACGCACTTATTGGCATTAAAGTCTTGTGGGTTAATAATTGTAAGCAAATTTGCAAATCCAAAACCACAGCATTTTTTTAGCTTTTATTTTGGGAATGACTTTCTTGCAGTGGTGGCATCATTTTGTCATAAATTTAAATGTCGCTCCTCCTTAGTAATTATCTTGCGAATAGTTCCAGATAATTTAGTCGACAATTCGTGCGTTCTGTTGTTGACAAAATTCTTGCATATTAATTTCAGCTTGCTTCACATATTTACTTCTTAACTCATCTTGCGGTCTCTATATGAGTTATCTCCCCTGTTTATAAGACTAGTTAATTTAAAGTTGATTTTGTAGTTAAAAGTCTTACAAAGAAAACTTATTTTTCCTTTGATTTTTCTTAGGTTTTTCCTGCACATATGACTAACCTTGGTGACCACATTATCAAAATCGACTAATAAAGATACAAGTTTTGAAACTTGTAATTTTCTTTTAAAATATAGTCACATGCTTTAATCTTTGCTTATTAAGTGTTTTCAGGTAATCAATAAGATAACTTATTCATGCAAATTAATTTTTTTAATCTGAATTGTTACTATAACCAATAATTCCTATAAAAAAAATGTAATCTCTAAAGATGGTAATTTTTGCAAAAAAAAAATTACAAGAAATTTGGTACAAGGCTGAAGATTAGTGGATGAAGATGTTTGACTGCACCATTAACTATTTCATTACACTTATTGATACAACCATTCTTCATTATTCCTTTCATAATAACATTGCATTTATTCCATATTAATTTGTGCAACAATCACAGAAAATTTACGTTCACTCAATGAAAATCCAACTAAATCCATATTTACAGGTTCATGTAAAATTTTAAAAATTCACCCAATGATTTAAATGAAACTAAATATAATTACAAAAAATATTTATAAAGAATGTTTTAACATCTAACTCCCTCCCATAAATTCTAATATGGCAGTAAAGTTAGATTGTCTTTCATGTAATTGTTCTGATGAACTATTTAAGCTCAGTACTTGATTGGTGGCAAGATTTCATCATTTTACAGTTGAAATAGCTAGATGCAACTATAAGTTTTATGCTAACAGTTTCTTCTACTGCACTTCTCGCTTGTGGAACTCTCTTTCAGCTTCTTGCTTCCCAATCAACTTTAATCTTCCAAAAGTTAAATGCACTTAAATGCGTTATCGTTTGTCTTCTTAATTCTTGTTTTTTTTTTTTATTGTCTTTTCTCCTTAAGAGTAGTTTTTCTCATATTTTCTAACACTCAGTAATTCTTTGCATCTTAGTGGCTTTATTGCTTTACTTGAGGTGAAATGATAAAAAAATGAAGTGCCATATCCCTTTAGCTTCCCTTCACAGCTTCCTGTTCCTTGTTGTTCAAAGCAACATTTGTCTCTTTACCATCCCTCTTTGTTCCGGCTCTGCCATTGATTCAAGCAAACTCATTAGGCTGTTTCTTTTGGCTCCTCTTTCCTTCAATGTATCTTGTGAGTGTTAAATTTTCCAAGCCATTTTTTCTTATAATGCATCCCAGAAATTTTAACTGCCTCTTTTGGATTTTTATGCATCCTTCTAGGGTGAGGGGGTGATAAAAAGTAGAGGAAAAATAAAATAAAAAATTTAAGCAATCAATCTAACATGTTTCACTTTTATTAAAGTTTCATCAGAGAATGCGATGTAGAGAAAAAAAAAGAAACATTTGTATTTTTGCTTTTGTGTTGTTTCTTATTCATTCTCTGAAGCTTCAATAAAAATGAAGACATTGATAAACATTTCCTATTTGTTCTTTATCTTGTATAATAAGAGGGTTCTGAAAAGATTCCAGTTTGAGAAACTTCCCCAATTAGTATTCTGATATTTAGTCATTAAAATACTGTTTTTGAGAAGTGGGATTGGCTGAGAACATTTCAGTATTCTCTTTTATCTATATTAATGGTGGACTTTTTTCTCCTCCCTCAAAATGCATACAATTATTGAAGGTTTATCTGTCATGTTAAAAGTTCTGCTTTATAATGACTATAATTATTATTTAGCATTGTATTATGATATACCTTCTAAGGACTCTTTGTAGACCCAAAACAGGAAAATTTTTACCTCTCCCCTTACCATCACTTGTATATATTGAACTGGTTTTTTGACTTCCTCTGCTATTTTAAGGATAGGTTTGTGGGAGAACATATGACTGTTAACAAAAAATTTGTTTCAATGTCCAATGGTAAATTCACTTCCTTTATGCCATCAGTAAGGGAAACAATTTTATTTTAACTTTAAAAACACAAAGCCATTAATTGATTTTTTTTTTTTTTTTTTTTTTAACTCATTTTTATTTTAATTATTTTTAGCCTGTGTACACTTTGATTTTAGTCAGGTGTATATGTATCTGTTTTTGTTTTGTTTTTCTTGTAGACAATCAGAATTCTCCTAAGATTCCTCTGTGAATTTCCATGACTTCTTGGAAAAGATAGTGAAATATTTTCCTGTTGTCTTCTCCATGGTTTGGAATTCAGTGTTGTACTTCTAGATAGGTTGCTACTCAAGTCTAGAGAGTCCATCCTGCCTTGCTTTTTGTCCTATAGCTGGGAGAGGAGATGGATTCATGCCTTTCTCAAGTGTGAACGTGAATGTGTTTTATCTAACTTGAAATAAAAATTGTCATATATATTTTTTTTTTCTTGTGTATGATAAAGTGATCTATGTAAATTCTTCTAAAGGAGTTTTTTAATACAAAAAAAAAAAAAATTGTATTATTACCCATTCACAGCACTGTTTCATGCTTAGCAATTTTTCAAAATGAGTGGCTGTTTTTTTAAACATTTAATTCAAACAAGTACTATTTCCAGTTGAACTAATTAAAGCCAAGAATTCATGAAAAGTGTTTGAAAACAGACAATTGGAATGGTATCATTTTTCCATCAGGGCAATGGTTGACCTCACATTTTTTTGCAGACCCAGAAGGAATTGGTATTAGCTTGGCTGGAATGTCCTACTACACCTGCCATGCTCACCTGACTGGACACTTTTTGATTACCACTTTTTTCAATCCCTAACAAATTATTTTAATAGAAAGAACTTCAATTCGCTGGAAGCCTGTAAAAAAAAAAAATAACAGTTAGACCAGAAAGATGCTAACTTCTGGGAGGATGGAAACTTGAAGCTGCCTCAAAGACGGTAAAAAGTAGTGAAACAAACCAGCACATATGTAGTTGAATAAATCTATATACAATTATCTAAATATCATTCTTAAAATTCACTTTAAAATGCTAGTTTTTTGTTCCAACCCAATTTACTTAGATTTACTTTTTAATAACATAAAACATGTTTTTGAAGATAAACAAGAAAATGCAGAGCAACATAATGTTTTTGCTGAGATAGAACAAATACATTGAGTCAATTGCTTCGTCCACCGCAAGGAAAGTTAGCTCCCTGTACCGCTCCAGGAAATTTTTCTCCCCGGAATCGATCCTCCAGATTTACAAATCAACAATTCGCCCTTACATGGAGTATTGCTGCCATATATGGTCTGGAGCCCCTTCTGTATGCCTCAGGGTTCTTGATAGGCTCCAGAGGCAGATATGCAATATAATTGGCCCTGTTCTGGCATCTCATCTACAGTCGCTCTCTCACAGATGCTTTCATGGTAATTGCTCCGAGGAGCTGCATTCGCTGGTTCCCAGACTTCATGAGTTCAAGCGCCCTACGAAGCTGGCATCCCGCTCTCACCCCTTCACTGTCGAAACTCCTAAATGTAGCCGTCTCTTCTACTCCAATAGCTTCATATCTTGCACCTCTCGCTTGTGGAACTCCCTTCCCTATTCCAGTTTCCCTGAGAGCTATAATCTCCAGCTATTCAAATGTAATGTCAATCAACATCTCCAGTTGCCTTGATCTATCCACTATCCTTCTCCTCATCCTTTCTTCTATCACTCCTATTTGATCTTGCTCCAAATCTTCTGTAACTCCTTGCGTCCTAGTGGCTTCTCACCTTGCTTGGGGTGAAACGCTTAAAAAAAAAAAAAAAAAAAAAAAGATGTGAGAACAATACTATTGTAAAATTACTTAGATATTGTCAACAATGTTAGGACAAGAGTAAAAAAGTTTAGATATAAAAGACAATATGAAGATAAAAGTTTTTCATATAAGAATTGCTTCTGAAATGTCTGAGTATGATAACAATAGAACAATTATTTTATATTATCTTTTAATTGTTAGAACCTTGAATTACACAGTGAAGTCTATGTTTGTATTCAAAATACTAAATAGCAGACATTTAGTACCAGCAACTTATTTTGTAAAAGAAAAAAATTCTGGCTTATAGAAATTTAATTATTTGTTCACATTGTATGTTATTATGAAATGGACTAAGTCCGGCAATTATTTTAATATATTTATTGTTTATATGTTATCTTTATAGATACAATTATTTAAGTAAATTCTCTGTTTATAATAAAATGTATAAACAACATTTACTGGCCTGAATGTCAGAGAAATTTCATAGAAAATATTATATGTCCTCTGACAAGAATCAAACCTGTATCCTACATGAAACGATCATATAGCCTGACATGCTATACCATTTAGCTCCAGAGGAAGCATCTGGTTACCATGGTCAAATTAATGCTTTAAAAATATAAAATCATGGGAAATTTGTAGTTTAAAAGCAGTAATTCGACATTGCTAACCAGACGCTTATTCTGTAGCTAAATGGTATATAGCACGTCAGGCTATATGACAGTTTCGTATAGGATAACTGGTTCAATTCCTGTTGGAGAACATATATTTTCTATGAAATTCCTTGGACATTCTGGTCGGTAAATGTTAATACTGTTTAAACGGAGCATTTACTTAAATATTTGCATCTATAAAAATAACATAACTATAATTCCACGTTTACTTTGAAGAAAATATTAGCGTTTTCGGTGAATAGCAAGTATTGATTATTTTTTTCTAACTAAAGAGTTCCTATCTGCTGTAACTAGTTGTCACCTTGGTTATCTCTCTTGCACAGGTTGTTTTTTAAAGGTGTAATAAATGTATTAATTTTGAGTTTTTCGTTTTTTTTCTATAGTGTTTGACTTATTAAAAAAAAATACTTTTCTGCTTGAGATTAAAGATGAGTGAGTTTAAAATCCAAGGATGCATCTATATATAAATCTGACATTTTATTGAGTATTATTAATGATTAATAATACTCAATAAAATGGATTAATAATTAATCCATTGGATGTGCAATAGTTAGAGACTTGGAACGATAAATCAGTGAGTTGAGGTCAAATTCCACTTAAATTCATTACATTCACCTCTACACAAATATTTTTGAGAATGATCTGAATTCTTTTCTTCCATCCCTAGCAATTACTTAAATAGTATGGTATACTATGCTATTTGGCCTTGGTTGGAAACCATTCTAGGATGAGAACTCAGAATTCAAAACTTGTTGGGCATGGGATTTTCAACTTCATTTCAAAAAAAAAAAAACTTGCAACAGAAACTACAACGGCAATGTCTACTATGTTGAGAGCTGTGACTTCATATTCCTCAGTGGGGTCTGCAAGACTCAAGTGAATAAGTGAGTCTTAACCTGTTAACTACTGCAATTCAGTTGCAGTTTTATAAATATGGTGGCAACATTAATTTTCAAGCCAACTACTAAAACATTTCCCTTTCTTTTCCATTTTTATTACTTCAAGCTGATTTTAAATAGAACAAATAAAAAAAATATAAATCTTACTAAAGTTAATATTAAAAAAAAAAAAATCAAATCAACCATAGTGAGATTAGAACCCATGTTTCATAATTGGAATACTAATATTCTAATCACTCAGCTGGCTAGAATAGAGTAATTGTTAACAAGTTAGTCTTGATAGGCTATTTGCTTGCATAATGAATTTACTTTTCTCAGGATACCTCACTCTTGTAATCTTGTGCTAGACAAAACTAAAATTAGCAAATACTTAAAACATCATCACTATAAATCAATGGTTAGGAAGGTAGACTATTACTACTGTAGTGAGTTCAATCTTTACTGTGCATCCTATATTTGGAGCTTTAAGATAAACTTACTTAATATCTGATATTTTTTTAATGGATATATTTTTATATCTATTATATTTTTTTAACTAAGACATAGTAAATGTTATATTTATGATAATATAAATTTGGCTTAGAAACGGTTAACCTCTTCTGGGATTTGATTTTCTTTTTCAAAGTTAGTTTTTAAGGCATGATGTTTTACTATCTTTATAATTCACATGTCATTTGTTACTGACAAATAAAAACACAGGAAGTTTCAATTTTCTCATTTCCCCCGTTTCTTGATATTCTTTATGTAAGAGTGACTAATTCTATGCAATGTCTTTCATTCCATGTTATATACGTTCACAAAAATTAATATATTTTTCTCATCTTTAGAAAATTATGTCCATAACTAGATGGTTGTTATATGGTTCATTGAAAGCTGACAAATGCTTAAGAGATCAAAAATAATTTCTTATAAAACTACCACACATCATTAGTTTGGGTTTAGTATTTTATGTTGTAATCTCACTCCGTGTTTTGTTTTTGTCCATCAGTTTTAGTTGACATTGTTTTGGTTCAAAATACTTTTCACATTATTTATTATCCTTTATTTTGTCAAATAATTACATATAATTATCTGTTTATGAAATCTGTGATAACACAGGTAGGGTTTATTAAACAAATCTATCAAATTCACTCTAATCATATATTCAGCAATTTAAAAAATACAAAAACATATAGAAATTCATTACAAATTATATTTTACTCTGTTGAAATGCTTATAAATTAATATACTGATACATAATGTTCTTTTATATACAATATGAATTAGAATGTATTTGATCTTAGATACTCTGTGTGTATGTATCTCATAAAAGCTTTTATATAACCTGTGATTTTACCAATAAGATTTATTAAATAAATGCATCAAAACTTTCATTCATTCCCATAATTATATTTATATAGAAGCAACAACATATAACAAAAATAAAAAGATGCCAAAATTTCTACAATATATTTAGCTTGTAACCATATATAAAAAAGAGAATATTATCATCAGACCATGTGAGAAACAAGAAAGTTTTAAAGAGAATAATAACTACAAAGAAACTTACTAACAATCAGGAAACATGTAAATTTTTGGGAATGAATTATAAAACAAGGTTTGAAGAAGTTAACACTCACAGGGTATAGCAAAGGCAAGAGAAGTAGAGGAAAGCACCGAGTAACCTATTTGGCAAGTCTGTGGATAGAGGAACAAGTATCACAGAGAACAAGTATTGTAGAGACAACAAAAGACTGTGGAACACTATGATTGGTCATGTCCGGAAGGAACACAACACATATAAATAGAAAGATAGGAAAAGTTCCCCAGTTTCAGGAAACTTTTGGATGCACATTAATTTCATTTAGAAAATTCACACATTTTTAGTACAAAGAGGTGCTGGAAAGTTAGATTACATTACAAAGAAAAAAAAATTAATGTTTGCTTAGATTTTAGTGAGTGGATTGAACCAAGAACTTTTTTTTTACATTACTTTTTGTGCATGTGTGTGTCTCTATTTAAATAGATAAATATAGTTATAGACATCGTGGGCAGATAAATCAGCACAGTAGGGTGACTGTCAGTTTCATGCCTCAATTGATTTCCAAACTATGATCTCCATATAACAAATTTTAAACACATACATGCTTCTACACAATTACAGTCTCATCTTTAAATATCTCTTCTTTTGCATTGGATGTTGCATAAAACTAAAAGCTGCAGTGGATACATAAAACTGCGGATAGTATCAAACCCTGTACTTTATGCTTTTTTTTTGTCAGCATATCTAATTTATAATTGAGCGCAATAAAAGATTAACGACAATAACTGCTGTTTTATTGTGATGGATAATGTAAGATTCGTTTTTAATATTGACGAAAATAAGTAGCCACATTATTTGTTTTTTCTTTTTATTCAAGTCGGTAACTTTCACCACTTTATCACTTAAACGAAGCAGCCTCTCTTTTAAATCATAATTAACATTACTACGCTTATTAAGTACTAAAATTTATCGGAGATAAGGGAAAGCGGGGGCCACTGTACATTTTTATGTGTACTATCCTTTTTTTTAGTTTTTTTAAACCATTTTAAACTTTTTATTCAAACAAAGTTACAAACAAACAAAATTCATGGTGTTCTTGAATTTTTTTACACATGGCATTTAAGCTTGGCTTTTACTACCCAAATCTAAAATTCATGGGCAGTCATTTGTTTAGTATTCCAAGTGAGGAGAGTCTGCTTCATGAGAAAATAAACATTCGAAACTTTGGCCTTTACCCGGGATCGAAGACATTTACATTGAAGAAATTATGACGCAGACTCCATGGTATTGTTGATTTTTAGAACCAACCGTCATTTGTCCAAAACAATCATACGATAAAAATGTGATCCTTTCGACGTGGTGTAATGATAAACAAGCTTATCTCGCTAAAACAATTACAACTGAATAGTGAGTTCGATCCTCATTGAGTGCCCCATACTTTGAAGCCACACTTAGAAAATCACCATGCGACAAAATGAGCACCATAACGAAGATAAGATAAATCGTGCAAAGCAAATATTTAAGTTACCTCCCCTTGTTCTCGTTGTCTGTAAATAAGTCAGGCATAAAATATAATTTTGGCCACTTCAAATAAACATAAAATTTTATTAACTGTAAATATTTCATTTTAGTTATTTAAACTTTATTCATTTTATAAATGCATATCATCAAAAGATTATATTTTTGTAATGTTATCTTGTGATGAATAAAATAAAAAATACAATTATAAAATAAATGTCAAACATTTAGCGATTTACAAAGCATATAAATGATAAATAAGGTCACTGTAAGTGCATGAATGTTTTACCAATAATTTTAATAAATTAATGTAAGTATTTAATGCTGCATGAAGTTTTCAAATATGGTTGCCTTATTATAATCATGTCCTGCTTACACATCAGATTCATATGAATGGGTAAAACATACTACATTTAATCTTTTTTACATTCTAACTCCCCCTTTACTAGCAAAAACATCTTTTTATAATGACGTAATAATGTCGTTTTTTGACGTATTTTTAATGTCAAAAAACGACATTATTACGTCATTATTTTTGCACCAACCTAATATTTTAAAGTACCGTAAAATTTCTTTTGTCAAGCATTTGTATTATTCAAAAGCAAATCTTTAATATCATCTATGTCTTTAGATTTGGTATTTATCTTAGTAATTGGCAACCAACAACAACCTCAAGTGGTAATATAACTTAAATGACTATTTCATAAAGTGACAACAATGCTCAGTTTCAAAAAAAATGCTATCTGAATATTCAACAACAACAAAAATTCCATCAGTGTTAAATATGGTTTGCATCAGCTAATTATCAGTACATTAAGTTTTAATCTTGTGCTGGTTAGAGATCTTCATGTTAAAAAAAAGGAAAACTTCTAGTAAATATCTTTGAAGAAATCTTCCATTTTACAATATGATAACAGTTGGTCATATTGAACTATACCTTATATTGTTTTTGGCATTACAGTAAAGTTTAAAAATGAAAAATATTTTGTTTTTTAATTTTCTAAATCTATCTATCTATCTATCTATCTATCTATCATGTCAGGTGCTCAGCTGTGCAGTGACTCTATTACAACACCTTGTCATGGGATACATGATGACAGTAGGGTCTGTGGAATAATCTCTTTATTCAGAATTTACAATATATTTGCTTTCAAAATTTTTTGTTGTATTTGAACTGTGATCTTAGAAAATAATCTATACTGTTATATTATAATCATCAATGGTTTTGTCATTGATTGTTTCAATCACTATATTGTTTAAGTGAACAGTGTTTGCAATTCAGTCTTGGTGATTAGTGTTTTCATGTAACTCTTGCTCCATTATAAATGCATCTTAGCATAATTGCATCTTAAAGCTTAACAACAGGTTCAAAAGAACATAGCTATATGCTTAAATCTGAATGACACTTATCGTGTTGTTAAATAGGTAAAGGAAATAAATCTTACCTGTGTATGTATTCTTCCACTGAGCACGACTTGCTCAGCAAGTGCATGCAAAGAATAAACAAAAGTGTAATTTTTGGAATCAAATTAGATTTTGACATGGAGAGTGACACAGGTCTTATGGTCAAGGAAAGGGATATCATTTTTATACACTGAAAAACTAACTACTGTACATGAGTTTTTTTTTGAGTCCATCACCAATCCAAGTCTCACACACACTCCCACTTCCTCTTCCCACCCCTGCTTGTATTCATCAATCATTTTGTATACTGGGTGGGTTTTCCTTAACCTATTCAGTAAGTTACTGTTATAGAAAAACAAGGACATGAGTTTAAATCTGATTTACTTAATGATTGTTTAATAACAATCTAGTAGCTGTGATAAAAAAACAACAGAAATTAATATGAAAGAAATAGTAGTAAAAATATTTAATAATAATATCAGATTACTTTGGCATAAGTGTGTTAAAGTTGGCAACATTTTTTTACTTTTTTTTACTTCAGTTAGCTTTGTATGAAACAAAGTTGCATGAGTGGAGCATGGAGTAAGGAGTAAAGTAACTCCACAAGAAAATTGGTTTATCATGTCTGGCTAGGCAGCCATCTTACTAATTTAGTTTGGCACAAGACTACAATTGTGGTGCACACAATGAGATTTAAATTCACAAGCATAGTAGACTGAAAAAAAAAAAAGCCTGTAAACAATTACACTAACATTAAACTCTACTGCCTGTCAAGTTGTTAAATTTTAAAGTTGAAGTTAATCTTAAAAAATAATTCGGAAATGCCATTTAATCTTAAAATAAATTGCTTTACTTTTCCTTTAAAATGAAGTTATTAATTTTAATTCATTTTCTTAAGAACATTTTTTATAAGAATGGGTTTGAGCTCACAAAAATGTGCTCACCTAGCCATAATTTTATGGTCAAAAAATAATTGCAATGGAAAGTAAATAATATTAAGATAAAGGAAATAAAAGTAAAAATGTATAAGATTGATCCTCAAAATTTCTTAATTTATTATCAAACTATAAAAGCATTTGTTACTTTGATGTTAACTCATTTTAGCAGAGAATGAACAGGAAATTCCGATAGTCTCCAATAATAAAAGCTAAATATTGACTCATTCAAAGAAGTTACATTTTTCATATATTGATATTTTTTACTGTCATTTTTTTAAATTTTTTTGCAGGGGGGGGGGAGATGATATATGCTATCAAATACATCAATTATTTTATGACTATATGATATTTTTCCATTTCATCTTTTATCCTGCTTCTCCTATAATTGTACGTAAAAAAGAATTTTTTAAATGTGTTTTTCATTAGTATTTACTTCGTCCAACCTTCAAAAAATACATTGCATATTTGGAAACTGTTTAAACATTTGTAAAGAAAACAAGTTTCATTTGCTTAATTCATATTTTCAAATTAGTAAAATTGTGTTTTTTATCCATTTATGCTGCTTTTTCTTATTTGGAGTGAATTGGTCATCTTGGCTTTTTGTAACTTAAGTCAAGACCAATCATGGTCATTCACATAGCTTAGATTAAAATTGTAGTAGTAACTGAAAGCAAATTCAAATAAGCAATTGTTTTAGAGCCAATAAGAAAAGCTTCTTTTGAACTAAAATGTTTTGTTTTCACTCAGTTATCATAAGGCCATATTTTTTATTGGGGAAAGACATTTATCTGGTGTCAGAATAAAATGATTGCAAGTTCCGCCACAAATTCTTGACTCGGTTAATCTCATGACTTTGTGCGTGAGTGTTTTGTTTATAATTGTGCCAGATGGGAGTGGTTTGGTTGCCTATTTCTTTTATTTTTTTTATAAATCTTCTGGCTTCTACTCTTTGCTAAAAGTATGAAAGCAAATACAGGAAAATGACCCATATGTGTTTGAATGATAGAGACAAGTAAACAAGATGATGAAAGCTGTGATTAAATTCTCTCCAAGCCTAAAGGGAGAAGTGATAGTTACCTTGACCCATCCTCTGAGATATAGCAAAATTTGAACCTTAGTTTAGAGTATTACTATTCTTGACAAACTGGCACAAGGCTACAAATCTAGATCACTGAATGAAGTTCAAACTCATTGTAATAGTAATGGTCAGCAAGTTTAGCTTAACTAACTTCTTTATGAAGTATGTTTGACGCCCAATTGTGTGGGTGTGTTTGTATGCAGAGGCGGTCCTTCAAACAGGATTAAAAACTATAAACAAAGATGTTTCTTTTCATTGATATTTTTATTTCTGTTTATTTTTTTGTTAACTTTTCTTGTTTACATTTAAGAGAATATGCGTGCAAATCTAAGAAATATAAACCTTTTCCAAACATTTCGGATCCCATGTATTTTTTTTCATTTGGACTATTATCAAAATCAGGAAATTAAGAAAATATTTACACCATTCATTTTTAATTTTTCAGTACTTTCAGTGGCCAGAAATAATAATTGAATAACCATGCTATATGAACAGAATAAAATGCTGAAAACCTAATAATATAAACTGGTTCTGCAAAAACATGTACAATTGTTTGAATTTGTGATATATAAAAATGTATGAGTTTTATGAAAGGGTGCTGAAAAGTTATCAGCCTAATCAAATAGTCCTACCAAAAATATTTCTGATGTTTGATTAAATTTTAGGGAAGTGTGTTGAGCTAAGTACTTTTCATATATGTCTCCATCTAATGATAGACAAAGCACACATTTTTCAAATATCATAATCATCAACACTCCCTTGAGTGCATCAATCATTGGGAGAACCTAAGGGCAGAAGAAACAGACAACCTCCTCCAGGATGATCTGATGCCAGTGGCCCTCAGAAGTTCCGACATTGTCATGTCCATACTCTCTTTTATGTTGTCTGACAAGATTTTACATTGCTGACCCCACTTACATCCACCTTCAACAGTGCTTTGCATGATGGCCTTTCAGAGGCTGTTTTGCTGTACAATGTGGCCAAACATTTTCTGATGCTTAATAGTGGTGAGGAGAGATTTTTTGACTTTGCTCCTTACATAGTCATTGGTTTTGTGCTCCAAGTAGAAGTTGTGGAGGAGCTTTCTCAAGCATTCGTTCTTGAATGCCTGAATCCTATTTTTCTGCCTTACCCAAGAGTATCCAAATCTCACACTGTAGAGGAGGATGGATATGATCAGCAATTTTTAGAGCTTGAACTTGGTATGGAAACTGAAATTTTTTTTCCATATCATTTCCATTCTGCTCTAGATGTGGCAATCCATGTGCAGATTTCTACATTGTTCAAGTGGTTTGTCATCCATGGTGATGCTGCCAATGGTGTTGCTTGTGCTATTCACCATTATTTTGGATTTCTCTGTGTTGAGTTCAATACCATAGGTGTCGAGTTTGTTGGTCAGATCTTGCAGCCCAGTTACTACCCACCCCGCCTTGAGGTCAATATCTTCTGCAAAGTGTAGATTGCAGGGAGGTCTACCATTGATAATGTTGTGATTGTGGAGGATTTCCTTCATATCTCTCCAGAAACAGATTGAAGAGTGTTGGAGAGGGTAGGCATCCCTGTCTAATGCCAATAGTCATTTGGAAGAAGCCTCCCATTTGGTTACTCAAGTGAACTGCAATGGTGGCATCGTCATAGAGGGCCTGGATGACTTGTAAATATATTTCAACTATAGTAACCATGCCTATAATGTGTCAAGATGAAGGCCTTTATGAAGTCAATATATAATCTTTACTATCACAGATAAGTAGAATTATGAATATTTTCTACTAAAATGATGAAGCCCCTTATATTAGCTACATGCCAATATAGTGGATGTGTGTAGATATGTGATAGTTAAACCAGTCAGTATACATCCTAATGATAGCAAAACATTTAATTTATATAAAAAACAAATATTTTTACACCTAATCTTCTTCTTTGTCAGTGCACTTAATTCTGTGGTAAATATTTGTTGTGGCGTCCTTCCTCTAAAGAGTCTATGTTGGACTCTTCCACCTACTATAAGATTAGTAGGAGAGAAGGCCTTGGAGGAACAGTTGAATAGGTTGAATGCTGGGGTCAACCAACACACACTCACTAGTCGTGTAATACTCTTTTGTTGTACTTACTGTTTAATATATGACATATCTGTAACACTTGTTTTGTTATTTCTTTAACCATTTACTTGGTCACAACAATATTAATCACATATATTAAACCTTTAGCATTCAACCCACTCACACCAGCCCTGTAAATATCGGTTCTCAATGTTCAACCCACTATGTATATCCTGTCATAATATATGACAATATCATTGCAAATAATACAAGAAGTAATGGAAACAGTGAAACTTTGACTACAAATAGTGAAACTTTGAAAGTCAATATTTCCAGGGCAGGCTTGAGCATGTTGATCACTAAAGGGTTAAACAATGAGCTATGAGCTACAAAACTCTAAAATCTATAATTATTATTATTATTATTATTATTATTATTCTGCTTATTGAGCTTAAACTTTGGTCTTTTGGTTAGGTTTAGAAAACTCTCAAACCTATCTGAATTCCTGTCATTCCAAAGCCATGCTCCATTAACAAGTTTGTCAGATTATCTGAGTCAGAGATTGTAATTTAGTAACTTGCTTCTAATTTACTGTTTCATCCTCTTTTAATCAAAATCCAGATTTTAGCCATAGTCTGTTTTTTTCTTCTGTTCAGTTGCTTTTTGCAATTAATACTTTCAAAAGATTTTGATATTTTCTTTTTTTTATATGATTGCCGGTTGATAAACCAAAAACCTACATGGTATACAACTTAGACATCCAGCTCCAGCTTTCTGTCTTTAACACATTTATTTTAAACTGTTCAATCTGTTTCTGAATTTATATGGACTAGTATTTATTCTAAGCACTGATATTAACATTTACCTCTCTCTTAGAAGTCATCACAAGAGTTAAATATATGTCAGATAAGAACAGCAAATTTCAAAAGATATAAAAATAACAAGCAGCATCAATGTGGACTGCAATATAAATAAAAATCTAGCAATCATGGTGATTTCAAGCATGGTAATTTTTAAAGTTTTTTCCAAACTCTAAAAGGTACCAAAATTATCTGTTACCTGAAATATATTGTTTTGGATAATCAATGTGACTATATATAGGATCTGTCTGTCTAATTATATATATATATATATATAATGATATCCATATATATATATATATATATATATATATAATGATATCCATATATATATATATATATATATATATAACAACATAGACTAACACATAAATAATACTGTGTCCTTTATTCAAGAGACCACCATCTAATAGTGATCACAAGCCCTACAGCAAATCTATACATATGCAATACATCTTGAAAAGATGTTCATCTTCTTTGTCAACAAAAATTAAAATGGACACAGGTGTGTTTGAAAATTCTGAGTTTTAACATTGCTTCTATGTCTATTGGCCTAATAATATACAATGAATGTTATTATTCGGCCTTTTTGGGATTTCTTTCATTGGCCTACTATACCGCATACACACACACACACACACACACATATATATATATATTATTACTCCAGATATTATTTTCAGTGGATAGTTGTATTTGAATAGATATCCCAGTTTATATGTAGAATAATGGATATTTAGGCAGCAATTTTTTATGCAGGTATTCTTGAATATAGCCAACAATGAAAGCTGATTACATTTTTTAAATCAACTTTTCCTGGTTTCAAACCAAGTATTTAACATTAAATGAATGATTGTATATATATGTAATAGCAATAATCAGGCATTATCTTTTGATCACTTGAAGCATGATACCAAGAGTTACCATGCAGTGTTGATCCCAATGTCTACACTGTCTTTATCTACACTCTATCTATAATATTGAGCACTCTTATACTATAAATATGTTTTAAATAAATATATATAATCCTCATCATTGTCATCATCATCATGTCTTTACCTTATAAATGAGAATCCAGAAGGAAACTCTGTCACAGACTCACTGTTGATTAGAAAATCAGGTGTTTTTTTTCCTATACTGGGTACTAGAATGTGATTAGTGGCTAGAAGAAGCACTAAGTTTACATTTTTTGTTTTTGAACTGTAGCTGCAGATTGATTCATTGAGGGTGGTTATCTTGAAAATCTTGTCAAGAAGGCCTTTAGCAGCCTCTCTTACTTTTGCAGTGTTGATACAACAGGAGTTTTGGGCTCCCTTTTAGGGAATCCCTGTATATGTTGGGGCACCCACCTGTTGCATTGACCAGAGGCCAGCTCATTGAACAGTAGGATCTTTGGAAGTTGACGGTCTTCCATCCTCAGTTCATTTCCAGTCCAGCACAGCTGTGCTTTTTGTATGTTTCAATGTTGAAAACACTGGAACTCTAGAAGAGTTCAGTTTTGGTGTAGAAATCATTTTGAGAACCCAAAATTGAATAAGGTCCTTTTCAGTTTCTGTACTTTCTGAATGTATTTAGCAACTAATTTATTAATTTTTTCTCGGAAAAAATACTTTGCATTGAAGTCTCCTGAATAATAAATGCCATAAAACTAACATTTAAAAACTGAATTCTAAAAACAACTATAATCACAGTTTTGTCCACTTAATAAGAAAACAAAATTTAAACAATTCTAACATATATTAACACATGAGCTACATTCACTTGTATGAAGGAAGACATGGCAAGATTAAGTAAAAAATTAAATATATGTGAAGTTTTTAATTAAGCATGCATTAATAAAGAATTGTTGCCAATGTATTAGGTTGGTGCAAAAATAATGACGTAATAATGTCGTTTTTTGACGTATTTTTTTAACGTCAAAAAAACAACATTATTACGTCAATATTTTTCCACCAACTTAATACATATATATAAAAAAATTTGAAAAACCAATAACATTTTTGCTCTTGTATATAATTATTTATTATAAAATAAAACCCCTGCATTCACCTTGATAAAATTCCTGAGAGGGCAAAATGTGTTGGCTAAGATAAGTTTTCCTTTTGTCTTTATTTATAATTTGTTTATAGAAATACTCTATCTGAAATTTTTACAAACACACACATTTATATAAATAAATAAGAGAAAGAGAGAGACAGTGTGGACAAAGAAATCAACACGGCATGAGGATTATCAGTTTCACATCTTTGTCTTCAGACCAGCAGTATATTTGAAGTAACAGATGATTTGGTACTTTTTTGAGTATGAATAAAATTACAATTGTATTCTTGAGATCAACATGATTGCTACATTTATTTAAATTGCAGTTCCTATTGCAATTATTTCTTCTTTTTTTTTCTTTTTTTATCCTGTGATGTTCATTTCCCTTATCAGATGTGGTCTGAAAACCACTTGAAGTGTGAAACTGATAGTCACTATGAAATGTTTATTTCTATGTCTATATTTTCTATGTCTGTAAATACTCTCTTCCCCAATAAATATAGCACATTTTAAACATATATATATATATATATACACACACACACACTCAGGTATTGAAAACAGGTGTATATGAACAGACTGAGATAGGTGGAGAGACAGATGTGAACAATGTTTTTAATGCAAAAGTTCACCAAATACAAGGCTGGAGAGCCACGCAAGGTAGAGGGTTATTGAATGATGTTTGTGATATGATTGTAAAAGAAAATGGTAGGAAGTGAAGATTATTATGAGGATGATAGATAAGCATTGACTAGTAACTTGTAGCATTCAGGAAAGCATCCAAGTGGGAGTTTGTTCTTAGGAAAAAGCTGTTTTAATAGAACTTACTCCTTACTGAGAGAGATAGGTGTGAAAAGCCTGAGATAAGTTGATGGATGTAGACGAACTGAGATAGATAGTCATGAATAGTCAACATGATCTTTTATGTTGGAATTGTGATCCAGAAAATGTGTTGATTCTAATTGTTTCTTTCTCAAATAAATTTTGAAAAATTTAAAACTGAAAACTATTGTTTATATTAGAGACTGGAATTGGTCAAAAGATGCAAAATAGTGTAAGACTGCATTTCAATGTATTTTTTATTGCATTGACTTACAAGACATTCAGAGTGAGTTTTTGATGTAATGGAATAACCTGTCACTCCCATGAGCGACTACACTATAGATAGTAACTACCTATAAGTATCTGTAAGTCAATAGACTACAGAGACTAGCTGGAATCTATTCCAGCTAGACAGTCAACTCTCTGCCTCTGAGCAGAGAGGAACCCGGACAAGGCTCTGCTGAAGGGCAGAGTTTCGTTCGGGGAGGTAGACTGCCCCTGAACCTGTTTATGCGGGTTCAAAAGGGAATATTTTTGGCCGAGCCTATGGGCTTGGTGAACCCACATGCAACCCAATGTGTGTGTGTGTGTGTGTGTGTGTGTGTGTGTGTGTGTGTGTGAAAATATATAGAAAAGAACTCGTTAGGTAAATAATCCAAAGTTCTTCAGTATTTTTGTTATTATTATTTAAAAAACAGAAGTAGTAGTAACAGTAGAGCCTAAATATAATTATTTATTTATTTATTTAAAAATATGATTCCATTGCATCATAATCATATTTTTAAATAAATAATTATATATATATACATATATATTATATGTGAAAATATTGTAGAAAATAGGAAAGAAACTGGTTTGGTAAATAATCCAAAGTTCCTTCGTATTTTTGTTATTATTTTTTAAAAATAGTGCTCGATACGAAAGTAGAGCATAAATATAATTATTTATTTAAAAATATGATTCCAACTCGCTACATAAGAGATCTCATGTTTCAAAACAAGAGCCGAAAACTTCAAAATAATATTTGAATTAACTTGAGTTAAAGTAGGCTCTGTTCCATCTTCAAGCGAAATTTTTTGGGAATGACTTATTTCTGAAATTTACGAGTTTTAATAGTATATTCAGAATTGAAATCAAAAATTTCCATGGTAACATCAAGGGCGGGTTGTTTAGAATAGGCAGGGGTGGGGTGTTAATAATTTGTATCAGTATAGAGTTACTTTCATAGATGCCAGGTCAGGGTAAGGTGGGGGTGGCTAAATTAACGACGGAGGAAGTTTTCACATAGTCTGGCTTGAGCGTCTATGGAGATTTATTTATTTTTTATTTTATTCTTTTATTATATCTCTTTATGAAAGGGATTTGTGTATATAAAAAGGCCGTAACATTTGTTTTTTGACGACTTCATACAGGGTTATCTTTTTTTGTAGGGTATTAAAACTATGTATATGGGCTATGGATTTTAAAATTTATTTTATTGTATGCATGTTTTTAGCTAGTTATTCAGAGCGTAAGTTTGGTAGTGTCAGCAGAAAACCATTAATTCATGCCTGTTGTTTAATAGGTTTTTATTGTTTAGAAGCTTAATAATGTGTAGTTTCTCATGGAGGCACAAAGGGCATGGGTCATCCCAAGTTTTGCAAGTTCTAGTCCTGTTAATAATTTTCCAAGGAAAATTGGTAAATTGGAAATAACCCACAAAAAGGTGGATAAGCTGTAAAAAATAAATCAGCTGATCAACTTGGTTGATAAAAGCACGAAACACCATATTTGATGACATGTAACTCATATTTTTCTCCAAAATCTTAGAATTTTACAAATGTTCAGTCATTTTTTTTATATACAAAAATTCAACCAACACAAGACTTAAGAGTCACTCAAGAGGGTTACTGAACATGTAAAAAGTGGTAGAAAAATGTGAAGATTATGATGATAAGGAAGATAGACTGGGAAGTTTGTTCCACAAAGTAGCTATCTGAGTGGAACTTTCTCTTACAAATAGAATATGGAGAAAATGTGGATGTTTTAATTCTGTGGATGTAGCATGGTGGGTCCTAGCTGTAAAGTTCTGAAATGGTGGAACTAAGGAGTGGAGCTCATCTGAACATTTGCCATGAGAATAGTGACAGAGTTGCATTAGTCTTGCAACATTGCATCAGTGGGGAGAGGGGTTGTAGAATGGAAAATAAGTTATCTACTACAAGACTGCATAAATGATTTTGATTTTGAACTCTATCAAGGTTGGAAAGTGAGGACTTGGCAACTCCAATCCAGATATGGCAGCAATATCCATTTTTGGACTAATCTGACTCTTGCATAGAAAAAAAAAACATGGTAGAAGGAGTCAAGTACTTTTTGGAGCAATACAAGGAGTCAACCATTCTTCTGGCACCCTTAGTGATGGATTGTGTATATGAGTTCTATAATATTACTTGCTGAAATAAATGGTCTTGTATACCATCATATATTGTACTTTATACAGGGTGTTCAGAAAGTTACTCTGCACTTTTGTAATCATATTTTTTACATTTCAGATTTCCCCCAATATGGTTTTAAAAACATTGTTTATAATTTCCATTTGCATTCTCCTCCTCTATTCTATATTGAAACATGTCTGTTAATAAAAATATAAGTGCATAGTAACTTTCTGAACACCATGTATAATTTCTTTATAAAAATAGCTATTTTCTAAATGTGTCTTGTTTATGATCAATCAAGAAGCTTTAAAAATTTTTTTAACTGAAATGAGCTATAAAAATTCAAAAGTAATTGAAGTTTGATGGTATTTTTAGCAGATAGAATAAATAATGCCTAATTCTTTATGAGGATAATGTGTACAATATTACCCACACATTTTATGATTATCAGTAGTGTAATCAGGAATGCTGTGAAAAGTGAAATTGGTGTGTTCAAATTCCGGTCTCGTTTGCTGTGTTCATTTTCATACAAAAGACAACTCTGAATTGAAAACCATGGAAAAAGCAACAGGGAACTACTCCACTATATTTTCCAAGAAGTTTCCATTTTGCACATAATAAAAAAAAGGAATTTGTAGAGTCTTTATTGTCTATATCCTGAATGAACATGGTAATTAAAAAGAAAAAAATCAATTTGTTTAGCAAAAAAAAGAAATTCCTACTGTAAACACAGAATAACATTTTTGATATATTCACATTAATTCCTGTCTGATTTTTTTTAATTAAAAGAAATAAACAAATTTTTTTTTTCTCTAAAAAAAAATAGTTTGAGAGACTGTTTCCAATTTATTTGTTTCTAAATGTTCTGTCACTTACAAAACGTTCATATGATTGGAACAAATAAAAATTTGTAGGTGATAAATCTGGTTTGTATGGAAGATGTAGAAGAAGCTTCCAACCTAAAGAAAAAGAAAAGAGGTCTTTTTGTCATTAAAAACCAACCACTGATATGTCATTAAAGTAGAACAATCAGTCTCCCATCCTAATAATCATATTTTTTCCTTAGGTTTGTTTTGCACTATCCTCTTGTCATGCTGGAGGATAGCAGCTTTTCTGCTTACAAAAGTAGTACAATTTTGATATAAGGCTTCATCTACCTAATCAAGGTGTTGGCAATAAATTTCTATCTTGATAGTCCTTACATGTTGCAATAGCTTTGAATGGAGGACGCCTTTCCTATTCCACTAGACACCAAGCAAAAACCTTTGTGGATGGAGTCCTGGTTTTGATGTTCGTTGGGGTTTCTCATTTTATAATAACTACTCTCTTTTTCTGTTTCTATTGACATGCAAAACCCATTTTTCATCACTTGTAACAATGTGATGCAAAAATGAAAAATTGACATTCCTGGTTAAAAGACTACTGCAGATGATGGAATGTTGTATTTGGTTCTTATATGAAAGCTCATAAGGAACCTGAATTTCCTCTTTGCAGGTTTTCCTAATTAAATTCTGAAATGAACTATAAACAATGCACTGTTGGCTACAAGAAATGATAGACTAATTCTAGACACAGATCTCTACTATTCAGCCTTGGTTCTGCCTTGCTTGGTCAACTCATAATTCATAGCAGTGAAATAGGTAATTACTTTGTAAACATATTTCAGTCAGGATGTAAATTCTCATTGTTGTATTCTTTTACATATAAAATAATATTAGCTATAGATATTACATATAAGTATTAGATATGAGTATTATCATGTTTATATCTTGATTAAAAATTGCCCCCAGCTCTGAGTCTGAGAAATACAGGGTCATTTTAATAGACTGCTAAGTACATTAATCTAAAGAGGCTCATGAATACAAATGAAACTTTGTCTCTCAGATGTCAGGCCATTTTGAAATTGTCATAAGCAATTTGGCAAATACTGAAATGAGTGTCATCTCTGGTTGAATGATCTTCAGGTAGCTCAATGTATCTGCAAATGAAATCTTTTATGTTGTAACTACAATGAATAGGACAATTTGAAAGTCTTCTTGGCTTTTGTGTCAGAATGCAGGAAATTTCTTTGGGAGGCTTGTATATTAAAACCTTAAATATCTAATATGCTGCTTATTTTGATTCTTCCATCGTTCATTGTAATGGTGTATTCATCCATTGTTAGTGAATTGATAAAAGGCACATTTGATCTTCTGTGACTGGAGAGTTCTCCTTATCCTGTCTGTTGTAATAAGTTTGTTGCTCTAAGGTTTGTCAGGCATTCCCTTTCAAAGACAGTAAAACACTTTCCAACTGAAATTAATAATCATGGAATGAAAGGGTGAAATAATGCTGCTTTTTTAGTTACTAGTCTTGCTCAGATAATGAGATTCTAAGATCATAATTAACTTTTATTCTGGGAATTATCCAACTTGTATCCTCTTCTTTATTGTATTTGATATTTCAACTGCTGTACCCACCAGCCTTCTTTAAGTGAATGTTGCATCTGATTGTTATTAATTTTTTTTTGTTTTTTTTTAAATGCATGTGAATTTTATATCCCTAGAGACAATTTGAATTTGAATAATATTGTTTAAATGAAGCAGATGGTTTTAGTATTCAGTACAGTTCATAACATTGCACAATTCAAGAGGGTGCTGTAAAGTTCTTGGCTCATTCAAAAGAAGATTCTAAAGTTCTTAATGCTTTCATCATTTGGTCAGATTTTGTGAATTGATTGGGTCAAGGACATTTCAGCATCTCCTTGTAATAATTTACATATCAAATCTGATTTTATTTTTCTTTAACTTCTATTATCAGTTTCTTTAGTAATAGTGAGTATATGAGTTTTATACCAATAGGAGTAAATAATACTGTAAAGAGATTTTTAAAGAGTCTGTTTAATATGTTGTACAGTTCTTAATATTGGGCATATTGCATATGTTCAATCTGATGCTTTTTTTTCTTTTTGCTAACTTCCTTTGCCATCTCGTTTAGTTAATGGTACATGTATTTTATATCAAAAGGAATAAATAATACTGTGAATAAATACCAAGCACAGCATAAATACCTCATACATAATGGTAAGAAATGAGTGGAAATGGTATCTTCATCTAGCTAATGTCTTACCATTATGTAGGAGGTATTTCTGGGAGGTATAAGTGGGAAGTATTTCTACCACACCTTGTATTTAAAGAGTTTAATTTAGTATTCAGTGTGATATCAATCCTTCTATATAGCACTGTATGCAGGACAATTTATTCATAGACAGAGAGATTTGAGGTGACAGATGTGATTCTATAGAAAGATGCAGTGAATTCCATGGATGAAACATGTAAACAGTAAAACAGTTTTAAGAAAAATCAAAGCATTAAGGACACTCATGCTTATGATCAGAAAGAGACAGTTGAAAGTTGTAAGACATATGATGAGGAAAGAGGGTGAAAATTTGACACTCACAGGATATATTGAAGAAAAGAGGGATAGAAGGAAACATTGAGTAACCTACCAAATGAGCTTGTGCAAATGGATGGCAGAACAGAGATTGGGAGGGATAGTAAGTGGGTGGGGACATTGTTTCTAGCTACAAAGTACAGGAAGTTGCATGGTACAAAGAATGATAATAGTTCATAATATTGCGAAATAAGACTGAGTATGTCAAGTTAGTGCCTGATGGTCAGTTCTGCTGAAATATTTGCATAGTAATATTTCTATTTTCAGTACCATTTGAGATAGATGAGTGTTTATTTGAATATATCATTGGCCACTTTCTTTTATGAAGAAGTGCTGAAAAGTCCTCAGCCTAATCAACTTCTCAGAATTTGACCAAACAACCAAACACCACAAGTTTTTCTTTGTTTCTTAAGGGATTCTGGATTGAGCTGAAAACTTTTCAGTACCTCCTTATATACTCTTGTGTGTCTTCCAATTCAAGAGAAACTTGCTTGACCCATTTGAATCCCAAGCTTGAAAGAATAATGTAATTTCTGTTTTGACTCTTTTCCTTCATTTTCCTTCCCCACTCAAATGGCATATGAAGAAGAAGAAAAAAGTTAATTTGGATTTCTTTTGACACTAAGTGTTTGATAATTCTGATGTATGAGAGAAATTATGTGGTATTATTCAATTGTAAAGCTGTAATATCACTTTTTATAAGGTAGCATCTTCTCTCAGAGACAAATTAATCATTGTAGCTCTTGAAACTATTGTAGCTGATATATTGCAGGTAGCTTTAAAGACCAAGCACTATTTAGTAACAAAAACTAAATAAATAATATTAATATTGAGAATGTAATGATCAGTGCTTCTAATCTGTACATCTTCAAAATTTCTTTGTTTTTACCACTTCAACCAGAAGAAAATTGCTAAGGACTTGAATATCTAAATTAGAAAAGATGAGATAAAGAAAAGGTTATTGTTAAAAGCAAAGATAACCCTTAGATGTATGTGTATTTAAGCAGCAGTTTTTCAATAAACAAAGTTTAATTAAACATCACTGTTTGTCTTGATTTATTTTTAATTAACTTGTTTACACAAATGAGATAATGTCTGGATCCAATGAATATCACTATTGTGCAGATGTTTATGATTGAACTCGTATATCTGGTCATTATCAATATCTAGAGAATTCTGTGGATGCTAGCAAAGTACAACCATACCACAATGGTGGGAAACTGACTGAATTCAATATGCCAAGTCAGGACTGTTAGCACAACAGATTTTTGAATCCAAAGAAGAATCTGCAATGTTATCAGTTATGACCTAGCATCTCAGCTTCAGTCACTTTTCCACCACTGGTAGTGTATCTTCCTTTTGCCTCTTCTATGAATATTTTCATGGTAATTGATCTGATAAACTTTTCTGTTTGATACTTCAATTTTACAAATTTAGGCACAGTACTAGATTGGAAGTTAGGTATCATCCTCTTACTGTTGTAATTATAAGTTCTATGCTAATAGTTTCTTCTCCTGCACATCTCACTTGTGGAACTCTCTCTCAGCTTCCTGCTTTCCTGTTAATCACGACCTTCAAAAATTTAAATGTAGTGTCAATTGTCATCTTCTGTCTTCTTTAATCCTGTTTTGTTCATTAGGATGCATTTTAATGGCTTTTATTGCCTTCCTTGTGGTGAAAGGACTTAAAAATAAAATACTGCCTGGGCTTTCACATTTTCAAAATACTTTTAAACTCTTATATAACTTTTTGTATATTATTGATACATATATACTGTATTTCTCAGCCTTATCAATGCATCCTAATTTTATCTTGTAAAATTTAAATAAAAAGAAAAATGAAAAAAAGAAAACTTACAATTAAGAAAAATAACAAAAGGATGCAGGGTAAATGTTATAGGCTTTTTTTTTCTTTTTTTTAAATATTGTCATAAATACAAGGAAATATGGTGATGGTCTATGTATTTGTAGCCACATCCTTGTATTATCATAAATATATATATGTATATCAAGGTAGCTGAATCAGTCACCATTTTGTTGTATAATTTTATATATCTAAAGAATACTTAGGCAGCAAGAATTCATTTAAACAACTTTTCTTAAATTTCACCCATAAGGTTTGTCTGTTTAATTTTTATTGTATTTTTCTATTTCCTCAAGATTTTGTTTGTTAGTCAAGCTCTGTGAAACTATGTTATTCATTTTGCTTTGGTTGTACAATAGAAAAAATGAATATCTGTCTATATCTCTGAGATGAGGTATTATGATGATTTACATTATTTACATTATTTGGACTGTTATCTTCATCTTCATTGCCATATTCACAGCCTTCTTTGGGTGATTGAAATTTAAAACTGAACACTTTATTTTGTCCACAGAGTGTACAACAGCCAAAATATTGTGAATATGGCAATGAAGATGAGGATAATAGTTCAAATAATGTAAATAAAAAAAATGAAGTTGATAGACCTTGTCATTTGAATTTCATCATCATTTATTCACTTAGCACATTTTGTGCTGCTATGGTCACCACTCCCCCCTCCATCTCACAATGGTTGTTCATGGTGATATTCAGGGCAGAATTGTGCAATGGCTGGCCAATTCTTCTGCAACAAGGATTTAGAGGCTACCCTGTCCCTCCTCTCAGAAATGAAATAAGCAAGACCTACAAGGGAATAGTTTTCTTTCTAGACCGGTTGGCAATCAAGGATATAGGACCCAGTCTATCACACTATTTACACATAGCAGGGAGGAAAAGGTGGATTCATACCTTTCATGTAAGTGAATCTAATGAACTTGGCTATCCGATTCTTCAAGCCAATCCACTATCGATTACTCCACCAATGACTCCATAGGTTGAATATATTAGGTTGGTGCAAAAATAATGACATAATAATGTCGTTTTTTGACATTAAAAAAAAAAAAATCAAAAAATGACATTATTACGTCATTATTTTTGCACCAACCTAATATATATATATATATATATATATATATATATATATATATATATATATATATATATATACACATACACACACACACATATATATATAGGAGGCTTGATATACTGAATATAAAATGAGACTGCTGAAATATTTTTTCAGTATGAGTGAATATATATATATATATATATATATATATATATATATATATAGGTGAGGAATAATCTGTACATCTATTAATATATATTTAATAGATCTGTTGTATTACATCAAGTACAGTTTTATTAACATCTGCAGTATCTGCACAATATATGTAAATGTTATATTTTGTGGGTACATGTGTTTGAGTAGATATCCCATTTTTAAGCAGTAAAATTAAAGTCTACCAGTCTAGAGATTGAATGCTTTAATAAAGAAAGTATGCCTCCCAACAGGATTCAAACATGTATCCTCTTTTTAATCTGGTAGCTTTGGCTTTAAAATGATTTCCCAGATTAAAAAGCAAATACAGGTTCAATTCCTATCATGAGGCACATGACCGTTATTAAAATTTTCTATCTCTAGGCTGGTAGATATTAATTTCACTGTTTAGAACACAGATATACACTCCAACATATGTAGCCACTAAATATAAAGTTTAAAGTAAAAATGATATATTATGTCTCAGTTGTGAATTTATTGGCCTGTTAACAAAAATATATAGGTATAAATATATTTTTTTTATGAATATTTACACTTTTTTTTCCAATAATATTCACCCTGTACAAGGCCACTCAAGGTAGTGTTGCACTAGGAAAATGCTTTAGAAGGAACTGGAAACCTGATCCTAAACAGGAAACAATGGATAAACCTCTACACCTGTTCAAAAGACCAAGGAGGATTGTGAACCAGACTATAGGTGAACCTATCTACTCAAATTGAGAGAAGAAAAAGTAATTCAATAGTATATAAAAATTCAGAATTTTAGGTGGGGATATCAGAAGTCTCCCAAATATGAAAGTTTTTAACATAATCTATTTTTTGTAAATTCACTTAATCCAGTGCTTCTCCAATAATCACATAGATCAAACATTATACATGGAAAATTTCAGATCATGATTCAGCAACATGTTAAGTCACTATCTTATTGATCCATCCTTATATTCACCTTAAATACAATACATATCATTAATACACTTTATACTTCAGTAATATCATTGAGCTATCACTTATGACTATTCCTGTGTTTAGAGAGAGGTAATAGCAATATCGACCATTTCCTTATGACAAAACATTTCCCATTCATTGACTGAGAAACCAGTACTATTTTTGGTTGAAATTTATAAAATCTTTCTACTAAAACAATTTTTCAGGTTTCTCAAGTCCAGTAACTGTTATTACTTTTTGCAGTATTGATGGGAGCTTTCTTTCTAATCTTTTGTTTGAAGAAATGTGCAATATCAACATCTTGATTAAGTTATTTTGTTTTCCCATCAAGTTACATGTGTTATCAATTTTAGTTATTGCTGTTATTGAAAGTCTTTAAGTGACGTGATTTCTATTATTTGGTACAGTTCTTTGTTTGTGGTTATGTAGATCTTGTGCATAAGCTTTGAAGACGAATGGTCTTCTATAATACTTCCAGTCCCATTCACTTGAAGCCATTTTAATCATTGATCTGCGAAAGGAGTTGTCTACTGCAAGGAGTTTAGATATTTCTGAACAACTTTGGTGGCATGCATAACATTCATATGAAAGTTTCAATCTGATAAAGCTATTTAAGAACATGACCCAAGTTTTTAAGTTTTTTGGTTTTGTAGCAATTTCTGGTGTTGAGCAAAACTACCCACTGTCCTGCCTATTCTATGTTCAATTTCTTTGTTTCATCACCAAATATTAGGCTGGTGCAAAAATAATGTCGTTTTCTCACATAGTAACATATGTGAGAAAACGACATTATTTTTGCACCAGCCTAATAACATGACAAAAAATGTCTTGCTCCTATTGTGTATTCTCTTATAACAAATGCCCTTGAGAAAGGAACAAATCCACTTCTCACTGTCCTCTCTCAGATCAGCACTCTCATAACTACTGCCTGGGCAGGAATAACCGTGAAAAAATTTAATACTAACTGCGCACCTTGTTGTATTACTGCTCTCCGATGACAATCACAGGCAGTGAAATTTTGAATTACTACCCCTTGACAATAATTACAGGCAGTGGAAGATTTGAAAGAATCCATCTCTTTCTTGGTGATTTTTCCTAGCTAAAAGACATATTCTTTTCTCTCCCGCAAATATGTAAGTGCCTCAACAACAGACACTGAAGGTTGCTTTGAGTTCTTCACATTTAATTTCATTTCTCATTTTACCTTTCGTAAAATGTCCTATTTATATATTTGTTAATATTGCTTTGTTTAAATTCTGTGTCTTATTTTTCCTTTGGACTCATACAAGTCCATAAAATTTTTTGTGGATCAAATGTACCAGGAGCATAAAAAATTTGTCAAAAATGTTGTAGCCCAAAACAACTTTGATAGAGGTGTGTATATATATATATCATATTTTACAGCTTGTATGCTGTATAGTTTATAAGGGCATTTGAGGGAATATTGCATTTCATCAGTTTTATTTTCATAATACTAGTACTTTGGAAGCTGTTTAATATTTGTATAGATTTTTTATAATAATGTACATCTAATATGCTGGCAAATAGTTAATTTAAATTAATGTGGTATATAAAATTGTATAACTTCTGATTTCTATATTTTATATTACAATTATCATTGTTATATAGTTTACTAATTTTATCCAGTATGCTCATATTTCTTATACTCACAATATTTAGCTCTTGTGCCCTATGGCTTTCTTCAGGTGTTTATCATACTTGGTAGGCTTCTTGGAATTTTAAACAAAGCCCTTTATTCAATCCATGGAAGTAGTTTGTTCTCATTCTGAAACATGGAAAGCAAAATAAGAAACATCTAACCCCATGGATTTCCATAAAGTCCAATGGTCAGAGGACAGCAGCTGAAACATGGTAAGTATAACAACCAAGATGAGCATGCTGGGCTGAATAGTAAAATATATAATAAGCTATTATATGTCCTTGAGCAGCTTCCCTTCAATGTCAAGTTAGTTATTATTTATAGAATTTATAATTATTTGCAAAGGCTTAATATCACTAAGCTTACTTATTCTGATTGAAGTACCCTCACTGATATCTCATTGTGCATGATGAAAAAGAGTGCAGACATATCAAGGATTCTTCCCTGCTTATTCTTCTTATTTTCCTATTCAGAAAAACCTGAGGAGCAACTTTTTAATTAGCATTTAATCAACCCAGAATAATCTATTTGAAACAGTTCTTTTTGTTAGTTTATACTTAAGTAATATTTATTCAGAAACCAGAGATCCAATTAGAGTTGCAATTGCTTTATTTTCCAAATTAGATCATTTCAGTGGTGTTGTACTATAAAAAAATTTGTTACAATTTGCCATTTTTATTGTACTCCATTGACAAACATAGAACGATCATATCATTATCATTTAGATGTTTGATGCATTTGTGGTGTTGAAGATTGTAGAATAATGCTAATATTTTAATGTTTATTTGTTATATACCATACCTAATGGGTATGACCCAATTCTCATAGATATGTTGGACACTATTGTAAGTGGGGGTAATATGCTGTCTAAGTAGTCTGCCACTAGCACGCCGCTGGTGAATATTGTATTTTGTTGATGTTAAAAAGATCACCATTTCATTTCCAACATCCATTTTGATTATTTCTCATTCAGTAACCTTTTCTAGATTACGACACTATTTGAGGATTTTGTCACTGATTTTGTCACTGATTGACTCTTAAATGCAAATACTGTCCAAGCTTGTTATGCTGGTCATAAACTGAATGATTTCTGAAATACAAATCAAATTTCAGTTTAATATAGGCATATATTAATATATAATTAAGCTTAATATAATTATTTCCAAAATATGGCACAAAGCCAAAGTAGCCAAGTACTTCATGAGGATAGAATTCATTACACAAGATAATTAGCCTGCAAGAAACTAACCCACATACCACTATTTTCAGTTTAATATTAAAGCAAAATAACACTTGCAGAAAATGTCGATTAAAAACACAATTTAATTATGTAAATTATAGTAAATATTATACAGTAAAGTATTGAAACTGCGTTTTTCTGTTTGTGTGCCTGGAATGTTTCTCCTCATGACAGAACAGTCTGAAGCTAATTAACACTGGCAAGATGGCAGATAAGAGAACTTTGCATATATACATGGATAGACCATCCCAGAAAAAGATACACAACACACCTGGTATTAAGCTTAAAATGCATACATTAGAAAAGTGGTGTTATAGTAGTCATACAGTTCAGTGCATATGAACAATTCATCTCTACAGCAAGAAGTAATACCACTAAAATTGCAAAATCTTTCTTTTAACACACACCATAAAAAATGGTACTTTATATATTGAGCAATGACTAGCAGTAGAGCCCAGCATTGCCCCGGGATGTAACAGTAAGAGATAGATCAAGTATCGACCATCATAAAGACTGAAAAATAAAATTGACAAAGATTATTGTTTAAGGTTGACGGACACGCATGTCTTAATTTTTTGTTTTGTTGTTTTTTTTTTTATGAATTGGTCAAACTCAAACAAAAACATTGTTTTCAATCATTATGAGTCTATCAATTGAATAGAATTTTATTATAAACAATTGTCTTGTAAATGGAATTTTTAAAGCATTCTGAATGTAAAAATAAAGAAAAAAGTGTGCAAGACAATAAGAAACACTACCTGCAAAAAAAAAAAAGTGAAGTTTTGTTGAAATTGGTTGAAAAATGTAGGAAATCCGATCCCATATATAAACGAACACACACACACACACACAACCCGGGTTTTATAATAAGGATAACTCGATATGAGTTGTCCCCCTTTCATTAATGCTTCTTAATTGTGTTTTCAAATTGATTTCGTGCAAAAACAATTGTTTTTCCAATTTTTGGCACTGTTAGAACCATCGCAGGGTAATTTTACATAGTCTTGTGAAGTTTTGTTGAAATCGGTTGAAAAATGTAAGAAATCCAATCCAATATATAAACGTACAGACAAACACACACACACACACAATCTGCGTTTTATAATAAGTAAGATTAGTCTTTTCTTTCAGAGTGTAAAATTGTTATTTAGTTGGATAGCATTGAACTACTGTCTAATACTTTCTTACCACATGAAATATTTTGACACTCAGATTATTCATTTGGTCATGCTATCTGGGACATTCATGAGTCTATCATGCCAACTATCATAGTCCTGCATCAAGATCAGAAGTTCATTTGGATGTTATAATATAGCTGGTCAATGTAGGTGGTTTCTGGATGACCAGCCCACTTGCATGATGGTTAGGTGTCCAGAGCAGTAGATCACTTACAAGTTTTGCTTGCCAGCAGTGTCCTGCAAAGTGCATTCTGTGATCACGTAAGATTGTAGAAATATCAGGGATGGGTCCATAGAGCTGTGATTTAGTTGGATGTTGTCTCCAAAAGATGTTAAGTATGGCTCCCAAAGACACCCATAATAATGTTACTCATACAAGGAAACCTTCATGCAATAAATGCTAACTATTTCTACCAGCAAATATTTTTAGAAGATATAATATACTCTAAGACAACATGCAGGTAATGTAATGATTATTGGTAGAGAAAATGAAATCAGTAAGCCAAGTTCCGATTTTAGCCTAGTCTGTTATGTTCATTTTTTTCAATAATACTCTTGGGAAAGACTTAAATTCATCTCTTTGCTCCCATCCACCATCTATGGATTAAATAGCAGAGTAGACTTGGGTGGCAGCAGGTCTAAGAGAAGGACAACTCTGAAATCAAAACCATAGAAAAGGCAACAGAAAACTACTTCACTATCTTTCCCAAAAAGCCATGGCAATTTACAGATTATAAAGACAATGAATCTGTAGAGAATCTTGAAGGGACATGGTATTATAAAAAGAATATATATACCATATTTTCTAATTTATAATGTATGCCTTTTTTTCCCAAATTTTTACATAGAAAATCCTCTTGCACAAAGGTCATCCTTTCAATTAAAGTAACAAGTTGAGCTGGCTGGTAACAACAGCCCTATTCAACACAATAACCTCTAGACAACATATTGTAAATAAAACATTTTTTCCACATTACATGCTGAACAATACATTAAAATGTAACATTTTTCCTGAAATAAACCTTAAGAATTAATCCTGTCCCTTTTAAGGCAAAATATTGCTTTGATACCTTCTTCTCAAATGTGTTTGTACTAATGAGGGGTGTGTCTTTGTACTAATTAGGAGTGCTTCTTTGATACCGGGGAAAATACTCAGCTTGATTCACTATTCTTAATGTCAAAAAAACAATTTTTATTTCTAAATGTATCACAAAAATTTAATTATACAAGGATGGGGTGAAAATTTCATAGGCTGGCTATGAAGGAATGATGCCAGAACTGTGAAATCTTGCATGTATTAATTTCAACTCTTCTTATTAATAACTGAATTACACTAAAATTTTTCTGACCTATCCAAGAAGGAATATTAAAATAAATGCTGATGCTTAATCATTTGGTCAGATTTTGAGGAATGGACAGGGAAAAGAATTTTTCAGCACCCCCTTTTAAATACTCACAAAGTTATTTGTTTTTCACACAGAAGACCAAGGTTAACCAGCTGATGGTCAACTGATAATTTGCCTATAAAATAATGTCATTTTTGTTTACCTCAAACAGTTCTGATATTGAGGTAAAAATTAGCCAATCAGAATTTGAATGATTATTTTTTTTTTTTCTGACATGATGTATGAGATCTTTCATTTTTTTGCCCACTTTTCTCATATTTTCTTACCCAGAATTTACAATTATGAAATAATTAGTGACTAGATTATATGTTCATTTTTAATATTGACCTGCGAGCTCTATCGGACAATCATTATAATGAGCCACAGAACCAAACTAATGATGCAAGTCGTGATGAATAGAATGCAAAGTAGAATTAGATTGGAAATAGGACGGGAAAAGTGCCGATTTATCAAGGTCATCAGAACAAGAAGCATTTGACAGTGTACAGTACAAGGATCTATTTGAACTGCTAGGTTTGGTTTGTTTTGTTTTGTTTTACGGCATGTCAACCTCAATGGGTTATTTAATGCTGACAATTTTTAATTGCTGCTAGTAGTTTTTTTCCTTCAAAAATGTATTGCTAGTAATAATTTTTCCTAAAAATATTGCTGGTATTAAAATTTAGATATGTTGAACGCATTTGTATGCCTTCAACTACAGATATTTTGTACATAATTTTATACTATCAGGGCAACCGTATGTTTTATAGATACATGTTTTGTACATAATCTCTCACGGATGTAGTTTATCATCATACCCAGGACAGGAACTGCTAGGAAAACTAGATTTATTTGGAATGTTAGAATAATCCAGAATTTATACTGGGAGTAAACTGCCTGCACACAGATAGAACATGAATTGAGTAGCTACACAAAAATAGAAAAAGGCATAAGGAGGATGTATCTTCCCTCCAAATTTATTGTACCTCAACAGCGAGGTTATTTTAAGGGAGCTGGAGACCCCACCAGGATTTATTATTGGTGGACATAATCTTAACAATATAAGATATGCAGATGACACTGTGTTGATTGGTGACATCGAAAGACAACTACAGAACCTTCTAGACAGGGTAGTAAAAGAAAGCAAGAAAAAAGGACTAACCATCAACTGCAAGAAGGCAGAAAGTATGGTCATTAACAAGAGGAAATGCTCAAGATGCGAATTACAATTTGGCAATGTGAACATCAAGCAAGCACAAAAGTTTAAATATCTGCAAAATTTTTTAATGGCCAATGGAAAATTTGACACCAAAATCCTATCATACATTGGACTAGTGATAGAGACATTCTAAAAACTAAGCAACATGCTGAGAAACAGAAAAAAATTATTAGAAACAAAGAAAAGAGTGCTGGATTGCTATGTGATATTCATCCTTTTATATAATAGTGAATGTTGGACAGTGGATGTGGAGAAAACTGAAGGCAACATTGTGGTTCTACAGAAGGATATTGAGAATTCCATAGAGTCTGTAAGCAATGAAGAAGTCTTAAAGAAAATGGCAACAAAAAGAATACTTGTGCTCAGAATCAGGAAGAAACAGTTGAAATTCCTTGGACACATAATAGGGAAAGGGGCTTGGAAGAACAACCCTCACAAGGTATATTGAGGGCAAGAGAGATAGGGGAAGGCAGTAAGCCACCTACCTGATGAGCTTGTATAAATGGATGGTTGAACTTTGCTAAGCAAAAAGAGAAAAACTGCTAAGGACCACTAGAGATAGGAAATTTTGGAGAGCCATGATCAACCATGCCCTGAAGGGATACAGCACATAGAAAAAGATCTCAAAAATGCTTGGAACATGTTTGTCAAATTGTAGACATCAGGAAATGCCCTATATCTCTTTTAAGTGGGGAAACTATCAAGCATATCCGCAACATCCAATGACTCAATTCATAGTTTGGTTTGCTAAAAGCATATCAACTTCTTATGGGTCATTTAATGCCAAAATTTTATTATCTTGTAAGCTTTGGTAATTTTTTTTTCTAATAATGTATTGCTGGTAATCTTTTTTATTTTTTTTACTATGAAAATGTATTGCAAGTAATTTTATATTTTCCTGCTTTGACCCCAGTTTGGGAGGTTCACTATGTGCCCATGGCTGAGACTCTAATGGGTGCTACCACCCTGGGTTAGAGTGGACTTGCAAACAGCAGCAATTAAGAGGTGGTTCCACATTCCTCAAAACCCCCTGATCAGAGGCTTTGCTGCTTGATGTAGTTTATCGTCATACCCAGGATGATCAAATCATAGTGTGAGATAAGTTTTCAAAGACACTGACAAAATGAAGGCAGACATTTTATGGGATATTGTGTGAATGGCTAGTTTCGTATGCATATAACTTTCAAGCTCAAATTGCTTTGTTGCAATTTATAAATGAACAGAGAATGACTGTTAGATTAAACAAGACTGTGAATGTCCATACCATTTCATCTGGCAGATAACCAATCAGAATTGTTTTTGCCTTTGTGTTGTAAGTACAATTCTTCTGGAGGCACCAACAGGAAGGAGTGTTTGCGTTCTTTTGTAAGGCCAGAGATTTTAACAAAGCCAAACAAAACAGTATAATCAGTTTTGTTTTCTGCTTTGTCTTGCAGATATTTTCTCCAGTGGTTGCAAAGGAAGGATATTTTTTCTTAAATAAATATCATTATGCCGTGAGGTAATTGTAAACAAACTAAAGCAATTGATTGATGACTTATCTGAATATTCTCTCCCTTTTCATGAAACAAAATGGTTAAAATCAGGTTTTATTTTATGAAATTACTTTTTCTTCTTTCTTTTCTTTTTCTTTCTTTTATTTGTCCTTTTTCTCCTTTCTTTTGTTTTTCCTTACTTTTCTTTTTTTTGTTGATTCTTTTCTTTCTTTCTGTTCTTTTCTTTCTGTATCCTTTTGTTTTTCTTTCTCTTTCTGTATCCTTTTGTTTTTCTTTCTCTTTCTGTATCCTTTTGTTTTTCTTTCTCTTTCTTTTTGTTTTTCTTTTTTCTTTCTCTTTCTTTTTGTTTTTCTTTTTTCTCTTTCTTTCTTTTTGTTTTTCTTTTTTCTCTTTCTTTCTTTTTGTTTTTCTTTTTTCTCTTTCTTTCTTTTTGTTTTTCTTTTTTCTCTTTCTTTCTTTTTGTTTTTCTTTTTTCTCTTTCTTTCTTTTTGTTTTTCTTTTTTCTCTTTCTTTCTTTTTGTTTTTCTTTTTTCTCTTTCTTTCTTTTTGTTTTTCTTTTTTCTCTTTCTTTCTTTTTGTTTTTCTTTCTTTTTGTTTTTCTTTCACTTTATTTCTTTTCTCTTATGATTATGGAGATTAATATTATTTCTTTGTTGCTGGTATCCCATAAGCCAATTTTTACTGTCAAAAAACAATAATATTTGGTTTCGCTATTTGTTTTCTTTCTCTCTTGTTTGTTCTTTTTTGGCTTTGGTATAAAATATTAAATGCAGTTGTCAGCATTATTATTGAGCATAGCATTAATTTTGTTGAGCTCATACAATTTCATAACAAACTGTTTTATAGAGAAACTTAGTTTAAAAAAATGGAAAAAAAACATTTGTATTCTGACTTTGAGCTCTATGGAAACAAGTGAAACAGATGCAACAAAAGTGAGAAGGAAAGCAAACAAATAATGTGAACATATATTTGAATTTTGTAGAGAAAATTCTAACTATGACTAGTCTTGTCATTTTATCATTCTCTTTTTCCATATATATATATATATATATATATATATATATATATATATATATATATATTGTGTATTTGGCCAACAATCCCTCTTTTAAACAAGTTTCATTAAAAATGACTGACAAGGTATTGTGATTAAGCTTTTTATTCAATTTTTCTTATGTTCATATCAGTTTTCTTTTCTGGACATAATGTGTGGAAAAACTGTTCAAACATTCTATATATCCAAGAAATTTTGGCTATCCTATTATCCATTATCAAGGATTTTTTTAAATTTTTAACTGAATATGTAAATTTTTATATATATGTATCTATAGTGATGGATATATAGAAAGCACTCAGATATATAAGACATTTGGAGAGTTTTTGCACATTTTTATGTCCAGAAAAGGAAACCCTGATATGAACACAAGAAAAATTGAAGAAAAAGATTAATTACAGTACCTTGTCAGTTGTTTATAATGCAACTGGAGTCTTTAAGAATAGTTATTTCGAGTAACTTTACTAGTTTCACAGTTCTATAATTTTCAAAAGTCAAATTGAGATCGAGAGAAGTGTGGCTAGGTCATGATGTCTTATGTTTTACTGGAGTTGGAAAATTCTTTCCATTTTATGCAAATTGATTCAAAATTTCCTAGTGCCATTTTTTGCACAATATTTATGCGTTTCCTGTCAAGTATATTTTTAAAGTAACTCTTGTGTCTAGATTTTCTTATGAAAATAGAATAGAAAGATTTAATGCAGTTTTATTTTCTTCCCAATCTGCTAGTGCATGTAACGAAATAAATATATATATATATATACACATATTAAAATAATTGATTAATTTAAGCAACTATGAATTATTTTAAAAGCCAGGATGTATACAAAAGACGTAAAATAATGTAAAAAGTCACTTATCTCACGTACATATGCAAATGTCCTTAGTTTGCATAAGTAGTTACTATCATCTTACAAAAGTATAAGAAACTATTATAAGATGAATTATTTCAGTTGTGGCAATAAAATGATGGTTTGTTAAGATGTTATCTTACCCAGTGGAGCAAATGATTTAAGGAAGCTTTTAGATTAGTTTGGTAGTTTTTGTTTAGCAGTATATCAACCTCTATGAGTTATTTAATGCTGAAATCTAAATATTTTGAATACAATTCTATGACTTAACTACATATATTTTGTACATAGTTTTATACTTTCAGTATAAACATATGCTTTATAGATATATAGTTTGTAGATGATTTATTGTAGGTATTATATGTTTTGGTATAAACCTATTTCTTAAAGGTAGGACATTATGTTGACAGTTTCAGTATTTTCAAATAGTTTTCTCATGCTGGTTTCTTTATACTATTTATGTCTTATAGGGGCTAAGTAAATATATTCAGTTAAAATGTTTCACTGTGAGTGCAGCTTGATATGTTTTACATATTGGTTTATCTTCATTCTTCAGCAAGTATGCAAAGCTTTTAGAAGTTTCTTTTGAAATTCACTCAGCTTTTTATTGCATGTGCAATCAGTCAAATGTAGCATGTGGTTTACAAACCTGAGGAAAAATCCTGAAACTAGGAAAAAGGGTTCTATAGGAATTTGTAGAAAAGAATATCAGCAAGCATTTAAACATTTACCTTTCCCTTCTTGTTGCAGAAAAACCCACAAATGTCTATATTAAAGGATCCAAAACAAAGAAAATTATGGCTAGATCCAAGTCAGCTTTCAGCATTTCAAATTACATAGAATCTACTGAAAGAAAAATTCTTTGGTTAAAGAGAATTCCTTATTAAAAACTGCTGGGAGCTAGACAAACTCTTACTGCCCAATGCTGAAGTAAGAAATTGGTTTGTTTGAATCTGGGCAAAGAAGTTAACTGCACAGCTTTGCTGCATTACAGTATCTATTGTCCTCAAATTGGAAATGCTCTACAGTAAACAATCATGGAGTCAGGATAAAAAGTTTTTTCAAATGGAATATATTCTTCAGACTTGTCTCCATCCATTATTTGTTTTGCTCCTTTCAACAATACTTGTTTTGTCAGCAGTTACAATTTCAAAATGGAAAAAACTTCTTTGAAGAATTCATAAAATTGAAACTAGAATCATTCTTTTATTATGGAATATAGAAGTTTTCTAAAGAGCAAAGAAAATCATAAAAAGTCAAGGAATATTTTGCTGATCTAATAATAATGTTATCAATAAAAAGAGGTTGTCAAAAGAATTCTTGGAAACTTTTGCAGCAGTGAAATCTTCAGGTTTCTGCTCTTTCTGGTTCATGTTTGACATTTCATTTTTTAGTGCAATTATGTACAATTTGATTATCTCAACTTTCAGTTTGTATGAATTTTTTTTAAAAGAAATTGATCTTTACATCTTCAATTTTTATTATTGTTTGATCATTCTTAAACCAAAAATTGCTTACAACCACATCACATTGAAAACACCAGTTCATGTACAATCTTTGAAGTTAACTAATGTTGAACCTGGTTAGTACATAAATGGGTGACCACTTTGGAATATAAGGTTCTGTAAGATTGGATGTGCAGGTGGTATAATGGATAGTGGCTCAGAATTGTTAATCGAAGAGCTGAGTACCAATTCTTGTTTAGTTCACTATATTCACTTACGTACAAATACTCTTGGGAAAGGTATGAATCCACCTCTTCTCCCCCATCTATGGGTTAATTAGTAAGACATATCAATAAACCATTATCTCCCTGACCCAAAAGAAATTCTTAAAATCTAAAATAAATTTAAATAACCTACAAAGGGTTGATAAGCCATACAAAATGAATGAATGAACCAAGCAAGCAATTAAACCAACAATTCATTTCTGTAATATGGAATTTTATTCCTAAATGCTTCCAAAATCAAATGACATTGTGCCAGATTTTTTATGAAATCAACAGATAAACTCTTAATTGTTGTAATGAATGATATATATAAAAAAACATCCATTTTTTTTTCACGAAAAGTAACTAAAAAAATAACTCCTTTTTCTTTTATAGTAATTTTAAGTATCTGGTAGGTTAGCGTTTACTTAGACACCATAAACTACCAGTACTTTATCTCATCTAACTCTCTAATACTACAATATTAAATGTAAATAGAAGTGTGTATTCCATGTCATCAAATATGGTATTTATTTCATAAATGAAACTGGTTGTGAGACATATTGCAATGTCTCAGAGGGTGCACTGGTCTTTGTCTATCAAGAAATTAAATAAACAATGACAACCACCCATGACTGAATTGACCACATCTGCAGACAGTATGAATCATAATATACTATTTATGAGATTGAAAAATTATCTATCTTTATGTATTAGTCTCTATGTAATTGATGGAGTGAAGGGGCGGGAAGCCAAGAGGTAATTGATACACCAACACAGGAAGAGTGTTATGTTGTAACTGGATCCCAGAGTTTTTTCCCTACTTTGCCTATCTCAACAATTTTGGTTCTTGTCTGAGTTAATCTTAAAACAGATCTACTTTGTTACTGACTTAAAAATTCGATGTGGGGTAAATCCTTACACAAGTACAAAGTTATTACATGAGCAATAATCTTACCCCTCTTAGTTTCTTATATTTCAGTATCATGTTGTGTGTGTGTGTGTGTGTGTGTGTGTAACGTTATATGATTTTGCAAGCCAGTGATACTAAATGTTTTTATACTAATATTCACCCAATACAAGGCCCAAACAGCACTCAAGGTAGAGGGTTACTGTGTAGTGTTGTATGAGAATAACAAAAGGCAAGAATGCTGTTAATGAGGCTATGTAGGAATAATGGTGAACTTTAGACGTGAAGAGGTTCCAGGATGTTGGTAAGGGTAAGTATAAGTAGCCATCTTTCCTTTAGGCTGTTGTTAGTTCACAAAACACAATATTATTTATTATATATTTTTTATCAGTTCTCTGTAGTCTCTGGTGTAAAATTATTAATGTTATTTCAGAAGGGCGTTTTGTGTTTAACATTGGGTTGTCACCATTTACAGTGGATTTATAACTCTAATAAATAATTATAAACCCCCTTACATTTATATATACAAAAATACTCATAAAAATGAGAAAGAGCAAAATGTAAAAACAACAAAACGAGTATCATTTATTACCTGGTTATGTGGTTTTGGAAACATAAGAGGTAATATTACTGAGTAAAATTGTGTGTTTGGGGTCAAATGTAGATCAAATATGGATCAGAATCCAACAAGATGATAAGATTGTGTGCAGAGAAGAAAAGCAGGGTAAAAAAAAAAACATACACTTGTATTTTCCAACTAAATTATCTGGACAATCATTACACATACCTATATCTATACTGAGAAAGGCTGTACTTTACCACTGGTCTAATGTCTCAATGATTCTGTGAGTAATGATAGTTAAGATATCAGCTGTGGATCTAGCAGAACAAAATCTATACTAATTATCACACAGGATGTTGTTCCTGTTGATGTGTTTCACAACATTCCTGTTGATTATAAATTCAAAGATTTTTCTGATGGCACTAAGGAAACTAATGGGTCGATATTGCAACAGTACTCACCCACATTCTTAAAAACAGGGCACACAGTTGACACCTTCCGCAAACTTGAGAAGCATCTCTCTCTCTCAGGCAATAGTTAAACAGTTTTACCAATATTAGGGATAACTATGGGCCTTTTTAGCTAATAATTTAAACAAAATAAATTGGGTCAAAACAAAGAAAGGAAAAAGAAGGTAATGGTTGAAAATAGAAGACAATAGAATCAGAATGGGAAAAATTATTAAGCAAATACTCCCCCCCCCAGCTAAAAATGAATTTAGAATTAAGAGCCATAAAATTGTGAGATGAAACCACAACCACACACACACAACCACACACACACACAAAACAAAACTTTAACACGTTTTTATGTCATAATTTTTAAGATGAGGAATTATCATTACTATAAAGTTCTGTGAAAATTTAATGGTTTTCCTATTTAAATTTTCTGATTTTCTTAATTAATTCTTAACTCTTCTTGAGTTAATGATTGTTAAATCGGTGAATAAACTCATGGCATGTTCTATGACAATATAAAATATCCGTAAAAAATTCCCTATTGCATCGTTAAATATTTGAGCAACAAAATATTGCAATAACAATCATAAATAAGAATGCTGGGTATTATTTTAAGAAGTGGGTACAAATGAAAAGATTTGAAATTGACAACTTTTTTCTATTTCACTGAAACAGCCGCTAAACACTTCTATCTTCCCTTATTTCTTTCTTTCCTTTTCTCACTGAAATCAAGTAGTTTCTTTTCCCCTTTTTCCATGCGGTCAAAACGGAATAGTCCATTATTTATGAGGTATTAGCAGGAGGCTAAAAACTTTTATCTTCCCTTATTTCTTTCTTTCTAGCTATATCCCCATCTTATGAACATTTCTTTTAATAATGATTTAAAAATAATTCAGTAGACAATTTTATTTTATTTAATTTATGGAAACTGGATTTTTGGCAATTGTCTTACTCAGTTTCTCTGATTCGATATTGTGCATCTGAAAAATGGCACTTTTATTGGTCGCCATCATTCTCAGGGAGATTCAAATAATTTTAAGCCCAGGCCCCAGGTAGCCTTTTCCCCAGGCAGTACCTCACCTTCAAGAGGAGGCTGGGTTTATTGCCTAGTGCCTGAAGTGTGCACAAAAGAGGAAGTGCTGAGTGAGCATGGACAATTTTTCCACATTATTGCCATTAAGACCCATTTTAAACCTTGATTTTGTGTCACATTCAATAGCAATATGGATGCACTGGAAGATAAACCCTCCTCAGGCTTTTGGCTGAGATCAAAGTGTAGTATCTGTTCTTATCCTCCTCCCCCCCTCTCTCTCTCTACTTCTATTTTCCCTTCTGTCTTTAATTTCCTCACTTGAAACCAAGTAACATCTTTTCCCCTTTTTCTATGCAATCAAAACACAGAATAGTTCATTATCTATGAGGTAGTAATAGGACGTAATGCCATGCAAACTAAAAAGGGAAGGGCAAGCATAATTACAATAGGATTATATATGCTTTGCCATTCAGATCATTATGCTTATTTCTGTTGCTATATTCACAATAGCTTAAAATGTTTCCTGGCATTTGAGAGTTCAATCCCAGGGTCTGGTAGTACTGAAAGGTCACATATTCTGGTTCAGTGAAATAAATGAACAAGTGGCACAAAAGTGACTGGTGAGTATTCACTAATATGAAATATCCCCTAGGCCTGAAAAGCAGGATGAGAATAGCCTATACATATGGATGAAATATAAATTGTTCAGTTTGAAATTCTAAAAAGGTCACTGAGCTTGAAGACTGGCACCCGAAGAAGGCCAATAGATACATTGACCAAAATATTGTTAGTATAACAATGAAGATGGCATGCTGGTTCAAACAGTAAAGTATATAACAGCGACAAATGATCTGAATTTTCAATAAAAAATAAAGTGCTAGAGACTTGGGTTTTTTTTTTTTTTTTGATTTCATGAGAAATGTTATGTCAAATGGATATATGATTTGATTATATGCTGTAAAAAGTGAATATTTGGGGCTAGAGAAAAAAAAAATCTTCTTTCATAGAAGATATGAAAAAAATAGGGGCTTCAGTAATATCCTTTCTATCTTGCAAAGAAATATCAAAGAAAGAGTTTTAGAAAAATAGAAAAAGAAATGAAAATATTTCTTATTTCACCAAGATTTAGCATGAGGATGAAAATGATTATAAACAAACCTAAAGAAAGATATTAATGCTGTGACACAATGAAGCTTCACTGTTGTTAGAACACACATGAAGTAAAGTGGGCTCTAAATGATTTTATCTGTCTTAAGTGTCTTGTGTTTTTTAAGACCCGCAAAGAGTCCATGAAACAGGACCTTTGAAGCAACCACCCATTTGACCAAAATAAAATAAATAAATGAAAACATTTGGGTTCAAGTGCTACCTGATTGCAAAGTTGTAAGGTTCTGCCTGCAGTCTTATATAAACAGTCACAGTTATAATTGATAACTGATTCTTTTTCTTTATTTGTAAATTGACATGACATCTTGGGAAAGATTGTAGCACTGTTTCCTAGTTTATAGTTCTGAATTCAGAGTAGTCCTTTTTTTTGGGGGGGGGAAGGAGCTAACTCCAACCAAAAAACAATCTCCCCTACTATTAGGTTGGTGCAAAAATAATGTCGTTTTCTCACATATATTTTTGCACCAACCTAATATTTAATAGCCAGGAGGGAAGAGATGGACTCTTGTTTTCCCAAGTGCATTAGTACAAAGTGATCATAACAGACAAGACAGGAATTTGAACTTGGTTCACCAGTTTCACTTTCTATCCCAATAAACATTACATTGCATACACAACCTTGTTTCCTATCTATCACTTTAACAAGATGACAGCACAAGTACACAAGTACAAACAAATACATTTTAGTGAAGCGTTCTCTAGAACATTTTACAATATTACATTACATCTTCAACTGGTGAATTTACCATGCATCAACAACACCCTTTTACAACTGTTATTTCATGAAATCTGTTGGTACATATTATTTGCTTCTCTGTATATCTGTTCTCACTTTCTCCTTCAAGTTAAATATTAAGATTAAACAAATTCATTTATTATAGTGATATTGTGATATATTTCTAAGAATAAATGTGTCCAATTCTTTCTGCTTTAATAAAAAAAAAAAATCATATTATCTAATGCATTATTTTTCATCTTAGAAATTTAGGAAGAAATTCCTTTTGCATAACAAGAATACTTCCCCTTATTCTGAGAAAGTAAGGCTTTTAGTGACAGCTTGTGATCAGTGCTTTATCTATCTGATGTTGGTTCTATTACATCATCTATCCCTGACTGATCTTTTATTTACCTATGAGTTATCAGCAAGTTTTAAATGTGATTTAATTCATGAACTAAATAGAAACTTAAAAAAACATATACGATTAACTATTCAAATAACATGTAAGATAAGCAAATTATATTACACTGCAGCTGGATTCACTTACAAAGTAGCAAATAGTTTATCTTAATAACATACAATAAATTAACATTTATCAGCGAATGTGTTTCATTTGTGACAAATGGCTGCTTCAAACACTCAGTACGAGTTGTCTCCCTTTTCATCTGCCCACAAATGAAAGGATCATTAAATATTGCTTGCCTTGGACTTGACTCTCTCAAAGCTGTTGAACATTTTTACTATAAAAAAAGAAAAGAGAGATTTATAACCCCCCACCACCACCACCACCAACAACAACAAATTCCAGTAAAAACCAAACAGCCAAACTGGTTCACCCCTGAATGTGCTGCAGCCATAACTCACCAAAACCACTACTTCAATATCTACCACAAGGAGTGATAGTTTGCCCAACACTGCAAAAAAGATTTAGAAAATGCTAAGTGCAGCCACACATGAGCAGTCCTGACCAAGGTTTGAAAAGAAACAAATTGGATCCCATGAATTCTAGAAGATCACCAATGATAACGTGGGTGTGTCCAAAATTATAAATGGCCCCAAGGTCATATCTTCCTCAACAGATAAAGCAAACCTCTTCACCTCTATCTTTGACTCTAACTCAGCATTAGACAACAAAAGCTATCCCTCTCCAACTTCATAATCTCAGTAATATTACCATTACCACATGAGAAATCTCTAGACTTATCAAAGGCCTTGACCCTAAGAAAGCCACTGGCCCAGACAAAATTCCAGTGGTTGTCCTTAAGAATATCAATCTGGAATTATCAAAGTTATTCAACCACTGCTTGAAAGAGAAATCTTTCCCAAGCTTTTGGAAGGTGTCAAGTGTGTGCCTGGTTTTCAAGAACACAGGCATGCAATCTTCCCCCTCCCAGTACAGTCTCCTCAGTATCATCAGTAAGCTTTTCGAGGCCATAATCAATAAGGTCGTCAAGCACTTAGAAAAGAACAACCTCTTCAGCGACAAGCAGTATGGGTTTCAGTCAGCCCAATCCACTGCCAGCGTTACCACTCCAATAAGTACTCAACTCCTTCTGCTATCCTCTACCTTTACAAGAGCCAGATCAGGCCAAAAATGGAGTACTGTTGTCATATTTAGGCAGGAGCTGCTCAGACTTCACTCTTCAGCTTTGATAGAGTCCTAAAACATCTCTGAGCTTTTGTGGGTGACAAATTATTCACCACCCTTCAAGCTCTCTTCCACAGACAGGATGTGGCAAGCCTCTCACTGCTCTACCACTACTTACACAGAAAGTGCTCAGATGAGCTACATTCCCTGGTCTCACCAAGTCAAATCTTCATGGCAAGAACACGCCATGCCACTTACATAGTAGCAAACCACCCACATTCCCTCCGTATTCCATCGGTGAGAAGTAAGCAGCTTCTTCCCAAAAACCACTGTCATGTGGAACTGATTTCCAACAGGATGTTTCCCTGATCACTACAATCTTAACCTGTTCAAGGCTAGGTTTAACTGTTATCTTCCACTCCTATACACACAAGTGGCCTCCTAACATAACCCTCTACCTTGAGTGGTCCCTGGGCCTTGTAAAGGATGAACCTTACTGTAAAAAAAAAACAAAAAAACAAATTCATTTGATAAAATTATATACATACAAAGCTAACTGGAAATTTTGATACTGAGTTACAATATGTTTTCTTAAGTTTTTAAGGAGTATAATCATTATTTAGCAAATTATTTAGGACTCTATCAAAATTATTTAAAGTGTATTTTAAACTGGTCACCATATTTTAGTGTGCCAATGAGTCTTTGTCACTTGATTCCAGTGAAATACTGATCCATCTTGTGGATAAAAATAGCTATATATTTTAACAGTATCAGTAGTTGGTATTTGACCCCCATGTAAAATGCTAAGATTTCAAGTGCTGATATTTCAGACAAACAGACTCTCTATTCTGAGAGGAATGAAATAACATAATCTTCCTCTTCCAAATTTGACCTGATGTTGAACTGATAAACTTAGTTTCTGTTCCCTTCATGTTTACTAAGAGGAGGAAAAAAAGATTATCCAATATGGCTTACACTTGTGGAAACATTGGAGAGCTTATTGACTGAAATTGTGGAATTAGACCAACATAGGTGAGGAGGCTCATCTGAATTATTTATTAAAGCATAAGAATAACTGGGACATTATTTCACCCAATCTTTCATATATTGGGTTGACAAAGTTTTTTTTTCTGTTTTTACTCTTACATTGCATTAGAAGCATTTAGTTTTATTCAACTGATGTCACAAAAACATAAAGGATCATTTTTGATTAGGTACCTCCTAATTTATTTTTTAAAAAAGGGCATACAATGATGAAAACAAAAAAAAAACTTGATAAAAACAATGTTGTATCATCAAAATATATGTTATTCTTAAGAAAGACCAAAGTATTATTTATTATTTTATTAAATTTTTTAATCCTTTCTAGCACATTCACAATTTTGGTTAAAAATCTTGTTTTTTTGTGTGTCAGTAGGTGGGTCAAAGATTAGTATTGGAAATTTTAGCATCATTTTTGGTGTTAAAAACACATTGTTTTAGAAATTCTTACAAAAATCGCATAATTGTTGGATTTTAATGAAATTTTTCAGGATTATTCACAAATGAATGAAATTATTTTTGAAATTTTTTTTCTTGGTAAAAATACTCTTTTTTTTTTTACAGCTTAGCTTAGTTTTATTAAATTTTGGGAAATTATCATTTCAACTTCTTTATATTTTATTTTAGTTAAAAGCAGGACTCCTTGGAGAATTTAAATCATCAATTTTTTTTTTTGTCAAACAGAAACACCATTTACTGAAAATCTGCTCTGAATTATAAAATACAATAAAACTGACATTATTTAACTTTTAATTGCATTTGTGAATAAAAATTAATCAGGACTGACAAAAAATATAAAAGGATAACCACTTTTATTTACCACCACATACTCATCGTCTCTTCATTCAATATGGCCCATAGTTCGCTTCTGGGTAGAAATCTGTTTTTCTCCACAGTGAGCACTCAAATCATGCAAATATTTTTAAAAGAATTTTGATTTTTTTGTATGTGTATAAACGTGCCAATATTTGTAAGTATGGGTGACTATACACAACATTATCAGAAAATAAGGGTGATAACTATAGTAAATTTAAACCATCATTTCTAAAATGCAATAAAACATTAGATTATGGAAAATATTTGCGTAAATTTTTAAGATTACTAAGTACTTAACAATTATATAAAATGATGCACACATCATTTTCTTCAATCATATTTTACAGATAAAGACTGTAGAACAACATTAGCTCTGTCATCAGATTGTCAACACAGCTACTGTCTGGTTAAAAAATGCATTTCTGCAACATTTTAAACTTAAAGTAAATAATATTTGTTTTGAATCAGATTAAGTATACTTTAAATCAGCTAATATTCCTCAAAGTTTCAGAAAAGTATATTTTATTTTTGGAAGATTTTTTAATAAACAGAATTAAATTGCAATGTAAGATGATTAAAAAGGGTGCTAATCAGCTATTTTAGAAAAAAAAAGAACCCCTTCCAGTCAATTTAAATTAGTTTTTGAAATACAACAAAGTATTTTGCTTATTTGAAATATTAAATTTAATCTATTAGCTTGAAATTAAAACTAAAATAAAAGCTTCAGGAAAGATTTTTCATTTTTAAAAATTCATTTTAAACCTTAGGTACTTTTTTGTGAAGGTCCCTATTTTTGATTGTACTCAAATGCTTCCTTCACTTGCTTCTGCTTGATTTTAAGCAACTTCCTATTTATAGAATTTATATTCTAATTATTTGCAAATCTCAATCATCACTAACTTTATTTTTTTAATATTAGAATTCACTCAATACAAGGCTTGAGACATTTGTTACTGAATGAGGTGTGTGATATGAATTAAAGAGTAGGAAGTGAAGATTATGAGGATAAGGACAATTAACCATTTCACAAGTGATATTTCTTGAGAATAAACTGTCTGAATTGAACTTTTTTCCTAGATTTGGGGCATGGATGAAATGAGGGGTTTTTTTGACTTTGTGAAAATAACATGGAATGTCTAAACTGTAAAAATCTGAACTGGTGGAACTAATGAATGGAGACCATCTGTACACTAGTCATTTAAATAGTGACAAACTTTCTGACTAGAATGTTAGAAATTATCAGAATTAATATATTTTTATTTATTAAAAATAGAAAAAAGATAAGTAGCATTTTCAGGCATATTATTCTATTTTATTTTAAGGATGGTGAAAATGGCACTGAACTACACAAATATTTATGCAGATTGTTCTGTGAATGATCAAATGTGCCAAAAGTTGTTTGCAAGATTTTGTGCTGGAAATTTCATGCTGAATGATGTTCCACAGTTGAGTTGACTATTTGTGATTAATTAATGTCTTGATTTAATTGTTTTCAATTTTATATACCCAACACACTTAAAATATCCAAATAAATTTTGAAAATCCTCTGTATTGGCTTGGTTATGTTAGTCGCTTTAATGTGTGGTTTCCATAAAATGAAAACCCTTTAATTTTTTGTTGTTTTTCCTTTTTTCGATTTTCTTTTTTTTTCTTTCTTTTTTTTCTTTTTTCTTTTTTATTTTTTTTTTAACAAATTTTAATAGGCCATAAAAATTGACATTAGCAACATGGAATATGAAAGATTATTGGGTAAGTGAAATAAACCACCACTAACTATGCCAAGAGCCAGTTTTCATCCAAAGAATGTGCTTCTGTAAGTAGTGGAAGTGAAAAGACTTTTTTTTTTTACCTTGATTACCTTCTAGTTTAACTGATTAAAAATAAAAACTACTGCTTTCAATTAAACCAATTGAAGGTAGCAGTTGATAAAAATTGGATAAAATTAGTTAAAAGAAAGGATTATATGAGAGTGCATGATTCTTTGGTGAGCAAGCAAACAATTGTTAGAATTTAGCAGGGAAATTTTAACTCATCCACCCTATTCACGAAATATTGCCCCTTAGGATTTCAATTTAATTAGGTCTTTACAGAACTATTTTAATAAAGAAGAAAAAATTCACTTTTGTGGAAGACTGTAAAAGGAATTCAAAGGTGTTCTTTGTCTAAAAACATAAAAAGTTTTAAGAGGATGAATTCATGAATTTGCTTGAAATATGGCAGAAAATAATGGAACAAAAACAGTAAATATATTGTTCAATAAAGTTAATGTTAAAAATAAATTTGTAAAAATGTCATTTATTTTCAATTGATTAACGGAACAAACTTTTTCAGCTACCCAATAAGATCATTTGCAATACACATAATATCAGTTCCTATTTGAATTAATCTAAAATAATGATATTATTACACACACATGTAACATCCTCTCTCTTATAGATCACTTAATGGGAATAAATATCTTGATACACACACACTCACAAAATTGTGTTGTGTACACTGTACTTGTGTCTATGGCTGTTTAAATATTTCAATGTATGCATCTTTCACTGTGTTATATATATATATATATATATATATATATATATATATATAATTTTTTTGGATGCATTAGTGGATATGCCATATTTGAAATAGTTGCCTCATTTTTATTTCTTAAGCAGTGTGTATTATATCTATTTATTGGCCAGAGCAATTGAGAAATGTTAGTAAAGAAAAATGGTTTCCCTGACATGGGTTGAACATGTATCCGCCTTTTGTAGGGGAAGCTATGGTTTGATCCAGATTATTTCTTTACTAAGATTTCTCACATGCAATCTGAATACTACTAGACATAATACAGACTTTTTAGTAAATAAAAATGGGGCATCTGTTTCAAATAAGAAGAATCCAATGTTTGAAGTAATGAAAAAAAAATTAGATTCAAAATAAATACATTATTTCTTTAGAATTTGTTTTTGCTTGTTTCAGATACAAAACTGAGCAGATATGATGCTTTTGAGAAAATAATTTGGGTGAAGAGGATGCGCTTTCCTTAAAAAGAGGGAAAATAGACCATTTCTTTCTTCATGGCCAAACAATAAAGTGCATTGATCAAATGGTGGTTTCCCCTACAAAGGGGAATGCATGTTTGATCCCTATTGGGGGAGAGTGTTTTTATTTACTACGGTTTCAGGGCAGGTGATAGACTAGCTGTAATACACACTGTTTAATAAATAAAAATGGGTTATCATTTTTAAATACAAAGTGTCCACTATAATAACATTTGAAATAATAAAAATGTCCAATTAAAAATAAATTCATTAATTCTTTATATTCTAGAATATGTACTTTCTTAGACACAAAATCATAGATACAAATAAATGGCTGCTGAAAAGTTATTGACATAACAAAAATTGATGAGATATCAAAAGTAATTATGTTTTACCATTTTGTCAGACTTTGGGAAGTGTGTGTGTGTGTATGTATATATATATATATATATATATATATATATATATATATATATATATATATATAATTGAACATAGAGGTCAACACTTAGAGGCGACAGTCTGTTTCATGCTATATGCAATCGTCAGCCTGACGATTGCATATAGCATGAAACAGACTGTCGCCTCTAAGTGTTGACCTCTATGTTCACTTTTATATTTACACACGCTCTATCTCTGATATTGAGCACTTTATCCCATAAATATAGCACACCTTAAGACTATATTTCTTCATATATATATATATATATATATATATATATATATATATATATATATATATATATGATTTTTTCCTCACCAGTAGCGTGAGTTTCATTCATGACATAATCGTCAGGTACTGTTTGAATTGCATTGTGCAATAAATTCAGAATTATGCTTCCAGTGAGGAAAACATGTATATTTATTATTAATATAAATTTTACCTGTTATTATAGATTGGGTACTATTATATTAGCACCAGTACTCAATGTGTAAAGTAATAGAATTAAACAGAAAAGAAAGATTCTTTATTCAGTTTTAAAATGTTACTTGAGAAACCATGATGTACGTGCACTTTCTCAATTTTCTGAAACTCCTAAAAATCATTCTATTTGACTTACTCTCTTCCTGGTTTGGTAGCAGGCAGATAAGAGCTATCCCTTTTTATAGAAACTGCTCACTAATTTCTTTGTGTGATTTATTTATGACAAAAAAAAACACATAACAAAAAGAACAAAAGAACAAAAAAAAACACATAACAAAAAGAAGATAAACACTTAGAATTTTAATGAAATTATTTATGTACAGTATTTGGTGACATGTTTTTTTTGTTTTTGTTTTTTCAAAAATGTTTAAAAAAGATTATCCCTTAGTTCTAGGTCAATGTTTGGCTACAAGTTCTTGTACCTAGCCTAACTCCATCATACTGTAATAATATTTATTCAAATACAATCATCATTATTATTATAATTACAGGCACTTTAATTCAAAAAGAAATTATCTTCAACATTGAAGTTCAATGTTCTGCAATTAATATATTTGTTTAGCACCCAACACTAGAAAAAGTAAACAGAAACCATTTCTGAGCTCATCTATGTGCTACGATTTGTATCATACTTGCAATAGATAAATTGTTATTTTTATGAAATGTATTTTTGAAGTAAGCTTGAAAATAGTGATACTAAATTAGTGATAATAATTAATGGCACTAATCATTCATTGCTGTTTAACTTACTAGCATCCTAACCATTTATTGTTCTTCTTTAGTATTCACTGGTGAAATAGTAGTAAGTCTCAAATAACATTTATGCAGGAAATGTTTCTGTGCAGATGACACTGCTGTTGCAGAGGTGCAAGTGTGGATTCAGTTACATGATACTAAATTCTTCAATTCTTTATTTATGCACTGATAGACAGTGATAGGCCAAGTGCATCAATCTTGCTGATGACTCTATGGAAAAATAATAGCATTGTAGTGCTGGTAATATATGCGCAATGTTTTGCTTGTGTAGTAATAGACATGTTCTAAAAATAAATTCTTGTTTTAATTAAACTTTAAAATTATTAGAATTCTAAGCTTTTTTTTGTTGTTTAAACTAGAAACCATAAAATGACTAGAAGGCCAAAGAAAGTATTCTCTTACCCATAATCCTCTTTCAAAACAGGTGTTCCTCTGGACCCACATCAAAAGCAGAGCTGTCATAAAACTTCTGTTTTTTTTTTTAAGGAGAAAGTGCTGAAAGCATTCAGAGAAGGTTAGTGAATGTTTATAGAAAGGTTTAGTGGCAGGCCAGCTGTTGCTGTGAATGAACATTAGATCAAACAGGTTGTTCTCATTAGAGCTGGGAGAGGAATCAGTATTGTAAAACCCTTCAGGTGAATCCTCTTAATGTATAGCACAGTCTCTTAGTTACTCAAAGGTCTGTTCAAAGTGAGTTCCAGGAATGCTTACAGACTCTATAAAGGAGCAGAAGGTGGTCACTACTGAAAAGCTTCTGGAGCTGCAAACACAAATAGCATCTTCCTAAGCAGGATAGTTGTAAGAGATGAGACCTAGGTTAGTCACAATGAGCTAGAAAACAAAAGATGATCAATGGCATTTATTCACTTAGTATTGTAAGTAGCACATGTATGAAAAGGGATGGCCACTGTGTTTTGGAATCAGGTTATCATACAGTTTATAGTTAATTATAGTTTGTAGTTTATATCCACTGATATATAATTCTGACTTCTAAGAGTTAAGCCACATTTCAAGGTGAGTGATTTGTGTTTGCAACATAGCAATGCAAAGCCTCACAGCGTCTTAGAAACTAGACAAGCAGTAACAATGGGCCATTTTGTCTCATTCAACCTACAGTACTGACCTGACACTCTCAGACTTTTATCTGTTTGGGTCCATGATTGAGACACTCAGAAGATAGCTGTTTTCCCATGATGGTGATTTGAAAGAGGTAAGTCATGCATGACTAAGAAAGTTGCCAAGTCACTTATACAGTTTTGTATGCTCTCATTCAAAGGTGTAATATTACTATTGAGAAAGAAAAGAAAATGATGTTGAGGACTAAATTTTGAATCCTTAGGATTTGTTTATTTTGGGATGCGTTATATAGAGTAATTATTAACTTTTTTTTAATTAAAGAACAGATATTACATTTTTACTGGCCTCATCAGTATGTTTGTTTCTTTGTGTGTGCATATATATATATACTAGCAGCATGGCCCAGCATTGCCCGTGCTTGATTCAAAAATCATACGACTCATACAGCAATCGCTATCACTTGACTTAAAATATTTTTGCCCTTCCTTGCCTTTAAAGGAGTGCCCTTTGCCATGCAGATGTTGCTACATGCCTTACTTCTTGCCTATCACACACTACCAATTTTTTTTAAGGTCTATACTAAACATTAAATCTGTTACGAAAAAAGAACTAAACAAAATGAACACAAAATGATCAGCTTTAAAAAAGGACTCATAACTGGAAAAATTGAATGAAAAAGAATGTTAACAACAAATACTTTTTCACACCCAACCCAGTTCTCCGAAATCAGAATCAACATTGAGTCAAAGCAAGCGAATTAGCCAATTGGAGTAAAGTGCCATGCAGATTTAAATTTTTCCCACTTGAGACGAATGCAGCTATCGATTTTTTTTTTTTTTTTTTTTTTTTTGAATGCTAGCATGCTAGTTAACATTCGTGTCAGTCAGCTGTTGGCTCTCACACTGGCCAATACAATCTTCCTGCCTATTCGTGGCAACCAGCTATTGGCTCTCACTCTGGCCAGTAGAAAATGGCCACAAACTACATGAAAACTGCCATAGAAGCATGAAAAAATCGATTATTTCCACTATCAATGGGAGTTGGGAAATGTAAAATTGGTCTTGGCCTTCCTGCTAACTTGGAGCATGTGCATGTAAATTTTGGTGCAAATCTGTCGAAAATTGCGGCCGTGCATTCGTTACACACACACACACACACACATCCTACCTTTTATGGATAGAGATATATAATATGTGTGTGCATGTGTATGAATCTTTCTAAGGAAAGTAATCGATTTTTATTAATCCAATACGTTGTTTATCACTTTAAATGTAATTCTTAGTGGATAGTTGTATTTGAATAGATGATCCATTTCTTTATTAAACATTTACATTTGTCTACCACCCTGAATGTTAGAAATCTTATTAAAGAAAAATTTAAGGTCTATGTATACATATATGTGTGTCTGTTTGTGTGAATATATAGTTATATTAACACAATGTCTACTCCTTCATTGTAAATCGTCCTTTAGGTATGAGATGGAATAACTAGAACATCTTTTAATTTTATATTCTGAACATGAGAAAATTTGAGAGCTTATCTGCAGTTCTGTGGGTAAGATGCTGGTTTTGTAATTTATTGATAAAGAAATTGATCCTCATTTAGTGCTCTTAAAACAGGGAACACTGTCAAAACATATTTCATAAGTTTCAAAAGGCCTTTAAGTCCATATATTAATTAATAAGATATCATATAATTTTCTCAAATCCTGAGACGAATCATGATTAACATAGTACAGTCCTTCTGCCTTACATTCAGTAAATATATTTCAAGACCCCAATGGATGCCATGAATTGTGATTAACATGCACTCTCTCTCTCTTTCACACACACACACACACACATATATATGAGTGTATCAAAAATACTTTTACAAACTTGGGAGGAGTCTTCACATCTAAACAAGGACAAAAGTTCATATAAACATATGTCTGCAAATCCTTCATTTCTGATTTATTAATTTTAGAGAAAGTTTACAGGAGATGGCACTGTATTGCCATGTAGACAAGGTTACATTTGTCATTCATGTACATTTCTGGCTAGTCTGTCTTCAACATTTAATGTGTGTAGTAGTGAGTTAACTAAAAAGCATTCTGTTTAACAATGACATAATATTCATGTCATGAGCAGGCAGATATGCTTTTTACATACAGCTGAATGAACGTAATAGACACGAGGCTGCACAGCTGAATCAGATTTTGTTTCCAGGCTGAAGGCAGCCAAACTTTGCTACTGTTTATTGTTGTGCTGCTGAGACAGGATCCATGCAACCACAAACCAAAGACCATTATCCGCTTGCACCTCTGATCATGAAGAACACATTCTATAGGCTGTTCGAGATCATCCATGTATCAGCACACGTCAAGTGGTCCTAGCATGGAGTGTACTTCAAGAGAAGCTCCTGTATCATTTGCAATGTGTGGAGAGTCTTTCGCCCTCTGACCACTCATCACAGGAGAACTTCTGCCAATGGTTTATTGCACAATCTGCTAATCTGTTGTTTGTCTCTTCAGTCTTGCTTGCATATGAGGCAACATTTGGAAGAGATAGAATAACCAATTTACACAACCAACATATGTGGGTAGATCAGAATCCCCATAGTACAATACAGGCTAGACACCAGCATCAGTTTATGATTAATGTGTGGGCTGGAATTGTAGGTGACTGTTTGGTAGGTCCATATGTTCTCCCAGCATGTCTTACAGGAGTTGTCTACAGGGACTTCATTCTGAACACACTTCCAGCCTTGCTAGTGAATGTACATCTGAAGAGGTACAATGTAGTGCTAAAACACAAAGGCTAGTCTGTAGTGATTGCAACATGTTTTTGTTCTAATATCTAAAATAATATATTGCTCTACATTGTATTGAGCACATTTTTAAAAAGTAAATGCTATGAACAGCAGAATTTTACTTCATCTGTTCCTTCTCTCATTTGTGTGTGTGTGTGTGTGTATATATATATATATATATATATATATATATAACTTCTTACTGAGATCTTTGCATATAATTTTTTTTCTTTTCTTTTGTAAGTTAAGAACATTCATCTTTTCACTAAAAAGATATACTTAAATTGCATTTTTCTTTGGCTTATTTTAATTGTCAGCATCTCTACTTTTTATACTTTGAGAGCATTAAGTAAAATGTATAAACTGTTTATATCTTGTCATCTGAAAATGCAGAATGTGAAACATATGGTAAGTAGAGACCACTGTATATTGTTAAAGCTTCTGTGTCTACATTTTGACCAAAGTGTTCTTCAGGTGCACTGTTCAACCAAAAAATTTGCATGTAACTGGATTTTCCTCAATTTGTCAAAAATACCTGCAGGAATCACTGAAAACCTGAAAAGAGAAAACATATATACCAAATGAATTATACAATTAAGGATGACCAAAGAATGCAACAATCAAAACAAGAACAAAACCCAGAGAAGACAAGTTGGAATTATTTACCAAAGGATTCCAAAGCTCACAAATAATTATCCCTATTCCCACAGGCATACTGTATTCTAACTGTGAAAAAGAAGATATGTCTGAAAGTTATTTGTTAACCAATTGTCAGATGGACTAAGAACATATCCTGATTTTTTTCTGTTTTATATATTGCTGCTTTAGAAAGTATCCCTCCAGTATTTATTAATTTGAGAATCCATGGTATGGCCTTGGTATAAATTGGTAATCAATCCGAGAGAACTTAATATGAAAGCACATACACCAAGTTTGTGTACACTATGGCCATCACATTTACAGTGAATATGTATTTTTGTTTCAAACTTTAACATTTATCCATAAAAACTATTTGAATCATTAACAAAGTTTTCAAGGATGATTGAAAGAGAAAGATCGTAATAAAATTTAGGTATCATGGGGAGAAAGGATTAACCATTATTTGTAAGAAAACAGAAAGTATAGTCATTAGCAAAAGGGGACAGCCCAACATGTGAGCTATGAATTTGAAATCATCAGAATTAAGTTAGTACAAACATTTGAATATCTGGAAAGTGTAAAATGTGGCAAACAAATTTGAAGGCACATTGGAATAGTGAAAGATGCCTTTCAAAAGCTAAATAGAGTATTAAGAAACAAGAAAATTTCATTAGAAACCATAAAAACGTTTTGAATTATGATGTATTATCAAATCTACTATATGGCAGTGAATGCTGAACAGTTTCCTCACAAATGAAGAGGAAACGTCAAGCAACAAACATGTGATTCAAAGGAAGGATGTAGAGAATACCATGGATTGAATATGTGAACAATGAAGATGTTTTAAGTAAAATGCTGAGAAAAAAGTGACTTGTACAAAAAGATAGTTGAAATTTCTGGTATTCATAATAAAAAAAATGGCTTGGAGAATTTAATGCTCACAAGACATTAAAGGCAAGAGAAGCAGTGAATAACCTACTTCATGAACGTGTATAAATGGATAGTATAACAGAGACTGGGAGGAATAAAAAGGGGAAAACATCGTTTAGAGCTATGAAGAATAGGATGTTGTGGAGAGTCATGATTGTTTACATCATGAAAGAAAATGGCACATAAAAGGAAGAGATCATTTCAAACTTAACTATGAATCTGTTGAAAGCAGACAATATTCTGGAATGCCTTTGGCATGCAGATCATTTGAAAATGTTGAATGTGTGAAGGCTGCAATCAAAGGAAATTAGTGATTGACTTTACAAGAATTCAAAGATCTGTGAATTTCACAGACTGGAAAATATGCCATTTTGAATATTTTGACTGCCTATTCTTCATGTCTAATACAGATTTTTTTAGCAAAGTATCACATCATCCAGGTCTATCTGATCTCTAATCAAAATCTGCAATCCAGACTTGGCTCCATGTAACTTCTGTTTTTTCCCCAAAGTTAAAATCACCATTGCAATTTAGATTTCAGACCATGGATGAGATTAAAGAAATGGAATGAGGCAGCTGATTGTAATCCCAAAAGATTGTGCTGAAAAGTGAAAGGGATACTGACTGAAATAAGTTTGTGAGGTACCAAGAGAAATTCGTTGAAAGGGACTATTTCCCTAGGTAGCCTACATTTTTGTAACTGTTACATGGCTGGCTCATTTCTGAACAGACCATAGATGTCAGCTAATAATTTCTACACTCTGTGGACTTAAAAGTAATTTCCAAATACCAAACAACACAGCACATCCATCTTTTTATCCCATTTGTTCACATTATTCCCAGATGTTTCAACTGATTCAGTTTATCTTTCGAATAAATTTAGAATCTCATCCCTCAGCCAGATTATGCCATTTTTTTTTTCTTATTCTTTGATTTATTTTTTTTATTTTTCACCTGATCATATCATAACCTTATTGATTGAGTTTTTATGAAGTTATAGTCAGTATTATCAGATCACTGGAATTATATTGGCTGGGATGAATTGTTATAAAAGAGTTATCTTCTTTTAACTATTCTCCTTTAGAAGTCCATTGTCAGAGAAAATCAGCATTTTTTTTTTCTTCAAGGCTCCTACATATATTTTGTAGATAAACATGAAGTAGATGTAAATCTTATGTCTACTTCTTTTGATAATATAATCAATGAATTTTTATTGCCCAGATGTGAACTGTGAGTATATATATATATATATATATATATATATATATATATATATATATATATAATAGGCCAGTGAAAGAAATTCAAGAGGTAAAAAACAACAAAAATAATAATTACTTATGGTATATTAGTAGGTCTTTTGACTACATGGAAGTATGAGGAGAAAGATTTGAAAACTAATGATTTTAAGGCGTGCCTGTGTCTCTTCTTAATGAGACGAAAAATGAAGTAGGATTTTCTTTTCCAGGGGAGGGGGGGATTTGATCTCTTACAGTAATATAACATAAGGGGAAAAAAAACAACAAATTCCACTCCCCCCCCCACCCCCCGGAAAAAAGTTTGACTTCCTTTTTCATTTTTTATTTCTCATCTCATTGAGAAAGAACAAAGGTGTGTTTAAAAATTCTGATTTTTAAAATCTTTTGGCCAAATGGAAGCATGATGAAAGAATTTAAAAATGAGAATTTTTAGCCAAGTATAAATGCTACACTGGCTATCTCTTGACTTACTACCGTCTTTGCTTGAAAACAACCAATGATGATCAAAAGTGGCCAGGACATAAAATATAATTTCAGCAAGTTATTTTCTTTTTAAAGTTTCCTCCTGATATTAAACAATTAATTGACACCAGGAAAAATTCACTAAAATGCTTAATTCAGGCACTCTCTGTTCATTCTATTTTATATATATGCACCCCCCACACACACACACACACACACATATATATATATATATATATATATATATATATATATATAAAGATTGTCCACATATGCTTCTTATAATATGGGTATTTTCTAAGCATAGCTAAGATGTGGCACAAGGCTGAAAGTATGGAACACCTAGTGAGGATCGAACGCACTTTTCAGTCATAACTGATCTAGCGAGACAAGCTTGCTAACCATTACACCATGCGGAGGTGCCTAATGCTTCTTATAATATGTAGATATAATAGGCTGGTGAAAGAAATTTGAGAGATAAAAAAAACAACAAAAATAATAATATTGATAATAAGACTAATAATATTGTTAATAAGACTAATAATATTGTATTTTATTGTATATGTTTCTGCTTTAAAGAACCCACAAGTGGTTGTTAAACCATAAAAAATATTAAATCTGTCATTCCCTCAAATGCCATAAGCAGGCTGTAAATATAAAGTTATTCTGCTTTATAAATGTAGGTGACCATGCCTCTCCACAATTATCTGTCATTTGTAGCTCTTAAATTTTGTCTTTTTGTTCCACCATCCACTTACTCAAACTCATTATATTATATCTTGTTTTCCTCTGTCCCTCTTGCCTTCAATCTATCTTGTGAGTATCAGATTTTCCAAGTCCTCTTTCCTCATTATGTGCCCTAGAAACTTCAACTATCTCTTACTGATGTTAAATATACATTTTCCTTTTTGTTTCCATTTTCTCTAAAACTTTGTCATTTTTGGCTTTAAATAAATAATAGAAAACCAACTAACCAATCAATCAACCAAATAAGATATACATCAACACTAGTCAACGCCCATATTAATACTTCTTATATATATATATATATATATATATATATATATATATCCTTCTTGGGCATTAATATAGGTGTGTACTCTCGCATGCATGTGATTATATGTATAGCAAATACCATCTTGCAATACATTATTCTATGACATTTGCACCTTTGGATGCAATAGAGCAATATTGTACTTTGGATAACTGACAAGTCAGATATCATTCCATCCTGTCTAATACATGTTACAGTGGAGACAGGTTGTGCATACTATTCAGAGAAATTATCAAACATCTACAGAACATGTTCAGTTGCCTGGGCATTATGTGGGTGATCATTATCTTTCTGGAATAGTACAGCACCTCCTTGCCTCAGGAATGACAGCAAAATGGGTTAAACAATGTCCCTATGTAAACTGTCCCCAAAGGTAATTAAGATTTGTAATTTCAAGTAACCCAATTCCATGATACCAGAAACTGGGCTTGTATATCCTGGAACAATACATTTTGGGACATACAGCTCCCCTAGGCCTATATTGTATATACAAATGACTGTCACTTTCATGAAAACAGAATCATTCAATCTTCCATGTGACACTATACTGCTCAAGATATGCATGATAGTTTTGTGTATGTCTGTCAAAAGTCACATATGAACCAAAATTCTGTTGCAAGTAGACAATTCCAAACAGTCCTTGTTGACATTTCTGCTCTGATCTGAGCTGTGTATATGTTATCCTTAAATACTTTGATTTTAGCTTGCATCTGTACTATATGACTATCCAGAACTTTATTCACTCATGTAACAGCTGTTACCAATATTAAAGAATCACTAATGTGTTACATCTAACATATTTCAAAATGGCCCCTCTAAAACAGCTCTAATTGAACTAAAATCACATGTGCATCTCCATAGTATGACACCTGTTTTCATTGAACTTTATCACATCATGCATCACCATTTAAACTTAGTAATAGATGGTATCCTAGTAAAAGTATTACAACATAACAATATGACTGAAACCTTTGATGATTTTATCAGGATATCTACATCCAAAGAGCAAGTACATACTCTACTCAGGACCAAATCAGTATCAACCTTCAGAGTGTTGCAGTCTTCTTTCAGCATGTCTGTGAGGTAGGGGCAAGTTATAAGAGGATGCTGAAAAGTTACAAGAGGATGAAAAGTTATCATCCTGATCAAATAGCCCCCCCCCCCGACAAATTCTGATGTTTAGTCATCATATTTTTTCATGTGTTTCTAGGCAGAAATGTTGTTTTACAGGTAATAATCTCTTGTAGGAGAAGGGACAATTTAATCCAATTCTGATAATTATTAATTCTGTAGTGAAAGGGTCATTCAGATTTTCCTACATATTGTTTCTGGCATAGCGTGAATTCTAATAGGTATGTGTGTATATATATATATATATATAGTGAATTGGGGCAGCAGATCATTATTTAAACATATATTATTAAATATAACAGACAATGAACAATGAATGTCTATTATGTCTGATCATGAGCCGTTTGAATGTTTGCTTTAATTTCTGGTGAAAATAAAGACAAAAATTGTCCAACATTTGGATATTTTTTATTAAGTTGGTCCTAAGCTTTCAGCTCACATGAGCCATCTTCAGAGTGGTTATACAGACATGAAACAAAGATATCCACCATCAAAGATGATATTTTGTCATTTTGACATAGAAAATTGCTATGCGATGATATATGGTCGTGGAATAGCAGACACAGATAGTTCAAGATGCATTTCTATGATGTCATACCATGTGATAGACCAAAGTATTACAACAGAGCCAATGTCTAGATACAAAGTAATGTGTTGCGACAATTTTTGTCTTTATTTTCACCAGAAATTAAAGCAGACATTTGAACATTAGAACAGCTCATGCTCAGACATAATAAACATTCATCGTCTGTTATATTTAATAATATGTTTAAATATATAGAAGAGTGATGGTGGATTAAGAAGTCCATACATTAATATATAGCTATTAGCTGAAGTTTGAACTGAAATTTTCATTGTATAATGTTTCATGTGGTGGTGCATTGGCTTTATGCATTGACCAGGAAGCTGTTCATTGAAAAAGAAATATTTGCTGCATAAAAATAAATGCTTTTTCCAATATTTAACTAAGGAATTGTCAATTTATGTCTCTGTGTGTGTGACCATATGACACATGCTCACTAATGGAGTACCTAGTGGGAACAAAACTGACTATAATAATATTACTGAACTCCTCAGCAGGTCTGTCAACCATTTCCGAATGATGAGAGCTTTATATGAATGTCTTTTACTTTTGTAAATTTTGACTGAAATAATTGTTAAACTGATAAAAATCAATATTTTCTATCAGTGTGAACATGGGTGTGAAGTAAAAAGAAAAATCTGTTTGATATAATCATTACATTATTTACACCATTTACATTGTTTGTACTATTGTCCTCATCTTCATTGCTATATTCATATTTCAGCCATTGTATAGTCTGGCATTCTTCAGGTGATTTGCATTTTGAAGTGGACCCTTTATTGGAACTAGAACAATCTACCTCAGTGGATGAAATAAAGTGTTCAGTTTGAAATTTCAATCACCTGAAGAATGCTGGAATGTACAATGGTCAAAACATTGTGAATATGGCAACTAAAAAAGGGGCAACAGACCAAACAATGTAAATAGTGTAAATAATTTCAATACCTCATCTCAGAAATACAGACAGTTAATCATTACATCTTATAACTCATTTTTGTCTACAGGTTTTCATTTCCACATGGAAATCCATATGCCAATAGTATACATGCATGTGCAATTTTAAGAATATATAAGACTGAAAAAATACTGTGCATCTCAGTATATAAAAGATGTAAGTAATTTTCAAAATTAGTTTTTAGGTAATCAAAATTTAATTGTCAGAAAATGATTGTTTTGTGATTTCTATATTTAATCTGATGTCCTAAATGCTGGCACATGTAGTCACAATATAGATTGAGTTGCTTTGTGCAATGTATGAATATACACATACTTAAGTTAAATGCATTTCTACCCCTCTTTCTTCATCAGTATGTGAAAAATTGTGTACACAAACACACACACACACACACATGCACACACACACACATATATATATATATATATATAGAAATTGAGATCAAGACTCAGTGGCAACAGACTTTTTAATGCTTGAACACAATCTTCAGGCCATGTGTGTTGTGTTTTGGCTTGACTGTTTATATATGCTGGTCAATGGTGCATTCTAGGTAGAAGATCTATGGTATATAACATTAATTGGGTAGGCAGTAACAGTTATTTTTCAAATTATTCTAGAGACTATTAAATAGAAATAATTGTAGATCTGAATACAGTTATTTGTAGCAATTTTATAATGATGTTTTTTAACTTTTTTTAAATCATTGTTTATTGCATAAACAACACACACCACAGGAAAAGAAACAAAAAAAAATGTAAAAAAAAAATGTAAAAAAAAACAGGAGAAAAATATTCATTACACTCATGCACAAACACTTCCCCAACATCATGCATACTCAACAAAATATTCAACAAAAATACAGTATAAATCAGCTACAGTTGCACCAAGAAAATGACACAAATGATAAAAAAGCACAATAAAAACAACCAACAAACTACCTGCACATAACTGCAAAGTAAAGAATGAATGTCTCTTAAATGGTAATTGCTTGCAAAACAATGTATTATACCAAGCCATGGTAAAATAATCAGATAACTATGAAAAATATACATAGAAGTAACTGAAGGACCCTGAAAGCTGAGAAACTATGCACACAAAATATCCTTTAAGAATAGTAAGTTTGTGAACAGCACAATGCTTTCTAAATATATCTAATAAATTAAAAACAAAAAACAAATGAAATTCAAAAATAAGAAAAATAAGGAAAACAGTATCAGACCTACAACAATAAATCCAAAAACTGTAAACTCTGTCTGGAGGAGAAGATAGCTATAATTACCTTCCCAGACCATTCAAATCACTAAATAATTGCTCAGAACTCATCTCAAAATGCAGACATGGAAATAAATTTATACTACATTACTTAAAAATTGAAAACTAAATATGAATAGGGAAAAAAATAAGTAAAATAAAAAAAAAATAAAAACCAGAAATAAATATCCAGTTAAGTATGAAATTAAGTAAATAATAAAAAAAATAACAAACTACAAATGCACACATAAACACAAGTAAATGTAATAATAATATTTAGCAAAAAATAATAAAGTAATCTGTAATAAACAATAAGTAAAAATATTAACAAACAACACTTATAAAATAGCTACAAATAACTGCATTCAGATCCACAATTATTTCTACTTAATAGCTTCAAGAATGATTTGAAACATAACCATTACCACCCACCCAATAACTGTTAGGATAATACAATAGACCTTGCTACCCACAATGCACCATTGACAGCATATATAAATAGTCAAGTCAAAACACAACACACATGTTCTGAAAATTGCATTAAAATATAAAACAGACTGACCCTGCTGTGTGTTAATCTCAATGTTGACTTTTATATTTACAAGTACATATGCTCTGTCACTGATACTAAACATTATAACCCATAAATATAGTATACCTTAAAAGTATATTTTTATCATACATACAGACACACACGCATATATATATATATATATATATATATATATATAGTGATTGAATAAGTAACAAGTAAGAAATCTTTATAAATTTAACTTGTTTGACTATTTAGCTTCTTCAGAAATTTTGGGGAGTGGAATAATTTGGAGTTATTTGTATTAACAATTGATTTTAATATGATATATATTGGAAATGAAATATGTCATATTAATTATATATATATATATATAAAACATCCTCAACACTTCTATCCCAGTGAAGGAAAATATACTATCAAACTACATGCCAAACACCCAAAAGCTGTTCTATTGTTAGTTTCCTGATTTGCTCTTTAATCTTCATCCAACCCTACCGATGTCATCAAAACAAATCGGTCATTCCAAATAATCTTGTCTCATTGTAAATATAAAGTGCGTACACCATTACCAAAATTTCATCCTTAATGTGGGGATAATCTCATCCTGGCATCTCCACTCATTCTCCACATGGGGAAAAATAAATTCCTAATCCGCTAAATCTTTTGCCTGATTGGATTGTTGTTGTTTTTCTGTGCATCTGTCTGGCTTTACATTTATTTCAATTGATTTTCTTTTGCATTTTTTTCTCTTTTTTTTTTTTTTTTTTCCCCCCACATAAAAGTCAAGTTGCTTCCAACTTGACCATTCCAAACAGATAATCATTTGGAAAGACAAAATATCATTTTGACACAGGTTTTACTTTTTACTGATCAATCATGACAGTTAAGCAAGTTATGTTTACTCAGCTTTATATGGATAAAATTTTAGGAACATTAAGTACAATTTTTAAAGTTGTTATATAAAGATTTCTTAAGTTAACTACTCATTCAAGCATGTGTAATTCAGTTTGAGTTGAGTTTTAATATTGGTTTTTATTTATTTTCATTGCATTCACTAGACAGACATTGCTATATTATTTTTATAAGAGAAAGCATTGTCACCCATTATTATTAATTTTGACTAGTATTTTCATCTTAATATTTAATTGTTTTCTATCCTTTATTTCCAGTATTTTACTGCTAATTGTTTATTCTGCTATGTATTTAGAGATTCTTGATAGAATACAAAGAATATGAAATGTTATTGGTCCTGGCCTGGCATCTCTGCTTCAGTCACTATCTCACGGCTCTAATATAGCTTTACTGTGGCTTTTCTATGAATGCTTTTATGGTAATTGTTCTGATGAACTTTCTTTTCTGGTACTCAGACTTCATGAATTTAAGTGCAATTTGACAACAGTGTCACATCATTTTACAGTTGAAATGCCTAAATGTGACTGTCAGTTCTATGCTAACAGTTTCTTCTCTTACACTTCTCACTTGGGGAATTCTCTTCTAGTGTCTTGCTTTCCAGTATTTGATCATCAGAAATTTAAATGTAATGTCAATTGTTATCTGCCTTGTTATTCCTGGTCTTTTATTGTTCTCCCTTTTTAATAATGTCTTTTTTTTCTTGGTAACTTCTTGTGACTTAGTAGCTTTATTATCTTGCTTGTGATGAAATGATTAAAAAAAACCCAGAAATTGATTGGTGGCTTGAGTAAAGGCACATTAAAAACTAAGTAAAATTAAGATGAGTTAAAATTCATAATAATAACAGATAGTTGTTTTTATTTTGTTTCCCTGTAAATGAAATTATTAATACTTACCTTAGTGTGGAAGTACTTATTCATCTTTATGAAACTTACATTATCTGCTGTTGACATATATATATATATATATATATATATATATATATATATATATATATATATATATATATATATATATATATCATGGAAATTTTGATCCATTACATTTGTGTTATAAATGAACTAGTGCTTAGTGCTATTTCCAAACCATTCCAGTTATATAGTAGCATATAAAACAAATGATTTTGTGATGTATTTTTATTATATTGTGTGTTGGAAGTGTTGTTTAGTTCAGTCTATACTGCAGAATATCAGATCAAAAGCAAATTATGAGAAATTGCCATCAACATTTTTATAGTTATTTTATTTACAAGAAATGACAAATTTCTATTTTTCCCAAATTGGACCTGTACAACCAGGTAAGATTTGTTTTAATGTTTTCATTAGATACATGCTGTAACTTTTGAATGGACCCTTAAATCTCTTAGTCATGACAATGAATTTAAAACAACAATATACAATAGCCTAGTAGATTAAAGTGTTGGTTTGGGAATTTGTGGACATAGTAATTGTGAGTTCAATCCTTGGTCTGGGTAGTAAAGACTTTGACTCGATAGAAACAGGGCAAGCAATAAATATGAAGTAATAACAAGACAAAATATCCTGAGGCATGAACAGTGGAATGAGAAAATTCTATCCCTGTACTTTAAGTAAATGGTTTAGTTCAAAATTTCCTGAAGGTTACCTAGATCGGCAGACATCTGAAGAAGGCCGAAGTGTGCATGGCCAAAACATTGTGATGATAACAACAAAGATGTAAATGTAAATTATGTAAATTCCTCCTCCTCCTAGAAATTCAAGAAGAAATTGTGAAGTCTATTCACCAAATTTCCATGCCTAGGGATATCTCATGTTTGTTTGTTTGTTTTTAGTACTGCTAATTTATTACTCACCCTATAACCACTGAGTCCGTACTAACTATTCCAGGGACTAAACTCTCAATTATTATATCACCAATTTTACAAAACAATCTTCTGGGCTACAAAACAATCTTCTATGCTAATGACGACAAGGTTAAGGAAATTAGTTTTCATGTAAATAATATAAATAAGTCTTCATGCTTTAAAATTCTTCTATCTTGCTTTGTGTTAGACATATTAAATATACTGGTGTTTTGTGGACTTTGTCTCTAAATGAAAACAGCTTCTCCAAACAACAAAAATTGACATGATTGAAATCCCAAAATTCTGTGCGCAGTTAGCAATTTATACAGTATATGGCAGCAATACCTCCCACATATTGGTAAGATATTAGTGGCAATGGTGTTTAATCTAGTTAATGTTTGGCCAGTATGTGGGAGGTATCTGTGCCACACTCTGTATATTGAAAGAATATAATCATCACAAGAAACTGAATTCCCACAAAAGTTCACCATTCTTTCTTTTAAATCACTGGCCCCAGATCTTTGATTTAGAATAGCTAATAGCTGAAAGTTTTAAGTTTCTGCTGCAAAAGCCTGGTTAGTGAGGGTCATTACTAAAAGCAAAAAGCCTGGGCAACAAAAAAACAATCAACTTTTCAGTCTAAACCTACATTGTCAAAAAATCTTTTGAAAGTATTTTTTTATTTTACTAATAATGTTCAACGAATACAAGACCCAAGAGCCACTCAAGGTAGAAGGTTACTGTGTGGTGTTGTATTAGTGTAAGAAAGGACAAGAAGCGGGAAAGATAACAGCTAACTCTAATCTTGAAGAAGTCAAAATTTAATTATTAAATAATATTTCAGTTCAGTCAAAGATGTCGGAAGTATAGAGTTGAAATAGGCTTTAGAAGGATCCAGAAACCCAAGACTAAGCAGGAAACAAGGGATAAACCTCTACTCCTGTTCAAAAGACTGGAAAGGAGTGTGAACCAAACAATAGAGGAACCTATCTACTTTTATTGGGAGAGAAGGAAGGAAAAAAATAATAAATACTTAGTAAATAACATTTCCTGACATTCGAAGTATAGAGTTGGGGTATACTTTAGAATGAACCAGAAACCCAATTCTAACAGGAAACAAGGGTGGAGACACTAGAAACAGAGAGTTTCGACTGACTCTAGAAGGAACTGGAACCCAGTCCCAAGTATGAAAAAATAAATACAGTGTAACCCAGATATAAGAGAAATTTTCTCTGGTCCCAAATTAGAGCCTGTGTTAATGTATATAAATTAGACCAAACCCTGATATAAGAGAAACCCGGATATAAGATACTTCTTATCCAGTCCCGACAACTCTTTTATATCCGAGTTACACTGTAGTAAATAAAATTACAACAATTAGTCCTGAATTAGGGTAGACTTAGTTATGAAATTGACAATATGATATTATCTATTAAGTTTTAACTTAGTATCAATTTTCCTCTATCAGTATAAAATCAAGCAGGGACTTAACATTATTTTGATATTTTTTTCTGTGTGAAAAAAAAAAAAAAAGACAATGTATAAGAAATATGGTGAGATATAAGTACAAATAAGTCCAAAACTGGACTAGACTGCTTAGGTTTGCAAAAGATGATTACAAGCCAATATGTACATTTACCCATTCAAAGATGAACACACTTAAATAAAAGTATAATATGGTATAGACAAAATAAAATAAGAAAACATTATAAGAGAACTCTGTTCTTATATATGCGCTTGATTTTGTCTACCTTAACAAGCTGTTTAACCAAAATGGTATTTTCTCAATATGAAAATTGTCTTCATCGCTTGGTCATATAATTCTGAATCACTTAATCATCAATTATGGTAAATAAAATCCTGAACTAGTCTTTGATGTGATTTAATTGGCCATTTTCAAAGAATCAATTACAGCATTTAATAAGATTTTGGGGTTTAAAATAAGTGGATAGAATTTCTGCATATCATGTATTTATTACCAAATGTTTTTCTTTAATCCTCAAAGATTTGAAAGTTTTATTTTAATTTTATATTAATCCTGGTCATGTTTTTCTTCTATAACTCCTATCTGATCTTGCTCCAAATTTTCTGTAACCCCTTGCGTCCTAGTGGCTTCCTGCCTTGCTTGGGGTGAAACGCTTAAAAAAAAAAAGAAAAAAAAGTTATTTGTATACATTTATTTTCTTGCAAAAAGCAAAAAAAAAAATTCTGTTGTTTAGGTTATCTTCCATGAAAACAAAATCAAATCACTTTTATCATCACATTTTTACAGAATGTAATAATCAAAATATTTTATTGTTTATTTCTTGGAAATAAACATTTGGTTTGTTGATTGGATTATATATGACTTTATTCCTTAAATGACTTGACCTGAAATTTAGCATACAATTTTTGATGTTTTTATTATGATGGCTATGATTGCGAATGTTATAAAAGATTTTAAAAAATCTAATTATTGCAGCAAGCATTATTTTAATGACTGCTTGCAATTAAAAGGCAACAACTCTTTAAATCTATTCTCATCTTTATTCAGGTTAATCATTTGATAAAAAATAATTTTGAAAAAATATTTGGATATCATCAACAAAAAATTATTTTCAATATGATTTTCAAATATAACTTTAGTAAAATTGTCACCCAAAGACAAAAAGTAAATAAAATATCTGTTTAAATATAAATTAAATTTTACAAAATATAAGCAATAAAAATAATTATTTGAAAAGAAAGCATCATCATCATCATCATCCCTATGATGTAGTGAGGTCATAGGGTCTCCTATCTGGTTTGTAAATTGAAGTGTTGTTGTCTTGGGCAAGTAGACCTGGCAGAACCCATACCTTTCCAGATCAACAGTTGATATCCTCCATAGTGAAGGCTAACCTTGGTCACAAATATGTGGTCTTCCCACCTTAGCCATTAACTTTAAGCTCTCTGCCCAGGGATGCCATGTCATCCTTGCACTGGCTGCATACATAGGTATGGATCCCAATCTACCCCATTGTGTTAAATGACTATTAAACCTACAAGAAGGCTCATCCACACATTAAGTGGTGTTATTTTTAATCCTGTTGTGTGTCTAGCCACACTTTTCACTAGAAAAGACTGGTGAGAGAACTGGTTTAGTCTCCAATGACCTGACCATGCAGCAGGTATTAGTGGGTTACATGGTATCAGTAGCACTTGTAGAGATAAATGATACACTAACTAAATATAGTCAAATTATTTTCCTTACATTGCCTCAATTAGAACAATTTGTAAATAATAGAAAATATTTTTAAAATTTCTAATGAGAGACAGAGATAAAATAGATGCAACATACACTAGAAGATGGCTGGAGAATACATCGGTCAAAAAATTGTATTTAAAACTGCAAGGCTTCATTTTTTTTCAGCATAAAAGACTATATTTAAATGCACAAATCATAATTCATTTCTTTTTAATTTCACTACAATTATATAGTTAATTACTCAACACATGACATTAGGTAGGACTTCTTTCTGTCTCTATCTAGAATTATTATTTAAATTTTAATTATTCATCTACAAAAGAAGGCAATATGGTTGTTATGATCTAAGACTTAAAGAAAGGTTTAACTCTATAAATAAGAAAATCACTTGAACACAATGTTCAGATTGATAAATGTTGTATCTGTTAACATATTATGTTCAGTGAAGCAATGATATTTTTTTTAATTAAAAAAATTATGCAGATTAAAACTTGTGCTTGCTATAAATAAACATTTGATGTCAGTTTTAAAACTACATCACATTTAATTTTTTTTGTCCTAGACAGCATGTTGCCTGCTCTGATCAGAATGCAAAAATTTCTGGTGGATGTTTTTTATTTTTTATTTTTTTTTTTTTTTGCGGGAGGTGGGGATGTCCACCACAAATTCAGATGGGAGGAGCGCATGGAACAGTGGCGGTGGTATAGAGAGCAGGATGAGTAGGAAAAGATGAAAGGGGGCATGGAGGAGTGATGGGTAGGGAGGAGTAGGGTATAGTAATAGAAGAAAGAGACAAGATTCCACCTAAAAGTGTCAATAGATTAAAAGCATTTAGTAATTTTTCTTTTTTATTATGACCAAATAATAAATATTGTAAACATGTGATTTAACTTGAGTTAGCCAGAATAACCAGAGTTCTAAGAGTTTGTGTGTATTTATTCACATAAGAATGAGTGTTGAAAAGATCTTGGCCAATACCACTTGCTAAAATTTGATCAAATATCTGATTTGTTTATTTTTTGTAAGTACCTCTTGACCTGATCAAGAACTTTTCAGTATCCCCTCATACATAAAATGCAATATATAAGTGCGTGTAAGATTTTTCCTCTGTCACCAGAGGAGTCCACTCAATGTAATCAGCTTTTTGGGTGAGATAACACTTTTAATTATTCAAATGTTTATTTATTTATTATTTAGATTATTATTCAAGAATTACTCAATAGTAATAAAGAAAATACAGGACAGGATAAAGTTTTTGATATTTTGAAAGTACAATGTAATTACAAAATTATTTACTTATTTCCTTTATTTTCTTTATAGAACACTATATTTAAACTAGTACAGAATTAAATACTTTGTTTCATCTTTAAACAGACAAACAATGTCACACATTAAGGTTATGTAATTTCCAATTAAATGATGCAGAACTTTTTCTAATTTAACTTAAAATATTTCAATGAAAACAATTTGTAAAGATTAGCAAACCTTTGCAAGTATAATTTACACCTAGAAAAGGCTGGATTTTATACTAGTCAAAACAACAAAATGAAGATACTCATCTTCTATGAGTTAACCAAATTCATATTCTCATCTTTTTGAGGGTCGATCAGAGGAAGATAAAAGAATACTTTTGACAAAACCAACAAAGTTGTGACTATTAGAATGAAACAGTTCATAGAATAATTAAGACTCATCTTAGAATTTCACACAATATTTATAAATATATTCTTCTGAATAACTAATGAAATAAAAACAAGCTTTCATCTCAGATGTTTAGACAACATTTTAATAACTGCTTGAATTTGAAATGATTTTCATAGTTTGTATTTCTGTACATTCAGTATTTTTTTTTATAAGGCTTACATAAACATGATATCTTAATGCATAATTAGATATGAATTATTGAAGTGTATTTCTATATTTATGTGAAAAGCAATAGTTTTTCCAGCTGTTAGTAAATGTACTCGCATATAAGATTTATACACTAAAAGAATACACTACACAATTTTTATAAACAACTTCACTATTGAGGAGAGTGTCATTTAAGCAACCCAAAAAACTAAATAAAAAATCTTAAATTAAATCAAAGTGTTACTAAATATGTTATTTTATACTGTATTCAAGAATTCTACCAATTCTACTGCTTTTGTTAAATTGAAAAGGTTTTCTTTTCTATTTAATAGATCCAAGCACAAAAATTTAAGCAACCATTGATTGTTGATTCTTGTGCAAAAGTTAAGCAAGCAAGTACTGGTCAAAATCTTAAGTTGCTTATATAAACAAAATTATCTGTGAAAACTGAATTAGCAATTTTTTAGTTATAAATTATAAAATTTGTTTCAGTTCTAAATAATCCTTTTTATAGTTCATATCATATAACATTTAATTCTTTATGTCTCATGCATATCTTAGAAATGAATTAGTAATTTTAATACAGTGCAGGCAATGACTTGTTGTTAGCAATATCCGCATTGCAATTAACACTCGTCTGTTTTCTCTTTAAATAGACATCCTTTTGCAAATCTCATACACTTGCAATTTGATTGTTCTGCTGCAAGATATTTTATTACCTCTATCTTTATTGAATTTGTGTTCATTCAGGTAGTCGTCTGCCTGATGCGTTCTTCCTGCTAAGTGCGTGTCAGGTGTTAATACAATGATTATGAATATAGATATTTGCATTGTCACAAGATCAATGTTTGTTGGAACAGTCACAGACTGTCTTTGGTTCTGTTCAGACAGTTACTTCAGATCTTTTTCAGTAAATAAAATTCTTGATATTACTAAGATTAGGGGATTTCTGTACAGGGCCAAAGGAGGAGAAATGTATGGTTGGAATATTGTGTTGGGTCAAAATTCCAAGAGAAAATAATTTACATTGAAAATCAGTGTTCAAAATTTTAGCTTTCGCATATGTTCAAATACTGCTCACTGGCACCAATTGAAATAAGCTACTACCTCAACCACTGAGAAAGCTCAGTTGAGTAACATATTATTTCCAATGCTTAATTTGGTACAAGTCAGTATGAGGCTGTAGCAAGTATGTGTTGTACCATTCTTCCATGTGATGAAGGCATAACATTCTAAATGCTGGCTTTTACTAAGGTTTGAACATAAACTACTGGCACAGAGGGATAAGCAACTACTTCACCCACCAAGCAAGCTCATTTGAATTATATCAATATTTCCTAAGCTTAACTTAATCTGATATAAGACAAGTGTAAAATTTTCCATCAAGAAGTCTTTCCTTGCATTTTTTTACTGCAAATCATGTTCTCTTTTTTAATAGCAATCAATCTATATGTTGTAAGAATAATTCAGATAAGGATAGATCATGCTCTCTAGGTCCGTTTTATTCATTATTAATGATGACATTTATCTGTTTATTCAGTATGATTTGTCATATGCTAAAAAGTAAGTTTTAATTTGGGAAATTCAAAACTTTTCTCTGACACCCTGATAGCTACTGTCCTGACTCCCCCCCCCCCAAAAAAAAAGAATCAGCTGAGTATGGACAAAGCAAGTAAGTCTTAAAGAAAATGATAAGTGAATGAACACTTCTACTCATAACCAGGAAAAGACAACTGAAATTTGTTGGATACATGATAAGGAAGGAGGACTTGAAAAACTTAACCCTCACAAGATAGATGATAGGTAGAGGAAGGCAGTGAACCACTTACCTGATGAGCTTGTGTGAATGGATGGCAGAACAAGAGCAGGAGCCTTAGCTGAGAAAAACTGTTAAAAGCCACTAGAAATAGAAAGTGTTGAAGAGCCATGATTGCCTATATCCTGAAGAGATGTGGCATATAGAAGAAGATGCATTTTTTTTGCAAAGTTGAATCATCTTTTTGGTTTCTCTTAAGTTTTTTTTAAAAGTTAAAGTCTATTATGGTCATTATCAAAAGGCTAATTATTGCTAATAAAAATAGCCAAAGATTGAATTTCAAGGTTTTATTATAAATAATTATTATTATAAAGAATAAAAATTGTTAAAAATTAACAGACACTAATCTTTGATGTCAAATAAAAATGAGAATATGGGCTTGCAAATAGACATTTCGCATTTTTGGAATATTTTCTAAGTGATATGTGGTATATTGAGCCTGAAAGTAGACACTGAATTTCAGAACTATTATTCTTCCTAACTCCAAATATTTGTCAAATTATGAACAATGGAAATTAATCAAAACCCTAACATGTCTAACCATTTACTTTAAGATGATCAGTTTGTGATGTTTTTTTTTTCTTCCTCTTTTTGCTAAGAAAGTTATTAGAATCTTGTTAAAATGAATGTTAAGTTTAAATTGAATCTTTTTCAAGTTGATCTGCAACACAAAATTTTCCTTTTTTGTCTCTGACCCCCCAATTTTGAATAAGGCTAGCAAAAATACCCAAGATAATTTTCTTCTCTTTTTCAGTGTAAGTTTCCAAATATTAAAACAATTTAAAACAGCAAAATTTAAGAAAATTGTTCTCAGAAAGATATTTAAAATGTAATCAGTTCCTTTCATACTTTATATTGATCATTATCCATCCACTTTTGGTACAATATGTCGGCCTTCAAATATTACTTTTTGACATTACTTTCATTGTATTTATCAGAAAATCATGAACTAGATCTCTATTCATACATTTTTGGAGTACCAACTTTATTTTGGGCACTGAAAATTCCCCAAAAGAAATCTAAATGGCTTAAATTCAAACTTTAAGCTCTTTTTGGGAATTCTGGTTATTCACTGCAGATCAAGGTTTCTAAACCTAAACCACTATTTTTTAATTAGAAATATGAAATTTGTTTTAATTTTCTTAAGTAAATTAACATTAATACAGTTCCATAATTGAATCAAAGATTATTCAAAAGCCACAAATGCTTGCTTGGCTCTATTGTGCAAGCCTGCTGTGTGCAGTTCTATCAGAATGGTCAGTAAAAATATACAGATCTTTCCTGGACTAATTTTTTCAATCCTTTATCAACAGGAGTATGTAGTATTGCCATGGCTTATTTCTCCTAAAATCTTTCATTCTGTCTACACGTAGAATTTTCTGAAAAATGAGTCTTTACTAAGCTTCTGATACAAAAAGTATCTTTTGTTTCGTTTTTAATCATTGCTGTACAAACAGTGTGTATATGGTATCAAAAAATGTGAATGCAACATGTAAATAGGAAGAATTTATTGAATTTTTTTTTTTTAAGTATTTGTTGACAAGAGACAAATATGGAAACAGAATAAGAATTTTTGATTATCATTCTTCTCTTAAAGAATAAAAACATTTTTATAAGAAATGGGGTAATTTTTAATGAGCCTATCTTTATAAAATATCAAATGTATGGACAATAATGTTATTTGTTTTCTTCAATGTCATATCTCTATATAAGTGTTCCTATATAATCAAATGGGAGAGTCTCACATATTTTATATTCAGACATGTTTCTTTAGTTTTGCAATATGTTTCATGTCATCTGTTTCTATTTGCCATTCTGCAGCCTGTTAATTTTAATCTCTCCATGACAACCAGCATTTCTTGCAAGGCTGCCTACCACATCTGTGGGTTCCCGGATCTGGTATCTTTATCAAATTTCAAGTCTAATACCGGTTGTCTTATTACAGGGACATAAATTGCTTTTTGACAATTATCTTTTCATTATTGATTCCAAACTAATTCAGTTTTACCTTATAAGGGTGTAAAATATGTAATTTAATGAAAATAGCTTTATATTGTGAATGGAACTGCAAGTTTATAGGGTTTTTTTCCTTTCTAAAAATAGTTTCCGACACTCATATTTAAAAAACAACTTTCTGTAGTGAGATGTCTTTTGATTTTGTTCCTTTGTAAATTATTGGGAGTCTCTTTACAAAAGATATATTTCATAAAATGTTTAACATTCTCTGTGGCTTGTTCTGGTTAGGCTGGCACAAGAAACTGGACAGATTTAAAAAAATTATTAGTTTCAACATACATGTGAAGAAGGTTCTAACAAACACCAGTAAAAATATACTTAAGTAACATTTGTTTGTTTATTTGAAAAAAAAATTCCTGTAAATTATACTAACATTTCAAAAATTAAACATACATACAAAGATATTATGCACTTAGAAAAACTGATAAATACATATACACTAATGATATAAATAAACATGTGATGTCTCCCCAGCCTATGAAAGCAAAACAATATAAAATTAAAAAAATAAACAACTCCACATTATTTCACTCCCTAAAAATTTCTTCTGAAGATGAAGAAAATAGCAAAACATATTAAATTTATAAAGGTTTTCTGATTTGTTCCATATTTAATATTTGTTCATTAGACAGAACATCAGGAAAATATTTTTTAATTATTCCTTCAGTTTTTTGCTGTGACTTTTTAAATTTGTCCACTTACATTTCTCGGCAAATCCCATAGTTAGAATAGTTCCATCCAGTCCATACCAAATAGATTCATCGCATTTCTTAGAACATAAGCTTTTGTTTTTACCTGCTTATTTAAAAAATAAACCTCACATATTAGTTCTCCCCACAAAAATAACTTCTTGCCAGAAACTGAAGTTGTGGCTTTGTAAGTCCTTTTTAATAAAGGTTTTCCAATTTCTTTCTATATGGTTTCATTTACTATTGAAATGTCACTACCAGGATCTAGTAACATTTTTACTCCCACATTATTGATTTGAATATTAACCAATTTTCTTTGGTTTTGTGTACCTATTTTTTTCGTCACATTACTGTGTATTAATTTCTTCCTGCAAAAACTTTTCTTGGTTTAGTTCTGCAGTGTAATTTGATATGACCTTTTTTACCACAGTTATAGCATTCTGCATTTTTCCATGGACAATTTTTCCCAAGATGTAATTTTATACATCTGAAACAAGGTTTTATATTCCTTTTTGTGCATTTTTCCTTAGCATTTACCAATACACATTTTTATTCTGAAGTGTTTCAGCATCATGCTTCAGACTTAGTATTTCCTTTAGTTTAAATTGTTCACATTCTCTGTTGACAGCACCAACATAAATGACAGCATCTTCATCCACTTTTTTGGTTAAATTCATACACCTCTAACGAGCATGGAACAGAGAACACTTGTCACTAAAAATTTTCATCAGAATGTGTACTGTATCTTCAAACTCTATTCCACTTGGTTTTCTTGGTAAAATATAATTGCGGTACTTTCTATACTCTATTGAAGCTATTTTTCTTAACAACCTGGTTTCTTTATTGTCTTCCCTGCCAGTGCATTCCTGAGTAAATATTTTTTCATGTCTGTGAAAATACACAGCAAAGTTAGTTTGTCATCAGGATTATATACAAATTCTGATATGGTGTTTTGCATCGCGTCTTAAGAGATGTTGAAGAATTTTTCTTCAAAACCACTTCCAACAACTCTTGTTGTTGCTTTTGCAACTGTAGAAACTGTTGGGTATTTTGTTGTTGTTTCTGTTGTTGTTAAATTGCAACTATCGAAGCCCAAATTTTCTACACATTTTAAGAAAATTTTAACTGTTGCACACATCTAAGTTTTGAAAATCTATTCACACACTATTATAACTTCAGTTATAGAGTTGTGATTTTATCCTCTGCATGTGTTAGAGTTCCTCATCACCAACTATTATAACTCCAGTTCTAATGCTGCAATTTTCTCCCCACTTGTTTGAGTTTGAGTATCCTTGTTGCCAACTATTATAAGTTACTATTGTAAGGTTATTGTTTTAATACACATTCGTACTTGGTATAATGTAATTCGTTAAAGTATTCTCTATACATAAGGCTTAGGTTATTGCCATAATGCATGTACAGTTAGTGTGAAGACTGATTCCAATACGACTACTCATGACCTCATAACATAGAACTCTTCATAGTATTGGGCAAGTTCATAGAGTCACTGAGAGGTGTGCACTTTACTCCATAACAAAAGTTCTTGACTTGGCCAAGAAGTACTTGAAAAAAATAATCAGGTATTTGATCAAATTTTACTAAGTAGTACTGGTCAAGATCTTTTCAACACTCATTCTTATGTGAATAAATACACACAAACTCTTAGAACCCTGGTTATTCTGGCTAATTCATGTTAAATCACATGTTTACAATATTTAAGTCTATTAAGATTAAATGAGATGCAGTTTTAAAATTGACATCAAATGTTTATTTATAGCAACAACATATTTTAATCTACATCTGATTAAAAAAAATCATAGCTCACAAAGCCAAATAATTAACAGATACAACATTCATCAATTGGAACATTGTGTTCAAGTGATTCTTATTTATAGAGAGTTAAATTTTCCTCCAAGTCTTTATACAAATGTCAAAAGCCATTTCTAATGTAGGCTTATTCTACTTAAATCATAACAACCATATTGCCTTCTTTTGTAGATAAATAATTCAAAATGATATACAATGTAAAATAGATATAAACTGCTTATTTAAAGTCGAAATAAATTCATTCTCATTTCCATAATAATCCTTGATGGCGACAAAAAGAAATCATAACTAACGCTATGAATGTGTTGAATAATTAAATATATAATTGAAGTGAAATGCAAAAAGAAATGAATTATGATTTGTGCATTTAAGAGTTGTTCCGAATTAATTAAGCCTTTTTTCAATACAATATTTTGAACGATGCATTCTCCAACCATCTTTTGATCTATTTTGCATCTCTTTCATCTCCTTGTTTTTCAGCTGTTATTTGCAAATTATTTTAACTGAGGTGTGGTAAGGAAAAAATCTGACTATATTTTGATATTTGCTTTTCAAATAATTATTGGTTCCATTTTTGTGAGATTTAATTCATATTTAAGCTGTTATTTTATTTATTTTGTTCATTAATATTTTTCATTGGATGACA
>OZ010576.1:53189635-53251064 GCA_963932145.1 Acanthosepion lycidas
TGTTATTTTCTTTTTTTTTGCTCTGCTCATATTTTGAGATTTATTGGCTTTATTCTCAAAAGACAGTGATTGAAAGTGATGTGAATGGCTTTATTCCTAATCAGTAATGTTAACTATAAAAAAATAGCAGAGTAATTGCTAAAATACATTTAGAGACAATCAATATTTGATTAACAAATGAGAAAGTGTAGTGACTAAAGTATTGATTACTGACAGATATACATTAGTGTTTCTTAACATTTTTTAAATTCTCACCCTTTTTTATTGTACTTTTAGAATAAAATTTATCACCTACATCTAAATTCTTTTTTCTTATTTTAAAAAGAAACATTTTAACACAATTTTTAAGCTGGTTTTGTTTGTGAATTTGTGTTACTGATATCTCTTCTTGAGGGAATGCATGACTGTCAGCAAAAGGGACAGCCCAAGGAATATTGAGGATGTTAAAATCAAGCAGTTACAAAAATTAAACTATCTGAATTTTATAGTAAGAGATGATAGAAAGTGGGATAGAGTAAGCTGAAAGCATATTGAAACAGTGAAGGATGTTTTTCAGAAACTGAACAAGGTATTGAGGGATTGAAAAATATCCATAGAAACAAAAACATGATTGTTATATAATGTCTAATCTCCTATGTGACAATAAATGCTGAATAATTTCCTCATAGGTGCAGAAAAAATTTGAAGTGACAGAAATGTAGTTCTACCAACAAAAACAGATATTATCTTGGACAGAAAATATGAGAAACAAAAACGTTTTAAGAAAAATATGAACTCCAAAGAAACTGCTGCTAACAATCAAAATGAGACTTGTGAAAATTATTTGGACACATAATTAGGAAAATGGCTTTGAGATTTAACATTTATAAGGTACATTAATGGCAAAGGAAGCAGAGGAAATCAGAAACTAACCTAGTTGACAAGTTTGTGTTAATGAATGAAAGTACCACAAAGACAAAGAGTAGTCATAGAGGATAAAGTATTGCTGAAAGTAACAAGAAACTGGGGAGAGCTGTTATCACTTATATCCTGAAAGGGCCATGGGTCATAAAGTAGAATCTTTTGTTGAATGGAAATTAAGTTTGTTTTTTTGATGTATCAAGTTTGAAGTTCAACTAGAAAAATTCTTCAAAAACAGAATAATCTTCAATATTTAATGCCAAATTGTTTGAGATTTTAGATAATCTAACAGCAAGTAATTTGATTATTAATGTAATGGAATAACCTGTCACCCCTATGAGTGACTACACTATAGGTAGTAACTACCTATAAGTATCTATAAGTCAACGGATTATGGGAACTAGCTGGGATCTGTTGAGTACGACATGGACTTACGTAAGAACTATCGACCTTCAAATAGTAGCACTCACTACTGGATTGACGTGTGGCAACCTTGTGCATAACTGTTACCTTTATTTTTATTGTACTGTTTTTTTTACAATAAACCTTTACTTATTTTATCCACCTTGTTTTTCAAGTATATATTCCTATTAGCACGGAATATAACAATTATTTATCATAAACCCAATACTTATACATCTTGAAGAGCTTCATTAACAAACTCAAGGCTTCATGACTGCTTTAAATTATTTCTAGGTTTGTTAGACTGTAGTAAAGAAACTTGTACAAAAACACAGTAATAATTTGTAAGACAATCTGCCCACTTTTGCACCAAAGTGAGGATTTCTTTGTGTTTACCAAACCTGGATTATTCTAGCATAAGGGCAAAAGTATGAGGTGCCCTTTGAGTACTAAATTCACTATCAGCATTATAGTTTGTTTACTTCTGCATTCTATCCTTAGTAAATAATAGGCTTTGGTTAATCTGGTACAAGGCCACAAGAGATGTCTAGTAAGAACTGAATACAAAACATTGTAGTAATGATTTATGATACTAAACCACAGTGAATTACTCATAACATGAAAATCTAGTTTTTATGTTTGTGGGTTTAATCTCTTGTTACCTCTTAAATATACACCAAGTTTTTTCTACTTTGTTGAAACTTTATTCAAGCAACGTAAAACAAATTTCAACCAAAGAACTTTTCAAATGTGCAGAAGAATTCTGAATATGTCACACCAAGTTCTTGGACAGAGTAATAGGATTATTTTTGATATAACTCATATTAATGCATATTGAATAAAAACAACTTTACTTCCAAGATCAGAAATTTATAACTAACTCAATTTTTTTTCCACAAATTCATTATACTGTATAGCAGTATTTTCTAAACTATTCCTCCCCTACTTATCTTGTTGGATTCTAGGAATACAATTTAAAACTCTCTTCACCTCTAGAAATATATTGTTGTTTTATTCTTAAAAAAAAAAAAGTATTTTTTTTATATTTGCTTATTCAGTGGAATTTTTTAATTTGATACTTTCTAAGATGAATGGTTATTAAGCTTAGGTTTGTCTGGAATAAGACCACTACTTTGGAGCCTCCAAAGATTATCAGATTCACTATACAGTAGTAATAGTCTGATAATACACTGGAGTGCCAAAAAACTATAGACAGCTACCTAATAAATTGTAGTTTCCCCCCATTACTAGAGTATGAACCTACTCCTAAATGCTGGAGTTGTTGCCTAGGTATTTCTATCCAGGCATATTCTAGGGCTCTGTAAATGAGTTAAAATCCTTTGGTAGGGCTGTAATGAATTTGGTGAAGTCTGTGACATGTCCTATTCTAGTATCATTACACTCTCAGGAAACACTACTTTAAATAATTGTATTTGCTATCTTATAATATGTACTTTTTCCAAATTAAAAAAGTTTTGAAATTTATCCAATATACTGGTATTATATATAGAATCTGAATCCACAAATGTTTAAGCTGTATAACCAGCGAATCACATCATGTGACAGTGAGTGGAGGTCTAAACAGACCTTTATGAAATAAGAGTATAGCGACTAAGCAACATGGTCTTTCTCTTTCTCTCTCTCTTTTTCTTAAGTGTACAGTGCACTTGTATTCCAGAAAGCACCAAAGCCTTAAAGAGCTGCAATGAGTTCTCATCTAAAAACAATCCTCTTGTAAAATCTCATCAACTAAAGAATATTATTTCTAAAACTATCTGGTTCTAATATATGTTGCTAATTTGATGTTGTCTAAACACCTCAACTCAAGAAGGTAAGCTTTATGTTTGAGTCCTATTTAATGGCCATATTATACTGTGTTTGTTTATAAATCTCTCTTGAAGGCCAATATTGAATAAATTATGCAGTCTGTAGATTGTTAAAAAACTGAATCTAATATAAACTTTAAAAAAATCCTGATATTCACAGATATTTTGAGATATGTAAATTGATTAGCACCTGCAATATATCTAGATCTTATGTTAGATGAGGTGTAAAGCATTAAGTAAAGATAAGTAAATCAATAACTGTATATCTGTAGTCATGTCATGAGATCTTGTTTTTCATATATGAAATTTTACAAGTATGCATACAACTACAAAGATGTTTGCAGCATCAGCGCTGAACAATAAAATGATTAAAGAAATGAGTGCATTTTTATGGTTCACTGATTACTTTAATGTTGTCACAGTTATAAGATGAAAGAAATTTGTTTTTTATTCATTTCATCCCAAGCAAGGTGGTAATGCCACTAGGATGCAGGGAGTTAGAAAAAGTGAAAGAGAATTTAGTGAGAAGTGAGGAAAGGACAATAAAAGAACAGGCTTCAGGAAGACAGCATTTTATGTTGCATTTAAATTTTTGAAGATTATAGGTGACAGGAAAGTAAGAAATTGAAAGGGAGTTCTGCAGGTGAAAAGTGCAAGAAAAGAACAGTTGCCATGAACATATCTATAAAAAAAGACATAGTAGTCATGTCACATCAGTGAGAAAGTGACTGAAATCAAGATGCCAGATTAGGATCAATTACATTTCTTTTGTCAAGAATCTCAAGATATATAGCAGGAGCACAAGACCAGATATGGCAACAGTATTCAATGCAGTGACGAATGGTAGATTTATAAATGAGCTTGATGGATTCTGACAAGAAAAAATTTCTGTCATAACAGTGAACCAACTTTCCTAGCAGTAGAAGTAGCAATTGATTCAATATATTTGCTCTACTTCATGTCAGTGGAAAACATGAGCCCAAGAAAGTGCAAAGTGTTGCTCTTCTGGAGTTTAGCATCAACCATGCTGATGGCAGACAGAAAAGATTCTCTGTGGCAATTAAATGAAAGCATTTTTGTTTTGGAGGCATTATAATTTACAAGCCATTTCTTGTGCCAGTTAACTGCTGAGTTGAGGTCATTTTTTAGAGTAGTTACCAGGTTTACTTTGAGTTGTTGAACTTGTTACTAACGAGTAAGGAGTAAATAGCTGAATAAATACCTAGTTGGGAACTGATGATATCATTGGTGAAGATCAGAAACAGTATGTGTCCAAGGATAGATCCCTGGGGGACTCCCACATTAGTATGAAATAATCTAGAAACATACTCATTCAATACAATCTTTACTACAAGATTTTTTAGGAATGGTTGGAAAGGGTCAAATATTCATCCTCTAACAGCATAGCCCTTAAGCTTGGGGAGAAGAGAAGCATGTCAAACCTTGTTAAGTGTCTTTGAGATATCTAGAGCCACAACCCGAGTTTTGCCATTCTTATCATTCTGCAGAGTATGACATGAGTCCAGGGAGGATGCAGGGAGTGATCAAGTAGAGAAGCATGTCCATCAGAATTACAAGGGAAACATTTGAATGAGAGATGGAGTAATTTTTTTTAATCAGTTCACCCCAAACAAGGCAGGAATGCCACTAGTACACAGGGGGTTACAGATAGTGTAAGTGAGGAAAAAGCCTGGGTATGGGGTGGATTGAGTAAAGGATAAAAAGATGAACAGGATTCAAGAGGACAAGAGATGGTGATTGATGTTGCATTTAAATTTTTGAAGACTATAGTTTTCAGGAAAGCAAGTAAATGGAAGTGTGAGAAAAGAAACTGTTGGAGTAGAAGTTGCAGTTACATCTATTTCGACAGTTAAAGGGTTGGACCGAGATGCCAATCTAATAGCACACTTAAATTCATGTAGTCAGGGCACCAGGAAAAAAAGAGTTGCTATGAAAATATTTGTAGAAAAGACAAAGGGAAGCTATGTCACATCTGTGAGAAAGTTACTGAAGTTGAGATGCCAGATTAGGATCAATTACATTGCAGATTCTTCTTTGGATTTTGTCAAGAACCTTGAGATGAATAGCAGAAGCACCAGACCAGACCAGACATGAAAACAGTATTCAATGCACAGATGAATGGTAGAGATGAATGGTAGATATGTAAATGTGCAACATGGACTCTGACGAGAAAAATCTTCTGGCATGACACAGTGACTCGATATTTCTTGCAGTAGATGCAGCTATTGATTCAATGTAGTTGTTCCAGTCAGTTGAAAACATGAAGTGAAGAAGTTACAGTGTGTTGCCCTCCAGGAGTCTAGCATTAGCCATGCTGATGGCAGACAGGAAAATTTCTTTATGGTGGTTAAATGAGAGCAGTTTCATTTTGGAGGCATTAAAATTTACAAGCCATTTTCTACCCCAGTTTGGAGGTCCTTTTCAAGAGCAAAGAGCAAATATCTCTATTTCATGATTTGATAGGAAAAACTGAATTAAATCAAACAAATGTCCGGTAATACCATAGCCCTGGAGCTTATGTAGAAGACCAGCATGCCAAACCCTGTCTAACACCTTCGAGATATCTAGAGCCACAGATTGAGCTTTGCCATTATTGTCTAGAGCATATTCAGTGATGGCCATTAGCCCATCAGCTGTAGAGCTGGCAAAATGGAAACTATATTGTTTCTCAGAAAATAGGTCATGATTATTGGTGGCTCTACAATTTTTCTGATTTCCATAGCCAAAAGCATACAACTACTCACTTGGGACAGGTGGTGATTGTCATTTCCTTAATCTACCTACTTTTCTTTTGGCTTCCCAGATATCAAAAACAACCAATCAACCACAAATGAGTGGTACCTGAAATAATATATATATATGGACACAATTGAATAAAGCAAATTAAAATGCACTTTTATTAAGTTTTAACTTTGTTCTAATATCCACTTTCTTGTGAAAAGATCAAGCCAAATGTCTCATTAAGTTTACTACTCATGATAAACTCTCATTAAAATGTAATACTGAGAATTAACTCTAAATGTGTGTGAGTGTGTATGTGTATATATATATATATATATATATATATATATATATATATAATACTGTTCCTTCACTTGAGTACCACCTTTGGCTGTTTGTAACCTCTTTAAAGATACAATATATATATATATATATATATATATATATATATATATGTACATATACATGTGCTAAGGCAAATATTAAGAAAAAATTAAAACAATGAAGGAAGCAAAGAAAAAAGAAGAAAATTTGGAAATAGGATGGCATAGAAAAGTGAAAAGGACAAAACAACAACAACAAAGAACAAATTAAATACAAGAAAATTACAATAACAATAATCAAAAGTATTCATTTGAATGATACCAATATACATTAAGATTAGCAAAGTCAACTGGTAGTTTCTTGGACGTATATCAGATCAAGAAAGATTTGGTGATGCCAACATTGGAACTGGGAGTAGGTATATTTAACTGAACCTAAATTTTCTTGGGTAGGGGCATGCTGGGATCGCCAATTTGGACCTTTCATTTTTTTTGCACAGTTTTCCATTTCTACAATTTTATATAATAATAATGTTGTTCCTACACATTGATCAGTTATTCACTTTTTATTTTAAATAATTTAAGGTTAAGAATATAAAAACAAATGATAAATTTATTTAAATATCATTAATCAAAATTGTTATAAATTTTGGGTGCCACTTCATGAGATGATGGTTAATTAGTTAGTTGAATATGCCATTATGACTCTACAAGGAATTCAATCCTCACCGGAAGCACTAAACTTAACTTCCAAAAAGCTAAGCAAAGTATTAAGAAATAGGAGAATTTTGTTAGAAATAAAAAAAATAGTACTGAAGTATTATGTAATATTGATCCTCCTTTATGGCAGTAAATGCAGGGCAATCTCCTGAGACATAACGAAGAGATTTGAGGCAACAAAATGAGGTTCTGCAGTAGTATGCTGAGAATACCAGGAATGGGGCATGGGAGTAAAGACAAAATTTTAGGGAAAATAGAAACAAAAATGGAACTTACAATAAGAATTAAAAAAAGAAAGTTGAAATTTCTAGGGCACATAATGAAGTAGACATGGAGAAAGTTACACTCACAGGATATACTGGAGTCAAGAGGAACAGAAGAAAGCAGCATATAACCTACCTAATGATTTGTACAAATAGTTAGCAGAACAGAGATTGGGAGGAATAGCAAAAAAAAAAAAAAAAATGAAACTTACTCCAAAGGACAGGAAGTTTTGGACAGCCATGATGCCCCATGTCCTGAAGGAAAATGGCACATAAAAAAGTATTTATTGTGTAATTATTTTTCTTCTAAGAGTTTTATAACTCTCATCCTCCATGTGCAAGATTGTCTTGATAGTATATAAGGCAAACATGTTCTGCTATCCTCATGTATACAAGGTAGTCATGTGCTCATATCCCCAGGTGTTCTATTTATATACATACCTAATTTTGATAGTGTTTCTGTTTGTGGATTTAAATTAAATAGATTTTAATTTGTACTATGGAAATTCCATGGTTCATGAAAAACATTTACCTTGATTTGGGGGGGGTTGTTTAAAACTTTTGTTTTATCAAATATTAACTTATGAATTGTATTTCTCTTCAAACAAATAGTATTGATAAGCCATCACATGACAGCTGACCTCAGCAAGGAATTTTGTATGAGTTGGTTCTTGAGTTGGTGTTGTTGAAACAAAGTAAAATGTTATAGTACCATAGCCATATATATGTAAAAATCCCCAGAGTAATCTTTCCTAAAACTGAAATCTATTTATATCTATAATTCTCAAAATGTTTGTGTGTGATCGGATGTTGTTTATGTATTTCCACAGTTTTCATCCAATTTCAATGAAATTTTTTTTGTTTGGTAGATAATTATTCAGTGCCAGGTTTGAGTCCAAATTGGCTGGAAAAAATTATAACTTTTAAGGTGAAAAATCAAAAAAACTGTTTTTTTTTTTACAGTTTGCGCAAAAATCAAAGGACCCAATGGCTGAGGAGAAACACCTTGTCAGCTGCTGCTTTGCGTGAAGCTGAAACAAGATTGAGATCACAAAAACGGTCCTTTTCAGGGCCACCACCCATTCAAATTGTTAACCCCTCATTTGGAGAGGTGGCTCAGTTGAACCCTTGTTGTTACTAATAATGATTTTCAAGTGGGCTGACTTTAAACTGCTCCAATTGAACAGCAAAAATTCTGTGTAATGAAACACCCAGTCAAAGACAGGTTATACTGCTAGTTTGAACTAAAATTTGAATGAACTAGCTTTATCTTTCACTTAAATAATATGAAATAAAGATACACCATCAATTAGCTTCTGCAACAACTTTTTGATGTATGAATAATGTCAGACACATCTCTTCTGCTTTACTCTTTAACTTTACAGGTATTTCAGGCTTTTTTGACATTTATGCAATCCTCAGAATCACAAATTCACAAGGCAACAAGGAACAACTAAAGTATGTGCTGATAACCTCAATAATAAATAACTTTTGGAGATTTTTGGCTTTCAGAAAGGAGTAGAAAGCAATGGTTGTACCAACCTTCCATGTGGGCAGGGCCTATCTTGAAAATTGGTATTGCTTTTGTCTTGTGTAACACTAACTGGCATCCACTGGAAATATGTTATGCCAAACAGACCTAAATCAATTCTTATTAGTTACTAACAAACTCACTTTTGGTCAAGTTAAATTCAAGCTATTGTTTTATTTCTTGTGAAGAAGTAATTCAAACAATAATTCTTCAGCTGCCATCTCTCAAGAAGTATACAATACATATTCTTGTTTGTATTACCTGAATTGACATTTGCTTACTGAAAACAAGTCATATTTATATAATTTTTGATTCAGTTTTAATATGTCTCAAGTAGTATTAAATTCTGAGTTGTGAGCTATAAGCATCAACAGGTTAAAAATCATAAGCTGTAGTGTTAAGTTGAGCACTAACAATAGTGGATCAATAAGTCTATATCCTGATACAGTTATTAGTTGATTTCTATCTAAACATTTCACTGTATAATCTTTGATCTATGATGATCGATAAAGACACATTAAGTTAAATGGCAAGGAAGGAGATTATGTTGAAAAATGATTATGTGCTTTTTTCATTATACAGTGTTACTTTCAAAGCACCCTTATATATATATATATATATATATATATATATATATATAGTGTGTGTGTTGAAACCTCCTGATGAGTGGAATGAATAATTACAAAAAGGTTTATCTATGAAAATCTGGTGTTGAGGTGCTGAATATAATATCATTTGCCTAAGTGACAAATTTTACTTGCATTAATGCTATATATATATATATATATATATATATATATATATATATATATATATATATGAGAGAGAGAATGCAATTCTAATAATTTGACAGTAAAACTGCATTGTAAATTATTTATGATTTATACAAGAAAAATTAATTGAAGACCAGGAAAAAGTACAAAACAAATTATCACAAGTAAAACATTAAAGCCAACATAACTGAAGTGTTGGGTTAGTGACAACTGTATGTTTTTTATCTTTTTAGGGCCAAATCACAAGATGTCACACAATAAATTTCTTTGTCTAGCAATGGCTGATCAGATATCTTGCCTATAAAACTTTCTGCATTGACAGGTTCTGTTATTACTTATGCAATATTGAAAATAGCTTAGTCTAATTGTTTAACTTATTTTCACAAAGTAGTTCTTATTTCTGCTACTAAAAGTGATCCAGGGAACTTATTTTATGTGCTGTGTTCCTTCAGGGTGTGGACAATCATGGCTTTCCACAACTTCCTGTCCTTTGTAGCTCTTAATAAATTTTGTCTTTTTACTATTCCTTCTAATCTCTGTTCTGTTAACCATTTCTACAAGCTCATTAGGTAAGTTATTTGCTGCTTTTCTCTGTTCCCCTTGCCTTCAATATGCCTTGTGAGTGTAAGATTATCCAGGCCTTCTGTCCTAATTAAACTGTGAAAATGTGTCTAAGAAATTTCATCTCTTTTGGGGATTCTGAGTACATGCTCTTTCTGTTTCCATTTTCTTTCAGTCTTAACATTGAATAAAAAAAAACAAAAAAAAAACTATCTGGTAATTAAAAATAGAACACAGAAGGAAAAGTGCATAGGGATTCAAGATTTGATGAGCAGTGCAAGCAATGATTGTCTTAAAACATTAGATAACATATTTGGTTAATATGCTATCACACATTGGTAATATACACATCTTGATTTCTTCCAGCACTTTTGGTTTCTGTGCCAGATTATCCATTTTACCAGACCAACAGAGGTCATGTAATAATAAAGCTATAATGCTAATTTGATTCAATAATGATACTCATCCTAAATTTAAACAAATATTTATTTGGAAAATACATCAATAGTCTTACCAGAATCATCATGAAAAGTGAGCAATACTTAACCTTCAGTGAACACAGTATTTCTTGATTTTGTTGTTGAAAATGGATCTTAAGTAGGCTGTATATACATTATTCTTACACAGCAGGATAGGCAGTATTATTCATTTTACCAGACCAAACTAGAAAATTTTAAATTCTTCTAGGAAGTTTTCCAAGTGTACAGTGCACTTGTAATTTTGTCCAAATTGAAACTGGTGCTGGACAATCAGTTGCCAGAAACCTGATGATCAATTTGCACATAAGAATTGCAGAGAGCAAAGAGGTGACCTGTTTTGTTTGTTTCCCCCCCCCAATTTTCCAGAAAATCCTAAGTAATTAAAAAAAAACATTGCAAATACAAAGTTAGTTTGAAGAAAGCATTAAAATTAAATTAAGAACATCTGTAGTTAAATATTGTTTTGATAGATCTTGACTGTTTTTGCAGATGAATTTGTGGTAACCAATATTTATATTATGTACAGTCAGATTAATGTCTTCTTATTTATAGTTAATATGACAGCATTTCAGCCATTGTACCATCTGGCTCTTTTTAGGTGGCTATCAATCTAGGTAATCCTCAAGGAATTTCAAACTGTACCCTTATTTAATCTACAAGGGATAGATTGCTTTCATTCCACTGTCCATGTCAGGAGATATCTAGTCTTGTTCTTAATTAGTACTGCTCACTTATTGCTCACCTTGTTTCCACTGAGTCTATACTACCTGACCCAGGGATTGAACTCAAAATTGCAATGCCACAAAATTCATTAACTAATGTATTAATTCTCTAACCTTGAGGAATGAGAACACACTATCCCACAGATTGTTCAGTTTGAAATTCCCTGTAAGTTACCTCTCAATCAAATGATGCTTGAAGAATGCCTGAGGGCTCAAGAGACAAAACTTTATAATAGTTACAACAAAGATGAGGAAATTAGTTCAGCTGTAAATAATAATAATAATAACTCCTCATCCATGAAATTCACACAGAGCCTTACCAAATAACGCCACTGTTCCTGTTAGCAACAAACTTATAGATAGAAAACCTTGTAAAGTTAGATTGTCTTCCAAGCAGAAATGTCACTGAGACAGATTTAAAGGAATACTATCTTTTTTTTTTCTCTGAAATAAATGTCATATCTGGTGGCCTGAAATCCAATGCTCTACCATTGAACAATACCATTGTGTTGCATAATACAACCACATGGTTTGGGAAGTAAAAGACTTTGAGAGATTTTCAATTTCCAGAAATCAATTTGGAGTATGGGAAAGAAAATAAGTGCTTCATAATGCTTACTGGAAACAATTGTGTATTTGTGAAGAACTTTTTCCCCCACATTGTGTCATACTGATTTTATCCTGTTTAATCTTATGGATTCATCAAATCCTGTCAGAATGAAAAATAGAAAGAAAAACAAATATCAAACATAAAAGATCACTTAAAACTTTGAAGCATTGTGGAAAACTGCAGACACATGAGGAGTCATATGTAAAAAAAAGGATACAATCATAATAATAAAAGAAATGAACAGAAAAAAATCATTTGAATATACTGAAAGCCTAAATTTTCTGATAAAAGTTAGCCTCTTGGCTATTTTTTAAAAATACTTTTTTGCTTTCTGGTGGGAGGGGGGATTTTTTTTTTTTAATTCTAATGAAAAATATTATTTTTAATTTCTATTAGGTTGGGGCAAAAATAATGACGTAATAATGTCGTTTTTTGACGTATTTTTTAACGTCAAAAAACGACATTATTACGTCATTGTTTTTGCACCAACCTAATATCAGTGTCAACATGTGATGTCATATTAATACAATATATTATTATTGACTCCAGGACTATCACTGTTTTTACTGCCTTCATCACTATCAATAAAGTTGAATCACTGTCAAGGTCACTATCAATAAGAAGGCCCAGGGCAAAGGGATGCAGCTATAAAAAAATAAAACTGGTAAGCCCTTCCCACTTTGAAGCTTGGCACAACAGAATCTATTTACTAATGTTTCATCTGTTTTTGACACATTAACCTAAGTTTAATATATATACACACACTTGGTGTACTATTATTATGCAACTACTACTACTGATAGTTAATAAGCAGAAAAAACAAATTTGAAGTTTAAAATCTCCAGTTATTTTTCAGTTGATTAGATGGTAGAGAGGAGGTATCTGACCATATTAACATCACAGCTGAACAAGCATCCAAGGACCGTCAAAGCCCTACAAGCAGTGGACTTAGGTGAAGCATCTACGCTCACCATCACAATTGATCTCAGTGACCGTGGGCAACAATCTATCAAAAACACCTACAACAGTTCTAAGCAGAACTGGACATATCTGTCTTCATGCTAAAAGACTCCCAAAATACTCCCAAGCTCATTGTACTGTACAAGCTCCAAGCAAAAGTGGTGTGAATTCAAAATCTGCAACATTATGGCATACTTTGAATAAGGAAATACTTGTTCTGGATGCAAGGGGAATTACAGCAAGCATCCAAACTGGCCCAATGGACATTGCAAATGAGGCAAAATACCTTTCATGGTCATATACACAGACTTCATCATGATTCCACTCTCAAAAGGCAAATGCTATATCTTAACAATTTTGGACAGCTTTAGCCAACATTTCACAGCTATTCCCTGCACCAGAGACCATATAATCGACATAGCTCATGGACTCTACCAATTCTTCCTCCACCACTAGCAGATGCCCTGTATCATATCTTCTGACTGTGGCACCCACTTCACAAGTGAAGTGTATAAGAACTTCTGCAAGATGACATCAGTTATGCAGCACCTTCACTGTCCTTGGCATCCAAAAATTTCCAGCAACATTGAACAACAACATCTTGTATTAAAGAATGCTTTCTATATGCTCTGCAAGGACAAGAACTGTGAATGGACTGATGTCCTTGAACCTGTTGTGTTTACCCAAACTACCCCACTGAAACATTACCACTGATGACCCCAGTGCTTACAGCATGCTGATAAATGCTTTGCTGCAACAAGTTCACCAACACATCACCCTAGCAAAAAAAAGTGAGTTATTATGATAAGCATTTTGTAGCAAAATAAAGAAGAAACAATGAAGTCTTAAAGAAATAAACAATTGTATTAACATAAAATAGAACAAATGATAAATCCGTGTAAATGTCTCTCATTGAAAAAAAGAGATGTGGAGTTGTAAAAGGTGTTTGCAGAGGTGCGAGTTGTGACTTACTGGGGTGAGTGACGGTTTTGGTGAGATGTCTCTTGAAGATGGGAGGTTGCTTTCTGACAAAGTCTGTGAACCTGGGCCAAGATGCCATCCAACTACCAAAAATGTCTTTTTCATAGGCTTTTATGCTCTTTCTTAGGCTCAAATCAATTTCAATTTCTATTTTGTTTCTTTAGGCAGGAGTGGATGCTATAGGGTGGAAATTCTGGATTGTATTGCTTATTTTTTCTTTGAGAGTGTGAGTAAAAATGGAAGGTATGTGCAGAACCTTTTGCAGTTGACAGAATTTTTGTTCAGTTTTGGGTGTTTGGAGAATTCACATCTGGCCAGTAGTGGAAATTAGTGTAGCATGAATCAAAAGATCTGATTTTAGAAAGAATATTAACAACTAGAAGGTGAGAAAATTGAGAGAAATTTCATGCCTAAGTCTCATGGATAAATATATGATGAAGTCAGTGTGGATTTCTTTACTTAGTAGGTAAAAGGATTGGATTGGACAGCATAAGATATGGAATTACCAATGTTAGACTTTGAAGTTACACTTTACACATTAATCACTATATTTGCTACCATATTTTTTTTTTACTGTTGGTTACTATCTTGGAATTGGGTTTATATAATTTGAAATTTTTCCATAGAAATAGTATTTGAGAAGAAAGCTTTTAATTGGATCATCCCCAATCCTGTGATAACAACAAAAATGAAATGGTAATGACCTATCTCAAAATTATAGAAAGATCTTTGTAAACACTTTACTTACATAGAAACAAAAAAAATCATCAATATAAAAAAGACAACTGAAATTTCTGGGACACAATTAGGAAAGATGACTCAGAGAATATGATACTCACAGGATATATTGAAGGCAATGGTAAAGAGTAATGGTGAATAACCTACCTAATGAGCTTAAATGGATGGCAGAACTGAGACTAGGAGAGAAACATTATTTAGGGTTATGAATGTTAGGAAGAGCCATCACCCACATCTTCAAGGTACATGGCACATTAAGGAAGATACTGTGAAGCTATGGTTTGCAAGACTATGTCACAGATCAGTGCATTATGATTGGAGTTAATTTAATTACTCCCTTTGTGTTATTGTAACACTATATTTTGTTTAATTTCTGGAAGCTATCTTTTGCTTTTCACTTGCCTCTTCAGATTTCTGTCCACAGTTTAGTATTCTAATGCTTACTAAGTTTACCTTTGTCTGACACAGTACGACATTACTGGAGAATACAGTATGATCTGTATGGCTAATAGAATTGTCCCATTTGCTGGATGCATTATACATTATTGAATAAAGCTGAAGAATGCATTCATCAGAATATAGTGACAAAAAGCAAAAAAAGATGAGGATATTAGTCAAAACAACCTGTAGATTAATGATAATAAACGGGTTTTATAAATTTCAAATAATGCGAACAGCTTGATGAAATATGACAAAGCCAACAAAGATGAGGATATTAGTCCAAACAGCTCTTGGAACTATGATAATGATGTATCTTGGATTTTTACAGAGTATTTATCAAGATTGGAAAATATATGTAGGGAAAATTAATTTTGCTTCAGAAATCTTTTTTATTATTTTTTTTTGCTGGAAATTTATTACTAGAACTGTTAATATCACATATTTTCTCATCCTTTTCTTGTATTATTATGATTCATTCTTTTAAGAGCCAAATATTCACCAGATCCTAAGAACTCGTTTAGGTTTATCAATGTTCTTGTTGACAGAAAGAAACTGGTGTAGGCTGTTAATAATGGTTCAGTCTCTTGAAAATCTCTTCAATTTTTTCCCTTTAATTTTTTTCTTGATGTTTTTCTGTTAGACCTCTATCTAACAAAGTGATGTCTGCAAATATATGACTTGATCATGGCAGTGTAGTGAAGGGGTTGGGGGTCATTTAGCATCAAATATATCATGCTGAAAATAATGTCCATGCAATGGAAAATATCCTGGGGTTATGGAGCCAAATATTAAAACTGTCATATTTGGAAGGTTTTGAGTTGATACTGTTCTCTTATGATGGGCACTAAAATACAGTATTCCTGAGATATTCTTTGATACAACCAGAACATCCCATCACTGTACCAATTATGACAATAAGACAGCACCCTTTTCCATCAGTGCCAAATATAAAAAATGTCTTTTTTTTTTATATCACTAATATAATGGCATGATCCTTCATGGATATCTATGATTCCTCCCATAACTTTTATTGAATAGAATATTATTTTGTCTTCAAAAGTTTACATTGTGTTGAATCCATGATCTATAATAGAAGAGCAACTAGAGAGACTCAAAAAAGGAAGAATGTTAATAATAAAGTATATTAATTCAGCAGATCCTTCCTGCTGTTCTTCTGGGATTTGACTCTCTTTACTAGCTTGTTAGGGGTTGAAAGATGTCTTCTGAATCAGCAATGAGCTGTATCATGTGATCAGGCAGTATGAGGGATGCTGAAAAGTTCTTGGCATGACCTAGTTCCTAAAATCTGGGAAAATAACCAAACATCAGAAATTAATTTTGGGAATCCTTTTTTTTATTTACTTTTTTGAGTTGAGAACTTTTCAGCACTTCTTTGTATAATAAGGTATGTCCAGAAAGTATCCAGCTACAATCTATGTGGTTATTTGGTTGACTCTGAAATGACACTGAGGGAGACTGGGCACTGTATCACCATGGCATTCATCATGGCAGCTTGTCTACTCATTCTTCACACTTCTTGTAGATTTTTTTGCAAATCATTGCATCCTTACATCACTCAGATATAGCACCCGCCACCTTCATTACAATACAGAATTTAAGTTCCATGCAACTTCTGACTTTTCCAAAATCCCCATTGAAAGGAATATTTCAAACTGGAATAGAATTAAGGATGATCTAACAAAGCAGCTAATGGTGATCCCAAAAGAAAATTTTCTATTTTGAAAAGTGGAAAGGATGCAGAAGTTGAACATAAATCATATTTCAGCACCTGTAATGATTGCTGTCATTTTACTTTTGTGACATAACCTAGATCAAGCAGCATAAAGTACTATTGTCAAATAGCAGAAATGTAGTCAGTCTATCAACTACAAGGAAAGCAAATGTGGAACCAACTCCCAACTGTCCTAAGATCCCCACAATCTTAACTTGCTCAAATCTAGGATTAACTGTTATCTCCCTCCCCCATCCCACATATACTGTGCCTCTTATTCTGTAACCTTTTACCTCAAGTGCCACCCAGGCCTTGTACAAGGTAAACCTCAATGTAAATAAAAAATTTCATTAACCTTTACCACACTAATTTCTTTCTTGGAGTGTACAAAAGCATGAACACCTACTATTTTGAAATTGTTATGACTTTCTTTGTATCGTGCATATAGATTTTATTTTTTGTACACTAATAAAAGAATGAATGAATAATATTTTGATGTAATATATTATGTAATGCATTACATTTTGCATGCATGTTTTGATGTTGAAAACAAAAGAATTGAAATGTGAAATAAAAACAAATACATTAAAAAATACATAATTCAACATACTCTTACTTTTATTATTCCTTGTGGAGTTATGAGGGTGCAATAAGAATCAAAATCACTAAGAAGGCTTTCATTTTGTCAAAAAAGTTACGTGTTTCCTTGTGTTTACATATGATAAGACACTAACATTTGTTTACTCATTCTTTCTCCTGATTCATATTTATGTCTTGTTGACAAATAAAGTTATTATTTCATCATTTATAAATAGACAAAATAATTCACCTTCAGAAAGGCTATCAGTAGCTTCCATAAAATTAATCCAGACATGGATGATAGTAGCTGCTAGTAGTCATCATTGCTTTCCTCCATGTCACTAGTGTGGTTGTCCTCTTCAACCACTTCACCATCAATATCCACTTGAGTAAAGCCTTCAAAATCATCATCAGAATCCTAATCAAAGAAAAACTCCTGAATAAAGGCATTGTTGGATATTGATGTGGCCATTTTTGTTTACAAAAAATTGGTGTTACACCTTGTGTAGAGTCTAGAAGAATTCAAAATGGTGTTGAAAAATGGAAGTTTAACTTTGTTCCAAAGCAATAGTATGAGATTTCCAGCTTAAAATACCAGAAATAATTTGACCAGTGTTTGTTTATAGCAACCTTCTCAAGGTAACAGAATGCTCCTAGAGCAGCAAAGGGAGAGAATTCTACAGCAACAATTTTTGCTTGCAGTGTGGTAAAGGTTAATCTATGGTATCATTCTTCTTTTATTAGAATTCTACATGAATATCTATTTAGATATTAAATCATGGAATGTTTGTCAAATCAAAATGAGAGTAATATTTGATGGAGGTGATTCATGAACTTTTAGAGCAGTGGTTCCCATATTTTTCTAGTTATTGCCCTCTTGGCTCACAGGTAACATTCCTAGCACCCCATTTCCTTGTTCATATGAAGACTTTTTTCTTGGTATTAGCGCTACTGCAAATTCAAAATGACAACTACTTTAAATATACATGCATCTTCACAAAAAACTAGTAAAACAATTTATTTGGCTGGTTTAGTAACTAAAAGTGATAATTTAAAGTTTTAATGTGATAGATATACTTGCTGCAGGGATATGAAACTTAACTTCAGACAATAAAATATAATAAAACCATGTGTTTATGCATAATTCTTGTTAATTTTATTCTTTGTAAAGAATACATGTTCATTTAGTGTAAGTGACTTATATTTTGGTTTATAGATTTTGTAAAGAGAAAGAAATAAATTATTACTTGGTTCTAATGCCACCCTACTACCTTCTCCTATTCCTTTTTCTCTCTTCACTCACTTGGTTCTTTCTACCACCCTCAGGATAGCAGTACTGCTCATTTTGAAAATCTCAGTTTTACAGGAAATAAAAGATCACCAAGAAATGTTCAAAAACCTCATTTACTTGTTTAAACTATGTTGGATTTTGTGAAGGCTCTTTATGCAAAATAGACTTAAAACATTGTAAGCTGAAGTGCCAAAAAATTAGAAACAGCTACCTTATGTCTAATGCCTCTCTTTACCTGAACAATGACAGCTACATGATATGGTATGGAAATTGTTAGAGTTTTTGCATAAGTATAGCTATCTAAGTATGGTTTAGGGCTGTCAATTACCAAGTTGTGTTTCTGGGATTTAGCAACATTTCCCATTCATGCTCAGCTGGGTTTAAATTTGGTAAGCAGAGAGGGTTATAAAATATCTGGAAGACAATCACATGCCCCCCCCCTAGAATCAGTTATGCATTACCTGGACATAATTCGGTGGTGCATTCTCCTGCTGCAGAAAAGTAATGACTATCGAGAAATGCCATTCATATATCCTAAAAATGGAAGATCCTCTGGTATGTGCAGTATGCCAAGAGCCAAGTCGCCATAAAACACATACTAACAAACTGCAGCAATTTTAATTCAATGTGCTTAAAATACTATCAAGCAAGAAACTTAAAAGAAATTTTTCAAAATACTGATTCATTTTACATATTCCAGTAACTAAGAGAAATTAAACTGATTTAAAAAATAAAATGTAAAATAAAACGACCATAACGAACAGTAGTTTTACTATTTAAAATAAATTTTTTTTGACTGTTTAAATACAAGACTTTATTTAAAAAAAACATTAAATTTCAGCATTAAATGACCCAATGGTTTGATATGCTGCAAAACAAACCAAACCAAATTGTTGAGAAAAACAGTGAATATAAAAGGGTGCAGGTGGTTACCAACAAGATCTTGCGACACCTGTTTAGGTGGATTTCACTTTCAGTACTTCTTATAAACCCCAGCAGAACATATCCCTTGTCATTACAGAGCCACATACTGTTAACAAGCTAAATCCATAAATGTATGTGATTTTCATACCTGCTGAAAATATCTAAAAATATAACATGGTACCAGACTTCCACAGTCCAAGGACAATATTGTATGGCCCAGAGAAGATGCAATATAAGAATTATTCTAAAAGCATAGTTATTCTGTTTGGTTTTGTGCGATGAGGAGGCTGTTTTGTTCATTTCCTTTAGTTTTCCATCTATTTATAAAATTTACCTCATGTTTATATGTGGTTTGCATTGTATATGGAGCTAGTCTGATGAGGCATAACTAACAATTCCATTTGTCCAAGACTTCGTCTGAAACAGTGAGAGTGTTTCTACCTTGATTTTGTTTGACATGGCTTGCAATTCACTTGAGTTTAAAACTTCATTCAAAACTTCAGATTTCATTTTATCCAAGAATACCTGGCAAGACAATGAAAGAGAGAAGATGAATCTCTTTGGTTGGTTTTCTACTTGCATTTTGTTTGACATGGTAGAATTTATTATTTTTTCCTGTCTTTAGATACTATACTTGGATGTGATTCATCCAATACCTTTTGTTTCACATAGCAGTATTTGAGCCACTATTCTTTTTTCCATTATTTTGGATTAAAGCTATCAGTAACCAATAGATGGCTGTTTAGCCTTCTTGCTGGTATTTAATCGAAGAAAATTTTAGGGGTCTGTCAAGGCCATAACTTCATGCAATTTTAAAGTTGCGGCCTTCTTACTGATTATTGAAGACTTTCAAAAACCCAAGCAGGAAATGTTGCATTTCTCTTCCCATTACATATTATTCAACTATGCCTTATTGTTTTTTCATTTCTATGGAGCAGCAACTCTACTTAGCCACAATTTCCTTTTTTTAGGTTGACAGATGTGGAGAGGTAGTTAAAGTTACTAAAGCAGTAACTAATCTTATAGTGTTAGTAATAGCACTCATATTGGTTGACAATTACAAAACCTCTTTTCTTGGAATATCATTTTTTCTCCACCTATGTGCATCTACAGATTTCCCTTATTACTGAGTTGTGTGCAGAATTTTCATGTTTCTGATATACTCTTGTTATTTGAGAAAAACCTAGAGAAGTTATCAGTACTGTAGTGGTGAGTATTATCTTATTCTATGTGCAGTGTCCCTTCAGGTCATTGGTTATCATGTCCCCCACAATTTCCTGTCCTTTGTAGCTCTTAATAAATTTTGTCTTTTAGTTTTTTTTCTAAATCTTGTTTCAACATTCATTTACACTATCTCTCTAAGTATGCTAAGCGTTGTTTTCCTCTGTCCCTCCTGCTTTCAATCTGTCCTGTGAGTATCAAATTTTCCAAGTCCTCTTTCCTCATTATGTGCCCTAGAAATTTCAACTGTCTCTTCCTGATGGTAACTATAATTTTCCTATTTGTTTCCATTTTCTCTAAAACTTTATCATTGTTCACATATTCAGTCCATGGCATCCTCAGCATCCTTCTGTAGAAACAGGTTTCTGTTGCTTCAAGTCGCTTCTTCATCTGTGAGGAGATTCTCCAGTATTCACTGCCATATAGGATGACTGATACTACATAACAGTTTAGTTCTAACTTTCTATTGCTTCAAGTCTCTCCTAAACACTGCCCAACTATCCATTTGTTCAAGCCTGCCAGGTAGGTTGTGCATTGCTTTCCTCTGGCCCTCCTTTTTACCTTTAATCTATCTTGTGAGTATCAGATTTTTTAAGTCTTCTTTCCTCATTATGTGCTCCAGAAATTTCAACTACTCTTCCTGATGTTGAGTATAAGGGTCCTTTTTGTTGCCCCTGTCTTTAGAACTTCGTCATTGCTCACCTGTTTGATCCATTGTATTCTCAGCCTACTTCTGTAGAACCACATTTCTATCTGTGAGGAGATTGTCCAGTGCTCACTGCCATAGAGGAGGACTGACACTACTTAACAGTTCAGTACTTTTTTCTTTGTTTCTAACAGTATTTTTCTGTTTCTTAATACTTTGCTTATCTTTTGGAGAGAAATCTTTGCTGTCCCATTGTAGTTTTGCATTTCCATGTTGTACTTTGTGTCCTTTGTTAATATGCTTCCCACTACTTCTAAAAATCATTTTTAGTCAAATGATGTTAAATCCTCTCAACATCCCATGACTAGCACTGCTACACTGCATGTTTACTTATTACAAAACACATATATCTTCCATCTGAATTCACTTCTACAAGTAGGGAAGGGTAAAAGATTTACTATTGTGTTATTTCTAATTTTTTTCACACTTCAGTTTATGTTGATTTGGTGGAGTTTGCAAAAAAAAAAAATGGCTGGATTTATTGTAAAGCATTCTTTGCTGGAGTTGGTTGATAATATGCTTATTGTGGATCTTTTGCTTTGCATAATCACAGAAAACAATTTATGGATAATAATTATTTCATTATAATTAACATGAAATTTTAAATTTATTTCAATGCACTGTATTACAATGCATAAAATAAAACAAAATTGTTTCAAATGCTTTATGATGAAAATTTGCATTGTTGATCAGTCAATTAAAATACTGCTACTGATTAGTAATTAGAAATGAAATCCAATTTTAAAACTAAACAATTTCCAGTTTATATCTGCTGAAGAAAAAATGGTGCTTCATATTGAACACTAAATATTGTAAAAAGCTATTTTATCTCATGCTTTAAAAGTATTTTCTAGTTTACATACAACTGAGTATTGAGTTCAACCCTCACTGTGTGCCCTATACTTTCAACCTTGGGCAACATCTCAGCTATGCTTAGAAAATCACTTTACATATACTGAAGAAAAAATCCTCATGATCAACAATCATTGTTAATGTGTCACTGAATGTATGACTATGTGTTGTGTGAAATCAAGACAATAGCAATTGGATCTGGATTCTTAAAGACATTACCAGCCTACTTATCCAGACTGAACAAGAAAACAGTTTTGACATTTAAAGGTAAATGACTGCCTTAAAGATCAAAATGCCAGTCTTGCTTAGAGGAAAGAACATGAAACTATAAGAAAAGCAAGTTTGATTTCTCTGAATACCGAGAAAATGTGTCCACAAATAAAACTCTATTGACCAGTTTTCTTTGTCATCCAAATATCCAGATATTCTGTTGTTGATTCTGTGTTAAGTCAAAGCAGATATTCTGCTCTTTCTCTCAATTAATCAACATTTTGAGGAACTCTAAACTATTTCTCTATCATGGATTAAGCCCACCTAATAAAACTACAACTTGTCAGTATTTAAGAAATATCCCACAAAAATATTGTTACTATTACTTCAGATCTACTGCATAAAATTTGATGAATTGACTTTGTGAATTAATTGATTTGAGCTAGATGCTGAAGCCCACACATGACAGCATGTTTTACCACAATGGATACAGAAGAAGGTCTCACAATTGGAAGGTACTCCAATTTTATACTGTTGCTTTTTCTCTTGGGATTGGAGGTATAGAATGCCCTGTGTGATAAAGTTTAATGTAACATTCACATTACCAGTTCCAGCATATAAACCAAGAATTTATTTGCCATGGCCTTGCAAAATGGAACAATAGCCCTAGGCTATAGATTTTCTGTTGGAGTTTCCTTCTGCTTGGCAAATGGATGAGTAGTGGGAAGAGGTCTGTTGTCTTTTAAATGTGTATCACACAATAGAGAGTTAACCAAAAAAGATTATGCAATCTATGCAAAACCAAAGCTTGTAAAGTTTTGACGGTTTAACATAGTATAAGTTTCTCTTCTCTCTCTCCTGTTCATTAGAGTTTATCTTGTTTTTCAATGAACAAAGACTAATCAAATATTGAGGGAGCGTGCTACTAGTGTGGTAAAATTATTTCCTATTTCAATTGAAGCAATTTATACTTTTTAGTATTAACTATGCTTGAAATTCTGTTTAATTCATCTGTACAATGTATCATTTGATTTTACAAATAACACATTTTGGGGTCTAAATGTTTTCTTAGTTTACAGTCAAATCATGCAGAAAATATTGATTCTTATTTGATCACCAAATTTAAGCAGTTGGACCTAGTTAGTACTTAAATGAGGGACTGTTTGTGAATACCAAGTACTGCAAGCTTTAGGAGAGTAAACTCAAAAAAAAATCTATTATTGTTTTGAATCCTATTTTACATCTGTTTGTCAAAGAAACGTCACTGTTTGCAGTAAGGAGACACTATTTCTAAAAATGAGACACTAGTAGGTGTTGTGACTCTTAATTGTACTGTATAGAGTTAACACACACTCACACAAAGTAGTAATAGTATTTGGGGCTCTGTTGAACCCTACATGTGTGAGTGTTCTGGATTGGTTACAGAACCATCCAATTGAGACCAGTCTGCATGCTGGCTTAGTGAGAGATGTAGGGCTTGTATAGCAAAGGCAAAATGAAAACCAAGAGAGTCAGTAACCAAATAACAAAAAATGGCTTCTGAATCAGAGGACCTGTGCATCCTTCTAGTTAATAAATTAATCCTTTGAAAATAAATGTTTAACAATGTTCAACCAATGGGTCACGTTTCTGCCAGCAATAATAAACATGCTTTGTGATCCCTTTGAAGAGTATTTAAGTAAAGTCTCTGGATGAACAAAACCAGTAAAGAACAGAAATAGATGACAACTGTTCATGACATGGCATAAAAGAGATTTCCCTTACTCATTCACCCATCTTCTTTACTGAGCTATGTGACATTTACACCCTTCTGCATCAAGCTATGTGACACTTACACTCCTCACTTTCTCCCTTGCCTCTTTTTTCTCACACATACATACAAAGAAATCACATATCTTTTAATCTTAACAAACAACTACAAACAAGGAACTTTAACATTCATATACACTGATAAAAATTTAGTTGTAAAACCAATAAAATAAGAATATTTTATATTTAAAATCCTTTCTCACCTTTTTCTTTGTTGTGGATTGATTCAAATCTGCAACAAGCTCTTGGCCTCTTTTCACATCCAAAAAGTGGACAGATAACATGCACCCCTATTTTTCCTCCCTTCTGAGACCACAAGTAGAACATTCATTGTTTATACTTAAGAGAACATTCAGAAAAGTAAAAGCTTTGTATGTTGTATATTGTTTCTCGATACAATCAAAGTTGTTTGATACATGGTTGGACTATTCTTATTTTTCCCATAATGTCTACTAACATAAAACATTATAGTACCAAGTTACTCTGAGTGCAATTGATAAGCATTATGATTACTGAATATAACCATTCAATATAATGTGTATTTGAGGAAAGAGAAAGAAACGTTTTTTTACATTTAGAATTTCAAAATGGAACCAAATCTTTTGATTTTACTCCTCTTTTTCCAAAATTCAACAGGCCAGTATTATGTTTAAACAACGTATTAGATTGTTTATTTACAAAAGCTGAAAAAGTTTTACTTCCAAAGATATTCTTCCAATACGATTAACATCTAATCATTTCAATTGTATCTTGGTGATTTAATTCTGAGCTGATCTTATATCTACCTTATCTTCTTAATAAATGCTAAAGAGGTCTTGCCTTTCTTATAGCCAATGCATTCCTTTCAGTCTTATCAGTTCAAAAGAAAGTTAATTTCTGTGAATCAATCTTCCAACACAATCAAGTTAAGACAGCCCTCAAGGTAATGTATATAACTTGGCTAAACAATATTAAGTGAAAAGTTGGTGAAATATTTATGAAGCAAAACAAAAGATAATTCTATAGACTTGCATAAAAAGGTTGATCATGACTTGTTCCATAATTGAGAGCCACTATTTGTGAATAAGTTGTTACCTAATTTTTATGTTTTTATACATTGTCAAAAGACTGTTACATAACTTGCATAAGCTTTTCAAAGACACACGTCAATCTTTTTTCCAAAGTTCAACCTTAACTATTTTGGACAATGCATAATGTTTGAGCTTCTCAACTCAAGAAAAAATTACTTTATTCATAGACACCATAGCTAGTAATTAATGAGAACAAATTATAATAATTGCTGTGCAAACAGAAGATTTTGCTACTAATGTCACCAAAGCAGTTGTGACCAGTAAATTGATTTGAGGAATTTGAAATAAAAGTAAGTAAAAATTGTGATGAGATATGCAATAGATCTCATTTTACAGTTGAGTTGGCTAGATATAGTTATAAATTCTATGCTAACAGTTTCTTTTCTTGCACTTCTCACTTGTGGAACTCTCTTCTACCTTCATGCTTTCCAGCCAACTTTAATTTTCAAAAATTTAAATGCAATGTCAGTTGCTATCCATTGTCCTCCTGATTACTCTTTACTCATTAGTGATATTTCTGTTTCTAATTCTTCCACACCCAGTAACCTATTGTGTCCTAGTGGTTTTACTGCCTTGCTTGTAGTGAACTCGATTAAAAAAAGTATATGTTCAATGGGGGACATGTCTGGTGATTGTGCCATCCAGAAAAGTTGAAAAACATCTTGCAGACTGTATTGAGTAACATCATGTGGGAAATCCTTATCCTTCTGGAACAGCATATTATCTTTCTTTTGCATGAATGGCAGCAGAATAGGTTGAATAATGTTTTGAATGAAAATGGTGCTGTTCAATGAATGTTTCCCCCATAAACACCAAAATTGAGCAAGAGTTATAATTTATAGTATGTAACATGATGATACATGTTGTGTCTGTGTGCTATAGGTGAATATACTTTAAAAGATCTATGTCACACATGCAAACAACTACCACTTACATGCTTTCCCTACCGAATACTACAGAGATTCATTTGATCCATCAAGTGACCCTCTTGCAGTATCATTGGCAACATACATGACAGTATTGTGGCATAAATAGAAGATTGACTTGATACATATGTGCCAGGTAGATACCTAATAGTGCTTGCTAAAGCTCCTGGAGCCAGAATTCTGCTACCCTTGCAATGCATGAATCTTGGCAAGCACTTTTATTACACACCTATCCAGAACCTGGTTGATGGGTGTAGAAATATTCATTTGATTATTGTTTCCAACATCAAAGCATTGCTAATATATCAAATTTAACAGACACAGCAATTCTCTAAAATCCAGCCTCCAATTAAACATAAAAATGTATGTCTCTGTGGTATTTCACCTGCTTACAATAGACTTTTTCACTATACTGAACATTATTGCATCATGTGTCACTCTCTAAAGCTTACAGAGAGATGACACATTGGTATGAGTGTTACTATATTACAAGATGATCAAAAGCTTGGAAGATTTTATATCTAGTACCAGCATACACATACTCTACTTGGGTTTAAATTAGCATCATCCTTTAAGGTGTTGCAATTTTATTTTCCCCTGTGTTTATGCCTATTTTTTACATTCCTTTTATTGACTGATTTATTGTTTATTTCTTATATGTACGAAGGAAGTTCAATATCATGAGTTTTATTTTTCATCATTATTATTTTTATTTTATCTTTACTAAAACATTTTTGAAAAATTTATTTCAAGAAAATGAAAAGAAGAAATAGAAATGTTGTAAAGTAAAATACAAAATAAAATTTTATCAAGAAACCTATCCATAATTTTGAAAATAGAAGATGCTTACTAGTTAATTAAAAACTCACATCAATGGTTGATATTGATACAAGAGCCACTAAAACAGCTTTACAATGGAAGGTTGACCTAAAAATTTGAATTTAGGCTATTTAAATTGTGTGTATACACAGTAGAATTAAATGAGCAATATGCAGATATCCCTTCCTCTCTCTCTCTTTGATATTTTACTTAATATTTTTGCACATATGCAGGTTCATCAATAAGTATGTAGCCTAATGATGACAAAAGCATTTCTTTTGCACAAGGAATATCTATTTTTCAAAATAATCCCCTTCTTTGTCAATGCTTTTAACCCAGTGCTTCTCTGTAGATTACATAGCTTGAAAATTATAAAGTGAAAACTTCATATCAAAATTCAGTTAATAACTGTGTTAAGCCACAGACTTATTGATTCGCCCTCACAAGGGGTAAATCAATTAGTTTTACATTATTATTTTAATCAGTTCCTTTTTTGTGGGGAGTTGGGGAATTTTTTATTTTGTTATTTGTTCTACAAGAGCATGCATTTTGTGGAGTTTTATTTCCAAGAAAGTTAATATCAATAAAAAATTCATATTTTTTTAAAGAATCTATGAAGCATTTTTCAATAAGATAATTTAAGAAAAAAAACATTTCTTTTTGGACTACTATGGATATGAAAAGATAAAAAAAATTCTTACTAAAAATGCCTTAATAATACAGCTTTCTGTCATAGCAGATATAAACGGGAATCCTACCATCAAGAAGAAAACTTTTTAGAATCACCTTTTGTTAGTGCAATCACATGGGAAATCTGAAATGTTACTTGTTGAAATGATGTCTGTATTAGCGATGAAACTATGACAAGTGGTAGGATTTATGATGGTCAACATGGACAGACTTGAAGAAAGTACTTTATGTTTTAGGCAAAGAGTTAAATTTATATTAGATTATTTTGAGGATTATAGCTCAGTTGTAAAAATAACCAGTCACTGTCAGAGATTGGATTGGTGATGGTCTTTAACATATATTCACCTCAAAGAAATGAAACTTTGAAATGAAATGTTAAATTAAAAGAAAAAATTTTTTGCTGCTAAAATTTATCATTAATCTCTACATATAAAAGTCACTGTCCATTGCTTTTCATTGTACAAAACATGTCAGGTTATGTTTTTAACTTTGCTTAGTCATATGTGATGACAGTTTACTTAAATTTACAACCATCTCTTGAGACAGCTGAAGTATTCATGATATTAAAAATGATATAATGTGTCATGCTAGATTTTTAGCTTTTTACCCAAATGGGATAAAAGCCCACTTAAATTTATTAGAATCTCATGGGACAATGAAATTATAGATGATCAAAAATGACAAAACCTGATATTACCCATAATAGTAAAAGTATATTCTCAACATTAATATACAGTCATACAATAAGCAGTACCTTAATGTATAAATAAATTCTACACTGTTTAAAGACATGGTTCATTGGTTGCACAAAATATCAATACCAGAATTTTTTTAGAATTTTGAGAAGAGTTATTTATATTCCAAAATTTCTTTAGGTAACTGAACTCCTCTTCCTTGTTTTGTTGCTATTTTACAATGTTTTCATATCATAGAATTAGATTAGAAGTACTTGGATGTGTACCTAAAATTAGTACTTGTTGTTCATTACTATTTACAGTAGTAGCAACTATCTAAAAACAGTTATGATTGCCATAAAGAGATGATTAAAATATTTGATATTTAAAACACAGTGATGAATTATCATTTAAAGTCATATGTCCATTATACAACTAAGACTTCACACAAAATTCAAGTTTGATCCATGTTCCAACAGGAAATATCTAAGTACCTTGAAGAAAACCAAGATGTGGTTGGGGAGTCGCAATATCCAAATCTTGAATTGGCTCTGTAATAAACAGCCCAAATTTAAATCCTGTTGAAAATATGTAGGTCATTATGAAACAGTAATTAAGTTAAAAAAACTGTCAAACATTTGTGTCAACAAAATGTCTTTTGAACTCTACTGGTACCTGGCAGCCTGATAACTGATAAAAGAAAACTGGGTACAGTAATTAAAACTCAATAATTTCAATGAATTTACAATGTAACAGATTTATTTTTGTTTAATAAACATTCCAGTTCATTGTTTCAACTGTTCACTTTACTTTTGGGCAATCAAAGTGAGTTTAAGTAGTGTTTAAAAAAAAACTTTATGCCACCAATTTATCTTAATTTATTTACAAGTCTCTTTATTCTTCATAGACAGTCTTGTATTTTTAAAACTTGCTGAATTTCCTTGATAGAAATAATCAACATAATTCTTCTCATTTTTTTGGTTCAGAAATTATTTATGGGAAGTAAGGATAAGAACAAGTAAAGCTGGTCAATCTCATGCATGAAATACATCCAAACAATCTTGTTGGAAATTAGAAAGAGAAAGATTCTGTCATTTCCAGTAGTGGGGTCATAAAATCATACATCTGACCAGAAACCTTTCCAGTTTCTTTATAACTTGCATCATAAGAAAATGATTTTTTTTTTTTTATTCTTGATTATTAATTTATTTATTGGTTTTATTTCATTTTCTCAGACACTTCTTAAAACATCAGTTCACATAAAATTCACAATTTGTTTTCTTTTATTTTTATTTATTTTTTAGAAGACACCAATGTGCCACAGAACACTTATTGAAAATCCCTGTTTTAAACAATATTAACCCATTCCACTATCATAGTAGGATTTTCTTGTTTTATAAAGACAGTGTTTGTATGGTGTAGTTGCTTGTTATATGATTGCTTCCTCTGCTTATTGTCCTTGAAATACAAATAAAATGCAAATATGAGCCATAATGTAGTTTTGCTTACTAGAAATGAGGAAAAAGTAAAATCTTTGTTACAAAATTGAAAATTAACTTTCATAAAATTCTCCATTTTTTTATTTTATTTGGTTCTGGTTTATTTGCAGGCTTCTTTTCCAATTTATTTTTAATGGCTTTATCTGGCACATTGGCAACTGTGCTCACCTGTGTCAATATCCAGTAACCTTTCAGGAATTTTGATCAACACCCTTAATTTAACCCCCACAAGATTGTGTGTCTCATTACTTTGTGTTATTATCTGGTGTTTCTCCTTTAGGGAATTTCAGAAGTTACAGTTCATTCTTATAATACCACTTTGCATTATTTAACACACAACTTCCAAGGAAACAAAAATATGTTTTTTTCTGCTAGGTCATGTATGACAGTGATATTTTATGGCCTTAAATCAAATAACGATTTTTTCTGATTAATTTAAACTTATTTCTGCTTTGCTTTTTTTTTTTAAGTTTTTCTTCTTGTCATTTTTATTTAATTAGGATCCGGAAAAATATTTTTTGGTAATGGTTTTCTACAAGGACTAGCCAAACTTAGCTATGAATGATTTTAGTAGCTTGCATAACTGCTGGAAAGTTTTAAGATTATATTTCAGTATTTATACATCTAGACATTAAAACTTCAATATAGAAAAAATCTCCCATATATTTTATTTAATCAAATATCCCTCCTCCTCCTCCTCCTCTTTAGTGGCATGCCCCTGTGTAGAGTAGGGCCCCAACTTCACCATGCTAGGTGTTACTGCTGTAGTTTTTGCAGCAAATAGATTTTCATGTGCTGGAGCTGCCAGACTCATGATCAACTGTTCTTTTTTCAGATTTGTCCTTCTCCTAGATTGGTTGTTAACCAAGGTCCAGTCATTTCTGATATTTAAACCATAGCTGGAATGAGGGGGAACAGAGCATTTTTTAAGGTTAATTTTGTGAAAGTGAGCATAGCAAATTTGGTTGGAATTTGAACTCAACATGCTGATTCCACTTTTCATGCTGCCAATCACTAAGCACAAATCTGATCAAATATTCTGTAAATAAGATCTTTTTTATTTATTGTATAAAATCATCTGACAATACTAGGGAAAGTAAATACTCTTGTTAATTAACAGTAATGATACTGTGAGCAAGTCTGACCTTTTGCTAACAAACCTGAAATAAAAGTCACCTGTGTAGGAGAAACATGTGATAAGTTTTAGTTAAATTTTAATTTTCAGGTTTGGTTTAAGTATAAAGGAAAAAATTTTAAATTCTATATAAGAACTATTACTTTATAGAATAGACTCCTGAGAGGATGCTTCCCTGATCACTACAATCTTAACCTCTTCGAGTCTAGGCTATCTGTCTATCCTACCTATCCTCATAATATTCACTTCTTACTTCCTCCCTTATGCCTTTACAAAAACCTCATTCAGTAACACTCTACCTCTGGTGACTCTCAGTCCTTGTATTGAGTGAATAGTATTAAAAATATATCAAAATTCATGCCTTACTACAAACTAACCTCATTTTTGGACAGTCGTCATTGCTATGAAACCCTTCCCATTCTAGCCAAAGATGTCATTATGACCTTTTGATGAAAATCTCCAAATGCAATTGGAAACATATCATTGTTGATAGGAAGTCAGATTCACTCGAGAAATAATGTAAACTTGTGATTCCCATCCTTTAAAAAAAAAAAGGTTAAAATTAGAAAATGACAGTTGACTTCCTGTTTTAACTATGGATGTTGCTAAGTGATATTCCAATGCAAAATATCAGTCCCGGAATATTTTTCTGCATCAAGAACGCCTTTGTTCTCTCCATTAAAACAGTGATATAGGGAAGAGCATCAAAACTGAAAGTTTACCCAAAACATGGAAACTCAGATCAATAGTCTATGATTGGGAATTGATTGCAAAGGGCAGAACAGGTAGCTGTATAGGTGAGAACTTGTTTCCTAAAATGAAAAGAGAGGTGAAGCGTAGAGTTTTTTGCTGCCAACATTTTATGGTTGTGTCTGTTGTTTGATCAGGGAACCTATTCACATTTATGGTTGCACTGTCTATTTTGAGTTTGCACTGGCAGTCAGAAAGTTGGTGCTGCTCTGTGAAACACAGGAATAATTGCTTTTAGATTGGTTCTACCTTTTGAAAAGGTGACATTGGAACTGATACATATTAGGCTATAAAATTTGCTTTTTCATTGGTCATGTTTTAATAAAGAAAAGGACATATATTAAAGCAGATGGTATCATATTTTTTTTTATTTTACACCATTTTTTTTTTAAATTTGATAAAATAACTTTATTTAATTGCTCTGTGACAGAGCAATTGAAGGTCTATCTAGAAAGTATCTTAGCATTTAATATATAACCAATTGCTAAAATAGCTTATCTAAGATAATGGCCCCTTAGTTCACTTCAAAATACTCACCTTGTGACCCCATAACTTTAGCTTTATAGAAAAACCTGCAAAGTCTTCTTTTGGAATCTCTAGTACCTTTTTATTGCATTCTCCTTAATCTTGTCCTCAATGTTTCAATGGCGATCTTAGTTTTAGCAAAAATTTAGGGAGCCACAACTGGATTGTAAACAGACTTGAATAATGTGGTGTTTTGCCATAAAACTTATACAATATATAAAGAATTTACTTGCTTTGTCATTGTAAATTCACACAGTACACAAGAGAAATGAAAGAAGATATTAGAATTTATCTCCTATTTATTATTGAAATATTTAATTATCTTATTATTCTCAGTTTTGAAAAGCGGGAAAATGTAATTAGAAACAAAGAAAAGCTCAGAACTATTATGTAATATCAATCCACTTATATGGTAGTGAATGCATTTAACTGTCAATCCCTCAAAATAGCTGGAGCTGTTAAAAACCTGTGTAATCCAATAAAAATAAAACAACCCAAAAGAAATAACATTTTTTCAGAATATGATGACCTATAGGGGTTGATATACCATAAAATAGAAACTGATGAATGGACAAATAAACATATATGGCAGTGAATGCTAGACAGTTTCCTCACAAAAGAGATTTGAGACAAGACGTGTTTCTACAGAAAGATATTGAGAATACCATGGACTAAACATGTGAGCAATGAGGAAGTTTTAAGGAAAACCGGAAACAAAAAGGACACTTAGAATCAAAAAGAGACAGTCGAAATTTCTAGGTCACTAAATAAAGAAATCAGTATCGGAAAATTTGACACTCACTGGATATATTGACGGTAAGAGTGAACAGAGAATAACAGTGAGTAACCTACCTAATGAGCTTGTGTAAATGGATGACAGAACAGGGACTGGGAAGGATGGTAAGGAGACAAACACTATTTAGAGTTACAAAGAACAGGTAATTGTGGAGAGCCATGATTTCCCATGTCCAGAAAGACACTATGTTTGAAATAGGGTAATGTCTCCTATTAAAATAAGAATTAAATATCACATTACTTCTATAACACATTGTATTTCATATGATGGAATAGATTTCAAGGGAAAAACAACTTTGAAACCAAGTGGAAAAAGTCAAAGTGTTTTGACTCTAGGCATGAAAATCTTTATATTATGAATAATTCAAGGAGAGGAGAATTCAGCAAGCAAAAACAGAGATTGGTAAGGAGTCTTGGAAAATATAGAATGCTAATAAATCTCCTCAATTCATCAAACAGGAATATGAACAAGGCTTTGAATAGTTATCAAAGAATAGGTTTTAACATTTTTTTCCATTATTTAAATCAATATCAATTAGAATTTTTACATCATTAAATTTACTCTCAAGATCTTTCAACCATCTTTTTCAGTGTACATAGTTTGGGGCATAATGGGTCAAAAAAATCTAATCTCCACTAGAGTCAGGGAAATTAAATCAGAAAATAAATACAAAATTGACCTGTAGATTCTTTGAGCAACATTAATTTTAAATATAAAAAATTACTATTTAAAGGTAACTTTTTTCATGATAAATTGTAAACTGGACCCATATATACTTTCTTTGACTATTAGTGAAAACAGGCTCCAAATCTACATTTTTTTTTACTACTAGTGAAAACAGAACCTATGTCTATTGACTACTAGTACAAATCAGACACAAATTTAATTTTTTGATTGCTAGTGCCAACCAAGCTCAAGTCTGCCTTTTTGGCTACAATTACAAATCAGATGCAAGTTTACCTTTTGTATTAATACACTGTGATTTTATGCTATAATACATGTATTCAACTTTATTTAAGCATGTTATTTAATCTTAATCATATTATTCAGCAGGAAATGCAGTACTTTTTATCAACTAATTTTTTACTCTGAAATAATTTTAGAATGATACATTGTAGAGTTTAAATTTTAAAACTTGTTCTAATTGATAGACATGCCAATCTCATTTTTTGTGCTGAGAACTACTATGCTATACACACATCCATAATAGGATAGACATTTTTTTTGTATTTGTTGTTAGATGGCATTAGGAGAGCTCCATTCAAAAAACTTGCTTTTCATTTATTATGACAATTGTTATATTAATGTGCACTTAAAAATAGTCTGAATCAAGATATTTTGGGGTTTAGGGTCTAATATTGAAGATGGAAGAAAATAAACAAACAACACTTTTGGTATATTATGTTTTTTATTCTAATAAAGGTAAAAATCTGCTCATACAAAAATATTATTTGTGCAATTTATGCAGAAAGTATTGTAAATAAGTGAACTTATCAAACATTTAGTTTAATTCATTCAAACTATTGTTCTTATATTGGTTCTTACAGAAATTACTAGTTTGGTACTAATTGCTTTGCTGATAGCAAGATGACCAAATTAAAAATCATAGTATTTTAAATGAAGTAACAATTTATGTTACTTCATTTAAATTACTACATTTGTTAGAAATAATATTCAGTTTAAATACAAGTGTCCTAAAAATGATTTCAAAGAGCTGCACATTTTGCTTATATTCTTTTCCTGTTACCAGGGGTTATTGCCAGAAAGAGAAATTAGCTGTCATGACACAAATATCCATTTCAATTTCATTCAAACTGTGTCTATGTACGGTTGGGTTTGCATGTACACCTGTGCATTTTTATTCAATGACACACCTAAAAATATTTTTTTAAATTAAAAAATATATATAACTTTAAAAATAATTCTGTTTATAAAATAAAATTTTATTATCTAATTTTTGTATATATTGACAATTTTATGATTTTCTTGGTCATCCCATGATAAGGATTGTCCAGAATGAGATGGGGGACATAATATTTCAATGTGTTAATTCAAATTCAGTCAAATTGCATATTTGAAAATGGCTAAGGAAGTGACGGAAAGGCCTTGAGACAATGGATGTTATGGACGTTTTTTACTACTGCCTCACTCCCACCAAACAGAAAAATGCAAGAATACTAGAAAAACTAAATAAAAAATTAATAAAATTTTCCTTGTCCATCATATTTAATGAAAGATGTTTAAAAGAAATGTTGTTGCCCAAAAATACATTAATGTGATGTGTGTGTGTGAATGTATGTATGTATATATGTATACAGATATATTAAATGACACAAGCACATGTAAGTCACTCACACAAAAAACAGATATATGTATATCCATTATATATGCACATGCAAAGAGTGAATCAGATATTTCTTTTTTATAATAAATTAATTACACAACATTTTAATCAAGACCCTGTAGTTATATTCAGCTGCCTATTATTTTTTTGCTAATATGAGATACTTGTTGATAATTGTGTTATTTTTATCACTTTGATGTCAGCTCTTGATTCTTTCCTGATGAACAAATGTATATTATTTCAGTATCTGATCCAGGGATTGAACTCACTCACACTACAATGTTTATATTCACTATGCAACCATTCTAAAAGATATCAATGGTGTGCTTTTGGAGCCTTTAAATCAAGTGTTAAAATGTTTCAACATTTGGCTATCATGTAGATGGCCAGGGGGAATGTGATTGAAACATTGTCTATAACAACAAGATGAGAATAATATTTTGAATAAAATAAATTATATTAATAATCTCTCTTCTCAAAAATGAAATCTGAAATTATTAAAAGTAGTTTGCAGTTTATACATGCTTGATAGCTCACTAGGTGGGTTGACTAGTTGAAGTTGATAGTGATCAAATGAAGTGGTTACTTGAGAATAATCAGTGCCATACTATGCAAAGATTTACTAACAAGACTCACACCAAATACTGAAAATCATTTACACAGGTTGGTTATATGTGTCACTTTGGTATGTGGCTTCCATATATATATATATATATATATATATATATAATATATATATATATATATATTTAGACTGTGATATGGCAAGAAAAATTGCAATTTGTAATGCCAGAGACATTCAGACAAAGCAATGCTGTGTATATGTTGGAATTTATTTAAACAAGAAAGAGCATAATATTACTTGAGGATAACACCAAATCTTATATTTCTTTGGTGATCAGGCAAAAATTGCTACAGTTAAACTGAGACGTCTGTACCCATCAGCAATATACACCCACTGTTGCATCTTTAGGTTACCACTTCTTTATAGAATTTTCTTAATTGGAAAATATTAAATTCCTTCAAAATAGCAAATGGCACTTTATGCATTCTTTTATGGAGACAATTTTACTGAATCCAGAAGATAAAAGTAAATTTCAAAAATAAGAAAGAATAGTTGGTATTATCCAAATTGTTATTATTATTAATTGCAGACTAACCTATTTTTGCTGCTTTTTAATTCAATACTCAGGTCATTTTTACATGCAGATAACATAAGACTATTATATGCGGTACTACTACTATGAGGTGTAAACAAACAATATGGTATGAAGAGAATCGAATGAGAAATGATGTGGCTGTATTGCTAAATTTGATCTTCACTTATTAGTTGATATCCATAGCTGAATCTGTAAGGAGTCATTCATGTTTGTAAGGATATAGGAAATGAGTTCAAATCACATGAAAGTCTACTTTACATTTGTAGAAAGTATAACATGAGTCTTTCAATAAAAAGCAAGAATAATAAAATGAAAGATAGATTAATATAAAATTAATAAATAGTTTGTATTGTTTATATTTCAATGTTTATTTAAATCAGCGTTTTTAAAACTTTTGGGGTTGTGAATCAGAACTTGGAATATTTTGAGGCCTAGTAACTCTCAAGGCAGAAACATAATTTAAATGTTTCTTTTAATTTTATCCAATAAATTTTACTGAAGTTCAATTCAATAAACAGTAAATCTGAATATCATATCGATAAAATTAAAAGCACAATTTCATATAAATGTATGTGTTAGTCACTAAACACAGCAAAGCCAGAAGTGAGCAAGAAATTATAATGTAAATCTTTTTGGATTCCAGTTGCTTTTGCAACATATGTATTTGATGTGAACAGACTGAAGTGCATCAGGAGTTTTCATACATTTTATCAATTACAACTATTTTCCTGTTCCAGATTCAATGACTTTATATTCCCAATCAAATTGTGATGGAAATATATTTGTATTAATTTTTATTTTATTCTATTTTTTCTTAAGCATCTCATGATCCTCAAGAGCATCCTTGCAACCCAACTTTGGGCCAAAGCCAGTCATTTGGGAATTTAAATCATCCTTAGAAGAGTTAATTTTTGTTTACTTTAGATTTTCTACAGAATTTTGGCTTGGAAATGAACAGATTACTATCATATCAGATGCTTTGTCTGAAATCCTCAAATGAAGCCTTATCAGTATTTGTGTTATGTGGCATAACAGTTATTAATACAGAAAATTAAATCAGCAGGCCAAGTTTCAATTCTAGCCAAAGTAGTTGCATTCATTTCTCATAAATGCCCCTGAGAAAAGCATACATCCGTCACTTTGCCTCTAGCTATGGATTAGATAACAGAATAAACTGGGATCACTTGCTTTTATAGAGCAACTAGTCTAAAATGGCAACTCTGAATTCATAGCCATGAAAAAGGCAACAGAAAACCACCACTACCCAATAATTCTTATAGCAATTCACAGATTTTAAATAAAAGGAGCCTGTTAAGAGTCATGGTCATCTATATTCTGAATGGACATTCTATTCTAAAAAAATCCTCACATTTGTTATTTTGATCACTACATTTTGACCAGTGGGTTCTCCAGCCTTCTTCTAGAGCATGAAATATTTAATTATCCCAATTTCCTGTGAGAAAGCCTCTTTAATCATTTTTTATATTTTTAAAATCTTTGTGATTTGTAGAGAAGTGAAGATGGAAGGAAAATATTTTTATTCAATATAACATGCATCTGAAAACTCCTGAAGGTGCCTGAAAGTGCATACTCTTGGATGACATTTTTTTTCTTTGTGAATGTATTTTTTTATCTGATTGTTCATTTTTCTAAGTACAAATGTATATAATGGAAACAATCACTTATACATGAAAATTGATTTCATTACTCAGGTCAGTGAGAATCTATTTCATCTCAATTAAATTGACCCAATGTCTTTGTACATGCATGTAGTAATTTACTTAAATCACTTTCAATTTGTTTAATCTATGTGGAATAGATCTTTATCTAATAATGACTGCATACAATACATGAAGAATCTTGACACAGGTAAATTAAATAAAATTATTTTACTTAGATTTGATATTGAGATTCTTTTACAATTAGTCAGTTTGTAATAAAAGCTGGAGAGAAATAAACTACAGACACATAAATAGCATCATTTTACTTATTATTATTTGTATTAAGAAACAGGCTAAACGATAAAATGTGATAATAGCATTGAGTTCAAGTATCCCCGCCAAAGAAAAGGAAAAAGTACAAAATAAAAACGGCAAATAATTAAACCTTAAAATACTTAAGGAAATAGGGTAAGATTTAGGAACATTAAGATTACCTCCTCAGTTATCCATCGAAACTGCAATCCACCGAAATAAGAAAAGAAGCCAGTCCCCACCGCGGGCCATTTAAAAATTAGTCCGCGCAGCAGATTGGTTGTTACAAACATCCAATCGGATACGCGGAATATGTGATCTTTCTTCCTCTTATTCTTTAAAAAGGCCAGAGTAGCTGTTAGCGTTTAATCAGAAGGGGGAATCAGGAGTTGATCTCCTCTGATTGGGTCAATTTGCTGTTGGGGAGTATGATGTTGAAAGACCCGAAACTCCCTGATGAACCAAGTCAAAACATCACTGACAACCCCCTTGGGCGCCTACTTAAAAGCGAATTTTCAAACGAATTACTTAGATTTGATATTTAGAAAGGATTAAACATCAACTGCAAAAATATAGAATGCATAGTAATAGCGAAAGGATGAGTCCAAAATGAAAATTACAAATTGGAGATACTAAAATCAAACAAGTACACAAATTTAAATATCTGGGAAGTTTTTTAACAGAGGATGGAGAGTGCGACACTGAAATCCAAAGGTGCATCGGGATAGGTAAAGTGCATTCCAAAAGCTAAGCAAAGTATTAAGAAACAGGAAAATGTTGTTAGAAACAAAAAAAGAGTACTGAACTATTATGTGGTATCTGTTCTGCTGAACAATCTTCTAAAAGGGGAAGAGGCAACTTAAAGCAACAGAAATGTGGTTATACAGAAGGATGCTGAGGATTCCATGGACTGAATATGTGATCAATGACAAAGTTTTAGAGAAAATGGAAGCAAAAAGGAAACATACTTAACACTAGGAAGAGATAGTTGAAATTTCTAGAGTACATAATGAGGAAAGAGGGCTTATAAAATTTGGTACTCACAAGATAGATTGAAGGCAAGAGAGACAGAGAAAAACAATGCATAATATACTTAGAGAGCTTGAGTAAATGGATGGTGGAACAAGGTTAAGGAGAAATAAAACAAAGATAAGATTTATTAAGAGCGACAAAGAACAGGTAATTGTGGGGACATGATCACCTATGTCCTGAAGGAATTAATGGATTGGCATATGAAGAACGTTAACTGACAGTTATTTGGTTTAGGAATTTTGCTGATAGTAAAGAGAACACTTTATGAGCCCATACACTAGGTCACAAGGGAGTGACTTCAAAGATGATAGAAGCAAGATATCTAATTTAGGGTAAAATTTCCTATACTTTTGGCTAGCATCACATATATAAGGTCTCTCTTTTTTTCTTTCTACTCTCACACAATATATATATATACACACACTTAGATCAGTTGAATCTGCTACCTTTGTTTCAACCTTATGGTATCCTCAGACAATTTTTATCAATTTTTAAAGTTAAAAGCTCTACATGTTATTTTTATTTTTTTTTTTTTCACATGTGTTTTGAGCACTTTTTAATACTACTGTTTCCTGGTTTTATTCAACTCTGATGTTTAACCTATTATGTATTATATATATATATGTGTGTGTGTGTGTGTGTGTGTAAGTGTGAAAGGGCATATTTTCTTCATTAAAAAAAAATCTTGAAAATCCAGGCCAGCAGATAGAAATATACTGTTTAAAAAACAGAAGCAATGTCTACTCAACAAATATATCCACTAAATATAGCATATATAGTCATAAAAGATAATGCTGGACTGTGAATAAAAATCCATTAATTCCTTAAAAATTATTTTGTTTTGAATATGAAAATAAAAGTTAGCAGATATGAGCTTTGAAAGATCTTAATGAGAGATGTGCTTTCCATCATGAGGATAATTCAACATTGCTCTGTTATTAAGTTCTTTGTGGTTGAGTAGGTCTAAAAGTATACCAGAATTTATGATGATTAACCCTACATAAGAGGGACACATATTTAAATTCTGCAAACGGGTTCATTTTCTTTTAAATTTTTCTTTTTTTTTTCTCTAAAAAGGACAAAAATATTACAAAAAAATATCTACTCAAAAACATGTGTATCCACTATATATAAAAAATATATTAGAGGGATACCTGACCCTGCCTTGTCAAAAATAACTTCAAATATAACAACACAAGAAAAACATATTTTCCTTTAGTGTATTTTTTCTTACATAACAAATAAGATTTACATTATTTACACATGAAAAAGTATCTGAAAAAACTTCTGATACTCAAAATAAAACTAGTAGAAATGCAATCATTTAGCTTGACATGTTAAAGGTGAACCTTACTGTGAATAGAAGTCACTTAAATTAAAAGGACAAGTCTCTGAATGCTGAGGATGAATACATCCTCCTTTTTATTGCATCCAATTAGGATAGTTGCTTCAGTGATATGTGGGAGAAATTGTTTGACAGTGAGTTGAGTTTCACTGCATAACTTTGGAGATTCAAGCTTTCTGCAAGGTGTGATGGGCAGGCCAGTTTTTAATTGAAGCCAGTGGGTATGAACATCAAACAGCTCAAGAGAATTGAAGAACTGAATTGTGTTCTGAACTCTGTCAGTTGACTTATACAGATGAACCTGTTGAGAAAACTGTTGCAAAATCTTTATTTCTTTGATTGCATCATTCTTTTCAGCAAGAATATCTTACTTGCAAAGTGACTGATACTTTCTATTATTTGGGTCCACTGAGCCACTTAAACAGCTAAAAATCAAGTTTAATTCAGAAAATGCATTAAATTTAATATTTCCAGTAAGAAAAATACTTTGATGAATTTTAAAGTGAATTTAAATTGATTGGAATTTTTTTTCTCCTTATCAGTAAAATCTATAAATTCAAGCATATTAATAGGTATGTCAACACAATATACTCGTTTTTAAAAATATTTCAAAAACAAAATATACTTTTCTGAAACAGTATTTGGGGAAGATTAGCGGATTTAAAGTTTAATTAATGTAAATTTTTTAAAAATATTTACTTTTAGTTTAAAATATTGGAGAAGAGCATTTTTTTTACATGGAAGGTGTGTTTTTCTGATGTGTTCAGTGGTTTATTGATAACCTGATGTTTGGGAAATTTAAATAATGGGAACAACTGAAAAACTGACTTGATGAATGCAATATAAAAGTCTTTTTTATATAATTTTTTAATTAAGTAATGTTAAAAATTTTAGAAAATATTCTAAGCAATCTAATATTTTATTGAATTTGATGTACTATGGCTTTATAGCCTTACTTACAAAGATCCTTGTTGAGTAACAGATGTAAAAAAATATATATATTTACAAAGATTTAAAAAAAAAGAAACATTTAAAAATAATTTAATTCAATTGTGAATAATTTCTAACAGTTTCATCAAAATCCAACATTTATCTGATTTTTATAAGAATTTCCAAATCAATGTGTCTTTCACTGTAAAAACACACTCAAATTTCCCATACACATTCAAGGTCCCATGTTGTTACAAAAAATAAAAATTTCCAAGGTTCTAAAAAAATAATTTTTCCATAAAAAAATTTTGTTTTTATATTTTGTTTATTTTTTTCATCATGAATCCTCTTTTTTACGTCAATATTTGAAAGTACTTTCATAAAATATAAAAAAAGAATTCAGAAGAAATGTAAATGTGACTACTAGATTTATGCTTAAGTGATTTTCAGGCTTATAGCACTACTGTAATAGTAAAAACTGTCTGTTGTAAATTGAGCTCTGCTGTTTAAACAGGCCATAAGCAAAGTTTGTCACTGTCATTAATAACATTGGTCTGAAGATTTTTTGAGGCATGAAATTGACAGTCACAAAGCACTGTGGATTCTTATATCCTGCTGCCTGCATCTACACACACTCTATTATCTGATACTGAGCACTCTTTCCCTAAAAACATATCAAATTTCAAACTATATATATATATATATATATATATATATATGTATATATACACAATCGTATGTGAGAGAGGAGTTTCAGCTATGACAGTCCAAAGAGCAGCAAAAAAAAGGACTTGAAAATGAAATCATATGTGAAACCTCTGAGGCACCTTCATACTCTAGGACAGAAGGTTAGGTGAAGATCATGCAAAAGTAGTGAAAATTATGAAGGTTTTATTAAGAAAAGATAATTTCTAATGTGGCTATATAGAAAATACTTAGTATTTTATATATCAAAGCAGAAATAAAAGATTTTTTTGTCTGTGCACAAATTTATTCGTAAATTCAACAAAAATGTACAAAGCAAACGTTTTGGATGTGCATCACTATTTAATACTGTATCCTTTATTTGCTATGATGGATGTTAGATTTCTAGAATAATTTGAAATGTTTCTAACAGAAATTAACTCCAATTTTATTCCACTCTTGATAAATTGCACTAAGACTGATCAAGTTCTAATGAACTCTAATTTTAAACTCATTCCATAGGTTTTCTTTGGGACTTAGATCAGGCAACAGACTTGGCCACATTAAAACCTTTATTTTCTTTGCATTTAACCATATTTTCTTTTTCACTGCAGTTTGCTTTAGATCATGATGTTGAAGCATCCAACACTTAAATGGTTTAAGATATTTTGCAGATTTAACCAAGATTTTTCTCCAGTATTTCATAATACTGTACATTGTTCTATGAACAATATATAGTGCACTTGTATCCCAAGAGGAAATCAACCCCAAATAGTTATACAAAATTGTCCAAATTGGGAAACAGCATAATTATCCATCCCACAAAATGTTTAATATCTAAAAAACCACTAAACTAATTAAGTTTCTTTTTTCCAGGTTTTCAAATAAGACAGCCATCTTGACACCATTTGTCATAAGAATCACTGAAAAACCTTTGAGTTATTCAGCTAGAAAAAGAACAGATTAAAATCATTTGTGTCAGATCCACTGTCTTCCCAACTGAGCAATGGTGTGAGTAAAAAATCATTCAGGCTTTCAGTAATGATACCAAGATTCATATTCTGGCTTCCATCTTCAAAGTTCATTCAAGAAACACCCAGAAAATGGTGAATAAATTTAAAAAGCAGGAACAGTAGAGAGGAAAACTGGATCAGGTAACAACAGGATGACGGATCATTATTTCAACTCAGAGCTAAAGAGATTAATTAGAAAAAAATCCAATTCAATCGTATGTGAGAGAGGAGTTTCAGCTATGACAGTCCAAAGAGCAGCAAAAAAAGGACTTGAAAATGAAATCATATGTGAAACCTCTGAGGCAGCTTCATACTCTAGGACAGAAGGTGAAGATCATCTTGAATAAGTTGGAAAATGATCCTGGAATAGTGTATGTATATATATATATATATATATATATATATATATATATATATATATGAACTTCATATCAATCCTTTATGAGCTTCCGATCCTTAGCTATGATTAATTAATGATGAACATGTGATTTTTATTTATGATTGATTTCATCACAATTCTTCTGTTAAGCTTGGAGAGAAATTATACATTCTTATTGCTGAGTCCAATAGTGTTATAAAGACCTCAGAGAATTCCAGTAAGATATCTTTAGTCATTTCTAAGATACAACAGTTCGGAGCTTAATCTAACAAGTGGACAATTTTGCTATTACATGATTTAGACAATTTTGCTGTTATACCCGATACTTCTACTACCATGTTTAATTATTAAATAGTTTGAGGTTTATACAAAATGCACACTTTTCTCCAGATATGTTTTGAACAGTTTCCATGACAAAGTTCAATTTTTTTCTCATTAATCCATAATATTTTGTTCCAGAATGAAGAATGTTCCTTGAGATGATTATGAGCAAAGAAAAGATGAGACTTTATGGGACTTAGCCTTCAGAAGAGAGATTTTTTTCTAGGTATCTGAAACTGCAATCCTACATGGTGGAATTTCTGAATAATTATGTATCTTTGTTCACCTCTATCTCTGCAAGTCCTTCTGAAGTTTTCTCCAAGTAGTGAATGGCTTTACTTTCTAACAAATGGATGTAACTGCATGGTTACTTTAGTTAGAGGGATGTCCTATTTGAGGAAAAATTGTTATCAAGGCACATTACTTCTATCTCAGTTGGTAGATCTTATTGTATTAATAGTATATTAAGTTCATTGAGATCTTTCAGCATCCCATTCCATGATTATGATGGTCACTTATCACTGTACAGATTTCTTCAGGCTGTACTTTGCCTTCATCATTGTGAAAACCTTTTTTTGTTCAAATTACACACACAATTTTAAATTGTCAATCTTTGTATGTGGTGTGTTCTGGTTGGTCATTGAAAACTTGCAAATTAATAATTTAAATATAATTCAATTCTAAAGTGCAAATTTTATTCTGTTTTATTCATAATTTCAGAAATTGTCCCAAACTTCTGCATGTCACTTATAGATTTAATTTGCATATAAATTTTACACATAAACAAAAGAATTCATAATTTCTGCTCAGATATAGAATATCCTAAATATGCACTATATTCAATTCAATTTTTAGATTTGCAGCCACATAAAATATTTTTTTTCTTAAAAAAAAACTTTCAAAGTTGTTTATCAGTATTTTTGCATGTATGTATACATGTATGTATGCATGCATATATATAAATATGTGTGTGTGTGTGTGCACATGCATGTGCATATATATATGTGTGTGAGCATGTGGGCATATATATATATATATATATATATATATATATATACAAGTATATGATTGGTGTATACAGATTCTATTTTAGTATAACCCCAAATTTAAAGCTCTTAATAGCTATTATAACCATACTTCGTTGTCAAGTTTTTTTAATTCCCTTATACTTGTGTTTTGATTGGTCATTCTAGCTTTTGTAAAAGCATTTTCCCCTGGTGAAGGATCGTTAATTAATTTGAAAGTTTTGAAACCATTTATTCTACATTCAATATCATCACTTGATAAGACACTGGCAGTGTTGAAACAAAATGGCTATTTTTGTAGTGATTTTATAACATATTTATGTTATAATTTTTAAATAAATAATTATATATATATATATATATATATATATAGGTAAAATGAGAACAAATGGAATATAATTCCACTGTCCATAACATTTAATTTAAAAGAGGACTCAATACTGAGTAGACCTAAATATTCATATAAAAAAATCAAAATAATATTATATATATATATATATATATATATATATATATATATATATATATATGCAAGTTTTATTGAAAACTACTGACAAGGTACAATGGTTGAGTTGTTTGTATAATTTCTCAAGTGTTTGTATATTTTTCTTTTCAGGATATAAATTATATAAAATTGTCCGAATGTTTAGCAAGTGCTTTCAGCTATATATATCATTTAAATACACATAGAAACCTACTAAACTTTATCCATAACATACTCATTAATAATCCAAATATAATAGCATTATCAACATGTACAAAAAAGCTAAAAATAATAGAAGCATTATTTATAAAAAAGAAAAAGCCAACACTCAATAATATCAACTATGAACACAGCCACAATGTGCTGACCATGTTTGGAAAATAGAACATTCCTATAACTCTAGATACATATACAAAATAAATCCATATATTCAATTAAAAGTAAAATAAAATTCATCCTTGATAATGGCTAAATGTATAGCCAAAAGCACTTGGAAAACATATGGACAATTTTATATAATTTATGTCCTGAAAAGAAAAATATTATACAAACACATGAGAAATTATCAAAGAAAAACTCAACCATTGCACCTTGTCAATTGTTTTCAATGAAACTTGCATAAAAGAAAGATTACTACCCAAATACACTATATATATATATATATATATATATATTATCCCTCATTGATAGCACAACTCAGAGTTTTATGCACAAGTCAATCTTCAGGTGCTGGGTAGAGACTGACAATTACATAATTTAAATTTTAATTTAAATATCTGGTTAATACAAAACTGGCACAATCCATATGTAAGGATTATGATTTTTTTATTTTAAAAATATATGTTGCATTTAAAATATGCAGGAGTTTTATTTTATATTTAAAATAAATGGAGATTAATATTTTATTTTATATTTAAAATAAACAGGTAATTAATAAAAAAATATATTAAAATAAACCTAAGAGCTATATAAAAAAAATTAATTTTTATTTAATGTTGGGATTATTATTTTATATTAAACATAAAGAGAGATTAATGGTTTTTTAAAAAAAATTATATAAATATAAATGGACCTAGGAACCATAAAAAAAAGATTTGGTTTTTGCCAGAATATCCTACATAATAATAATAATAATAATAATAATAATAAGAACAGTGCTATTTATGTATCTTATATTGTATTTAAGTGTTTTAAGAATTAAGATTATATATATATCTATATATACACACACACACATATATATATATATATATATATATATATATACATGAAGAAATATAGTCTTAAGGTGTGCTATATTTATGGGATAAAGTGCTCAATATCAGAGATAGAGCATGTGTAAATATAAAAGTGAACATAGAAGTCAACACTTAGAGGCAAAACATTCATATAGCATGAAACAGACTGTCTCCTCTAAGTGTTGACTTCTATGTTCACTTTTATATTTATTTTATATTTATATATATACACATATACACACACACACACACACACATATATATATATATATATATATATATATATATATATATAAACAGTTCCTTCCACAAAATTTAATACACAAGACTTGGGTCAACCCATTGTATATATTCAGGCATTCACAAAACATCCAGATTTTTTTTTTTTTTTTTTTTAAGCGTTTCACCTCAAGCAAGGCGGGAAGCCACTAGGACGCAAGGGGTTACAGAAAATTTAGAGCAAGATCAGATAGAAGTGATAGAAGAAACGATGAGGAGAAGGATAGTAGATAGATCAAGGCAACTGGAGATGTCGATTGACATTACACTTGAATAGCTGGAGATTATAACTCTCAGGGAAACTGGAATAGGGAAGGGAGTTCCACAGGCGAGAGGTGTGAGACATGAAGCTATTGCATCTGGGTTTGAGTGTGCTAGCCTCATTCAATCATGTCAGATATGTGCTCTTTCCCAGACAATTGAGGCTCACTCAGCATAGTTTGAACTACACTAGTGCACTCACCTGAGGCATAAGCTGGCTAACCCCACTACACTATTCTATATGCTCTTTTTAGATTTTGGCAGAGCTTAGTCTTACAAGAAACCATAATAGTACTCAGTGAGTATCAAGTTCACTAATCTATCAAATTGCCTGTGAAAATAATTTTCTAGTTACTTTATGTCTGGTCATTTGCCTTGCATGTGCATTTACTTAGATATTTGCTTTGTAAATTTCTGTGAGGATTCCATGTTCTGTCGTTACTGTTATTTAGAAGTTAAATATCAAATGTTAATTTTTCTGTGAGCTGATTGCTTCATCCTTGTTAGTGGCAAATTAGAATCAAGAATATGGAACATCTGTGTGAGGGAAGTGAGGAAAGGGTAATCAAAACCTCTTTTATTAAAAGTGTGAGGGAATGGTTGGAAGAAAGAGATGCTCAAAAGAAAGAGAGAAAAGAAGAAACTAGAGAGGGTGGTAACAGAAAATGGATTATGAAGAGAGGAGTTAATATGAATGAAGAATGAAAATGAAAGAGTGTTGCCAAAGCAAGAAGTAAAATAGAAAATGGAGAAATGAAACAATGAAAGGGAAAGAAAGATAAAAAAGAGGTGTGACAAAAAGAAAAAAGTAGAGAAGAAAAGTGAAAAAGAAAAGAGGTAAAAAAACAGAGGAGACAAGGTGCAATTTGAAAAGAAAGAGATGTAAATTAAAAAAGAAAGCTAAACCCAGTAAGTGGGTAAATAAAGATTAAATTGAGGGAAGAATATAGGGAAAAGAAGAAATGAGACAAATAACAAAAAAAAAGTACAAATTGAAAGAGACATAGAAATTAAGAAAGAAAGGTAACAATCTATCAAGTGAGTTTGTAATAGAAAGAAAAGAAAGAAAAAGAGAAATTAGGAGAGAAAGTAGAGAGAGGAACAGATTGAAAGAAAGGGAAGGATTCAGCAAAGGAGTAGGTAAAAAATAAATAGAAGGAACGAAGGAAATAAGATAATTAGATGATGCTGTAGGGAGATATATAAATATATAAATTTAAGAAGAAAGAAAGACGGAAATTGAGAAAGATAGGAAGGGATCCAGCAAATGAGGAGGTAAAAGTTAAAGAGAGGAACATAATAATTGAGAGAAGAGATAGTGAAGAGAAAAAGATCAAGAAGTAAGAAGAAAAATATCAATGGGGATGAAAAGAAATTGAGGAGGAAGTCGGAAGAATGAAAAAGGAACCTATTGAGAGATTTTTAGTTCTTGCTAATAAAACACTTAATCAATCAAATCATAAAAAAAATATTTTAGTTTCTTGTTTTTTTGGGGTTTTTTACTCCTTTTCTTTTTCTACTGTTCACTCCTTTTTTTTAAGTTTTTTTTTCTTTGAATATTTTTATTTCATTAGCAAATGATTGCTTCCTTGACAAAAAGATAATGAAAAGTAAATAAAAGAAAAAAATTCAAAAGCAATTTCTATTTTTAGACTCTAAACTGCCTTATTTTTGGATTGTTGTTTTTCATTTTAAAGAAATTGAGAATCAAGGAATTAAGTTTAAAAAGTTAGTGTCAATAATTCTGATAAAGATTCTCCTCATGTTTTGTGAATTCATGCATTACACTGAAAATTAAAAGCAAAAATGAAATATTTCAAATAACATATCAATAATGAAATAAAGAAAAAAAAACCTGTATAATGTTGGATGAATGGAAATATGCTTTAAAAATTGCATATATTGAAAGTATAAGCACAGATGCACCTGTTGTAGCCATAAAGAGAATTAACAAGTTTGGACTGAAGCCTATTCCTTATGTCCTAATTTCAATTTGAACTGAGTGATTGGCTATCGTGAAACTCAGGTGGAAAAATATTGCAAACATTTACATTAAATCATACAAAACAAGGCTGTTTGAAAAAGATACAGCTGGATTTGCAAAAAAAAAATATTCTTAGAATCCAAAAAATATATTTCAGCTTTAATTAACCCACAAAAGGTTGATAAGCGATAATAAAAACACATCAATCAATTATCAGGAAATTTGTTTGGTATACATAAAAAAACAACCTAAAACAAAAAAATACACACAAAAGATGAAAACAATCTGATTATTCTCATCTTAAGTTGTTTGGATTTCTTAGATGAAGCATTTTCATTATTAATAATATTGACCAGTTTAATGTGATGTTTAGTATATTGGATATTTACTTAAGTTCAGTCTTCATGAAGATCTTAACAAACAGTTCTCTTAGACTATTGATAGCTGAGATTTTACTGTGTTGTGACCTATGATAAATAATTTCTCAAAATGCAGTATAGCTTGGATGATATGATCTTTTCATACATTTATGAAATTGGATATTTTACATTAATCTCATTTATTTGTTAAAAACTCAGACATCTATATACAGGTGTGTTATAATTATAAATAAAATAAATTTGTTCACTTATTTAATTGGTAAACAATTTTATTTATTATCGTTAATGCTCTATCCTTTGATATCACTATAATTACAAACATTTTTCCCTTAAAATGTTATCTTCCAGAATTACCCTAGTCATCTATATTTCAGCAGAATACACTCTTTAGTATTGTTTATATATATATATATATATATATATATATATAGAGAGAGAGAGAGAGAGATAGGGCAAATGTATACTATGTCAGATTTTATTATTCAAGTCAATGTTTTCACAATAAAATTAATATTAACCAACCAATGTTGATAAAATTTCCAAGCTATATTTGTATGAGTAATATATTGTGAATTTCAGCTTGATATCCACCTTTATTTTAAGAAAAAGTATTGATAACTTGTTTTGTGGTGGGTCAGATTGATGACTACACTTTTCCCTCCATACATGATCAGCCATCTTCAAACTAAGAGCTATATAAATCCCAAAGAAATAGGCCATAGAAACACTTTTGATTAGCATATAATACCTCATATGTCTGAATAAATTGTTTTGATATTTTACATATGAAGAGACTTTTTGACATTCTATAACATTCACCAGTCTTTCAGTCATTGATTTGTGTTAACATTCCTACTTTTTCAACTTTAACATTATTTCTCATATACATATCTTTTAATGATGAACCACCAATGTATCTATTGGATTAACATTTAGAAAAGTTCAGAGCAATTCCATTAATTCAGTGCCTTGAAACATTTTTTTGCAAGGTGAGCAATAATTAATGTCTCTTCACATTCATCAAAATTATAAACATATATATAAATAAATAAAAACAGAGAATCTACTCAAATATTAGTATACATTAAAAATAATGCTTAAACAAATAAATTAAAATAAATATAAATATATATATTAATTATTTTCAGAGAGAGTATCTGCAAAGAAACAAAATGAATAAATGACATTTGCCTTGATAAAGGCCCTCAGATGATGAAATGCGTTGGATCAGAATAGTTTTTCCTCTTATCTTTTTATTCATATATATATATATATATATATATATATATATATAATTTAATGCTTCTATACAATTAAAAAATGTCTTATTTCTAAACTTGCAATTATGCTATGCATTTAGATTGACACTGTCATCAACTTTAAAGGGGCCTAAAATTTTACTGCATACAATACTAACTGAAAACATTACTCCCCACTGTTATCTTCCAAGTTGTCTTGGTTAACTATTTCCATGAATTATCGAACGACTAGCTCAGTCACCAGGTCAAAGTACTATAGTTGTCATTAAAAATTACTGTTGAGAAATTCATTTTCACAGACTTCTTCACCCACTTCAATACATTTCTCTTTGTAATGTTTCCTTAAGATGGAAGTTTGGTTGTATTCATATCTTTAGCCAATCTTCTTTATTTTAACTCTTTTCTTATATTCATAATGCCTGCTTCTTCAAATATTTTATTGCTAGTCAGTTTTCTTTCTTTGATTATTACTCTTTTAATTTTTCTCAAATATTTTTTGTGACATTCTTAAAGTAAATGTTTTCAAGGTTTTTTTTTTATTTTGGTTGTTGTCTCATCTTTTTTCAACATTTTGACAATTTCCAATATTATATTTCTAATATTCTTTAAAATAACCTGTTTTCTCTTTTGAGGTATGTCCCCCTTAAGTTCAAGGCAATCTAAAATAAGAAAAATATCAGCAGCAGTAATATTATATATATTTATTTGCAATATAAAGAACAGCCCAAAAGTCATTTACAATTGGATTATTGTCTTCATTTTTGCCATTGTACTCTTCAGCCTTCATCATTAATTTGGGTAGACTACAGGGAATTCCAAACTAAAAGTAAAACTGGAAGAACATCAAAATGTTGTAGTGAGATTGAGACAATGAAATATATATATATATATATATATATATATATATATATATATATATATAAGGATGCATTATGACTTATATTGATTAATTAAATTTAGATAAGAAATTTTCACTGCAGAATTTTTGATCTGGGGATAAATATTTATTACTGAATTAAGTGCATTGACAAAGGAGATTATGTTGGAAAATGAAGACTTGTTGTATAAAATAAATGGTAACTTAACAAACAAATGTTAATGGCTTTAATCCAGAAGACACATAATTTGGTCTTTCCTTCTGACCTAAAGATGCCAACCTACTGTGAAAACATATTGTCATTAACAAGTTGCTAACCTGAGGTGAAAACATATTGTCATTAACAAGTTTTCCACTTTATCTCATTTCTCCAAATGTGTGAGTATACGTGATTATTTTCTGTATGTATATGTGTGTGCATGTGTACATATCTATTGTCAAGCATCTGCACTTAACTACATGTGTGTGTATGTATTTAACTTGACCATTGGTTCTATTGTGGGCAAGCAGTAAGGCGCACTGGGCTAAACAGTGGCTCCCTCTTCCATTAGGAACGCAGTGTGGATTCTTGACAAAGGGTACAAATTTTTCTTTAATAAGATTTCTCAACTATTCAGGTCAGTAGGTGAAAATAAATAAATATGCTGTTTAATAAATAAACAGAGCGTCTACTCAAATACGAGTATCCACTAAAAATAAGATTTAAAGTGGCACAAAAAATAGTCATGCTATTGGTGAAGGATAATATATGGGAGATGAAGAGAGGTGCAATGTAGTTTAATAGTTATCAACATAGAAAACAGATTTAGATAGACATTTTGACGTTGATTATTTGAATTCTGTCTTCAAATATTTACTGAACATAACTTAGTTTAACACAGAGCAGGGAGAAATACAGAATATTAAGATTATTTCTCACCAATCTTACAAGTGGGGAGGGTCTGTTTGTCAACAATCAAAATCCTGGCCTTCACTGGTGCTTAACTATCAGGCAACCAGAAGTACCTTGCTATGTGTGAGTGTGTCTGCATAAATACAAATTCTAATACTAGCATTAAATAAATGGAGATAGGAATTGAATAAATGCATGAACAGAAAATTCTATCAATCTGTACAAAATAAACTGACCTGTCCTTTTTAAGTCATTATGAATTATTTCCTTTTTTTTCTCTATTTAGAGATATTAGGTTGGTTCAAAAATAATGTCGGTTTTTGACGTTAAAAAAATGTCAAAAACCGACATTATTTTTGAACCAACCTAATACAATTTCTATATCAGATCAACCCACAACATATGCACACTTCCTAAGATCTTTTTTGTATTTTGTTCTCATTTCTGTTTCTCTTTTCCTTATTTGTGATTTTCATAATTAAATATTTATTTGGTCCATGAATATGTCAAAAAATTGATATATTTGATATATTTCACAATTGGTAATAACAAAACATTGTATACAAGTATATATTCTGAAAATCATACATACTTCATATACACATATATGCGGAAAAGTTCTTGATCCAACCAACTCCCCAAAATCTGATCCAGTGACCAAATATAAGAGATTTTTTGGAGAAAGCAGAGAACTTTCAGCATCTACTCAAGTAAGTGTTTGTGTATGTATGTGTGTGTGTGTGTATATATATATATATATATATATATATATATATATATATATATATAATATACACACACAAACATATATATATTATTTATTTTAGGATATTAAAACAAAAAGATGTTAAAAATTGCTACACAATTACAGTTATGTTTCGACACTAAAACAAATTAAATGACACCTTTGACTTTTACAATGGACAGGTACTGCAGATGTCATTAATTGGTTCAAAGGAATTGAAAATTTTTATGTTTTAATATCCTAAAATAAATAATGTTTAGCTCTACTCTATATTGAGCCCTCTTTTAAATTAAATGTTACAGACAGTGGAATTATACTCCATTTGTTCTTATTTTACCTGGATATATATATATATAATATATATATTCTGAATTTATACATGTGCGTGGTTCTGTGTACCCTCTCCCTCTGCATATATCCATATCTCAAAATTAAATCTTTTCTTGTTCTTTTATTATACTACTATTTGCTATTACCAGGTTACTGTACATGATCAGTGTCAGTGAAAATTAACCTAATGTGTGGAATAATGAAAATAACAAAGATATTATAATGTATTTGTTTGTTATTCATTTCTCTTACATTGGTATTAAAAGTTATTTGGAACTACTTTTCAGGACTATATATATCCAACAGTTTTACCTTTGATTAAAATAAGGATTTTTCTACTGTAATTTCAATTACCTTCAATTTAGGTCTTGATATCTTAGCAATGTAGACAGATACTTCAGCTAATATATATATATATATATATATATATATATATATATATATATTCAAATATAAAAAAAAACAGGAAAGTAGTTGAAAATTGTATTTTACTTTGTTACTTCAGCAATTTATAACATTTTTTAGAAATTCTAAAATACTTCCATTTTGGTCTTTGAATTGACAACAAAAATTCTTTGTATATTTAACTCTTGCGAAGTTTATCAGAAATTTCTGCTTGGTACTGCAAATAAGCACTGATGAATAGATCTTATGAATAAAGAAATGTGTGACTTAATGAAAAGAATATTTTTTTTCATTCCTGTACCATAAAAACTGAAGAAAATAGAGAATGTTAAAAGAAAGTCAACACTGAAAAGTGAATAATTATTATCTTTTAGAGTATCAATAAACCAGCTTGGTCAAGATGACCCCTGCCTCCCTCTATGCCCCCTCTTACAGATCACACCCTACTGTCTCTGACACCTAAAATATTAGACTGCTTCTTCCTTTGCCAGCATTTTGATAATAGTCTCCCTTTGCCTATTTCTTTCTCCCTCTCTCTCTCTCTACAGCACCTTCTGCCAATCTGTCTGGATATTTCTCTGGCTTTTTCTTTCTGTTTGCCTCCTGCTCTATCTTTCTCTATCTCTGTTTTGGCTTCTTTTTTTTCATTTAGTCCAACTCCCTCTATTTCAGTTTTTATCTTTCAAGATTTTATTTTTTTTTGTGATTCAGTTCAATTCTCACCTGTTTTCTATAATCTATGTCCCTTATTTCTATTGTCTTTCATTCCCCTTTCTGTTTCTTAACTCTTTCTCAATAGGTATACATACATATTTTTATGCACACACACACACGCACACACACACAAACATATGTAAGATGTGCATTTAAGTACAATGTCCAATATAGTGGCATTATATTTAGGGATAAGTCTACTGAAGGTTAAAATGAGAACAAATATAGGTCTTGGATGAATTGTAGTGAATAGCAGTTACTCAAAGTATACAATACCTTTGTAAATCATTTGTATTTTGTCAGGAAAATATGGCATGTGCACACATATATATATATATATATATAGTGAGAGAGATAGTGTGTGCACCAGGTAAATGAGTAGAAATTATAATATAAAGGAAGAAAAACAGTAAACATTTATTTAATATTATAAATATTACATTACATATATTACATATTAATATATAAATATTACCATCAACCTCATAAGCAGTCATGATGCAACCTTGGAAGTAAATGCATGCTCAGATCAGGTGGTCATCATGTTGACATTGCAACAAGTCCTTGGTATTGTGGGGTTGGTAGTTGGTTTTCATCTTGAGGGTGCCCAATATATAACAGTCTAGGAGATTCAAATCAGGAAAGATAGAAAGAAATATTTTAAAGTGAGGGCATGATCTTAAAATTTCTTGATCAAACACTCTTTGGTGACAAGATCCTGCTTGAACATATCAAGTCATCTCTTTAATCTAGGGCTTGACCATTGCACCTGAGACCCTGTGGGGAAAAAAGTTGATTGGCATGACATGGCTTTCATTGCTAACAACCCTTACAACCATCAAGGACACTGTGAACTTGGTGTCCATCACTGCAGTGTCCACACAGGGCTACTTGTTTGATCCTCAATGTTCACCTAACCACTTTTAAGAAACTGGTCATCTCCAAATTGCTGTGGTTAGTGGCTATTTCCATGAACACAGCATGCCTTTTCATTTTAAAGGTTGGACTGGAAGCTGGTATGTAAATGTTCTTAATATTTCCAAAGTGGAAATGAGAATGTTAAAATTTGGCACATTCTACATTACATTACATTTTGTTTATTTCCATTCATGACCCATTAAAAGTGTATTCTGAAATGTCTTGTGTATGCTATATGTATGTATATATTGCTGATATCCACTGATGAGTGAACAGAATGATTACTGATAATATCAATCAGCTGATAAATTTTACATTTGTATTAATCATATATATATATATATATATATATATATATATATATAATTTCAAGGACATATCTCCTGACTCAGTCTCACAGAAATAATTACCGTATTTGGGGGCAAGATAAATCAATTGCATTTATTAACAGATATCATATCTATTTTAAAATACCTGTCTATATCTCTCTATTTATCATATATATATATATATATATATATATATATAATGTGTGTTTGTGTGTGTGTGTGCGTGTGTATATAGTATGGACATTGTAATCAACACTGCATGGTTACTGTCAGTGTCACACTTCAGGCCAAGACACACACACACACACACACACACACATATATATATATATATATATATATATACAGATACTTTTTCTTTCACTTACTCTTTATCAACTATTCTAATATTCTAATCTTTGTTTCATTTGTGGTGAGCTTTTTGCATGTCTATCATTATCTTTCTGCATTCAACCAACCCTCCTTTCATATTTGCTTCATTCCTCTGGTTCCCTTTCATTCTCTCTCTATCTCTTTCTTGCTCCCAAGTTGTTTCTTTCTCTTTTTCTTTCCAATGTTTTTTGCAATGTCTGTTTAAGCAGACAGTACTGCTCCTAGTCGAATCACTAGTTGGGGGTGCAAAATCTCCTGATAATATTGGTAAAAGGAAATAAAGAGTCTTATCAATGAGGAAGAGTGACAATAAATAGATAGAAACAGACTCATGTGGATAGACAGATAGATAGCAAAAAATAGAATTAGATGCAAACAGAAGGAAGGAGTAGAAATTGAAAGATGACATAAGTAAGGTGTGGTAGGTGTGACTGGTAAGGAAATGATTAAGGGTTCCTATAGTAAATATGCATTCATTGATTAAATATTGTTTTCCTATGAGAGGGGTTTGACAATATACAATTACTATTACTGCTAGTACCTCTACCATTGCTACCTTTCTTTTAATAGATACTGTTATTACCATCATAGTAATTCTTAGCACTATTGATATGAGCTCTCATTACAATTACTTTCCTCTTTTCCTGAAAAGAACATTATTAACACCATCATCATTATAATTGGTTTAAATGCAATAGTAAACATTATCGCTAATATCACAAACAACTGGTTAAAAATTATCATTATTCTTATAACTATTGCTATTATAGTCAAAACTGTAGTCTCTTATTATTTTTTTAAATAATACTAATATAACTGTCATCATCTTCATCAGCACAGATCATTACAGCCACCACTATCATGGGCATTTTATTACTCCCCACTTCCACCACATTTACCATCATTTAGACAGTTACTGCTCAGAAGAGGGAGGTTGACAGTCTTTGGAAAGAGCAGATGCTATAACTGCTGCTGTTGTTGTTGCTGCTGCTAACAACACCACTACGACTACTGCTAACGTTGCTAGTAGTAATTCTTGTAGCTTGTTGCAAGTCTCTCTTTTGGAATTCTCTCTCTCTCTCTCTCTCTGATCTCCACTCTCTTACAGTGAAGCATTGCTTCAATGATTTCGGCATTGTATCTTGAGAACCCCTGCAATGGAAGCATGAGTGAAGAAATGGTGGAAAAGTGACCCTTGCAATGTGGATGCAACTAAACACTAGCTGTAAAATACACTAACTTAGGGGAGAGCAACAACTGAAAAAACTATTTGGAAAAGTCTTTTCCTTGGTGCTATTCAAGGTAACTCCTTTTATTGTAAAATTGTTTGTTGTGGTTTTACTTGCATTCACCATTCTCTCTCTCTCTCTCTCTCTCTCTCTCTCTCTCAATCACTTACTGCTTTCATAGATTTAGGTACTCTGTTATCCCTGCAAACACATTTTCCCAAATTATCTTAGAAAAAAAAGGATCTATTATTTTAAATGCATCTTCATGTATATTTTTATTTAGAATTTATTGTACAGAGAAAAGAAATTAGTTTCCTTTACTGAGAAAAAGAACTAAAAAATTTTTTTAAAACTCTTTGACCAATTTTATATTGTAAATATATCTTGTTAAAAAAGCAACTTTTACATGCATTTCAGATTTTAGATAAAAAAAAATATGCAAAAGCAGTATTTTCCATAATTTGTTCCTAAGAGTTATAATCCAAGTGTGAAGCTACCTTATTATTCATTGAGAAGAGATGGTGTTCCAACCTTGTATACTGTGATGATTGAAAGTAAGAAAATAACTGTGTTAGTATTTTTTTTCAAAGTTATTTTCCACTTTAATTATGAAAATTCATTCATTCATGTATTTGTGTTGTTTTTTCTTTTTAATATTTTTTAAACCTGAAAATGATTATTTACATAAATTGTTTACTTTATTTTTATTTTTTTAAATTTATTTGTAATATCATGCAAGGTAAAAAATAATAGCTACTTAAGAAATATTACAAAGAAAAAGAAATTTGGGAAAAGGAAGAAAGTGAAAAATGAAAAAAAATCAATATCCATTTTTCTGTTGTTTCAAATGATATAGTTTGTGTGTGTGCCTTACATGTGTATTCTCCTGTGTGCATTTACGTGTATATATGTTTTTGAGCGTGCATTTGTTTATAATGCATACATATATACTCCCACAAATAACTATATTTAAAAAAAAGAGCCTGTGCACTTACAAATATCTAAAACACACACATATATATATATATATCCATTCTTTCTTATGGCAGAACTTGTTATCATTTTCCCAGTGATATCCATAGACTGTATTTGAGCCCAGGAAACAAACCAGAAATTTGAAAGCTGATTTCAAAAATAAATTCTTCCGAATGATAAATTGGTGCAACATGATCTTTCCCTTTTACTTTTTGAGACTAAGCTGAGTAAATCTCTCTCTCTCTCATATAATTTTGGTGTGTGACTGCGTACATCACATGCTTGTAAATGCAATAAGATGCCGGTAGTGTTCTGAAATATCTGTATTCCAGCTGATAAAGTAAGCATTGAATATAAGTATCTTTCACTTTATTTTGCTTACTTTTCATACCACCTGTGATACTGCTGCAGCTGAAGGTGCATTTTCACACACAGAAACATATACAACCTGCTGTTGTGTGTTTATATACAGGCCAGTGGCCACGGTAATGTGCAGCTTCTTTCTCCCGCTGAATGTATTAATTCCAAGTAACACTAGTATTTCCCCAAAATTGTCCATCAGACAAAGTGCACTGCTTTTATTGTTGGCATGATCACTAGCATCTCAGTTTCAAAATTCTGATGCTCACTCACCATGGCTCTTGAGGGAGAAAATAATTTTAAGAAAATGATTTACAAGGAAAATGTCTCAAGACTCCCCCTTTCCCTATTAACTGCCTTCGTTCCTGTTTAGTGAGAGTTAAAAATGGAGAGTATGTTAATCATGGCTTTGTTCCTGGAGAGGAAAATCCCTATTGTGTCTTTGTGTGTGTGTGTGCGTGCGTGTGTTGTGTATGCATGTGTTGCAGATAAGATGCCTTTGAAGTTACAGTTGGATATTCTAAGGAATAAGACAGATCAGCCTTTGAAAAATGAAAATTCAGAATTTGAAAATTGTTCATTCAGAATATTATATATGAGAGAAAGAGAGGTTTTACACACTATGTTCAAGACAGAAATCACTTGTACAAGAAAAATATAATTAAAAGCTGAATCGCAGTGCCTTATCAGTTCTATGAAACATGTATAAAAGAGGAACTGTTGCTAAAACATACCAATGTATATTGATGCCTATATTTGCATTTAAAAAAAATTATTTTTGAGTGGTTTGGGCCAATAGTGCCCTAAGATATATTATTTGTCAGATTTGTAGCTTTATATTTCTTGATATTTATTTAATTTAATTTTCATATATATGTGTGCATTCTATATATTGTTTCCATCAATATATATATATATATATATATATATATATATATATATATATTCCATCACATGCACATGATGTATAAATACTAGTCACAAATGAATAATACGCAATAAGTGCACAAATATTTGCAAAAAAGATCGACATTGTTTGATGTCAGCTGATATGAAAGATATAAATCTCTGAAAGAAGTTTTTTATCCTTTCTTTTATTTATGCATATTGTTTATATATATATATATATATATATAGAGAGAGAGAGAGAGAGATAGAGAGAGATTTGGGAGTCAGTGTGAATTGAAAATGAGTAAAAATTTATATACCCGGTAGCAGTCATGTGGATTAGTGGATATTAAAAAGTTCCCAGCCAGGTCTCAAAAATTATTCCCTACACCTCAAAATCTGATACTTCATCAAATTTTGGGAAGTAAACTGACACTGAGATTAACACCAAGTAGGGATTGTCTGTTTCATGCTTCAACCCAAACTTCAGGCTACCTGTCCACTTTTATATTTACATTTGCTCTATCTCTGATATTGAGCTCGTTTACGTATAAATATAGCATACCTTAAGACAATATTTTTACAATATATAGGATCCTACCAAAAAAGCAATAGCCAAGGTTTAAAATGCATTTTAAAAATTAAAAATATTTTCAAATTCCAAGCTGATAGATTAATTTTAATATTTAAATAAGCAAAATATTTGGCTGTATTTCAAAACAAATTTAGATTGATCAGAATTATTTTTTTCTATTATCAGTAAAATCATTTCTATTGACATATCAGTCAACACAACATAATTCTCTTTATTAATAAGTCTTTTCTGAAACTTTACCTGATGCAGATTAAGTGAATTAAAATTTAATTGATCTGAATTAAAACAAATATTACTTTTAATTTAAAATATCAAAGAAAAGCATTTTTAACATGGAGGTGTGTGTTTTTTATAAGTTGCTGACACATCAATCTATTACCTGAAGTTTGTGGGATTTATGTAAGGGGGAAATAATTGTAGTAAAATTACATGAATACAATATATATATATAGACATATACATATATATATATATATATATATACATACATATATATACATATATATATATACATACATATATATACATA
>OZ010576.1:53251264-53448764 GCA_963932145.1 Acanthosepion lycidas
GTACTATATCATATATATATTATATATATCATACTATATATATATATATATATATAATATACATATATATATATATATATATATATTATACACTATATATATATATATATATACACTATATATATATATATATATACATATAGATATACACTATATATATATATACATATATACATATAGATATACACTATATATATATATACATATATATATATATATACACTATATAGATATATATACATATATATATACATACATATATATATATTAGGTTTGTGCAAAAATAATGCCGTAATAATATCGTTCTTTGACGTTAAAAATCTCAAAAAACAACATTATTATATCGTTTTTTTTGCACGTACACACACATGAACACACATTTATTTACATGTTTTACTTATTGCCTCAATATACCTGTATATATGCAGATAAATCTGGCTTGTAGATATCACATCTCTTTCTCTCATATATATGAGAGTAAGAGAGAGAAATATATACCTAGATATATACATGTTCAATCACATACAACATACTCCCAACATATGAAACAAGGATAATTTTATCAGTTTACTCAGTTTGTAATATTTCTTTTTTCTTTGTTGAATACTGTTTTGATTTAATTGTTGAATTTTCCATCCCCTTTGCACATTCATTCCTTTTTATTTGAATCAATAGAGTTTCCTTTCTTCCTCAGGTGAAATGGATTTTTTTTCATTTGCAGCTTGTTTCTGAAAACATATAGTTGCATGCTTGATCAAATTGTCTAATGTCTGACAAGGTACACCCCGGCTAGAAAGTCTTTACGACTCCTTCTTGTATTGATAACTATCTTGTAAGTGATCATATATAATTCACTCTATATTTCCTGAAGGTTTTATTAAAGGATCACTAATAGAAAAATCGGCAATATTTAGACATGTATTGATATATGAGTTACATATATGAAGTTCATGTGTATATATATAAGTTTGTATTTAACTCTCTCTCTCTCTCTCATGTAGTAAAAAATAACAATTTTTATGTAATTTTGCTGTTTCATTGCACTTATGAAATATCAAAATCTTTGTATTGCTCAGCATTTTCTTGTTTATATTCAATCGTCCTTGAAAATTTAAACTGAAAGTAAAATTAAAAAATGTTGACAATTGTTCCCAATGATATAAATGAAAACAGTTATGATAAAGGAAAGGTAATTTTCAATATAAGCATGTATTTAAACATATTTACATTATAAGTTTCCTTATCTACAGAGCCAATCACAATTTATGTTTTCTTTTAATATTATATTTTTAGTATAAATGTTTATTATTTATACTACACCACAAAAAGCCCATTATATAGAGATGGGCACTTTATCTATCCCTGTTCCCTCTGTAGTAGTCTCTTCTTAAAAGTGTTACACACACAAAAATATGTATATGGATACACAAACTATTTATGTATATATACTTCATTGAATAATATATAGATATATTTTTATAATGACCCTTTCCAGTTCTCTAATGAGTTTATTGATTTTAAGAAGAAATGCATGATGGAAAGTGCTATTTTTCATGCTACCAATTTCTGGTCAGCTCCCTTTTATATTGGGACAATTGTTTTACATAGAATTACATCGCTACAACAGATAATTTTTAAAATTTAAAAATAATTATAACACAGTGTGTTCATGAGTGTTTTTTAAAAAATCACCATCACAAAAAAAAATGCAGATTTAATCACAGTTACAATAATTTTGTCTTTGTTATTCACCCCTGAGGAGATTGGACAACATTGAAAGTTCTTGGGTAGGATAAAACTATGGTGCCCTGCTTGATGAATTTTATCTTAACATCAAGGAACTTATCAGAGAAGTGGAAAGGGTCATTAAAAAATAAATACACATATGATGTCTATATTATTCAATGAAACATATTTGAATCAAGACATGCTGCCTAAATATATATATATATATATATATATATATATATATATATTCAGTTTATACATTATTTTAATAGATACAATTTATTTAAGTAAATGCTCTGTCTTTTAAATAAATAGAATTAATTACATTTACCTGCCTTGTATATAAATATAAAAGTGAACATTGAAGTCAACACTCAGAGGCGACAGGCTGTTTCATGCTGGACACAATTGTCAGGCCACCTGATGACCGCGTCCAGCACAAAACAGCCTGTCACCTCTGAGTGTTGACTTCAATGTTCACTTTTATATTTATATTTACATATGCTCTATCTCTGATATTGAGCACTTTATCCCATAAATATAGCACACCGTAAAAGTATATTTCTTCATATTCATATATATATATATATATATATATATATATATATATATATATACACACACACACACACACACACACACATGAAAGGGTGAGGAATAAATACATGAAATTTTACCTTCTCAAATTCAATTTTTCTTAAATTTCTCAAAATAAAAATGAAAAAATAAACTAAAATGAAAGGAAAATGATCATTAAAAAAATTGCATTTGATGCTTACATTCAGTGCAGAGTGGCAGGCTGGGATTTGTGTTTTTTTGTTCTCAGTTTTTTAATTTTATTTTCATTTCGGTCATTTTTTGATCATTGCCCAAATGTAGTTTGTTGAAAGGTTGTCTAGGTGCAGCGTCATTGTTGGGTGGAGCATATTGACCCAAAATTACATTTATTCTGGAATCAAATTAAGACTTCCTAAATAAAACTAAAAATTAATCCACAAGTCTACAAATATCTGTAAATTACTTCATATAAATATATTCACATTTATCTCTAATGTAGGAATTTGGTATATAAGATCTTCTTCATCTTGCATGTATTATGCCCCTTCAGGATGTTAATGATTATGGCTCACCACAATTTCCTGTTTTTTGTATCTCTTAATAATTTTTGTCTTTTTGTTATCTCTTCTAAACCTTCTTCCACCATCCATTTACTCAAGCTCACTAGATAGGTTATCCACTGTTTTCCTCTGTCCCTCTTGCCTTCAATCTTTCCTGTGAGTATCAGATTTTCCAAGACTTCTTTCCACATTATGTGCCTGAGAAGTTTCAACTGTCTCTTCCTGATGTTAAATATAAGTGTCCTTTTTATTTCTATTTTTTCTAAAACTTTGTCATTACTCACATGTTTGATCCATGGTATCCTCAGCATCCTTCTGTAGAATACATATTGAAAATAATGTGCTGCATCTAAAATATATTTCTACATATATATATATATATATACATGTGTATATATATATATATATATATATATATATATATATATATACATGTATGTATATATATATATATACATGTATGTATATATATATATATATATATATATATATATACATCTATGTATATATATATATATATATATACATACATGTTTCATTGAATAATCAATTTTATCTTTTATAGTTATGGAATTTTTTGCGAAAATTTTTTAAATAATTATAACACTAAATAACTGTTCACTAATGTTTTTTTAAAAAATTACCATCAAAATGGAATGCAGATCTTATCATAGTTACAATAAGTTTGCCTTTGTAATTTACCACTGAAGATGACCTTGGATAAAATCAAAAGTACTTGGACTAGAAAAAAACTATGGCACCTTCCTTGATGAATTTCATCTTAGCATCAAGAAACAAATTAAAGAACTGGAAATGATAAGTATAAAAATAAATAGACACAATATGTCTATATTATTCAATGAAACATCTTTGATTGAAGATATATATATATGTATGTATGTGTGTGTGTATTTAGGCACTATATATATATATATATATATATATATAGAAAGAGAGCGAGAAAGAGATAGTAAACAAATTAAATAAAAAGTTAAAAACCTATCTTTGTAATTCAAGTTTGGCCAATGTAATCCACTTAACAGGAGGTTTATAGTTCAATTGGATTCATTAAAAGATATTTATTTTTTTAATATTAACAACTTATAAAGACTACTCACCTTAAAACATTATTCTCCAGAAATAAACTTGTTTATCAATTTTTGGGTGAAATACAATATAAGTTTATATATATATATATATATTCATTTGGTTAAGTTCCATTCAAACAGCTTCTTTCCACAAACCACTGCTCTGTGGAACTGACTCCCAACAGGATGTTTTACCCAATCACTACAATCACTACAATAAACTGCCTCTTACTGTAACCCTCTACCTCAAGTGGCCCCTGGGCCTTATACAGGATGAAACTCACTGTAAATATATATATATATATATATATATATATATATATATATATATAAAACACAGAGTGAAATTAGCATAGTGCCAATAAAAATGCTAGGATTATTTATGCATTGCTCCCCACTTCTGCTTAGGATTAACATAGTATCTGTGTCCTCTGTCTAAACTGGTGTGTACAAGTTAATTTTAACATTTGTTTGCTTGCCTCCAGATAGGTTGTTCAAATAAGACTATGATTCACTTGTTCATTTTACATAACTTTTTGACACTCTCTTAAGCTTTGAAGCATGACACAATTTATGGACTGAGAAACAAAGTAATATACAGAAAAAAGTCAGAATGTCTCTTATACTATATCTGTTAATATTACTAATATGGTCATATTTACCTAGCTTCCTATGTAAAGTGTGCATCAGTGTCTAAAATAAAAAAATAAAAATATTAAAATTTCACCCATTTAAAAAATTCAAAAAGGTAAAGGCAAAATAACGCTCAAGGTTGCAGGCACAGTTGTTTCTGTCTTTCTTTTTACCTTTTTCACTTAACTTTTCTTTCTTCTCTATTTTTTTTATTTCCCCTCTTTCCTCCTTTGCCCATTTCTTCTCTGGCTAGCTTTCCTAATTTTTCTGTGTGTTTCTGTGTGTGTAACACTTTCAAGGACCGCACAGAAACTGCATTGATCCAAGGCACAAATGTCAGGAAGTGGCATTTTTGTCCTAGGTAAAAGTGTCAATCCATAGATAAATAAGGATTTTTGATGGGTACTTTTTTAGTGTGTGTATATATATATATATATATGTATATATATAATCTTCCTTCTTTATATATATATATATATATATATATATATATAATCTTCCTTCTTTATATATATATATATATATATATATATATATATATATATATATATATATAATCTTATAATCTATATATCTATAATCGTGGCCTGACAATTGCATATAGCATGAAACAGACTGTCACCTCTAAGTGTTGACTTCTATGTTCACTTTTATATATATAATCTTATATATATATATATATATATATATATATATATAATCTTCCTTCTTATATATTTACAGATATAAATAATATATTACCAAGAAGTTGAGGAATTCAAATAGATTATTCAGTCTGTTGATCGTGTTACCTGGTAGTTGCACTTTAATTTCCTTAATATTTCGGTTAATTCCCTACATATTGTATTGAGTTATAAATAATTTCTGTTTTTGTTAATCAATTTCATTTTTCAAAAATAAAATACAATTAAATTTTATTCAATTATATGTGCACCATTATTTACAATGCTTCATTGCCACTTACTTATCAGGCAGCTCTTTGATACCTTTTGAGTAAAATTCTGCAGGTTTTGATGTGAAAAAGTTTTCTATGAACTCATGAATCTGATTTTCCTTAGAGAATGTTTTTCATGTCAAAGTGTTTTGCATCAACTGAAAAAGATAATAATCAGTTGTTGCAAGGTCAGGTGAATATGTTGGATGGGGTACAATAGACCAATTGAGTTCCAAATCTTTTGCTATTGTTGCTGTATGTGGTCTTGCATGATCATGGAAGAGGACAACATTTTTCCTTTCATCCACAGTGTATGCTGCCATTGCCATGCCAAATCTAAGCTATGCTAGTGTACACCAAATTTATTAACTGCCACAGATGATTAGTAGTTAGGATATTACATTTGTCATTACAACTGGTTTCCAAAAATGGAAATTACTTATAACTCAACCTAATAGTTTAAATATATATTATGGATTTATACATTTCTACAGGATCAACATATTTTTTGAAAATCTCAATAGGAAGATCATTGGGAAGAATTAAGAGATACAGTGTTCTTGTAAGATGTCACTTTGTAACTTTACTTTCAGAGTCAGTTTCTAATTGAAAATTTGTTTGACAATTAGTCTTGAAGAAAAGGATTGCTCTCATAGTCACCACAGTTAGCACATTTCAGTCCATGCAATTTCATTTTATGGGATCACTCAAGTTTGATCTTTATATGGGAAGTCACTGAAAAGTTCTAAGTCATTTCCTAAAATGGGAGTAAGGGAATACTTGGGAAAACCACTCTTCCATTATATCTGCACTGGAAGTATTAATAATAAAAAGTTCTTATTGTCAGCCATAAAATGTAGGGAATCTTTTTCTAATACACACACATAAGTTTTTCAAATATATAATACAATAGTTATTTCCATGGAAACTACCATTAGATAAAACAAAATTTTAGCTTTAACACACTGTTTTTCCACATTGTCACAACAATTATCAATGTATTTTCACTAGCAATGAACAAGATTGTGTATTCAGCACTTGTAAAATAATCTATATCAGCACAGGCGGCATGCACATTGCTGTCATTACTGCAGAAACGCATTACCCACCACATGACTCTGTTCACATATCTTATTTGGTCTCCATAAACATTCAGCAATTGTTTATGAATGTAAAAGGATGCAGTTTTTATCATGTGGAGTAATTTAATGATACACCTTTACTCTGAATATTCTTTTAAATCAGATGCCCTTTTGTCAGACTGATATTCATGATATTTGTAACAAAGCAAAAAACAAAATATGGCTTCTACTGCCATACCACCAATACTGCATCTGTCATTATAAGCTCAAAATAAAATAGGAAGCATTATTTTCAAAGTGATCCTTGTATATGTATAGGCAAAAAGAGAAAGTGAAAGTAAAGAACTGTTATATCTCTTGTCAAGTTTAACTGTTCTTAATCATATTTTTATATTACTAGCTTAAAAGCTGCTCTATCAGGCAGCATTTCAGCTATCTATAATTCTTCTTCCACCACTTAATTTAAAAACAATTTGATGTATGTAGGTCCTTACTTTCCAAACAAACAATTATTTTTATTTCATGGGTGACTTTCACTGGATTTCGTAATTAATTTTGATTATTCCCAAGTTTATTTCCAAGTTATAAAAATTGTTATCATACAAAAAAATTTGTTGCAAAAAATCACATAAAAAATCACCGTATACAATTACAGTAATGAAAACTTGGGAATACAAAATTTCAGAATTGTGGGTCCAGATCTGGCCTGGAATGTTTTTAATTTGCTCATGAAGTTGGCTTGATTCCAAAATGGTATGCTCTGTACGGCTACAGCCTCTAGGAGTAAAGTTGAAAAAGTGTGACACACTGACATTTGTATTTATTATATAGATTACTACGTTAGGGATTCATTCTTTATTAGGTGCACCACAGAAAACGTTCTGTAACAGACTCAGCTAAGTTTAGTAAATACAGACACACACATACATACATATATATATATATATATATATATATATATATATATATAATGCAGTTGAAATTATAAAATCATTGTGAACTCTGTCTTATCAATGAGTACATAATATGTGCTATGCCAGGGGTACATATGGTCTTGAATTCAGAGTTGCCTTTCTCCTAGAATGGTTGCCAACCAAGGTTGAAGAGCCCAGTCTGCCCTACAAGTTTACACATATCTGGTGGGAGAAGAGATGAATTCATACCTTTCCCGGTGGTATTTTCACAAAAGTAAATGGAAAAAACTCAACAAATTCTCATTTTGACCTGCTAACTCTTGCACCACCTACAAATCAATATCATCTTCTACCAAGTTTTCTAAGAATTAGGACTCAAGATAAACCTTTCCAAAACAGAAACTTATCTGGAATTGGGATGAAAGCAGTGATGGCACCTAACCTGAATCCATCACAAAAATTCAAGATGTGGAATTAATAAATACTAAACACTTCAAGTACTTTGGTACATAGATCAGTTACTACAAATTTAGTATTGGAAATGAGAAAATTGAACAGCAGATACCCTGCAAGTTATTACAAAGCCAAAACAATTGCCTGAAAAGTTGAGTTCTTAGTCTCATCAGAATGAGACTTTCATATGTATGTCATACATTGCCCCAAACCTGTTCAGAAATATGTAAATGACCAACTGTAGACAATCACTTTCTAAGATCAATGGTTAAAGGGTGCTTTGAGTGAATGAAAACTTTTAGTTCTTAGCAAGGATCATCCTTCTTCAAATTTTGTGGACAAGGATTACAAAATTACAAAGAACTGTACCAAATAACAGAAACCACATTACTTGATAACTTTCAACAACAATAACAACTAAAATGGATAGCTCATGTAACTTGAAGAGAAAATTATGACATCATCAAAATATTGACATTTCACACTATTTCAAACAAAAGTTTAACAAAGAAACTTCCATCAATACTGGAAAGTGCATTAACAGTAGACTTAAGAAAGCTGTTTTGCTGAAAAATTGTTTCAAAACAAAGATTTTATAAATTTCCCCTGACAGTGAATGCTGAATATTTCCTCATAATGTTTCCAGCTAATATTACCATTACCATATACTCAGGATTTGAATTTAGATTTTTTCATCTGATGATACTGTTTAATTGGCAAAACCTGTTTATATATATATATATATATATATATATATATATATATATATATATATATAAATTTATTATGTGGACATGGGAATCAACACTCTATAGTGGCTGTCAGTTTCACACTTAAATGCAATTTTCAAACTAGGATTTATACATTTATGTATATGCTAGAATAATGAACTGATAGTAAATATTTATAAGTTTAACATGTTTCGCTTTTATTTAAGATTCATTAGAAATCTTTGGAAATGAATTGTGGAAGAAAATGTACTGGTATATTTGAGTTTTGTTTCATTTGTTCTTCAATACTCAGGTAGATCACATGTGTTTTTGTCTTGTGGTGTTAGTGTGTCTGTGGGTTGTAGTGGGCATTTTTTATGTCTTTCTGGTAGTGTTCATTTGTTTAATGCCTGAAGATGGTAGTCGGAGAAAGATGGAAGGGGTATTCCTTTATGTGCATGTGTGTGTGTGTATCAAATTTCTAGTTGGTCTTGAAGGAGTTGGTGTTGACTTTTGATTAGATGTACATTATTAATATTGGATTAAATTCTATGGTTGAGAAAAAATTGTGTGTATCGGGAAAATTTTGAGGTATGCGGATGTGTGTTGTTTTACTTCCATTATATATATAAATATAATGTGTGTGTGTGTTAATATAATATATATTGGTGTGTTAATATATGTATGTGCATGTTAATATATGTGCGTGTGTGTTAATATATGTATTAGGTTGGTGCAAAAATAATATCGTTTTTTGACAATATTATTTTTGCACCAACCTAATATATGTGTGTATTAATGTAATATATGTGTATGTTAACACACATATATATATATATATATATATATATATATATCACACATTATGAAATGGACAAAGTCCGACAATTATTTTAAGACATAAATTAGTGAGACTTATTAATCTAAGTTTATAGTTTACTAGATTCTTATAGCTTGTAGCAGCAACAGCATTGGCTATGGAAATATTGCATATTTTACAAACGATATTTTATAGTCCATATTGACAAATAAGGACAAGGAAATGTTTCGTTTTCATATACATTTATATTTGAAAGGGAGTTGAAAAGTTCTCAGCCTAGTCAATAAGGGATTCTTCCAGAAAAAATTCTTATTTTTACTATTCAGTCAGATTTCAGAATTGTTTCAGTAATCTCCTTATATATATTAGGTTGGTGCAAAAATAACGACGTAATAATGTTGATTTTGACGTATTTTTTAACATCAAAAAACAACATTATTACGTCATTATTTTTACACCTACCTAATAGATAGTGTAGATGCAGGAATCAATACAGTTTCATGCGTCAATCAATCTTCAGATTATGTGTCACTACTATTGAAACAGGTCAAAAAGTAGGCCACTAGGATTAAGGGAAGTGGGCATGTTTGTAGCATTTTTCAACAGGTGGCATTTGAACACATTTCATTTCATAAATAACTGAAATTTATGACTTTTATTATTTTATATGATTCATGTGGTCATTGTGAATTTTAAATGTTTTTAATTAAAAGTGAAAATAGAGGAAAATAAGATACATTTTTGTTATTTGATTTCCCAGACAGGGAAAATAGCAAAAAAGATATGTGCCATTTTTAGATATGGTGCCATATATAGTTTGCTAAATTCCAAATTGAGAATGTTCTAGCATGCTTACAGTCATTGATAATGCCCAAATTGAAAAAACATGACACAGGATGTCAGAGATATTCCATATATCCAAAATTGGCTAACTGTATGATGACTTGGCTGGGATGTTCTACTATACCAGACTATCACCTGACCTTTCACTTTTGGATTAACATTTATTTCACTCCCTACAAAATTCTCCTCATGGAAATTCTCTGGAAGTCTGTAAGATGCCAAGTTCTAGAAGGTTGGAATCATGAAGTTGCATTCAAAGATGGTAAATGGTAGTGGAACAGAATGGAACATATGTGGTTGAATAAATCTATGTACAAATATCTTAATAATCTCTTTGAAATTCATTGAAGAAATACTAGAAACTTATTCTAACCTAATACGTATAAAATAACTGCCCTGTTCTGTAAGTAATGCTTGCTTTAATTCATCATTGTGGACGATCCCCTTTTATAAAACTTGCTGAAATAAAAATTATATAAATATTTTAAAATTTAATGTTTAATCATCACAATTTTTTCCTTTTGCCAGAAATATTTAGCTTGTTGGCTGAGAAAATGACTAAAGCAAAGAGTGGTGTAGTTATATTAAAGTCAGTGGGCAGTGATATGGAAAGCTGAAATGTGACCAACTTAGACCAGGATCTGTTACAGTGAATGAATGTTTTGACATTTTTAAATAAATTTTACATCAACTGCCAGTATTTACAGGGTGGTGGGCTACCGAAAATTTCCCAGCCTGACTCACTTCCAGCTTCCCAAGCACCAGACAGAGAAAATTTCAGCACACCCTTGTGTGTATGTATAATATATATATTTCATAAAGGCATATATTTATGTCTTGAAAATGTATATATACATCTACAGCAGGCAATGTACATTTTATGAAGTATTTCCACAGTGTCAGAAGTGTTAATTTGAATATTTTTAATGTTAGCTATCTCCTGTTTTATATCACATTATTTTCCAATAATGACTTCATATAAACTGTGTCAACTTCAATTGGTTTACTTACTCAGTTTAGCATGAAATTTCTCCAAATCTTTTTAATGTTTACTTATTCACAGTACCTCTTGCATAAATTGAATAAATCTTTGTGTAAGAATCAATAGGTAAAATTATAATTTAATCAACAATATTCACACTTATTTAACTGTTGTGACAGCATCATTAAAAGCAATCTTTTTCATTAAATTTTTTTTTAAGATTAAACACTCCTAATGCCATCTAACAACATAGTTTGAACATTTTGATCAATGCAATATATTGCTCAAAAATTCATCTCTACATATATAAAGAAAACTTGAATATAAGATTAGTGGTTGCAACTAATGATTACAACTAATCTATTTATTCTCTGATTGTTATCAGGCTACAGAAATGCATCTAATGAACATTGCATTGTTAGTTATGATAAAATATTTTGGCAGTTTGAGAGGTTGATTATTAATAGTTACATATCAAAAAGCAGGTAATAATTTCAGTAAACATCTATGAAAGCCTCAGAATTTCAGAAATTTATAGTTCTCTTAGGGCTCTGTAACCACTTCAACCAAAGAAATCCCAATTGTTGGATTATTGAGTTTTTTTTTCAGTTTTTACCACAACTACTGTAATATCTGACAGTCTATCAAACCATAATGATATTCTGTTTTCTAAATATAAAATCATTTGTGATAGTTCTATATAAATCTAATTTCTCTAACTTATGAAATCAATGAACATTTAGTTTATCTCACAATATAAATCATATATAAATCTCCACAAAAGAACTTCAGAATATATCATATATATAATAATAATAATAATAATGAACACTCTATTAGAATTTGATGTATGAGGGTTAATGATTTGCAAGCATATCCACATATTAGGCAAAAGAGAAGATTGTTATACCAAGTGGCTAGAATGTTAAATCAAGTTTTTGTCTTTGCTTTTTAAGATGATCCAGACAGCTTATTTTCAAAGTTTCTTTTGTTTTTTTTATAGCAAGGTAACCTTCATTGCAATTTAATGCAATTTTTCAAATATTTTAGGAAAAATTTTTGGCATTACCATTGTACCTCAGTCATAGTCTCCCTATTTGAGTGTATGTAAAATTCTTCAGAAAAAAATATACAGAAACAACACTCTGACCCTGTCTTTGCCTACTCCCACCACAGCAGTAGAATTTGACACACAAGGTTGGTTTCAAGTACCCCCCACCACACACACACACACATATATATATATATATATATATATATATATATATATATATATATATATATATATATATATAAAAATAGTAAGAATAAAAGCTAAAGCTTAAAATAAGTTTTAAAGATTAAAATAAACTGAAGGCTCAATGCAAAACTGACAGACCAAAAATATAATATAGTAATAATACCAAATCCACTACTTGCAATAGGGCAGAGCCAAGTACAAAAAAATAACATAGTCACTATGATCACTATCACAAAGACATCACTCTCCCTTTATTACTATGAGGGTGCTGCTACTATAGATTTGGTATCCTGGGTCTGGGCTTCCATTTTTGCTTGGTTATGAAAATGCCAAATTATTGTGCTGTGTCTTGCACCATAGTATGTGTTCATAGCAGAAGAAATGAAACAGATACTATAGTCTGAGGCAGAAGGTTAGGGAGTTACACTTTGATCTCAGACAAAGTTCATAGATTTTCTGATCCTTAGCAGAAGTGTCAATCCATACATAAATTGCCCCATCAATGCTTATGGGTACTATGCAAGTTTACTTATCTAAATGTAAACTTTTTGTTGTCTTTATACTCATTTCCATTTACTCTTATTTCAATTAAAGATTGTCAGAAATTAAATGAATTTGTTTTATGTTCACATTCTAGCACTTTTGTGCTACAATGTGAATGAGGCACTGCCTGTGAGATTTTACTTCTGATTTTATCACAAAAGTACTTTTGAAAATGGCTTAATTTCTCCATTTTTAATAAATAATACCTGTTTTTTTTTTTATATTTTTCTTTTTTCATTTGTTTACAAAAATTCTAAAAAGTATATTTAATTTTATTTGGCATCATAACAGTTTTGGATACAAATAAAGTATCAACAAATCTTTCATTTCTGGTCAGCATTTATTTGCCATTTTGTTCTAAGTTTCTCTTTCTGTTTATATAGATTTGTATTTGTAGATGCACAAGGTTCTTGCCTGTTACAAGAGCACTAACAAAATAGTTTCCTGATTTTTAGCAAGGCAAAATAACTAAACTAAACAATACAGCTTCTAAAGTAACCTATTTGCGGTAAAAATTTCTATATAATAAAAAATATATTTCTCTTATGCATGTTTGTGTTGACATCATGCTTTAATAATATAACCAAGTGTCAAAGAAAGATTTTTTGCTCTGTTTTCATAAAATCTTCAAAACCGCTTCTTTTTTCTCACCTTAAAAATATGCAATACTTTTCAAAAAAATGTTTTTCTATCATGTGACTAATAAAATTGTGTAGGTATTGTATTGTAGTTGTAGTTCTTTATATTTAGAAAATTTTGGTCACATGCTAATATGGAAGACTACTATAGCAGCATGTTGCACTTGCTGAAAAATGTTTTGACACTCAAGTCACCCAATGAAGTTGTCTGTCTTTTATCAGCAGTAAACAGGCTTTATCATTTTGCAGTGTGGAAAATCAGTTTAGAAACTTTGTGTGAATTATGCAAAAAATTGCTGTTATATCGTAATGTGATAAAATTATATTTTCTCTTAAAATTCCTTAAATATATTTTCACCATTGACTTCTCTAAGTTTAGTTTAAGAAAGTGAATATTTGAAATTGCTTTCAGGTGTTGAGTGCGGTTATTCCCACTTGTTAAGTCTTCCAAGACTTCTTAATCACTTTCAAAATTAAAAAAAAAATATGCAAATAAAGACTTTAACTGTTGATGAAGGCAAGCTGTTCATTTCCTCCATGTTATGGTAACTGAAGCAGTAAAAACAATGCACCTCAGCTGCAGTCACTCATTAGTAATATCAGTTTGTCTCAACATTTACAAAGGTTTTATTCACATATATATGAAATAATATTGGAGACTATAATATATATGTGCAGTAATATTGCATATCATAGTTTTAACATATATACATACATACATACATATATATATATATATATATATATATATATATATATATATATAATAAAACATTATGTATCATATTTTTTATATATGAATTAATATTGCATATAAAAATGCTGTGTGTATGCAAAAATTTACAGTGTTTCTGGTTGTTTTTTTTAATGAAAATTTAAGACAATGAGGATTTTGCTCCCATGTTTCATGTTTGCATAGGAGATATTGAAGGCAAGAAGGACAGTGGGAAACAGTGAATGAGTTTATGAAAATGGATAGCAGAACAGGGAGTGGAGGGGTAATAAAAAGGCAAACATTACTCAGAGATACAAAGAATAAGAAATTGTGATGAACCCTTCTTTCCCACATCCTAAAGGGACAGAGCACATAGAAGATATTTCTCTCTTTCTCTTTCTCTCTCTCTCTCTCTCTCTCTCTATATATATATATATATATATATATATATATATATTGCAAATGATAGAATTTTATAGTAATATTTATGTACCATAATATTATACATAGATAAGGGTGCTGAAAATTTATCAGACTGTCCATGAATTGATCCAAAAATCAGTTCTATTTAGTCATTTGGTCAAATTGGGAAGTTGATTGTCTCAAAAACTTCTCAAATGCCCTTGTGTCTGTGGTGTGAAAGAAATGCTCTAAAACTAACATCTCATATATTTTAATGGAAATTGCAACAGATACAATGCTCACAATAATACTGTTAGATACAGTGAGTTTTCAGGTATAAAACAGTATTTCCATATAGCCAATACCATTGGTTATGTATTTTAACCAGCAATTAGCAAAAACATACATTTTGCACCATTGGAGACCCCCTTTTTCATATATGCTATTTCCACTACCAAAATACATTAAGCAAACTGTGCTCACAAGCACTGTTTGGTCTCTGTAAAAACAAATCATATATATATATATATATATATATATATATATATAGGTATGATGGATAAATTGCCATCTAAATTATGCAAAAATAAAAATAACACTGTATTCACATTTTAACAGATATATTTACCAAAATTACACAAAAATATCTTGAAATACAAAAGAGTAAATTTATTCAATAAAATTGCCATTTGCTTCAACTGCAGGCTCCAGACGAGTTTGGAATCTCTTGCAACTCTTCTGGATGGTCTCCTTGTTTAAGTTGGTGAATGCTGCCATAATCCTTGCCTTCAGTTCATCTTTGGTGTTACAAGGATTTTTGTATGTGTCTCACTCAACTGCACCCACACATAAGGAGGTTACAGACTGGGGAGTTAGGTGGCCAGATGTAAGTGGTGATGTGGTCGCAGAAATTATCTGGGTTCTGCTGCTTGTGTGGCATGGTACAGAGTCTTGTTGCTAGAAATAGTGTCTTCCAGCAGCCACCCTCTTGACCCAGGGCAGCACTACCTCCTCAAGGCACTTAATGTAGGCTTCCTTGTTCACTCTGAGGCCCTCACCAACAAATTTGGGACTGCTTTTCTTATCAGAGTGAGTTTTTCAAGCTGCTGTACTTTTGTAATCACCATTAGACTCATCCAACTCTTTCCAAATCCTCTGCACTGTTCTTGGCACGAATGCCAAGCTGTACAGCATGCTTCTTCCAAATTTCTGGCAAAGTGAATTGCATCAAGGTGCTCTTTTTCTCACAGACAGTGTATAACTGGCCCTACTATACTATGCAGTTCACAAAATCAAAAACAGTCAATGCACATGCATAAAATTAAAAATATAATATGCTGACAATTTACCCCATTGCACCTTATGTATGTATATAAACACAGACTAAGGGTTAAAACTAAAGATTTTTATATTTAGTGATGATTGTTATTGCATGAAACTCTGAATAGCAGATTTTTAAATTATTGTATAAAATTTAAATTTAGATTTTAAATTATTATATATATATATATGTGTGTGCGTGTCTGTGTATGTGTCTGTGTGTGTATGAACGTGCTAAAAAATTCTAAAACTGACCTACTCCAAAAATCATCATTTTAATGACCAAAGCCTAAAAATGCCACTTCTGAGTAGCAGATTCAGCTGAGAACTTTTCTTAACCTGCTTGTGTGTGCATGTGTAATCAAATTTTCACGATATATTTATATCAGCACAATATCATGTCATTTTCAGTTTATAACATATTTCCTTATGAAAAATGTTAATAATAACTACAGTGCTCAGTTTTCATTATAAAAAAAAATTCCACATTATTTTTTTCTATAAATAAATCCAAAAGAGATAGACAATACTTATATTTAACACAGTATCCAATATACAGTGTAACCCGAATATAAGAGACCCGGATTTAAGAGAAACCTGGATATAAGAGAGATTTTCTCTGGTCCCAAATTAGAGCCTGTGTTAATGTATATAAATTAGACCAAACCCGGGTATAAGAGACTTCTTCTCTGGTCCCGACAACTCTCTTATATCCGGGTTACACTGTACATGAATAAATTATTATTTTATTGTTTTACCTGTTAACCTGGGCTCTTTAACATTATGTAACCTACAACAGTCTTTCACACTTGAGATTAGTAACTTTTCTACTCTTTTTTACTTTGACATTACAATATACTGACAACTGTTTTTTGTTTTCTTCTCTTTTTTTCCAGAGATCCTTGCTTGACTATGGTTTTCCATTATTATATACATCTCTTTTAATGATAAACCACAAGTTTTCTATTCAATTAATATCTGGAGAGATCAGTGGGGGTATTCTGTTAATTTGAAACCTTTTTTCGGAAAGTGAGCAATAATAAGTGCATTTTCTTTTATGAATATTCACTTTGACTTAAATCTTATTGATTTTGACCTGTACCACTAAAACATGTCTTGTCCAAAAGCTTAGGACAATTCTCAGCATTTTCTTGATATCATCAACAACTTTGAAGGATCCTATAATTGTATTACTTACAATGCTAGGCCAAAACATTACTTCACCACCTCTTGTTGTCTTCTATTTATGTTGGTTGACTATTTTCATGTAGGACCCAACTTCTCATTCAACCATGAAGTAAATCCAGTACACTTCTGTATTCATCATTAAATATTACTGTTGTTGAGAAATCAGTTTCCATAAACTTCTTCACTCTACTTACATGTTTTCTTAAATGTGTTATTTTTTATTGCTTTCATGACTTTAGCCAATATTCTTCATCTTTTCTTTCTGTTTACACTTACTAAACGATAGGCTAAATGATAAAATGTGATAATAGGGTTGAGTTCAAGTATCCCCGTCAAAAGAAAAGAAAAAAAAATACAAATAAAATAAAAACGGCAAATAATTAAACCTTACAATACTTAAGGAAAAGGGTAAGATTTAGGAATATTGAGATTACCTACTCAGTTATCCATAAAAACTACAATAATAAATAAGAAAAGAAGCCAGTCCCTACCGCGGGCCATTTAAAAGATAGTTCGCACAGCGGATTGGTTGTTACAAGCATCCAATCAGATGTGCAGTATATGTGGTCTTTCTCCCTCTTATTCTTTAAAAAGGCCAGAGTAGCTGTTAGCGTTTAACTGGAAGGGGGAATTAGGGGTTGATCTCCCATGATTGGGTCGATTTGGTGATGGAGAGTATGATGCTGAAAGACCCGAAACTCCCTGATAAACCAAATCAAAACATCACTGACGACCCCCTTGGGCGCCTACTTAAAAGCGTATTTTCGAATTACAACACTTGCTTCTTCAAATATTTACTTGCTGGTTAATTCATTTTTCTTATTACCATTTTAATTTTTCTCAAATCTTTTTTTTTTTTGTGACATTCTTAAAGCAAGTTATTTTTCTTGTTCTAATCTCAACAAAGTTTTCAATTTCTTTTATGATTGTTCTGTGATCTCTGTTCAACTTTTTCACAATTTTTCTATCTTGTATTTTTTTTAGCTAATTTTCTCATCATAATTTACCTATATATATTATTATAGACACAAATTTGTCATCTAGTGGTCATGTTCAATCCCTGAATCAGGTAGTGAAGCACCAATTCTGCAGAAATGAACAATAACTCAGACAGAGACAATATCACAATAATCAATGGATACCTCATATCAATACTAAGGTTGTGTATGGTTACATAAGGTGTTTTTGCTCCTTTATCATATATATATATATATATATATATATATATATATATATATATAAGATGATGAACAAATCTTGAGTTGCTTAAGAAAATTTTATATCACTAAGTATCTTATTATAAATAATTTTAATAAAAATATATTATCAGTTGAAATTATAGTATATTTATCATATATAAATATATCTTGAAATTTTCACCAACATTACTTGTTTAATACAATTTTATTGTAAAAACATTAACTTGTATAATAAAATCTAACATATATATCTTCAGAATCTAAATAGTATCATAATTTAGTCACCTACTAAATTTTTCATTATCTGAATTGTACTCATAATTATATTCTTAATATTTTAGTTAGCTTAATTTCATTGAATTACTACTTTAAAAAAAAAGGTAAAATTTGACAATGATAATATTCTTTCTAATAAACTGCAGACAATTTAAAACTTATTATCTTGATTTTTTTTTTTTAATCAGATGAAGAATTTTTAACCATTGTTAATTTTGACTGGTATTTCTGTTGCTTTTCATGACAACAACTCAGACTGTCAGTCTTTTGCCATTAATAAACAGCATGGATCAGGAATAAAGTATAAGTTTTTGGTGAGACTCAATAGATATGTTCCTTTTGTATTAGCAAGTCCATTTTACCATGGAAGATGCTCTCAATGTTTGAGCAATGATAGCTTAATGGTTGGCAGAAGACTGACATATTAAAATAGCCTATTTGCAGTTATAGTACTTTAGCTACTTTCAAAGTACACTTTTTGTGACCTCACAAACCTTTCCCAGTATTCCCTTTTCACAACTGTCTAAGTCTTCATTGGAGATCACCATCACCTGTCTGATCATATTCTCTTTAATATTGTCCACAGTTTGTAATTTTTCTTTCAATGACTGTTTTAACTGCATGAAATCCAGTGGTTGTGGGGAACCAAATCTTGACTGTAAAGTTGTTGAAAGACCTGAGTGATGCAATGTCTTGACAAAATCACAGCGTAAGTTTTGAAACATGGGCAAGTGCACACTTACTGATATCTCAGTGCCAATTTAGTCACCTTCTGAGACAGTGTCAGTTCTCATATGTGTAGTAAGTTCCTCTCTGATTGTTTGCCAAGTTTCACCGATACAAAACAATTGGTTCTCAAGATATTTAAATATAGCTGAGTACTTTCTAGATAGACTGCTTTAATATCAACAAAGGAAATGTTGCATATGCTCATATATAAGCTGAAAAATAATAAAAAAACTATTACTGATAGAATGAGTAGCAGGTTTATATTCAGAGTCAACATTTTGCCAATTTCTATTTAAATCTATCTACATAAAGTTTTAATAACTTTGCAAAATTTGATGGTTTCCAAGTTTTTTAATTTCTATGTTAAATATATTCCTGTTTAGAAGATGGTGCTATTGTTGTCTGTTAAAAGGAATGATCAAAAATTCTTAAAAATTTGTGAAACTTGTGGAAACTTTATAAAACAGATGAAATAATAAAAAAAAATATTGTGCAATTGATTTGTGAAACGAAAACAATACTCAAAATGAGAATTAAAAACATCTTAGGCATCAAAATATTAAAATTTTATCAAAATATTGTCCACTCATGGGCTTATACATGTAGTTTGGATTTTTGCCCATTTCTTAGACATAAAATAGTGGGATTGTCTTATATTTGGATTGGTTTTTTATACAAATACATACAGTTAGCACAATTACTCTCTGGACACCATAATACATCAACTACGCTTAAAACCAAAATGTTTTTTAGCATTATGATTAAATTTGAATTGCTTTGTGTTCTATCACTCCATTAAATCACCACCCCTAAAAACATGCTGGATTATTTATATATAGATAAGTATTTCTGTTATGGATCAGAGTACACTCTGCTTTGGTTCAAAGTTTTACTCACTGGCCTTGTGTCTGGGATCAAAGTTTTGTTTTATTATACTAAAGTTCATCCACTACAACACTCAAGAGCCACTCTATTAAAATAGTTATGATGAATAGGGTGTATGATATAAATGAGAAATATACAAGCATATTGAAATTGGATCATTATAATCTAGATTGTAGTATACATTAACTGAATAATGTTTTATCTGAGTAATCTTTAAAGAAAGAATATCAAGATGGTTTCAATATTGATACTGGAGTTCTTTCATAATAATTAACTAGAGGCAGGCATGAACCCTTCTATATGCAAGTAATTATATTCATAGATATGGCATAGAAAAACTTTGCTTTCCGACTTGTATATTTATTAAAATGCATCTTTATGAAAATCCTCATCTTTATTCTTGTCAAAAAAATGTTTCTCTTATGGCCTTCAGTTGAGAATGCAAAAAGGAAGTCTCAAAATAAATATTATACATTGATTTTTTGGGGGGTTATGTTTCTTCTTCTTTGTTGTTTTTGATTGTCTCCACCCAACCTTCATGCATTCATGGTTACATTATATGACGTTCTTGAAAAAAAAAACAACAGATATAAAAGGTAAAGGCATCAAAACACCTCCACCCTGAATCAAATAAAGGGATCTGTTTGACATTTTCAGAAAGCTATATGACAGACATCTGTGGAAGGCCATAAAATGAATTAATAAAAAAAACTTTATGATAAACACCACAAAGATGAGGAAGGTGGTTCAAATCAATCAGGTTATAATATTACGAAACACAAGGAAGGCCGGAGAGTATAGAGCCAAAATTCTGTGATAAAAACAAGATGAAGAAGCTGATAATAATGAATCAATGCATAATAATAACATGTTGCACTATTTCTATCTTCAGCCATATTGTGAACACATGACATTTCTATTTTTTTTTTTTTTTTTTTAATTTCAGTCATTATTAGTTTTTTAGGCTGATTCACACAAGTTGCCAGACTGCTGGGGAATAGGTGTTTTTCTTTTTATCAAGTCACCATTTCTGTGTAGATTGACAGCCAAGGTCAAAGAGCTTCTATTTGCCCATTAAGTAAGGAGATGTGTTTTGAACTAGCACAATCGTTGATGGCTTCCAAAGTTTCCTTCAAGACAATTTCACTTAGAAGGTTTTGGTCAATCTGTGGTGTGATTTTCAGGTCATATAATACTGGGATCATCTCCATAGGATGATAATATAAAGAAGTTACTTCCTTAACTAATTGACCATGGCGATATTTGAACCTGGTCTCATGTTTGGAACACTAAACTCTAACCACTCCACTACAGATTACAGGGAAAACTATTTTATTTATGCTTGATGCTATATGGTAATGGTTACTCATTTTGAGATGACAAAGAAATAGACAAACAGTTTGAAATTTAAAAACAACAAAGATTAGGATCAGGGCATCTGAGATATAAATATTTTCATGGTTTAATCACAGTAGATAGAAAATGACAGTGTCTGCTAATCACAGTAATTGTCTGGTGAACCAATGTTTGAAGCCTAAGGCTTAGATTTTCCCATTCTCTTCATTTACTTTTTAAAGTTTGATCTTACAACACATAATTGTTAATAACACTTAATGGTATCAAATTTTCTTTTAAGCTGAAGATGCTTTAAAAAAATATTTTTTTGCAGTCAAAAAGTCTAATGACCTAGAGTGTTGAGATAAAAAGCAACAATAATAAAATGGAGCAAAACTAAGAAGAAAATAATAGTAATAATGAAGAAGGTATTGACCCTGGTTGTCAGAATAAAAACCAGCAATAAGATGTAGCAAAATTAGAATAATTCAGGTGGATGGTAAAATAACAATAACTTTTCTTTTTAATAGTAATAGTAATAATAATCATAATTTTTTTATATAATAACAATAATATTTTAGTATCCTTCCTTGTCAATTCTGTAGTGAATATTAATTGCATAATTTCATCGATCATCTCTGAATTTTCTGACATGGAGGAAAGCCAAAGAATGCATCTGCTGAAACACAGTAATAAAAACCAACAGAGATGAGAAGATTAGTTTGATACCAATATAGTATGAATGTATGCTATGTTAATGTGTAAAATTGCTCAATATCAGAGATAGAGCGTATGTAAATATAAACTATAGAAGTTGACATTGGGGTCAACACACAGTGATGTCTCTCTGATTCATCATATATATATAAATATATATATATATATATATATATATATATAATACAAGACACCAGAAGTATTGAAACAAAATGGTTATTTTTGTAGTGATTTTATAACATATTTATGTTATAATTTTCGAATAAATTATATTTGCTCTACTCTGTATTGAGCACTCTTTTAAGAATATTATTTTTTGGTTATTGGAATTTATTCCGTATACACCAATCCTATACTTGTGTGTGTGTATATATATATGTGTGTGTGTGTGTGTTTGATTAAATTTACCATCCAGTCAAACATTGAACATTTTGAATCTTTATTCATAGTAAAATATCAGATGTTCCTATCTACTTATTTGTATAGCTCCAGTAATAAAATTAACAGTGGCAAGGTTGTTATTTTCTACAAATTATTGAGTCTAAACAGAGTTGCTTTTCCATTAATTGATTAATGTAATTATCTGGATTTAAGTGTTTACAAATGATCTTTAGGTTTGTATGTTATTGATTCCCTGATGGAAACACTGAGATTGTCTTGTGAATCAAGTTGCAATCTATTGAGCTGAGATGTGAACCTCCCACTATAAGTTTCCCCTCAAATTTCTAGCGATATGTTACTCAAGTCCTGATGCCATGTAGGAAGTGTCAAAATTCCAAAACAGAAACCATGGATTTCTCAGTTTTGAACAATAGTAATCTTTCTCTTTGAGAGATCAATGGATAGATAGAATTGTTGATTGATTCATTCATTCATTTTCTGTGGTGTATCAACCCTTTGGATAGATAGAAGGGAAGAGGGTTAGAAAGACTGTGTTATTCTAATCTTCTAAGTGGGAAGAGACTGCCTGCTTCATTTATACCCTCATGAAAATAAGCTTGGCTTAGTTCAGCACAAGGACATATAGTGAAGCGAGAAGACTGTGTTGTGCTAATCTTCCAAGTATGAAGAGCTTGTCTGTTTTGAAAATTAGCAATTGGATTGTAGCTTTTGCCTAGGATTGAACACTAGCCACTGCTGTTAAAAAAATTGCTACTGTCTCGACCACAAGGCAATTGTAGATTAATCATATAGTTAGTTTTATTATTAATCTTTTATTAGTTTAACATGGCACCAAATTGCAGAGGAATAGAGTTATGGTGTTGTACTAATCTTCTTAGCAAGGTCTTGCTTCTCTTCACAAACAGTATTTGAAATACTGGCTTTTATAAGGATTGTTTACTAGCACTATTATGAAATACTGAATAATTTGAGTACACAGTTATTACTAGACAAGATTCTTACTATTTCTTAGTCAAGAGAAAATGGTCCATGTATTTTCTTATGTCTATTTTATTCAATATGTTATAAAGCTGTTTAAAACTCTTTACCCTCCCATCATTTTTTTATTTTCATTATGTACTATATCTTTTTCTTTCTTTTAATGCTTTAGCAGGTCCTGTATTCAGACATTAAATTCTGGCAATTCAGAAAAAAGGAGTAGTTTTAGATTTGACTTGAACCGACATGCTACACCTTGTCATCTGGTGACTTAATATTTAGATTATCAAAGCTGTTATGTTGAAGCAAGATGTTTATTTCTGTTTGTTCTACCAATGTCTTTTGCTTATAACTTTATTCTATGTTTTGTTTACTATCTTATAGTGATCATAAGCTTAAGTTGTTTGAGGTTCTGAAATGAAGGATTTTTCACATGTTTTTGCATAGTTTTTTCTTTTTGTTAATTTTAATCTCATAAGTTTAAGTTTATTGTATCAAGATTAAGGATTGTCATACTTCTACTAATACTTTATTAGTTTCTTCATCTTTTTTTCTTTTTATCCCAGTGATGACTAATGCTAATTCTTTTTTTCTGCTTTCATTTCCTTTTTGTTTTTTTAATAATTTCACACCATGCAAGGCAATAAAAGATAGTAGAACACAAGAGGTTACTGTGAGTGTAATAAACAAAGAGGACAATAAAAGAACAGGATTCAACGAGATAAAAGATGACAATTGGCATTGCACTTAAAATTTTGTTCACAGAAAAGCAGAAAGCTGGAAGAGTATTCTGCAAGCAAGAAGTGTGAGAGCAGAAATTGTCATCATAGAACTTTTGATTACAATTTCAACAGGGAAATTATAAGACCTACCTGTCAATCTAATAATAATATGCTTAAATTCAGGTACCAAAAAGAAAAGTTCATCAGAATAATTACTGTGAAAATATTTACAGAAGATGCAAAGGAAAGCTACATTAGGGCAGTTGAAAGTGAAGATGAAAAGGCAAGTCAGGACCAATAACATTATGGAGTCTTCTTTGGATTTTTTCAAAAAATTTCTAGTTACATAACAGTGGCTATCTTGTTTAAGAGTTCCTGCAGTTTCCTTTCTGCGTCTGCCATCAATACAGTGTTATCTGCATATCTTGTTAATATTGTGCTCACCAATATTAAATTCTAGTAAGACAATGGAAAATATTGCACAGAAATTGGAAAGTATATTGGATTAGGGAAAGATGCCTTCAAACAAAGTATTAAGAAAGAAGAAAACATCATTAGAAACAAAGAAAATAGTGCTGTAGTTTAATATAAATCCTCCTATATGGCCATAAATTTTGAACAATTTTTTCACAGATGAAGAGAAGACTTGAGACAACAGATGTTCTATAGAGGATGCTAAGAATACCATGGCTGGAGTATGTGAGCAATGAAGAATTTTTAAGGATGATGCAAGCAAGATAGGATTAGAAAGAGACAACTGAAAGTTCTCGGACACATAATGAGGAAAGAAAACTTGGAGAATTTGACATTCACAAGACATAGTGAAGGTCAGAGAGGCAATGGAAAAATTGAGAAAACTACCTAATGAGCTTGTGTAAATGAATAGCAGAACAGGTACTGGAAAAGATAGTAAAGAAACAAACATTCCTTATAGCTACAAAGAATAGGAAGTTTTTGGAGAGCAATGATTGTTCATGTCCTGATAAAAGAAGATGGCTAAAATGATATACTGCTATATATCATGAGAACTTGTGATAGAGAATACAAGACCAAGTCTCCTCTGAAGCTAATTCTTTTTTCTGACCTTCTGAAATTCAATTTGACAACTGCAGAATTGATTGGCTAAAAATGTTATGATAAAAAGCTGCAACAGAAGCTGCCAAAAGTGCAACACATTATCTACATAACATTATGAAGCCTCTGTTATCTTCCTCTTGCTCTAAACCAGTTACTCTCCATTTCAGCTGCCATTATGTGTGAATATTCTTTAAAGAACCAGATTTCAATTTAGCTATTTTGTTTCTCTTCTTGAATTTATTACAATATTAGCAGGAATATCTGAGTGGATCCAGACTCCATGTTGCTAAGTGCATCACAGAATAGATTCACTGGTCTGTTCTCTGCCTTGCTCATCAGCACAATTTATCCTTCCTCCCCATCACCATATGGAATGAAAAGATTAATTCAAAATCTTGTAGTCTTCTTTCTTTTACATTTTAAAATCCTATTAGCTATCCCAATTTTCTTCTTCTATAGTCTCTTCTGCATAATTTAAAAAAAGAAACCCAGTCTCTGTTCAATGTTGGTTGGTCTTCTTTAATATGAATGTCTGTCACTTCATAGTTGTTCCCTATTTGTTACAGTGCTGGTCAGTGACAAGGTTGCTAGGCTGACATTATCTGCATATGATTGTGCTTCTTGACTGGAATAGATGACTGACAAAAATAGTTACGAGGACAAGAATATGGAAGGAATTGAAGCAAGTGTCACATAATTTGGATTCTTTAAAACTTTACTCTGTTTTGGTTTCCTGACAAGCTTACAAAATTTGTATCTAAAAAAATAAAATAAAAGGAAAACTCAATTTCCCTAATGAAACATTTTTATGCTAATGTGAATCTCAGGAACAGAATTATATATATATATATATATATATATATATATATATATATATATATATATATATATATGTGTGTGTGATCCACAGACAGACTGTTTTGCTGTACCACAGCTCATCAGTCTGGCTAAACATCCGATTGCCTCAAGCCAGGATCGAAACCCAACCGATTTGGCATCAGTCAGAGATTTTTCCCATGAGCTATCAGCCCCCAGCAGAGAGGAAGGTTAATTTTTATGTATTTATTTTAGAACAAACACACACCAGTGACTCAGGGTACTCAATTCCTAGAAGAGATTTTGCATCTGCAGTAGCAGTCACTCTTTACAAATTTGCACTTTTCCCTCTAAAGTGCTTGACCGAATTTTATTTTTTCGGGGGCATATATATGTGTGTGTGTGTGCGTGTATGTGATTTTAACATCATTATTATACTTCCCTGAACATTACAATCTTCAAGTCAAGGGTAGTCGCTATCAACCTAACATTCTTCTACTGTACCTCTTCTTTTTTCATTTAGTAACTTTCTGCCAGAAGTAACCTTTGAGCCTTTGTATTGAGTGAACTTCAGTAGAAAAAAATTACCAAATGCAAAATCTTATTTAAAAACAATTTTTTACAGTAAGTTTCACCCTGTACATGGTCTTGGAGCCACTCAAGGTAGAGGGTTACATTAGGAGGCAGTTTGTGTGGATAGGAGAGGAAGGTAACTGCTAACCCTTGACTTGAATAGGTTAAGATTGTAGTGATTGGGGAAAACATCCTCTTGAGATTCAGTTCCACATATTGGGTGAACTTTAGTAGAAGAGAAACTACCTATGCAAAATCTTTTTTATTTAAAAACTAGCAGAAGTCCATAGTTTGGCTCAGATTTCTAAATATTTAAAAGGAATACAATAACATGATTTCACTTTGTATCAAATGCTTTAAAAACGATGCTGACAATCTTCTCTTGTTCTGAAAATGTTGACCCATCAGAATTATTGCAGTCAAGCAATCTAGAAAAAGTTCTATTTTACCCCTTTAAACCTCTCAAAAACAAACATATTTGTTTTTGTGGAGTTCATTTTATTTAAACAAATATGGAATCTAAACTGAATTTTTTTTCTTAAAATTGTAAAAGTTTTCTAGGAAAATATATTTGCAATTTCATTTGCATCATTTATTCATGCCTTTCCAAAGGGCATTAGTGCAAAATGAACACAGATTATCTCAGCTGGATTATAAACTCAGCTGGATTATAAACTCAGCTTCCTGATTTTATTTTCCATAGTGCTAATTACTTGCCCTCCAGCATGTCAGCTATTATTTTTCTTAAATAAGAAATTGTTTATTTGAACACCTACAATTAAAGTGATTTCATTTTACACTTCTTCTCCTCAGTGGCATGTCTCTTCCGGATGTGGGTAGTCATGGCGTGCCACAACTTCCTAACATTTGTTTTTTTACTATCACTCCTATTCCCTATTTTACTATCCATTTACACAAGCTCTCTAAGTAGGTTATGTACTGTTTCCCTCTGTCTTTCTTCCCTTCAATATGTCCTGTGAGTGTCAAATTCTCCAAGCACTCTTTCTTCATTATGTGTCCCATAAATTTCAACTATCTCTTTCTGATTCTAACTACATGTGTTGTCATTGTTCACATGCTCCAGTCATTGTATTCTTAGCATCCTTTAATATCATCAATTAGTAGCTTACATCTTGGTTGTTTTTCTTGCTGACAACCATACATTCTGCATTTTGTTTTGATGTAGTGACATATAAAAATGTCCATTTTATACATTTGTTGCTGGAAATAGCAGTTTTGACTATAAGCTGATTTTTAATGATATCTAGCGACCTTAGAGGTCATAGCCACCTATTCTATATTCATCTTCAAGTCAAGTTGCTTTTGTCTAATTTGCAACCTTCTGGGTTCAGATATTTGGTTAGCCATAAAACACATACATGCAAGCAATCATCAGCTTTATAGTAATAGATTTTTTTTATTTTGCTTCCTGTAAGAAGAGAGTTTCTAATCAACTATGTGATCAGCTTGTCTGAAATAGCATTATGGACTCTTGGACAGGCCATTTCCGCTGGTAAATTGCAAAATTTATTTTATATATTCTTTTTATAAGGTAACCAAAAAAGTTCTTGCTCTTTTTTATGTAATGCAGGAAAAAGTGATCACTGATATGTAAATGAGTGCATCATGTGCCAGTGGGGGTGATGGGCACTGCTTTTGACTAATGCAGGTGCATTGCACACACACACATTAGTCATAACTCTCTCAATCAGTGATGAGGAAACATGCAGCTTGTTTGTGGTTGTCTACTTTATGACTTTAAGATGGGCTTGTCCACATCGGTACCAAGTCACAAAATATGTTAAGCCTTTGGGGATAATGTTGTGAGGCCAGGCATTGGTTTCCGAAGTTCAAGTCGGGAAATCTGTCCCTTTGTAATGAACCCCACAATGACTGGCTACAGGCCCTTGATGATGAGGCTCTGAAGGTGGCCATAAAGAAGGATAACAGCCAAACCTGTGGTGAACTTCCAGTTTTCTGATTAAACAGTAAGACTTCAGCTGTACCACATAGGTGACAGACATTGGTTGTCACCACAGTATCCTGTGCCTCACACCACTAGACCACCTCTACACCTACACAAGATCGGGCTCTGTATCTAGTAGACGCGTCAACAAGTGGTGTACTATGAGATGTTACCAATGGGCCAAAATATCACTGTGAACCTGTATTCACGGTAGTTGGAATATGTGCAACAGGCACTGAAGCAGAAGGGGCTAGAATTGATTAGTTGCAATGGTGTACTTTTCCTCTGTGACAATGCTAGACCTCATATGGCATGGATTACCAGGGATACTATACTTGGCTGGCAGACACTGTGCCTTTCACCTTACTTCTCTGACTTACCACAACTGCTTACCACCTCTTCCATTCCTTGGAAAACCACCTTCATCAGAAATCCTGTGCAAATGAGGCAGACTTGTAGCAGGCGCTCACAGGCTTCTTTGCAGCCAAGACATCTGATTTTTACTGCCAGGGCATTGTGCAGCTGGAGGCATGTTGGCAAAAGGTGTTGGATGTTTACTAACAGTACTAACAGTATGTCAAATTTGCTCTATATCTTTTTTTTCTAATAAATAAAAAATGACAATGACTTTTTTGTTCCCTTATTATATATTTATTCCCTCCATCTTTGAAAAGTAAAGTAAGCAGCATGAAGCTGAAATAATGATCTCCAACTGAAGGGACCAAATAAGCAATTTTAAATTTAGTCACATCCTACATCCTTTCTGTTTTTCAACATAATATTGTTTGTTTACTATTGGTAGAATGTAGCCATATACTAATGGTAATGTTGAGATTAGCCATTTCTATATAAGAAATGTTTGGCATTCGTTGACCAAACAGTTGTTATCGCTGATTGAAATTTATAAAATCTTTTTGTTGAAACAGTTTTTCAGGAAATTAAACTTTTCAAGTTTATTAGTCATTATAGATCTTTGTAATTTTCTTCTAAAATTTTATTTTTTGTTTGTGTGGAAAGTTAGAAACTTGATTATATTATTATTTTATCTTCTTTGTTATTGTTGCTTTTGGAAGTGTTCATGTGATGTGGCTTTTGTTGTTTGGTAAAGATCTTTGCTTGTGATTTTGTAGTGTTAATTTATAAGGAAGGATTATTTAATTTAGGATTTATAGGATTTGTTTTTATTTTTAATCATTTAATGTAAAAACTAGGACTAGATATAACTAGATTTTATTTTTGGCTTCTATGACCAAATCAATACAAATGTCCAATTCCTAAAAATATGAGATGTGAGTTCAAATCTCACTGGAGAGTGTTTTTTATCCAGGCTCAGAGTCAGTGGAAACATCCCTAAATATGGAGAATAAAATGAGTCTCCCCCAGCCCTATATATTAAATAAAAGGTTCAGTTGAAAATTCCCTGAAGGTTACTCAGATCAATAGACTCTCAAAGAAAGCCAAGGTGGGCACAATGGCTGAAACATGATAATAATAGCAAAGATGAGGACCTTAGTCCAAATATAAATATAGAAATCAGTTCTTATTGCTACCAAATTATTTCTTGTTTAATGATTACTAACAAAAGGGAGGAAGAAAAGCTTGGCATAAAGAGAGGATAAAAGTTATAATGACTAAATAGAAAAAGGTTGCATTGTCTACCATAAAACTGTATAACAGAAGAGGTGATAAAAAAACAAGACTAGTGAAGGAAACTTAGAACATGGAGCATAAAAATAATGTGAGTAGGTATAAATGGATGATGTGATTGTTATAAAACAAACAATACAGATGTAGATAAACTTGCCTCAGGTCAGTGCAATTATTAGCTACTTAGCCTAAAGCAGAACAGTTTGGAAAAGGCTGAAAAAATATCAATGTTCTCATTGTTAGGATAAACAATATGGTTGTAAATATCTTTTTTAGGAAAATAAAAGGTTCAACATTGTCAGATGTGTTTGAAAATGACCTTCATAAATCAACACCTTTTATCTTGCCATTTATCATATATTTCTTTCTCACCTTTTTGTCTTATCCTGATTGCTTGCTTTCTGACGCTGTCTATTTTTTTTTTTTGCTTTACATACATCAATTTACCCTTAATCAATTGATAAACTGCTTACATAATCCATCTTTTCATGGACATTATTAAAACTTTAATTCCGATAATTTAATTTGTAGTGTTCATATACTACATTCAATATCATATAAAATCTTTCATTTTTATTTTAATATTACAATCTTAGGGAGTTAGGCTAAGTACAAATATAGGTAGTGTACAGTGACTGAGTAAACATTAGCCTACTATCTATGTTAGGGCTTACGGCCACATCTTGTTGAAACACTAGTTTTCATATGATCACCAAAGTTAAGCAATATTGAGCCTGGCCAGTACCTAGATGGATGAGTGCTTGGGAATACTAAGTGCGGTAAGCATTGATGTGCAGGTGGTGTAATGGATAATGGCTCAGAACTGTTAATTGGAGATCCGAGTTCCAATTCACATTGGGATCTGTTATATTAACTTATGTAAAAATACCTTTGGTAAATTCTCCCCCACCCCCAGCTATGAGTTAATTGGTGTTACTAAACCATTAATATCTCAAAAAAAAAAAAACTTCTTACAATCTAAAAATATTTTTTGGCTTTAAATAACCTGCAAAGGGTTGATAAGCCATAGAAAATGAATCAGTACATCAATTTTATATATAAGACCTAGGAGATATATTCAGTGTTTTGGCTAGTGGGTTAGGGACTGTTTTTATGCACCATTAAATGTAACATATTCTGCTTTGACATCTAGGAGAAAAATTAAACAGTGATCATACATTGAGGGCATTTAATTATGACATTTTGGAAGTACATAATGAGGAAAGAAAGCTTAGAAAAATTAAACATTCACAGGGCATAGTGAAGGCAATAGAATCATTAAGAAGTAGCATGTAACTTACTTGAGAAGTCTGACTAAATAAATGGCAGAAGAAGAGCCACAAACATAAACAGGGGTAGTAAAGGTGTTATAATGGAATGTCCCACACTCCCTGTCGCATATGTGGACTGACTATATTGGTAGATATATACAGTGAGCACAGGATATACCTGGCAGACTCACTTCAGGAATTACTAGCTTGCTAACCAATTCCTTGTCTTTCAGTAGTGTATTTTCTTTTACAATACACCTCTCTTTCTTTCATCTATGCCCGTGTTGCTGTTCCTTTCTCTTGAGTACCACCTTTGTCTGTTTGTAACCTTCTTTAAGGATATAATAAAAAGGACAAGAGTTAAGGCAAAAAGTAAAAAGAAGTTGTGGAGAGCCATATTTGCACGCATCTTGAAAGTATATGGCACATGAAAGAAGTACATAGGCACAGTTTCAGCCTTTCTCATTGTTACCCACTGACTTTGCCACTACTATATAATTTCCCCAGTTCAGTTTAATCAATTTCTGTAATAACAGATAAAATATTTCTTCTGTTAGAAAAAATGAATTCCTGACAATTTCTTTTTTGTTTGATTTTCAATATACAACACATGGATTGAGTGCCAAATTTGCTAAAACAAATTTGAGATCATTTTATTTTTTTCACTTTCACCAGAAATATTATTTGTTCATGGAGAAAATAGCTAAAATAAATGTGAAAAATGTGGAGTAGTGATAAAGTAAGTGGGCCAAAATAAGAGAAACTGAAACCTGACAGTGTCTAATGGGTTCATCAGAAAGCAATACCTACAACTATCTCTTTGACCCCCAATAAAGCAGGGCCTAGTACCAACCATGTCCCCAACTAGGAAAATTCCTGTATTGAGAACTTCTCTTTAAATATGCACATTATTCTGCCATGAGATTCTGAAATTTTGTTGTTACCACAGCATTTTGGCTGATCCTTCTCTGCCCTATATCAGACATACATTTTGTATGAAAAGAAAAGCAAGAAATATTTTTCATTGCAAGCCAAACTATAACATAGTAAAAAAAAAGAAAGAGTGGTAAATATACTGATCAGACCAATCCATTCACAACAATGCATATAATACAAATGATTTCATTGTTTTTATATGCAGAGTTGCTCTCCAATTATTGCTTTACTAAACAAATACACAGCAACCAAGCTTATATAATTGTCTGTAAATCTAGTGTACACAGCTTCTTAGAATGTGTTCAATAAACTAAAAACTCTTTCAATAATGACTCCTTTCAAAATTACAAAAAGTATATTCATTATTTAACTGAATCTGTTCCCATTTATTTCAATTTGCCTTGGTATATTTCTAGTTTCACTATACATTTGTTTTTTATTTCTGGTCATGTCAATGTATTTTAGTTTGTTAATATGTACAATGATATGCTGAAAAGTTCCCAAGAAACCTTTTGCTCTCAAAATCTGAACATTTGATTAGATTTTAGCAGGTTTAGCACTTTTCAGCACCTCCTCCTCTTTATTTCTATAAGTCTTTCCTGTCTATCTCACATTCTATTGATTTATATCAGTTTATTCATATTTATCTGTTTCTATAATTACCTTATTCTGTTCTTAAATCTATCTGATCTATTTAAGTCTGATCTTTCTATCATTTCTGGGTAACTGAGTGACAAAATGGAAAGAAAAAGAACTTTTGTCTCTTAAAAGGACTTCTTCAGACTAATCAATGATTTAATCAATGAAGTCAGTGTGTGTGTGTGTGTGTAATTTATTTAAGTAAATGCTCAGTTTTTTAATTAAACAGTATTAATTACATTTACCAGACTGAATGTTGGAGAAATTTCATAGAAAATATATGCTTCTTCAACAGGAATTGAACCTGTAACCCTAATGGGGGCCATCATTTGATCTGACGTGAGCAGATATGATCAATAGAAAAAAATCGTCAAAGGTGTATGTTTATAAACAGTAATTTGGACTTTGCCAACCAAATGCTTTCTTTTGTGGCTGAATGGTTAACTGCACATAGGATCAAATGATGGTTCCCATTAAGGTTACAAGTTTGATTCCTGTTGGAGAAGTACATATTTTCTACAAAATTTTTCGAATACATATATATATATATACAATAATGGCATCCCAAATTTTCAGGTACCGGTTCTATAAAGGCAGGTAATCTTTAGAAACCTATTCTTCTTATTTTCTTTTCAATCTGAGAATGGAAACAAATCACTTTATAGTATCAAAAAGAATTAAACTATTTTGATAATTTAATAGAAACAAATTTATTTATTAAGATATTTCCTGACTGAAATTCTGTTCCCATAATATTTCTGTTCATAAGTATGATACTTTTTGACTCTAGTGTCATCAATTGTGCTATGGTTTCTTAGTCACATTCAAACTGAATTGTTGCTGTCCCAAAGATCCAATGGAAGACCTATCAAATTTATGATGAGAATATTTACCACATTTTTAACTTCAAGATGATTTCTTTTGTCAGAATAAATTATGTTCATCACAAAAACCCTCTTTCAGCCACCACAGAGTTTCAGCCACCACAGAACTTACAGCAATGGTATTATATTTTTAGCTATTATATATAAGATTATTTTTGGATGCGCCAACAACCAGTTTGCTAAACTTTTATAATTTTAAGAATTTGTTCATGAAAACTGGTAGGATGTCACCACTGTACATATATTTGTGTGTGTTTATATATTTATATATATATATATATATATATATATATATATATATATATATATATATATATATATATGCTGGTGAGAAATGCAACAAATGCTAGTTACAATTTTTTTTTTCATTTTTGGTATCCAAATAAATTCAAGGAATGAAACACATAAGATACTTTTCTATTTTGACATTCAGTTACCCACTATTAGTCTGATATACAGATATGTACTTTGTATATATCATCTATATCAATTTTTTTATATATAAATATGTATATCTCTATCTGTTTGCATCTACCTCTCCCTATTCATTATCTTGATATGTACCATTCTATTATCTGTGTTCACATCTTTCACACTCTGTTATCTGTTTCACTCTTCTCTATCAATACCCATCTGCACATCTGGACCACTCTGTTGATAACTGCCTGCACATCTGTCTTTATTCTGTTGATATCCATCTGCACATCTGTCATGCTCTTTTCATATCTAGATATTTATTTCAACTATCTACACTATTCTATTTTTCTCTCTTCTCATCACTGTTGATCTTTCTCCATCCTTTTCAATAAATTCATGGCTATTATTTTCAAAATTCTATAAAAAAACAAAAAATCTCCAGTATTGTAAATATGAGCCATTCCTTATTGAGTTCAAGGTTACTCAATCATTGATTTTTCTCTATAAGAAGGGGTGGTGATGATTGTATTGATTGCCTATACTGAAGGGGTATGTAGCTCAGTTTGTTCTCATTTGGAATTAGCTGACAACTGGTCCAGGCTTTCCACTGACCTTCATTTGATTTCACCTTTTCCTTTGTGAAAACAAAGAATTGATTTCTCATTAGGCTTCATTATAGCCCCATGTTGCATTGTTTTTCAGTAGATCTACTGTGTAATGCATCCTGACTGGGCCTAACACACTTCTGCCTCTCTTTCGGATGAGTTTTCCTTCATTCAACTTACACTGAGGTTAATCGAAAATATAACCTACTCTTCCTGGATTTACATATGTGTTGTGTAGTTTGTGGCAATTTCTTACTTGACAGGTGCACTGTGTACATGTATTCAGTTTAGGTACTTTGTCATCTTTACTTGGATATAGCCATATTTGTACATTATAGTACGTATTGAGCAATTGCATTAAAGAAAGTTATTCTGTTTGGTTTCCAGAATTTTTTGACAAAATCTTTTATTCATATAAATGTTTAACATCATTAATCAATCATTAAAGTATTTTCCTGGGATTTGAATGACAGAACACCAGCCTTCTGCAAAATTGTGTATTCTGTCCTTTAAAGAGGTTTCTGCTTTTGATTTAGTCAATTCTTTGAAGAATTTATCAATATTTTTTAACATTTTAGGACTTCTGACCAGATAAGTTTTGCATTAAGTAAAACAAGTATTAATTTGAAGGTGATAAATCTAAAGAATATACTGCATTTAGAAGATCTTCCCATCCCAAGTTAGAGATCATTTGCTGTGTTGTATTTGTATTATGAAGATAGGTGTTGTCATGCAGTAAAATTACTGATAAATTTTTTTTTTTTTTTTGCCTAGAAAAAGATCTTTTCTTATCCAGTAATTCAAACAAACTAATTCCCTGCTGTATCCCTATGTAGTAACAGTTTGTCTAGCTTCCAACAATTCCTCATAAAGAATTATTTTCAAATACAATCAAACATAGACTTTTTCCTCTAAAAGATTTAATTTAGATTGGAATGTATAAAACCATCTTAGACCTAGCTAAAATTTGATTCATTTTGGATTGTGTTAATAAATCCATTTTTACTTGCTTATAACTATCTAATCTAACAATGACTTCTTTCTGTGTCAAGCAAGATGAAAAAGAGGCACTGCTGACCAATGTTTCTTTCTATGACTTCATGTGGAACCCATTATTCTTGCTTAAGAATGTTATGTAAGGCTTGTAAATCCTGTACTACAGTTGAATGATTACACAAGCAATAGAGATGAGTAGATGTCAAAAATACTTAATATTAAGTGAAAGTGACTAATAAGAACTTTTACATCAATTTAATATCTTTAGTATTTTCACTGTTTCCTTCTGAGACAGCTTTAAAACTTTTCATGTAGATTAGTAAAACCACTAAAGAGATGTAATACATGCAACAATTTCTAGTGAAAACCCAGTTTTCAACTATGTATTCAATAGTTTTTGTTTTTTCAAAAAGAGTTCTGGGGACTTTTTGCACATATCTAACCATAATTATTTGTATATCATTTGCTCTTTTTTCCTCAGATGTTTAAGCCTAAAAATTGAGGTTACATATTATACATAAGAACTAAATATTAACTTTTTTTCATCCCTATGCATCACCATATTTCTAAGTTATATATACAATCCAAATTAAATATTGTATAAATCACTAAACAAACACTGTTTTGAAAAAATTCATATAAATATAGAAGCATGTTTTAGCCTACTTCACTGCCATCTGTATAAAAGATATCATGAAATTTTTATCTTTTTTATCAGCTTAATAGATGTCTTCCTTTTCTTTGATAACTATCCATGGTCATCTTGTTGTTCTTCCTTGAAAAGGAATGTTATCTTTACTCCTGCTCACTTCTGTTTTATACTGTCACAGAAAAATAGCCACTAGCCAATGGAATATATGGTTGCTTAAAATTTTGTTTCTCTTAATATAAGTTTATTTTTATCAAAATTTGTTGCATTTTTATGTGAACATATATATACATTTGTTGTAAATACTGTGTAAAGTTTGTGTTTCAAAACAACATAAACTTTGTCTAAAATTCATAAACATATGAATCATTTAGAAAGAAACTTTGAATGACAACTAGCAAATGCTTCCAGCTTACAAAATTATCTTTTTTCATCTACTCTTTTACAGTGGCTCAATTCGGGAAGTGGGGGGGGTTATCTTATAGATCCTGTGCATCTACTTCACCTTTTCAGCTGCATCAGTTTCTCACTGGTGTAGGTTGAAGCCACAGGAGATAAGGGCCCTTTTCAAGAAGTCCTTGTATTTCTTTACTGTGGCCAATTTCTCTGTCAGCCAAATAGAATGAATTTTTAGAATAGTTCTTCATTCTCATCACATGTCCAACCAAACAACTGGAACATTTGCAGCATATTTTTTTTCTTTTTTTAGTTTGTACATTTTGTAGATTATTTTGGGTCTTGCTACTGTGGATTTTGTATACTAATTACTTTGTATATGCAACAGAAATGTTAAATATATATATATATATATATATTTATTTTTTAAATCTAGTTTAGATTTATTGAAAGAGCTGGAAGTGTTAACTGATTATTAAATTCTAAATATACCTTATTGGGGTCTTTTTTTATTGATTGATTTATTTTCTACAGATTATCAACCTTTATTGGAGTTTGTGCAAACACTTGCTCAGGGAATTTCATGTGTAGTTAGTATATCATTTATTCATTGTTGAATTGCTTATTTCTAGCTGAAAATGAGGTCAAAGTTATAAAATAATATGTTTTAGTTTGAATTATTTTTATTTTCTTTATTCTTTATTATTTAACTTTGGTTGGGTCTAGATTAAGAATAGAAGCAGCAGTAACAACATTAAATCTAACTCTAACAATAACAGCAATAATAAATTTAGGCTTAACAACAAAAATAATAACAATTATAACATCTTCAACAATCCTCCTTGAGAATTCTCCCCAGGAAATATTCCAGACAAAGCTATTTCTGATTAAAAACTCTTGGAGTTTTAAGGAAGAGATTGCAATTGCTTCTGTTTGTGAAATTTCCTTTGATTAGAATTTGTTGATTGCATTAATCTCTCAGAGGACATGTATTTTTGCCAACAAATAAATGACTTAACTGACAAATGTCTATGAGCCATGGCTAGAGAAGTTCGGTTAATGTTACACTTTTGAGAGAAAAATGCATCATGGTAAATATTTGTTGTAGCATACCTACAGACGATAATGGGTATTCCCCATTCACATAAATACAGTAGGAAATACTGTATGTTGGTCTGCAGTTGGAGATTCATTGTGGAATTCAATTGACTCACTTCTAGCAGTTGAATACTACTTCTACTCACCGCTGGCAAATCTTATACAGTGTAACCCGGATATAAGAGAAAACCGGATATAAGAGAGATTTTCTCTGGTCCCAAATTAGAGCCATACTTACCTAAACAAAATAGACCAAACCCGGATATAAGATAAACCCGGATATAAGAGACTTCTTCTCTGGTCCCGACAACTCTCTTATATCCGGGTTAAACTGTATGTGTTGTTCTTGTCGTAAGTATTATCATTTATTACCAACCTTTGTTTGATTATTCTATTCAGTAACCTTCCCTAAGTTACAACAATATTAATAATCAAGATCATTTTAAAATAAAACAAAAATGTGCCTTTTTTGTACTGCAGCATCATAAGTGCAGGAGCATATTTTTAGGATTTCTAATATATGTTGTACAATACACAATAGTCTAAAAACGTAGATGGAATGATGAAAATTCTTTAAATGATATACAAAAGCTGAAGAACAACCAAAATATTGTTTTAAAACCAATAAAAATGATGCCAAGTGTCTAATAAAAAAAAATTAAATAAAATACTTAATCTACAAATAAACTTCATAAAAGTACAAGTAGTATGTTGTTTTGTTTTTTCAATAATAAATGAATAAGTGAATAAACCAAACAAAACATGAAAAGTAGAAATGAAAAAAGAAATGAATAAAAAGTTCATAAAGGATGAAGATGATAAATCAAGAATAAAATTCTAGAAGTTAGTATTTCATGAAAATTTCTTTTGAATTTGCCATGTCTTTGCTTTTTCATAGAAAAAAAAAATGGTGACAAAAGACAGTTTAAAATATAATTGTTGAATATTAATAACAGCTTAACTCAAAATCTTTGATAAAAAATATTTAGAAAGCCACTAGTATTAACTTTTAATTGCAAGGAGTCTTTTGTCTAACTTCTTCTTTATTGGGCTTTTAATGTATATCTTGTTATTTGTTTAATAATTTATTTTTAATCTGGGTTAACCAAGAAAAATCCATAGCAAATGTGAGAATAGAAAAATCAAAATACCATTGGATCTTAACAGCTTGAAAATCTCAGAAAAAATAACTAAAATTTCTTTGATAATTTCAAGGAAGAATTTGATCAAAAATGTTATTTGAATTGTTTTCATCTTTGATGTTTTAGCACACTGTTTCAGCTAGTATAGTTTTCCTCATTCACATATAACACTTAAAGAATGCATCACCCAAAAAACAATTTGAATATATAGAGTGAAAAATACTTGATACCAGAACGTTAGAAAAAAATTAGATTCCTGAATTTTTTTCTATAAACTATAAAGAACAACATTAATTTGGAATATATTCTGTGTGCTAGATTTATCATTAAAAGATATTAAGTGAATCTTTATGGACTAAAATCTGCAATATTTGCATAATTCTTCATACATTTAAACCTTAATTTTAAAGAACAAACTGCAGAGAAAGTGTGTTGCTTAAATCCAATAAAGTCCTCATTTCATAAACAAGAAGAAAGATCACTGCATTTAATGAACATTGTTTTATTAACTCCAAGACAGCACACAAATGACCAATATTACACAAAACTATATAAAATATCAAAGAAAACAATCATACATAACTTTCTTCACTCATATTGAGAGGATTTTTGGAAGAGGTGATGTAGATGTAATCTGCGCTGTAATTTCATATATGGTAATATAAACTTGATGTATGCTGTAATAATATACAATTGATATATACTGCAACTTATCTTTATAAACAAATATGTGTTCTAATAAATAAAGATAATAAATGTATAAGAACAAAATAAAAATTATAATCATGTAATAAACAATGAATAGTATAAGAATAAATATTAGGTTGGTGCAAAAGTAAAGTCGTTTTTCATGGTAATTCTTCTGATGATCTTCTTGCCTTCCACTCAAATTTGATCTTCAAAAATTTAAATGCAATGTCAGTCATTATCTTCTGTCTCCTTAATTCCTATATTTTTATTGTTCTCTCTCCTTAATAATGTTTTCTTTTTCTCATATTCTCTCACACTCAGTAACCTCTTTTGTTTTAGTGGCTTTGGTTGAAACGATTAAAAAATGTAGCTTGTACTCACAACCAAGGTTTAGAAAATTTCCAAAGCTTCATACATGAATAATCCTATCAGTTTTGATGGATACAATACTAATAGTGTTGTCAGCACTGGCTTTTAAAAACTAAATTGAGTTTTTCAATACCTATCTAGGTCATTGTTCTTTTACAGTGTTATCCATCTTACTTTACAGTTTTTCAAATTCTAATTCCTTAAATCTGTAGAGTAGCAATCATGAAACAAACTGTTATCTTTATGGCCCATCTGATCTACAAGTGGCTCATTAAATTCACTGTTCCTTAAATAAAGCAATGTTAAATCAAGGTTTTACTGTACTAATAATCACAATATACTATTTTCTTTAATATGATTTGCATTTTTCTTTTAACTATTATGATTTCCTGAATGTGTTCAGTTTTACTTGTTTTGATAAATTGGGATAAAACATTTAATAATCAAGCAAGTTTTCAGTGATGCTTATAACTAAGATCCTCTTAATTGTTATTTCTGCATCTGCTAAACCAAGACCTTTACTGAGATTTACTAAGTTTAGCTTTCTACAACACAAGACCAGATGTTGTTGAAATGAGAATAGGAAGATTATATCATAGCAATTTTTCAAGTGAATAGAGTTGGTCAGTCAGTCGACTGGCTGATCGGTTGAACTCTCTGCCTTCAGGTGGGGAGGAACCCTAAAGAGGCTACGCCGAAGGGCGGATTCTCTTTCAGGGAGGTAAACCGACCCTGAACCCGTTTATGCGGGTTCAATGGGCATATTTTTGGCCGAGCCCACAGGCTCAGAGATCCCACGTTAAACCGGCCTTGTGCCACATGATGCCCTCGTGGGGTGGGTGACTAAATATCGAGTTGACTTGTTTAAAAAACCAGCATTCAAATCCTTATATAAAACTTGAACACTGATCTCTTGCATGAATAAATTATATGAATGTTCTGAATGCAATGCTCTCTATTTAGTTACATTGAAATTATAACAGATAAAATGAGCAGAGTAATACTGTCAGAAAGAGTAAGTTTTTAACTTCAAAATACTATTAGTTATGCATTTTCACCAACAATGAACAAGAGCTTTTCATTTCATGAATTGACTTCTGCACTAGGCCACTCTGAATGGAATTTCTTACACATATCATATTGCAACTGCTGAAATAACTTACAAACTGCTTGAGTGTGCTAATATCCACTGTTTGTTCTCTATAAACATTTAACCAGCATTGATGAATATCCGTTAGAGAGATTTTCCAGTATAGAGAAATTCAATGATGCACCTTTGCATTGTACACTTTTATATCAGATGCCATTTTACCAAACTGCTACTCGACTACTATCTGTAACAAGATAAAAAAGGAAGATTTAAGTGAAAAGGGTCACCATCCATCAATGCTATTATGGGCCAAATTCTATTACTAAAAAGCACTTTCTCAATTCATACAGTGTATGATATGGGTCTGATCTAAACACATTTTAAAAAAGTAAAATCAGTATAAAATTTCTCCACTCTAATATTAAGTAACCTGCAAAAAAATAGAATGCAAATATTAAGGATAATGTTAGTTTAAGTATTGAATAAGTACCCTCATAGTGATCATATAAAAATACAACAGGACTTTTATTTACAACCTAACATACATATATACTCATATATGATTAATATAAATAAAATTTGTAACTTAGCTGATTGATAAAGTTATTGTTACCAATTTCAAATGATTTTTCAAGATACAACATTATTTCTCGATAATTATGTATTTATTGTCATAGTTATATACTTGTTATATTTACAGACATTTTTGTTGGTATTTTTGACATTTTTAATTTTTTTCTTTTTTACATTTACCTTCTAACTGACCTTTTTGGCAACTATGCCTCTGAGAAATTGAGTCTTCAATGTAAGACTTTTGATTATATAATAAAATATATTAAATCTGCATCAAAATCTACATGAAAATATTATACTTTGATATCAAATGTCACAACTTTGTCTTATATATTATTTTTTCCTTATTTGATTCTTTAAGCTCTTTTTTATACAACTAAAAGGTATAATTCTGCAGAGGTATGCTCTTTCACATGCTGCAAAGCTGATTATTGCCTACCTTGCTAAAAAAAAGGTTTCAAAGTCACCAAATTACTGGAATGGCCCCCACCCACCAGCCTCTCCAGATATTAATCGAATAAAAAACTTGTGCCCCATCATTAAAAAAGATGTATATAAGAATGGAAAAGACTTCTGGGAAGGAATAAACCGGGTGTAAGTAATGTTAAGTGCAAAACAGTAGAAAAGCTTACAAAATCAATAAATGGGAGATGAAGGTCGAGCAGACAATAATAATATCAAATAATAGTTTATTTTGATATACAGTGTAACCCGGATATAAGAGAGTTGTCGGGACACGAGACAGTCTCTTATATCCGGGTTTGATCTAATTTATATACATTAACACAGGCTCTAATTTGGGACCAGAGAAAATCTCTCTTATATCCGTGTTTCTCTTATATCAGGGTCTCTTATATCCGGGTTACACTGTATTTGACATTGTGTTGATCAAATATATATTTGTAAAGTATATACAATATCTTTTAGATTTGTTTATTAATAAAACTTTCTTACATTTTGTTTACATTTTATAACACCCACCAAAATAAGTTATCAATATTTTGAATAAGTTGAAACCCATAAAATACATTGCTTATATAGGTATAAATACATAGTGTGATGGGTAAATTGTCACCATTTTATATTTTTAATTTCATGCATGCACATTTTTTGTTTTTAATTTTGTCAATTGCACAGTATAGTAAGATCATGTGCACACTGTCTCTGAGAAAAAGAGCACCATGACACAATTCACTCTGCCAGAAATTTGGAAGCAGCATGCTGTACAGCTTGGCATCCACGCCAGAAGGTCCAATATGAAAATTTCAGAGTGTTTGAGTGTTAATCTGAAGACAGTGCAGATGATTTGGAAAGAGCTAGATGATATATCCAGTCAACATCATGGTGTTTGGCGTGATCACTAGTGATGGTGATGTTATGCCTCCAAATATTCTTCTCACCGGTCCTCAAACTCAGCAGGAGGTCTTCATCAAGTGCCCTTAGAAGGTAGTGCTGTCCTGGGTCAAGAGGGTGGCTTCTGGATGACCCTATAACTGGTAACAGGACTCTATAGCATGCCACACAAACAGGAGAACCCAATTATGGCTGTCAAGCAATTTCTGCAACCACATCTCCCTTTACATCTGGCCACCTAACTCCCCAGACTGCAACCCCCTTGATTATTATGTGTGGGCGAGAAACCAACAAAACAGCTTGTACCACCAAAGATGAATTAAAGGCAAGGATTATGGCAGCATTCATCAACTTAAACAAGGAAACTGTCCAGAAGAGTTGCAGAAGATTCTGGAGGCAATGGTTGAAGCCAATGATGATTTTATTGAATAAATATTTTTGCGTAATTTTGGTAAATATATTTGTTAAAATGAAATATCCGAGTTATTTTCCTTTTTGCATAATTTAGATGATAATTTATCCATTGCACCTTGTATATCTGTATATGGATATATATTATGCTTTAAATATATGTGCATTCCATGAAAACATTATTAAAAATTATATCAAGGGATTCTATTGTCAAAGTCTTTTTAAGAAAAACATTACTTTAAAATATTGAAGCAATAATAAAACAATGAATAATCTTGTAGAATTACCCAATATTGGCTTTCAATAAAAGACAAAATATATTAAATTGCAAATATAAGTGACATAAGCAGAATACCCTCTACTAAACACACTCACATAATGTAACTTCGTCATTGTCCTCATAAACTATCAGTGATTTACTCTTCATCTCACTATCAATAAGAATATTTCTTCAGGAATATATCAGTTGGCTAATACTTTCATACTTCTGGCATATGTAACTAGAAGGGAAAATAATGTTATCAAGATATTGACTTTCCAGATACATCTTAAATCAAAGGTTAAAGGAAATTCTTATGAATACTAGAAAAAGTGATAACAGTAGACTAAACTGTTTCAAAAGAAAGATTTTAGGTGCTTATGATAAAAAAAAAGATTGCAAAAAATTGTCGTGTCCTCTTTTTTCTGAATAATGTGAAGATTTTAAAATTTAGCATTTTTATTCTTGAATTTTTTTTAATTTCATTTCATAGCATAACAAATTAAAAAAAAATAACAATTATTAATTTTAATAACTGGAAAATGATAATCTTAATTATCAGCTGTTTAATTATACTCCATTGATGTTTAAACATATGCCTTATTTTATTGCCAACAACTTGAAACAGCCATATTCTATTTTCATCCAGTTAGGAACAGCTATGTTTTTAACCAATCAAATCTCTGTTATTGTCCTTGGAAATTATCATTTAACTATATTTCTCTTTCTGTTTATTTTTCATTGTTTATTTCCCAATATTTATCTGCTTTTTATCTTGCAACTTCTTATGTGATCAGAAAGAAATTTAAAATTCCTGCTGTAACTGTTTTTATAGCATATAAATATAGCATTACTGCTCTTTTATTTCACTGTTTCAAAAGATGCAAGAGGACATTGTTTAATGTAATGGCTTTGTTTGAAGATTTTCTGCAATATTTCATATTTACAATATAGATTAATAGCTTGATAGGAAAGCCAATGATTGTTTTCTTGTTTCATGTTTTATAAAGCAAAGTTGGTTTCATCTTTTCTTTTACTTTATTCTTTATTTTTAATCTTTTTTGATACTGTTAATATGCATTCAGATCTGCTTGAGGAATGTTTTCATTAAAAGATAGCCTTTAAAGGATGCTATTTTTAGAATTTTTGTGGTAGTGTTCATGCAGGAACTTTCTTGAATTTCTTTGAAGATACCTGTTGCAGAATGTGATTCCAGAAATGTTGGAACATCTAAAACATCTTCTAAACTTAAAAGGTGTATGCAAAACTCCCCAATGGTGTTTTTTCTTTTTTTAATCATAATTTTTTAAATTTTTTAAACTGGAGATGAAATACAGAGTTGAAAGTCATCTTTTTAAACACCTAAAATATGCCTTGAATTTTTGTTCATTTACCAATAGACAAGCATGCATACATAAGTATATATATATATATATATATATATATATATATATATATATATATATATATTTAAGTTATAAGGAACTTGGTAAACCGAATTGGTAAATCCAAAGAGGATGAAATCCTGAGAGCTCAATGTTAGGACAGAGCTAATATGTAATGAAAAACAAATCACTTTAATGATTAAAGTGATTTGTTTTTCATTACATTTATATATATATATATATATATATATATATATATATATATATATATATGTGTGTGTGTGTGAAAAACTAGCTATCAACATTGTATTTAGTCTCCAGGTTAAAAAAACAAATTGAATTAAAAAAACATTGGGAAATTTTGCATACACCTTTTATGTTTAGATGTTCTGGATATATATATATATATATATATATATATATATATATATATGTGAAGAAAAATATATGGAAAAAACAAACAAAAATCCTAATATGCAATTATGCTGTTTTAATGTTAATATAATGTCAACGTCGGACGTTTCGATCTAGTAGACCATCTTCAGGACATATTCATAAAACATAATTAACATTAGACTATATTTAATTCAACATGCGGGTGAAACATGTAAGTCCGTAAAATCTCGTGTTTTCGAACATAAACGAGATATTCGCCTCGGTAATTTAAACAATGCTTTATTTGTACACACAACTAAATCTGATCATAATTTCAATTTTGATTCTGTGAAGATTTTAAAATATATTCATAATAAAAATCTTAGACGGATTTATGAAGCATGCATAGTATCTATCTCACGCACGGGTAATACTAGACCCGGCTTCTTTAATATTTCCCCTTTTCTAGCAAGATTAATGCTCGACAAACGTACATATAAGTTTTAGATTAAAATAAAATTCTTTTCATTTTTCATTCAAAATACTACATTTTAGGAATATGTTTTCACAACATCGCCCACGAGACGCCGACGTGATCATATTGAAACGGAATGCTGATTTTGAAAAATTTCAGTTATCTGTTTTGATTAGTCTTACTCTTATGTCCATCGTCTTTTCATATTGAATTAAATATAGTCTAATGTTAATAATGTTTTTTAATATGTCCTGAAGATGGTCTACTTGACTGAAACGTCCGAAGTTGACATTATATTAACATTAAAACCGCATAATTGCATATTAGGATTTTTGTTTGTTTTTTCCGTATATTTTTCTTCATACTGTCGGATCTATATCCATATATTTGCTTATATATATATATATATATATATATATATATATATATATGCACTCACCCACATATGAATATATAGATATAAATGTGTAAATATATACAATGGGATGCTGAAAGTCCTTGGTGGATTTTTCTGATCAAGTCTTTGAATTTTTTAAAAAGAGTTTTTTTCATTATGTGAATATAATGTAAGTACACTCCAATGTTTGGTAAAACAAGTTTGCAATCTTTATGAAAAATAAGAATAGTATTTTGACACATTTTAGATGTTATTGAACCTGTCTCTTCTTCAATGAAATTCCTTAAATCCTAAAGTGTATCAGGATTTCTGTTAAAAACTGTATTCTTAGCATAACTCCAAAGAAAAAAATAAATCTAAAAGTGTGTTATATTCTCTCACATCATCAATTTGGTAATTTTCTATCCAAAGACGCTCTGATCACACCTAAATAATATGCAGTTCAAACCATTCAGCAGAAAGATTGTTTGGAAAGGCTTCTTGGAGATTTATGGTAAAAACGCAAAAGTTCAACAACTCATTTTTACATCTTAAAGTTTACATCAATGTATTAATTACTTTATTTACAGGCTGTATATATAATATACAATCACATACAAACCTTATCAAATTTTAAATCTACCATTCATTCATGCATTGAATATTGCTGCCATATCTGGTCTGGTGATTCTGCTATATGCATAGAGATTCTTGATAAAATCCAAAGAATCTACAATGTTATTGGTCATCTCACCTTCAGTCACTGCCATAATGTAGCTTCTCTGTGCTTTTTCTATAAATACTTTCATGGTAATTGTTCTGACAAACTTTCCAATATAGTACCAAGAGTTTATGAATTTAAGTGCAGATTGGCAACAAGGTCTCATCCTTTTACAGTTGATAGGGCTAGATGTAACCATAAGTTACATGCTAACGGTTTCTTCTATCTCACTTCTCGCCTGTGGAACTCACTTCTGGCTTCTAGCTTCCCAGTTTGATCTTCAAAAATTTAAATGTAATGTCAATTGTTATCTTCTGTCTTCTTAATTCTTGCTCTTTTATTATTCTCTCTCCTTATTTTTCCTTTTTTCACTTACTCTATAACACTCAGTAACTCCTTGCATCTTAGTGGCTCTATTGTCTTGCTTGGGGTGATTAAAAAAGATATGTCTAAGACATATCTTTTGCCCCAAAATATGATTTTTTTTTTAAATCTATGACAATATTTCCCTGGCAAAAACTTTTTTTTTTATTGTAAACATTTTTATTTCCTTTAATTCTTCATGCTCCAAGATTTATGCTTCTTTCAAAAATTAAACCTGATAACTGGTCATGTCATGAGTCCTCTAACCAATTATTGGGCATCACATCTACTGCAGTCATAGCAGCTGTGGTGTGTTTAGGGCAAGATAACTTGACAGAGCTCATTCCTCTTGAGTTTGGTTTTGAATTTAGAGTTTTCCTTCTCCTACAATGGTTGCCATCTCAAGGCAAGAGTGCCCACTTAGTCCTGCTATCTGGATTCATAACTTTCATATCTATGTCTACCATTTGCCCATGCTTATAATGTTGTTGCCACATATGGTCCTGCTGTTGACCTTGAGCTCCTTGATAAGATTCAAAGAAGAATCTGCAATATAATTGGTTCTGATCTGGCAGCTCAGCTCCAGCCACTTTACCACCACTATAAGGTTGTTTCTCTATGTCTTTTCTATAAATACTTTCATGGTAATTGTTCAAATGAGCTCTTCACTATGGTACCTAGAGTTTTTGAATTAAAACACAACACTAGACTGGTATCAAGATTTCATCAATTTACAGTTGAGCCAGCTAGATGTAGCTGTAAGTTCTATGCTAACAGTTTCTTTTATCACACTTCTCTTTGTAGGACTCCCTTTCAACTCTATGCTTTCCAGCCAACTTTAATCTTCAAAAATTTAAATGCAATGTCAGTCACTATCTACTGTCCTGATAACTCTCTTCTCTTTCTGCTCATCATTAATGATTTTGTTTCTAATTCTTCCACACCCTGTAAGACCTTATGTTTTAGTGGCATTACTGCCTTGCTTGGAGTGATTCTAATGAAAAACCATTTTTTAAAATGGTATTTGAGTGAAAGTGAGCATAATAAACTTGGCTAGAATTCATACTTGGATTACTGATTTCTTTTTCTATGTGACTAACCATTACACTACTAGAACATTCCTGATAACAGGTATCCATCAGTAAATTGAAAAATCCCATTACACCAAAGCTTTTAACATGCTCACTGTTGTGAAATAGGACAGAAACTGCTTATTTTGTTGTGACAGTCACATTCTAAGCTACATGAATCCAGAATGCAGTCAACTCAAATATCTGGTGGTACTTTCAGATTATGCCGTTACATCATGGCTTTAAGTTATATATATGAGAGAGAGAAATTTAATAGGCCAGTTAAAAAGATTTATAGAATAAAAAGCCAGCAAAATGATAACAATATTTATTATATAATAGCCTTTTGACTAAATTGAAGCACGGAGATTCTGAAAATTTCAACTTTGAAATCTTTCTCTTTGAGCTTCAATTTAGTTAAAAGGTTAATATATAATAAATTTTATTGCCAATATAGTTATCATTTTGCTCACTTTTTATTCCTCAAATTCATTTTATTAACCAGCCTATTAAATTTACATCTTATAAGATGGACATATGGACCATTTTTTGTTTTAATTATATACTGCAATTAAGCTTTTTATTTCATTTTTCTTGTGTTCGTACAAGTGTTTTCTTTTCTGGACACAAAGTGTGTAAAAACTGTCCAAATGTTCTGCATGTCAGCTATACTTTCAGCCATTATCAAGGATGATTTTGTTTTTACTTTTTACTGAATGTATGGGTTGTGTTATGCATGTATTTAGAGTTATAGGAATGTTTTATTTTCAAAACACTGTCAGCACATTGTGGCCATGTTCATAGTTAATGTTATTGATTGAGTGTCAGTTTTTTCTTTTTTATTATTAGTGCTTCCAAATACACTGTATACACACACACACATATATATATATATATATATATATAGAGAGAGAGAGAGAGAGAGGTCTATTGCCTGCAGGATGAGATTATTGTTAGATTGGCTAACCTTTTAGATCTTGCTCTCACTTCTTGAAGATGATTCAAACAAGCTGATTGAAAACTGCTGATTCCACTAAAACATGTTGATCTCCATTTTACCCACTCCAAAGCTAAGTGCTCAAGGGTGTCATGAGGTATATTGACAGCTGATAAGTTGCTCTTCAGCTTGTCTTTGTATCTTAGCCATGGGCATCCTACATTCCTGTAACCCTGATCTAACTGGCTGTACATTGGGATCTTGGGTATCCTGTCATCACTTGTGGAATGAGCGGGGTATTCGACTGAATACGAAAATTCGGGTTTACAGAGCTGTTGTCCTTGCCATCCTTTTGTACGGCTCAGAGTCATGGACTCCATACAGGTACCCTATATGCCAGCTGGATGTTTTCCATAAGAGCTGTCTGTGTGCCATCTGTGGAGTTAACCTTCAAGATAGGACATCTAACACAGGCCTGTTTAACAGGTGCAATAGACTGTAGGAATCGAGACTTTTCTCATACAGCCTCAGCTATGGTGGACTGGTCATGTCTTGAGAATGTCTGATGAGCAGTTTTCAATCAACTTGTTTGAATCATCTTCAAGAAGTGAGAGCAAGATCTAAAAGGTCAGCCAATCTAACAATAATCTCATCCCACAGTCCTTACTCTTGCTCCATATGCGACCTCCTTTGTAAATCACTAGTGGGTCTTAAGTGCCACTTAAGATTATCGCACAAAATTTCATAATTGAATCTATTAAGTTGTCAGATCCTCATACATTGAAACTGATGGGATATGTTTAATTGAGAACAAATTATAATATAAAGAAAACAAACATATTGAGTACAAAAAAATCAATATGTTTTTGATATACAAGGGTGCCTCAATAAGTTTACAACTTGATACATAGTTTTCAGCTCAAATTGTAAAATGTTTGATCTATGAAGTTAATAACTCCAAATTAAATTCTTTGATAAAGAATGAGGTTATATTGAAAAATAGATATTTGTTGTGTAAAATAAATGCTTTTTTTTCATCATTAAGCATCAGATTTATTCATGTACCTACACAAACAAACACACACACACATATATATATATATATATGAACAGTATGAGTGTATATAAATATCCACATACAAACAAATAAATATGCACTCTTTACATATGCTTTTATATATACATTCACATGCCTTCACATCTCATATATATATATATATATATATATATATATGATGAAATGCTTTGTATGAGGTTAAAGAGAATCTAATTAGGTAGTTAATAGCAACCTTAAAAAATTTTGAAAAAAAGAATGAAGGAAGAATACTGGGCTATGTGTGTAAGGGATCAAGAAGAGCAATTTGAGAACTAAAGCAGCACTCCTCTAGGAAGGATACTTTTTGTTAATATTAAATAAGTATTTATTTTTTGGAAAAACCTCACTTTCACACAACTCTGCACACAGACACATGCACACACAATAAAACTTCTATTAACCTCTATTGATGATGTCAAAATTTTCAAGATATATTTAGATGTACAATATAACTTGTGAGTTTCAGTTTATAATATCTTATTAAAAATTATAACTAATAATTGACTGCACATTAGTTTGAAAAATATTGCTATATGTTAAGACAACTTGTTTTTATTCTCTCCATATATATATATATATATATATATATATATATATATATATATATATATATATATATATAGTGCACCAAATAACTGAGAACAAATTATAAAGAAAAGAGAAGATATTCAATAGAAAAATTATATTTTAAAATGGTTGTACACATGTTCAACTAATAAAAACAGAAAACACAATAAAACTGCTCATAGTCTTGTGAACATCTTCAGTATGGCCTCAGACATGACTGCATGCTCAAATCCAATGATTCTTGTTCATGTTGGCCATCACATGTGCACTAACAGCTTTCAACAAGTCCTTGATATTGTGTGTGTGAAGGGGAAAAGGTTGGTCTAACCTCTCATTAATGTTCCTGATATATCAGTCCAAGGGATTCAAACCAGGAGAGTTAGAGGGTCACATTTTGGAGGTGACATAATCATAAAAATTCACAGTCAGCTACACCTATCTGTGGACCATTCATAAAGAAGCAGAGTTCTTCTGGAATCTATACAGCCAGCCCCTCAGTCCAGGGCTGACCACTATGCCCTGCAAATCAGTGTAGTTGATGGCCTTGAGACTGAGATCCTGCAGGAAGAAGTGAAGTGTCACAAAATAGACTTCATTATTGACAACCCACAGGTCAATTACAGATGATGTGAACTTGATATTCATCACCATGAGTACTTCTGCTAGGTCTATGCAGGGCCACCTGTCATTCCTACTATTTACTTAGGCACTTTCAAGAAGCTGGCTATCTCTGTGTTACATTCACTTAGTAGCTAGTGACACAAGCACAGCGTGACTTTTCATTTCAGTGTCAGACTGGAAATGCATATGTTAATGATCTTGATACATCTGAAAGAGAAATGAGAATGTTAGAATTTGATACTTGTCACATCATATTGCATTAGGTTGGCTTCTATTAGGTTGGCTTCTATTAGGTTGGTGCAAAAATAATGTCGTTTTCTCACCTATGTTACTATGTGAGAAAACGACATTATTTTTGCACCAACCTAATATTTATTGCTAACTATAGATAAATTCTCCAATATCTGGCACACTCTGTGTTTGCATATATATATATATATATATATATATATATATATATAGTTAAATTCCCAGATCAATTCTGTGGACAAGACAGATTGGTATAAAACGAAAAAAGATCTTAGATTTTGCTGACAGGTTTCGTCTTTCGACTTTTTCAAGGCAAAAATGAAATCAAAATGTTCTTGTTGTTATAGTTACATTAAAAAATCCAAATTTAAAACGATAGACGCTTCTGTCTAAGCCTTTTTTTTCTGGTTAATGTAAATTACCTTTATAGTAAGAGATTTTTTTTTTTTTTTCCATGTCAACAATATAGTTAAATTCCCAGATCAATTCTCTGGACAAGACAGATTGGTATAAAATGACAATTGGAAAAAAGATCTTAGATTTTGCCGACGCGTTTCGATTTCATTTTTGCCTTGAAAAAGTCGGAAGACGAAACGCATCGGTAAAATCTAAGATCTTTTTTCCAATTGTTGTTTTATACCATATATATATATATATATATATATATATATATATATATATATATATATGTGTGATAAAGAACAAGTAGGAAACATTTATCAATCTTATTATTCTGTCAGGTTCCAATCTATATTTGGTCCTAACTCATATATATATATATATATATGTATATCTGTCCATAGGATATTGAGTACTGTATTAAAAAATCAATGATAACCTACATTTAATTGGACTTATATTTCAACTAAGTAATTAATCATTTATATTGTGTGTATCATATATATAATGCAAATCAATAACACCTATCAGAATATGTAAAATTATTCGGATTTAACATATTTCAAGGTAAACAGAGCTTTTTTCAATAGAAAACTAGAGTGCACAATAGTCAATAAATGAATAAGTTGAATTAACTTTTATTCATTTACTGATCGCATATATTTAAACAATGATAAATAAAATGCAGTTATAAATTTAACCTTCTATAATCAACACCATAATAAGATAACACTAAGCCAGTTAAGAAACAAACTGTTAATTATCAAAGAAAAATAAAAAAATGGCTAAGTGAGGACATATAAAGAATTATTTCCTTTGACATTTAAGCATTAATTTTAAAGAATAATAATAAACTATTTAAACAAGAAATAAATTTCACAAAATACAGAATACACCTATATTTTGAAAAACTTTAGAAAACTCCAGAATATTCTGGAATATAAACCTAATTTTAAGTTGTCTCTGACCCCGAAATAACTTCACTGCATTATCTTTTAACACTTAGAGCTGAAATATAAAGAAAAGAAAGAAAAGGTATAATGAGAGACTATAAGGAGACAAGTAAATTATGAAAAGAAAAAATAATGACGACATCCCACACGTGTGCATACATACACACCCACAAACATACATACACATACAAAGAAGAAAAATCTACTTAACATTAATGAAAAAAACAAAACAAAACCCATAATTTTTTTTTTAACTAAATATAAAAATAACAAAAACAAGAAATGGCAGATATTTGGTTGTATCTCCTGATGACTGGACAGAACAATAACACAAAATTTTGTCTACAAAACAAAATTCTGGAGTAGAGGTGCTGAATATAACATCAATCAGCTAAGTGATTAATTTTATATTTGTAGTAATCTTATATATATATATATATATATATATATATATATATATATATATATATTGTGTGTATTTAGGCAGCATTTTTTCATTCATACATGTTTCATTAAATAATATAGACAAGTGTTGTCTCTTTATTTTATGTAAATTCTTTTCATAAATTCTGATAAGCTTAATAAATAATGATAATGTTATTAAGCTTATCAGACATTATGAAAAGAATTTACATAAAATAAATAGACAACACTTGTCTATATTATTTAATGAAACATGTATGAATATATATATATATATATATATATATATATATATATATATATATATATATACTAGTCAAATATTGCTAATGAAGAAATTATGAATTAAAGCAAATAAAACAGTTTGAAATTTCTCATGTTTCATTTTGCTAATGAAATTTTCTTTTGAATTTACTTTTTTTCTGCTTGAAATATTTGGTGAAAAGAGAAACCTCCTTTTCAGAGAATAAGAAAAAAATTGCAAAACTGGAAGAGAAAAAAAAAAAGGCAAGAGTCATAGAACAATGTCTGTCATTAGTGAAAGGAAAGAGAAAAGAAAATATGTATAAGTTGGAAATCTATGTTGGGAAAATTATTTTTTGTATTTCCCATAAATTTTCATCAGTCTGCTAGCTGTCTGAAACTCTGAGATAGAATTAATAGTGAATGAACTTTTTGGGTGATCCCCATTGTTGTTATTTTTGTCTGATAAGTTGTAGTTAATATTTTGAACTATCCTCATCTTAATTTGCTTATGTGTATATGAATATACACATAGGACTTCATTATGTGAGGTAGATAGGTTCTCTTCAGTTAGTGAAATCTGAATCAGGAAATCCTGCAGATACTAGCAAACCATCTATACTAGACATTTCCTAAACATTTTTGTCAAGAAAGAGACAGTCTGTTTCACAAATTTAATTTTACTGCTTTCTGACACAATAAATTGCCATCAGTGAGAACACATTTTGGGGTTATACTTTCTTCCTTTAAATATTCCAGAAGAGAAACACCTAAAAATTAATAAATTAGTCATTGGATGACTCAGATTGACTTGAGGACATTTAAATTGCTTCATTTTTCATGACTTCAATATAACACTATTATTAAAGCTTTTTGTCCGTCATTCATTTTGTCATATTTTCCTCCTTTGAAATATATTTGGCAAAGCAGTTTTATAAAAGATTTTAACACAAAAGCTTTGCTGATTTGGCCAGCTATAGATAATCAAAAATGTGGCTGGCTATAATAAGTCTATTTATAGATAGATCTCATATACTTATATATCTATGTGTGTATACGTACTCAGTTATACTTTCTGCCTACAACGCAGCACAATGTACCTAAACAGATTTGATATGACGGAAAATTCTAGTCTGAAAATGTCAAAAGAATGGATTGGCTAAAACATTCTGGAAAAAAATGCAAACAAAACAGAACAAAAGTAGATTTTTTGTTACTTTTGAGTTATAAATCATTGAAGGAAGCAACTAAAATTTTCTATGGCAGTTTCTTAAAACTCCAATATTATAGAAAATATAAACAAATCCAGATATACAAATATAATCATTAAATAATTTAAGTGTTTTAACAGAAGAGAGAAAATGTGACACAAAAATTGAAAGGTACATTGGAATGACAAAATATACCTTCCAAAGGCCAAACAAAATATTAAGAAATAGGAAAATTTCATTAAAAAAAAAAAAAAGAAAAAATTCTAAAATTCGATTTAATATCAATCGTCCTATATGACAGTGAATGAACAGAAAACTTGAGGCAACAGAAATTTGGTTCCACGGAAGAATGCTGAAAATATCATGGATAGGCTATATGAACAATGAGGAAATTTTAAGGGAAATGAAAAAACAAAAAAAATACATACTCAGAATTAGAGAAATAAGGGAAGAGGTCTTGAAGAATTTTACCTGGTAGCAGGTAATCTTTTCAAGACAATGTGATCAACGAAGTCAAAACAATATTCCTGTTTCTTTAACTTTTTTGTTACCTGTTACATTTTATTATATGCTTTGCTATTTTGTCTAACAATTGATTTTATTTATAAGTTCAACAACAAAGATGAGTATACTGGTCTGAATAGCAAAGTGCAGAGTAATGATAATTTCTCATCTCAAAAGATCTAATTAAAACTGATGCTTTTTATTTCCACTCTCTAATCATTAAACTAAACAGTATGAACTGAAATAAAGTAACTTCTCTTGAAATGTAAATTTGACTTCTATGTATTCCAGAATTTTATCTTTCATCAATAGCACTTACCTGGCCAAGAAGACTAACAGCTATGTAGAAATAAAATCTGTAATCATTTTCCTGCTCCTGCTTCTGTGATTATTCATGCCATACTGTTTGTTTACAAGCTAGTAGTAGTAGTAATAGTATTAGCAGTAGCAGTCTTTATGCAAACTCTTGGTAGAAGAATTTTAATTATTAAATTTTGACCACTTTTATTGTCATCTTGTGGCTTTTTAGCACAATGTTCTTGCTCTATTAAAGTAAACATTTATTTAAATTCATTATGCTTAGTTTAATATCGTTTGATTGTTAAAGTAAGAATATTATGATAAAAATAAAAAATAAGATTAAAAAAAATAGTCAAAAAATTAATAAAGAAAATACTTAACCTCAGAATTCAGAATAAGTCTTCTTTATGTGCTGTGTCCTCTCAGGACATAGGTGATCATGGCTTTCTACAATTTCCTGTCCATTGTAACTCTTAATAAATATTAACTACTGTTGGGTTAAAAAATGGATTTCTGCGATATTTTAAACTTAAAGTAATTAATATTTGTTTCATTATATTTTAAATCAGTTAATATTCCTCAAATAAAGTGTCAGAAAAGTAAATTTTATTTTTGGATGATTTTTTAATAAAGAGGAGTATGGCACAATGAAAGATGAGTAAAAACATGTGCCAATCTGCTCTTTTAACAAAAAAAGAAATTCTTTCCAATCAATTTAAATTGTTTTTTGAAATAGTGCAAAGAACTTTGCTTATTGGAAATATTAAATTGAATCTATTAGATTGAAATTAAAACTAAAATAAAAGGTTCAAGAATGATTTTCTTTTCATTTTTAAAAATTCATTTTAAATCTTAGCTATTATATAATATCACATTTTTTGTGAAGGTACCTGTATAAATTCTATGAGACCTGTCTTGAAAGTATACACCAATCATTTTGAATAACTTTCCTGTTGATTATGCAGACTTCATGTAACTTAGCAACAAATCAGATATTATTAATACACAGGCCTGAACACTCTCCTTTTGGGTTACTCACTCAGCAATAAAATGCTATTGAGTTTGTGTACTGTTTGATGGTTGCCATCTTAATGCAACTGCATCACATTTTACTTGAAACTTGAACTCTCATCCACAGAAATTATCTGAATCATTAAGGTAACTTCAGTGCTATTTCAGTGAGTGAAACTCAGATAAAATTTTGGCATTTCTGCTTAAAATTTGACTGGAAATCTGTCAGGAAAAATTCATGCCTTCAAGCATATCACTTAAAAATATTGAAAACATAAGAACAGAACTCTAGAGAAAATGTTGATTGACACCAATTGAGAATTAGAAGATCTGATGATTCCAAAGACTGCCTGGAAAGTATTCAGTCATTTTAAATGTCTAGATGGCTGATTCTCCACATCCTGTATAGAGGTTTTTGAAAAATACATCACCAACATCAGTTAGGCTCCCTACAGTTCACATCTTGACTCTCTGTGACTTTTCTAAAATAAGAACACAATGAAGCAATAAATGATCTCAATGGTATCACCACCATGTGCCTTGGATAGAGCTTATATATATATATATATATATATATATATATATATATATATATATATTATTAAAGACATTTTTATGTTTAACGTTATAGATACAAGTATTTAAGTAAATGCTCTGTTTATAATAAACAGTATTAAATAACATTTACCGGCCTGAATGTCCGAGAAATTTTCATAGAAAATATTCGTTCTTTGACAGGATTCGAACCTGCATCCTATACGGAACCGTCATTTACGCAGATCTATATATATATATATATATTCATGAGTTTTTTTTAAACTATTTGATTATAAAAAACAAATTTGATGAAATAAATTTTGACTGGTTTTTAAAAAAAGTTTGGCCAGAAAGTTAGCCAAAAGCAAGAAAAGTTGTGGTAGTTTATTTTAGAGAAGATAAAGTCTCAGCTGATATGTGAGTATTTTGAGGGCTGAAAAATATCTTTAACCAAAAGTATTAGGAAGACACCCTGGTTTTAAAAATTTCATTGAATCTCTGTTTCCTTTCTGTTTTCATTGTATTTTTTTTATGTATTTGATTCCTTTTTTATTTGTTGTGTCTTTCTGCCAAGCTCGATTACTGTTTAATGTTGCATCCTAATCTTGCCGTAAGTAGAGAAAGAGGGTAATAGAATCCATAACATTCGTGATACAATAGTTATTTGAAAACAGATGATTTGAATAATCTAGAAACCATCTGGCTAAATTATATATGCATTGAATTGGTCAAAGAATCAAACCTGGAATAAGATATCTTTCCAAAAATATAAATAACAAGGTTGGATTTTTTCAATTTTTAGATGGTATTTTAAAAATATTTTTTGAGATGAGTCAATGTCATTAAAACAAGATATTCCAGCATGTGGTTATTTTGGATTAATTTCCTCCAATTTTTTTTCTTCACAATGTTTCAGCCATATAGACCCCATCCTTCCTCAGGTTCCTGTTATAGAGGATTGAATGGTATAGAGCCAAAATGTTGTGTGAAAAAAAGAGGAAGAACAGTAGCCTAATGGATAAAAACATGGGTTCATTAATATGGTGACAGTTATTAATTCAATTTCTGGGTATGATAATGCAGTATTAAACTCAGTGGAAACAATAATGTGTAGTACTAATAAAGAACAAGACAAGATATGGCATATAATACCCATATCTCTCAATATTTCTTAATATTTCAGTATTGTAGATTCAGACATAATATGAGGACTGATGGTGTTTATTAACCTACCAAATATTTCAACATGTAAGATCCTGGGATATTTTTTTAGCCTTTTGGGAGAAAAATAGTGGGGGCTTATATGCTATCAAATCAGTAGATTTAAATTTTCCTGTTGAGATTCTTTTGATTAGAAGTAATCCCAATAATAAAAATTATCATTTTATTTTTTCCAGGATTTTTCACAAAGCTCTTCATCAGCCACTTCCACATGCAGGTCACTGGTATCCTGTTTGGGATCTTTGAAATTACCACCTGAAAAATGTCTCACAAACTACCCGTCCAGCTCCACTTCCTTGTCAGCAAACATCTTCGATTCAGACAGTGACTATGTTCAACTAGTGGTCCGCATCCTCTGTGAATGTCGGCGCCGTCTCTGGTCTCACTATGTTCCCACTTTGGTGTGTCCTAGCGATGCTCCTCCAAGAGTGACACCGGCAGAACACAAGCTTTGGCCCAAATTGATGCCCTGTGCAGATGACAGCTTCAAATTGCTGGTTGTGTCTGGGAAATTGTTCCAGGAAGTATTATCCAAAGACTTCCTGTCCATATTCATCAGAGAATTCTTTACAAACATATTTCCTGGCTCCTACTATCCAGGCACTCTGCCTTTGTTGCTGTCATCTGGGGTTGGAAAAGAAGCCAATTGCTCAATCATGACCAATCGAGGGGAACTGCGAAACTTGTTCCAGAGGTGTTTGTTAGCAGCCGAAGACAGCATCCGGTGCTTGCGATGGGATGATCTTATGTCAACACCCCCACCTGCCATCCCTGGGGACCCTGAACAGCCCTTGATCTACAGGGGCATAGAGGATGATGAGAATAATCTTGCAGACACAGATAAACTCATAAATTTTGATGGTAAGTTGGTTTTAATTTGTTTCTATTTATATTGATTTCTTGGGAATTTATTGTAGCATAAAAATCTTTATATTTAAAAGAATTATTAAATCAAATACCATTAATTTTAGATTAAACTAAAATTATTTAAATAATTCAGTTATAGGTTATTTATGTAACCTGTGGTATCAAGGGTAGGATCTGTTAAACAAATATGACATTTGTAACCAGTGTAAAAATTACATATTGATTCAGGAAATACTGTTATTAAGAGACAAAAATGAACTAATAATTTTGATAACAGTTTGATAATCATATATTTTAATCTATTATTTAAATATGGAAGAAATTTAGCTTTTATGGAAACCTACTGACTCTACCATTACTTCACCACTCTCAAGCTTAACTTTAATCATTTTCTGCAATAAAAACCAAATGATTCTTTTAGTAAGGAAAATGATTTAATAAATAAACTTTTCATCTCACCATCTCTCCTTATCCCTGTTCTGTCATAAATGAACACAAGCTCAATAGGCAGGTTATTTGCTGTTTTCTCTGCCTTTCTTTAATATCTCATGTGAGTGTAAAATTCTCCAAACCCCCTTTCCTCAATATGTTCTAGAAATTTCAACTCTTTCCTTCTGATTCTAAGGACAAATGTCCTTTTTGTCTCCATTTTCCTTAAAACTGTTGATCATATATTTTGTCCATGGTATTCTCAGCATCCTTCTATAGAACAACATCTCTGTTGTTGCTCACCCCCTCTTCATCTGTGAGGACTCTTCTTTCTCCTTGATACTTTTTTTTTTCTCTAACAGTCCTTGTGTCTTTGTGGCTTTATTGCCTTGTTTGGGATGAAATGATTAAAAACCAAAATTGGTCCAACCTGGTACTAAAAGAATATACCAAATAAAGTAGCCAGTGAGTGTATATTAATTTACATTTGTTAGCTAATACACTGTATATAAATTTTGCTTTTATACTAGAAGCAAACTAAAAAGTTTTCCCCAGCAGGGTCAATTTTCTAAAAATGTAAACTGTTAATTGTTTTATTCTGCTATGATCCTGAGGTAGGGACAATGGCCATCTCTTCAAATATTTTTCTTACAAAAATAAAAAAGAATAATTGCAGTTTGATCATATTTCAAGCTCCACTAAAAGGTACTTTTACCACCAATTATAAAATATTGTTGATGCTTTAGCTGCACATAATTGCAATTACTTGAAAGCTTTTCCATAAAAATAATCATTAACTCTGAATTTCATGAGAATGGTTTAACAACACTCTTGTATTTTGAAAGATGAGACAGACAAAGTGCAGAAAACCCAACTTGACTAGATTTATCATTTTCCCTCCTGTCTAAAAATAGTTATTAGTTATTCAGGTCGTCATTGATGAAGACATTTCCTGATTAAGCAGCCATCTTTGCCACATGGTTAACCTCAGTTAAAAATCAAAAATGTGTCATTATCATTCATATAATAGAACAGTTGTATAGCATCTTGACTGTCATTAACCTTTTGTGTAGTTCACAGCGACAAAGTTCTGAATATCTAAAAAAATTGCTCAATCTGTTTAAGATATTGTAAAAAGAAACTACTTAAAAAAATATATAATGATGATTTTTGATCATAATAAATATACTTAATGTCAATAAGTGAACTTTTGATATTTTGAAATTTACAAAAACATAACCATATATTATGATACTTCAGTCAATTATGTGCCATGCATGATACACGCTTATGCAATCATGTATCTTTTGAATACATGACTGACGAGGCAGATTTATTCCCCACAGTAGGTTGCCATTTCTTTCTGTGGTAGAACAGTTGCCATCTAAAGCTATAGAACCTGGTCTGTCCTGCTATTTACCCATAGCTGGAGGGAGAAGAAGAGGATTCATGCTTTTCCCAAGGGTATTAGCATGTAAGGATTCAACTGGAATTTGAACTCGGCTCTCTTATTCCTCAATCCGAGCCACAATTTGTTATTCCACCATGCCTCCATAAAAAAGAAAGAAACTTTCTGTTATTAACTCTTAATCTTTTTTGTTTTGAAAACAATGTTTCAGCCGATGCATTTTCCAGCCTTCCCTGGGTATGCATTGCACCAGGGAATAGTTATAAACTAGCCAAATCTCCATCTGACAAACGTTTCTCTTAACAATTTTAAAATAATTCAGCAAATGATGTTATTTTATTTATGGCAACTGGATTTTTGGCAGTTGCCTTACTCAGTGTCTATCATTCACTACTGTGCTTCTGAAAAATGGCATTTTTATTGCAGTCACTATTGCTTCTCCATCTTTTGGCTAAGATCAAAATGTAATGTCTGTTCTTATCAGCTTCACCTGATTCTCTCTCTGCTTCTATCTGTTGTTATTTCTTTCATTTTCTCACTGAAACCAAGCAGTGTCTTTTCCCCTCTTTGCATGCAATCAAAACAGAATAATCCATTATTTATGAGGTATTGGTTGAGTGTAATAGTCCTGTGAACAAACGAAGGGAGGGACAAGCACAATTATAATAAGATGCTGACTAAAATTCTGTGCTACCATATTGTCATTATTCAATGTTATTTTGTGGGCTAGAATCTTCATTTTGATTTTGATTATTGTTTCAGTTTGTCTATTCTCCAACATTCTTCAGGTGGAATCAAAATAGTAAAAATTTCAAACAATTTTTACTAAAATTCTAAAATTATGTATTGTTATAATTTATCTGTTTATGTCAACTAATATCTTCATCTTTTTTTTTCTGGGCATAATATTTCAGCCTGTCCATTCTTCAGAAGTAGTTATTAGACACTCACTATTTCATTTATAGATTTCAAAGTTTTAGTTTCTCTTGTACAATTAAGGTTAGCATATTTATATGTTTTTTTTTATACAAAAAAAAATGTAGGAGACTCATTTTAATAGGGTAACATTGAACTATTAATTATATCCAAGATATTTGCAGATACTGGAATTTATTCTATTGCTAATCATTTACAAGTATAAGATACTTTATAAATGAATGCATCTCTTCTATTTTTTAAAAATTTTCTTTGTCTTCATAGTCTTCATTATTTCTTAAATAAAGCCAGATATGTTTTTGTTTATACCATATAAGTCTCAACCTTAATAGATGAAATGAAATTAAATTTGGCATATAATGAGGTCTGTACAGAAAAAACTTTTTTTAAATATCTCATGGCTGCAGAGCCTTAATGTAGCTAGGTAACCAATCAGAGGAAACTTTATTGTACATGTGTAAGGAGGCACTTTTTTGTGGGTTTCTCAGTCAGTCATGAGACGTCATTAAATGTGCTTGTGTGCCATTTCAGTTTTGTATTTACATTAACCGAGCAAATAGATCAGCATCATACATCAAGTATATGATTTATGTGTAGATTCTGAATTTAAAAAATTGAAAATAGAGGAAAAAATGTTATCCATCAAGGTTTGTTTGAAAATTGGACATCTATGGAAACTATTTCAATGATTAAGAAGGCTTTGGGTGATAATTTAATAAGTGAAGTTTGTGTAGTGATACAGAAGGGGATTATCTCCCTTTGGTAGAGATAACTCACATGGGTTACATGACAGCCACTTAGTGATGTCACTTTATACAGTGATGAGAGTGGCCAGTCAGCTTACAGAAGCCAAACCAAGAGGTTGTTTTTTTTAGTCTAGACCAACGGGCCTGAGCTGAGGATAAACCTGCCTCCTCCAGCAAATGCTACAGGTTACAAGACCATGGTGCCATTTCTTTTTGAGAATATATCTTCACCAGCTATAGAAAGAAACTCCAGGTCACAGTCTTCAATTTGGGAAAACCCAGGACTCACCATTTCTCCTTTATGGAATATGTCTCCACCTGGGACATAGTAGATAAATCTGGCTGGTTTGAATCTGGAGTCCTAAACATAGCTTCTCTAGAAACCCAGAATAATCTCCATATTATATGTAAGACCCTTCCTTTCCATTTTTCCTTACACTCTGCTTGCTGTTTAGATATGATATATTGTTTTCTGTGTGGGATATGTGTAGATATGTATACATAGTTTTCTGTATGTCTTAGTGATATAAAACTCTCTCTGAGAACAAAGCATGTTTGTCATTCATCTTCCTTTCAGCTATTCCATTTCATCAAAGTTTTTGATAGTGAATGGCATGAAACATATTGCAGAAAAAATTTGTTCTACATCTCGAATCCAACAAGCAAGAAGAATTTCATGCTTAATTGCATGTTTTTTATTGAAAGAGATAACAATGACTTGGATATCCTTAAAAAAGAGAGAGATCAATCATGGTTTACAGTCATGACTGTGTAGTAAATTCCCTAAGAGATAATAAAGTATGCTTTAATTTTTGATGTCACTTTAGAATGACAAAAGATTTGTATGGCTTCTGGGTTAACCTAGAAGGGGTCCTCAAAGTCATCAAGTGAAGACTTGGGCCTCAAAGGATGTTGGTAGGTATAACAACATAAACAAGGAAGTGAGCCCTGCTGAACTTAGGATATATACACACAAGACAATCAGATAACAAGAAGGGTAGAAAAAGAATTCCTTTCATCCTCACAAGATAATTAGATATTTAAGGAAAAACCCAAAGCTATATACCCTTTTTGGCTAGCAATGAATGAATAATTTTTCTATGTATGAAAAAGTTAATCTCATATTCTTATCAGATGTTATTATCATTATACCTGAGACAAAGCCAAGTCTTCTTGGTGAAAGTCTTCATATCTGAAAAGGCAAAGTTGAAACAAGGTCATTTTTTTGTTCACCATGTGTACATTTGTCCAGGTCAGACAATAAGGAGTATGACATCAAACTTCTGGTTCAGGGATGTAGTAAGAAGAAAATGGCTGCCACTCTGAGCAAGTGGTGACTGACAGTCATGACAATTCAAATTCTTTGTTGTCTTATGCAGGTCTGTCAATTCTTCCTAAAATTTCTACTTTTCTCAAAGCTAAAATCATCGTTGAAAAGAAGCAGATTTCTGACTAGTTTAAGGATAACATAGTGAAGCAACTGATGACAATCCTGGAAAAGGACTTTGCCAATTGTTTTTAAAAGTGTGATGAATACTGAGATAAGTGTCTATAAGAGACTATAGCCCCATTGAACTAGATGGGATACTTTTCATTAATATTAAATAACTGCATACTTTCTGAATGGATTTTATACCTTTTAATGTTGGTTTTTGGACTCTATGAGTATGATAAGCATTTGGAATTGTGTTAAATTATTAATGAAAAAAATGTTATTATAGTACATATCTGACAAAGGAATGACTATTATTTGCCATAATAATATCAAAGTTACTTGTGCGTCTGTTCCTTCTTGCTAATTTAAATTATGAAACTTTTCTAATCAGCCAATATTTAATAATTATTTTGCAAAAGGTTTCCAAGAATAGCTCTTATACATGATCGTTTATATTTAAATACTTTTTGTTTTAAATAAAATTAAGTTTCAGTATGATGAAAGTTGTGTTAACTTAAGGTATTATCTGATAAATGAAAGGCAAAGGAGTAAAGGTTAATTAAAAGTCTCATGTAATCAATTAGTTTCACAAATTCATTGAAGAGAATTATCTTCGAGCTGTAAAAACAAACCTGTTTATAAACATCTTTAACCTTCTGTTCTAATTCATTTACAAAGTATATTTGCAATTTAATATTTTGTGTCTTTTATTGAAAGCCAACATTAGGTAATTCTACAAGATTATTCATTGATTTATTATTGCTGCAATATTTTAAAGTGAATTTTTTCTTAAAAAGACTTTAACTTTATGTAATCTCCTGATACAATTTTTAATTATGTTTTCATGGAATACACATATATTTAAAGCATATGTATTCATATACAGATATACAGGGTGTGATCGATAAATTATCATCTAAATTACACAAAAATGAAAATAAGGTGGACATCTCATTTTAACAGATATATTTACCAAAATTACACAAAAATATCTTGAAATACTAAAGAGTAAGTTTGTTCAATAAAATCGCCATTGGCTTCAACCATGGTTTCCAAACAAGTTCAGAATCTCCTGCAATACTTCTGGACAGTCTCCTTGTTTAAGTTGGTGAATGCTACCATAATCCTTGCCTTCAGTTCATTTTTTGTGTTACAAAGAGTTTTGTTGGTCTCTTGCTCAACTGCACCCCACATATAATAATCAAAGGGGGTTGCAGTTTGGGGAGTTAGATGACCAGATGTAAGGGGTGATGTAGTCACAGAAATTGCCTGACAACCATAACTGTTCCCCTGCTTGTGTGGTATGGTGCAGAGTCTTGTTGCCAAACATAGGGTCTTCCAGCTGCCATCCTCTTGACCCAGGGAAGCACTACCTCCTCAAAGCACTTGATGTAGGCCTCCATGTTGAGTCTGAGGTTCTCACCAACAAATTCAGGAGTTCTTTCCTTATCAGAACATTCAGAGTGAGTTTTCCAAGCTGATGTGCCTTTGTAATTACCATTAAACTCCTCCAACTCTTCCAAATCCTCTACACTGTCTTCAGATTGACATCCAAACACTCTAAAATATTTGTATTAAAGCTTCCAGCATGAAAGCCAAGCATGACAGCAAGATGTTTCCAAATTTCTGGCAGAGTGTATTGTGTCATGATGCTCTTTTTCTCACAGATGGTGCCCAACTGACCATACTATACCGTGCAATTGGCAAAATCAAAAACAAACAATGCATATGTGCAAAATTAAAAATATAAAATGGCGACAATTTACCCATCGCACCCTGTAGATATAGACATTATAAATGCAGGAATGAATTCTGCATGGTGACTGCAAGTTTCATGTTTCAATGCAATGCAGTGTTGATTCCTATGTCCTCACTGTTTATACCTATAAACATTATCTCTGATGTTGAGCACTCTTTTCCTATAAATATACCAAATTTATCACACACACACACACACACATATATATATATATATATATATATGTATATATTGTTATGAATTCGCAATGTATAAAGTTATGAACCCCAGGTTCAAAAGAAAAAGAAAAAAGGTGAGTTCGCTCAGATAGGAACACACAAACAGGTACTGGCGAACAACAAACACAAGATTAACCTTTGTAAATAAATTTTATATAACAAAATACAAAATATGGGAAAGCATGGAGTGACAGATGTACAATTAATAAAAGAACACTTAACTGATATTGGATGTCAATTCAAATGTTTGCATTTCAGGAATTTGGAGTTTGAATGTTGATAATGACAGACAAAGTTGCTGTAGAATGTTCCCAAAAGTTGCTTGTTCTTTCTTTAGCAATGTGAAATATAGGATTCCAGAATAATGTTTGTGTTCCATTTCCCCTTGGTTATTGCATCTGAGATGAAAATAAGATGTTTTCTTTGTATTTATTTGGGTACAATATTCCTTTATTCTTTACTCATTAAATAGTCAAATAGACACAAGATCTCTGAGATTAAATTTCCTTATTGGCTACACAACAAATAATGGAATAGTCTTGTGGGTGTATTTCTCATCCCCCATGATTGCATGATGAGAGTCTATTTTTCTTCTGAATTGTTGTCGTCAGAAGTCACTGGGAAACAAAAGTTACAATACCAAAATCCTACTTGGTGATGTATGTCATGTGAGCTTAGGTGATTGATTCTTACTCACTTTCTTAGTAGGTCATTCTGTTTGATGTCAAGTGACCCCAAATTCCTTTCTTCCCTGAAACAAGATTCAGTCCCTTGAGAATTTAGTATTAAAAAAATAAAAATTACTAATGAAGATTCTGTTAACTTAGAATGTGGGGATAAAAAGTAATAATAAAACTAGTAATTAAATAATAATAAAAATGGCAATTTTATTGAGCAAGTTTGTTAAAAAGAACAGCAATTATTATAAAATATATTAAAGTGAATAATTAAATAATTTTAGTGAAAATGCCTCATCCAAAAGTAGTAATAAACTTGAATATAATTCAAATAATAATGAAAAGGCTTCATGTAAAAATTTCAAAAAATATTCTTAACTGCTTATTTTATTCTGCCTTACAATCATGTCCTCAACCCAGCAACTCTATGTAAATGTAAACAAACTTCTCTGTTCTTCATCTGTCTTCCAGTGTGAATCACTGTTGTAAATGATTTAAAGGACATAGAATTGGAAGAAATTGTATAATCAGAAAACAATAGTCAGCCACTAATATCATAATGTCCTGAAGAAAGGCATAAATCCAACCCCACTAGCACCAAGTCCTATTATTAGTCATTCTTATCATTGTCTTAACACAAGTGAAAGCTATACTGATAGATAAAAGAGAAAAAAGAAAACAATTCAGTGAAATTCTCAATTCCTGTAATCTCTGAGAAGTAACTTCTAACATCCAATCAACCAGAAGAACAAAGTAAATTCTATAAGAGACCAAAAAATATTGGTTTGCTATGTTCCAAGAAACACTTTCGGCTTCAATTTTAGATTTTCTCCAGAAATTGCTGCCATTTTCAACCCTATCTAATATCACCTTTCATTTTAAATTGCTACACCCATTTGCAATTTATGGTTGGTCAGATTGCAAAAATTACAGCATATTATGACTCAAATTTGACCCTACCCAGTCTGTACAGGACCCACAGTTGCAGAGATGGTATCAGTAACATGAGTAATAGTTGTAGTAATAGTACCAACTGCAAATTTTGGGCTATAGCACAGTGGTTACAGTATAGGATTATATGTTGAAAGACTTATCGAGATATGGTCAGTAAAATCCATACATACTCAACAAGATTTTCTTTTAAAATCTAGATTTCAAGTTCATACCCTTCTTAAAAGTAGTCAGTTTACTTACTTGAAAATCTTTAGTATCTTTAAGGCATAATATCTAACAGCATTTATAGGTTTAGCATATGAGAGATGGAAGTGATATTAATTCTCATGCATTTTTTTTTAGTTAGAAGTTATGCTTTCATCTTTCTTTTTTAATAAAATTCACCAAATCCAAGGCTCAAAAGCCACTCATGGCAGAGGGTTACTGAATAAGATGTATGATATGAATGTAAGAAGAGTTAGAAGAAAGTGAAGATCATGAGAATAAGGAGCATCGATAGCAATTGACCTTTGACTTTAAGATGATCAACTTGTAGTCATCAAGGAAGCATCCAGACAGGAGTCTGTTCCAAAAAGTAGAAGTTCTTGGCAAAAAGCTATCTGATTGGAAATTCTTCCTTACAAATGGAATATGTGGGAAATGTGTGTGATTCAAATCCATCAACACAGCATGACAATTTCTAAACTGGTGGAACTGAAGAATGAAGCTTATCTGAACATTTGACTAGTGATAGTCTTGCAATATTGCATCTGTGGGAAAGAGGCTGTAGAGTGAAAAATAAGTCATCTGCCGTAAGATCACATAAATGATTTTGAACTTGGCTAGAAAGTGATAATAAGAAAACTTCAGCCCAGACATGGCAGCAAAACTCCATTTTTGGTCTAATCTGACTCATGTAAAGATAAAGTATTGCAGAAGGAGTTAGGTACATACTGGATTGGTACAGCATCTTTTGCAATGGATCTTACAGTAAAGATTGTACAGCATTACCTTTTTATTTGCCTTCATTTTTATAGCCTATCATAGTAAGTCACAAATATAGCAGTGTCAAAATGACAAGCAGTTAAGAAAGTTTTGGTTCATGTCTTTCTTATGCTAAATTATTGTACTAGCTTGTCATCAGGATCAAAACTTTTATTGGCTCCACCCAAGAGAATCATGACTGATTAACAATGTCTTGTAAAAATTAGGAAATGTGTTATATTCATGCCATACAGATATCATAGGTCTAATCATTTCTAAGATTGATCATAATGAATAATAGGGCAGAGATGTTCTATAAATTTCACTTATCAATCATAAATTAAACTGGAACCTAGGATGAAACATGAGATGTTTTTAATCTTTACCTCTCTAATCATGTTGCTGTACTTATAAATACTACTTAGAGTACTGTTAGTCAAATTGAATTTTGTCATAGTAATAAAGATGCTGACATGGATATTTCAAAGGTGCCATCATTGTGGTTTGATCAGATACTCTGCAGTACTGACTAAGCTAAATGACCCCAACCCAACACACACTATAATAAAAATGTCACAAAACAGAGTGCATTGTATAGTGTATATGCTACTTTGAAAATAGCACTAAGAACTAGTTAGTTTCATGTTATCTTTAAAACATCAAACTTAGTATAAAGATAATGAAAAATTAGAACAACAACAGTCAACTGCTGAAACCTCCTGATGAGTGGACAGAACAATTACAAAAAGGTTTATCTACAAAACTCTGGAGTCTAGGTGTTGAATATACCATCAATCAGCTAAGTGACAAAATTTATTCATTATCAATGCTCTCTCTCTATATATATATATATATATATATATATATATAATTATTTATTTAAAAATATGATTCCATCATGGAATCATATTTTTAAATAAATAATTATATTTAGGCTCTACTTTTGTATTGAGCACTGTCTTTTTTTAAAATAACAAAAATACTAAAGAACTTTGGATTATTTACCTAACGAGTTCTTTCCTATTTTTTGTACATTTTCACACACATATACACACACACACACACATTCACACATGTTAACTTACAGATATACACATAATTGTGTATGTTTCTACATATAATTTAGTGATATTTAAACAGCAGGGAGTTTAAGTTTCCTAAAAAAGATGTAAATATGTTCTCAGTGGCAGAACTGTTAATTTCAACATGTGTATTAGAATTATTTTTTTCTATTGTTAGTAATCACTGAAATATAGAAATAATTATGAATTATAATGAATTATTCAGATTAGGAATTACTGTTATTGTTTCAATCATTTTGGTCTGTGGGCTTTTCAGACTTGCTCAAGTGTTCATCATATTTGAACATTTCTACTTCACTAGTCCAAGCAATAAGTAATTGTTTGGTTCTGTATGTTTTTAAGTTATTTAGTATAAACTTATATATATATTAGCACTATTCTTATCATTGATAATACCTTTCTTCCTGATTTTCAATGCATTTCTTGTTCAATCAATAGCAATACATTTACATTATACTTATAAAATCCCTTTTCTGTTAGTAATTCTTGCATCAATTCCTGGCAACAAGCAGCCTCTCTTCTTTCTGATTTTACAATAGACAAGATACAAATTGTGTCAAAATCTGCTGATCAAAAATGCCAAAATTAAATTTTTAAACAATTCAATTTTATTTTTAAGCAGTTCTTTTTCTTTTTTCTTTGAGAACAGGACAAGAACTGGAAAACATTATAACTTTTATAAAACTTTATTTGTATGTATACTCACTTTTTTATAAATTAGTTTACCTGGCCCATAAAAAAACTGAGAGTAATGTTTAAATAATTTTGTAACTGTACTTCTAAAATATCAAAAACTGTTGCTCTGTATTTTCTTGTTTATATTCAATACTTTCTGAATATTAAACTAAACGTTCTAAACACTATATAATTATAGATATTCATTTATAATGTTTCACATATAAGAAATATTCCATTTCGGCTGTCAATTAAAAAAGGCAACTACCCAGAGATTTGTGACTATGTTACAAGAAACATAGAAAAAGGCAATTCAACCATACTGGACTTTACTGTTTGCATAGAAAAGTGTTTCATACAGAAATGTATCTGGATATGCATAACATTTTCTATATTTTCATTTCCTTTCTCTCTAACCTTGAAAATGGCATTTATCCTATTTTGAAACATAAGGCATTTTAGAATTATTTTATAAAAGAATTGACCCCGTCCCTGTCTTTTCTTTTAACTATTTTGCTGCCACTTCATCTTTTGTTGTCTTTTAGATTTTGAACATCTTTTCATTCTTGATGCTAGATTGTCTCCTCACAAGGCTTCCACTGAGAATAAAAGCATCAAAGGATTATCCCAAAGAATATATTGTTTTAAGCCTTATTGGCCAACCAGCTTAACAAACAAAATTTCAATTCATGAAAAGAAATATTTTTCTGTTGGTCTTTCAATACTTTTTTGTCATAAATCCATACCTTTAGAGATATAAATATGTGTACAAATATATATGCATACAGGGTGAATATGAATCTTGTCAAACAAGGTACTTTTCTGAAGTTTTTTATTGTTTTTTTCCTGTATGTGAACAAGTATTTCCTTTTCTGGACTTAAGAATATAAATGAGTGTAAATTGTTCAAAAAGAAATGTGATAAAAAACTTAACAAAAGTACCCTGTGAGCTTTGTTTAACAAAACATGTATTCAAGATGGATTGCTGGCCAAATACTATATATATATATATATATATATATATATATATATATATATATATATATATATGTATATAACTTTAAACATTATTTTTAGTGGATACTCATATTTGAGTAGACACTTTGTTGATTTATTAATCATTATATTTATTTTCAGGCCGGTAGATGAAAATAAATATACAATTTAATAAATAAATGGAGCATCTACTCAAATATGAGCATTCACTAAAAATAACATTTAAAGTGATAAAAAGCTGTCAGATAAATAATCCATTATATATATATATATATATATATATATATATATATATATATATATATAAACAAGTAGAAATTGATAAAATAGACAGAAAAATTTTAAAGTTATTAAAGAACACAGCTGATTATTTTTTATCAAACATATTTGAAATGTTCTTGGACTTCCCAGAATCAGTATTTCAGTGGCAATATTTCAGAGTTGAGGAATAGGGAAGAGTTAAAGAACATGAGAAGCAATGTGTTCTGGACTGTGAAGTGAATATGTAGAGTAGCATGTACATTTCCTTGGTCAGCTCAGCAACTTTACAGTACACATTTTTGTGTTTGTGTGAGTGTACTAAAGAGACAGAATCTCACCTATTAAAGAATCAAATACTTTCAGAGATAACCCCACAGGGAGATATAGTAACTGTACAGTCCCTCTTTCCAAACTGTATATATTCAGTATAAAACTATTTGCAAATGTATGCACGTGTACACTAGTCTGTAGATATTTACTTGGCTCTGATTTGTTTAGCAGAAAGCAACAATATACACATATACTCAGTGACAATCAAACTCAATACACTTGATATTGGTTTACAAAACTAGCTTTCTTTGTTTTACCTTAGTAGCAGATATCCCAAACTATTTATCTATTGATTTATACATTTAAATGTATATCTATAAATAAAGTTATAAATGTCTATAAATTATATATACAAACATACACAATTGTGTGTGCATCTGTAAGTTAATATAAGTGTGTGTGCGTGTATATATATATATATATATATATATATATATATATATATATAATTTCACTTCAAGCAAGGCAATAATGCCACTAAGATGCAAGAAGCTGCTGGGATCGAAAGAGAATGAAAAAGATTTTAGAAGAAACTGGAAACCCAATCCTAAACAAGAAACAAGTGATAAACCTTTACTCCTAATCACAACCTATCTTCTTGACAAAAAAAAAAAAAAGAAAGAAAGATATAATATACAAAAAAAATGAATAATAAATAAAATTACAGAATTTAGGTGGAGATGTTGCATATACAAAAATAGAAATAAGATAGAAGGAAAAATAAAATAAGATAAAATTAAGAACAATAAGATGGCAGATAGGCTGCAGTGTGGGTAATATATAGAGAGAACAGGGAATGTCTGTTGAGCTTTTGACAAATTTCACTTGATGTAAACCATTGGTACTCAGGATAATAATCATTATCAACAATTTTGACATACTATTAGCTCTCATAAAAGAAAAACTAATGAGGACAATAGAAAATCTAAATAAAAACTTATTCAAAATTTCCTTCATTATATTCAATAAAACATGTATAACAGAAGGATTGCTGCCCAAATATACTATATAAATATGTATAACATATAAGTAGGGACCTAAAAAAACAATACGAAGGACTAAAATGCATTTTTAACAATGAAAAATCTTTCTCGAGGCTTTAATTTTAATTTTAATTTCAAGCTAATAGATTAAATTTAATATTTCCAATAAGCAAAATACTTTTCTGTATTTCAAACTGAATTGAAATTGATTGGAATATGTGTATCTTATTATCAGTAAAATTGCTAAAATTATCCAAATTGACAAATCTGTCAATACAACGTAATTCGATTTATTAAAAAACCTTTCAAAAATAAGAAAAATTATTTAAAGCTTAATTAAACTGATTTGAATTTCAAATATTACTTACTTTTAGTTTAAAATATCACAGAAAAGCATTTTTTAACATAGAGGTATTTTTTATGAGGTACTGACAACTTTCATGCTAGACTAATGTTTGGGATTTTTTTCTAAAGGGTACATAACTGTAACAATTACTCGACAAATATAACATGAACACCTTTTTATATAATCCATAAGGAAATCAACAGTAAAGTCATGAAAGTGATCATACTTGGACACAAGTTAACTTCATATATATTTTTAAACTCCTCGTCAGAAATTTAAAGAATTTGACTATAAAAAAAAATAATACCTAGCTTCCTGTATCTCCTTTGAAGAACAATTTTTAAATCAATTCACCCCAAGTAAAGCAATAAAGCCATTAAGACAGAGAGATTACTGAGTGTTAGAGAGCTACTCATAACAGATAACAAAGAAAGTTCATATTGTATTTCATTATGCATGCTGTTCAATTTCTCTATACTTTGAGGGTAATACCTTATATATATATATATATATATATATATATATATATATATACATACATACACACAGACAGACATACCCATCAGTGTGTGTGTGTGTAGATGCAAATGCAGATAGATATTTGCATAGTTTTACTTATATTCTCAAGAGAAATTAAACAAGCTCTAAAAGAATATTTTATCTTCAGGAGGAAGTTATTTCGAAGTGTAAGAAGCAGGCTTAACTCTTTTGGTATCATCTAATCCCAAATCCAACTGCATAAGCAGTTAACCCTCTTAAATAATGTGTGCTGTAGACAGCATAAAAACTCCATTCTTCCTGTTCAGTAACTCCACCTTGTTTTATTATAAAGCCTTAAACATGAGTTTCATTCAGAAGTTTTAGCATTGCAGCAACTTGACTCTCTCAGTATGTCATGGTATATCTGCACTAAGAGTGAAAAGGTCAGTTGAGTAGATCAGCTTAACATACTTTATCATGACAGTTGGTGGACTGTGTACACTTTTACAAGCATGAAACACTTTTTATAAATTTGAATCACTAACTGGACAGACTAATGCAACAGTCAGATCTTGCATCTTTATCATTTTCTAAAAGTTGCCATATTCTTCAACTTTTAAATCACTTACTCTTAGGTGCCTAATACAAGATAGGGTCCTTAATCTATGAGGAGGGAAATCTTTTCTCAATATGCAATAACTCGGAAGATTCTTAATAAAAGGCAGAATTGGAAAATCATTTAAAGTGTTTAAATTAATAAACAGGGTAGTTTTAATAAGGTTAGAGGAAGAGTCAGAAAATTTCTTCAAAATAAAAAAAAATAAATATTCTCTACCATTTTTTAGAAGCCTAATAGAATATAATATTGCTCCCTACTCACTGTTTACATTTAATATTATGAAGTCTGTTTAGGTACAAGTATTGGCAATCTATAGTATTTGGGTAAACTATAGTCTACCAGTTTTACATCTAATACCTGGGAGATGTTTTTTTAGCCATTTTTTGGAAAAGGAAAACAGAATTGTCCTATATATTATGAAATATACCAAGTCATAAAAATATTTTTTTAGCACAAAAATCATTGAACAGAACTTAATCTTGATTTTAAAATATGCTCTAAAATATGCTACCACTAAATAATCATTTTTCTAATATTTTTTCAAGATTTTGAAATGAGTTATCATTTATCTGAAATTGCTACCTGATATAGTTTCATTATCATTTTCTTTGTTTTGTCCATTCGGATTCCTTTGCAGTTTTTAATGCACTTAATAAAGGAAGGTCATTGAACTAAAAAAAATTTACACAAAAGGTAAAAAATGTACAACTCTTGGAACAGGTTTATAGTGATGGATATGAAGAAAAAAAAAGAAAGAATTGAAAAATCATTGAAATTACCACAAAGAAGCTCAATAAATCAGTATAAAAGAGAAGAAAACTCTAAGGCAATATGATCTAACCAACAGAGCAAATTATTAGCAGAACTAATCTAATAACAAAACATTACACAACAATTTCCCCTAAATAAGGTCAGTGGATGGACCAGATGAAGTACTATAAAGTAAAAAGAAACAATACTAAGCTGAAAATAATCTAAAAAGAAAAAAAAAGCTTACATTAACAGCTCATCTTTAAATCTCAGATAAAATCTTTTTTTTTCTGTAATAAATCTACAGTCTTTTCAAACTCTATTCTGACCGATAAGAATAATAAGAATAGTGAAAAAAACATGATAATAATGACTAATAATAATAACAAATCTGTTTATTCAGTTTTGGTTCATCTTGCACAAAGTCACAAGTCTGAAGAAGTCAGTATTTAATTCATAACATGAGTAAATGAATCTATGAGGCAAGCTAACTTACTTTCTCCTCTACAATGAAGTATTCAGATTTTTTATTTACTTAATTTTTCTTATTTACTTTAAAGTCATTTGCTTAATTTAGTGTTATTTTCTTTTAGTATTATTTAGTATTTATTTAATTTAGTCTTATTTAATGCTATTTACTTAGTGTTATAAGATTAAATCAAAATGGAACAATCAAAACAGTATTTGACACACCACTCAACTTTATAGAAGAATTTACTTGTCTAGGTAGTAAAATCCTGCACTGTGAAAGTGATGTAAACACATGCTTTGGTAAAGCCTGGGGTACTGTTGATAAGTTATCTCTAGTTTGGAAATCTAAACTTTCAGACAACATGGAAAGAAGCCTCTTTTAAGCAATTGCTACCTTTGTTCTATTATATGGCTGCTAAGCATGGACCCTTATCTCAAAATTGGAAAGAAAATTGGATGGTACCTAGACTTGCATGCTAAAAGTGCATCTGAATGTCACTTGGAGAGATCGTTAGACCAATAACCAATTGTATAGGAATCTTCATCTAAGAGTGTAGAATCAGATTTACAACGCATTGCTAGGGAGCTAAAGGCAAAATTGTTAGGGAAGTTCTTTTGTGGGAGTCTATGCAAGGAAGAGCTATCAAAGGATAACAAATCAGGACCTATTTCAAGCAGATTTATGACAACATAGATGGCAATCCCTCTGACCTGGTGAACATGATGAATAATACTAATGGATGGCAACAGTGTCACAGGAATTCATACAAGCAGTGCAACCAGATGATGATGACTTAGTATTATATATTATAATTATTATATATATGTTATTTAGTATTATTTACTTAATCTATTTTTATTTATAGAACAATATTATTTAGTGTTGTTTATTTAATTTAGTAAAATATAAATCCAAAATGGATTGAAGAGGATGAAATGCGTGGAGCAAGATGGTGTTATGCTAATCTTCCAAGTTAAGCCTTAGTTAACTGTGACAAAGAACCCTTGCAATAAAGAGATGAAGCCTAGTTCCTGGAGATATGTCTTCCAGTCAACACCTCCCCATTGCATTAATTATTTAGGCTCAGAAATACACCAAAATGTGTTGGATGATACTAGACATAAAAGATTAGATATTCCTTAACTTAGACAAGTAGACATTGAACTGTGAAAGATTTTTAATCAGTAATCAAACTTGTGGTCTCTGTTTGAACAGCAGTCTTATAGTGTCTGTTCCTAAGGCTTTATACTAAGTACCTTTTTGTTAGATGCCTGTTTTAGGTTTTCATAGTTATACAACATTGATAAAGGGTGTCATATTCCTTCAGGACATGGCTCTCCATAACTTCCTATCCTTTGTAGCTCTAAGCAATGCTTGTTCTCTTACTATTTATACAAACTCATTATGTAGTTTACTTCATGATATCCTTCTCCCATCTTACATTCAATATTTCCTGAAAATGTAAAATTATTCAAGCGCTCTTTCCTTATGTGTCAAAGAAATTTCAACTCTCTTTCTGATTCTAAAGACAAGTGTTTTTTTATTTCTATTTTCCTTAAAACTTCTTTGTTACTCACATGCTCCACCTATGGTATTCTCCACATTCATCCATAAAACCACATTTCTGTTGTCGCAAGTCTTTTTATCTGTGAAAAAATTCTCGAGCCATATAGGAGAATTGATATTACCTATATATTAGTTTAGTTCTCTTTTCTTTGTTTCTAATGAAATTTTCCTGTTTCTTAATACTTATTTTAATTTAAGGGAGTTATAGCTCTGAGTAAATAATTATAAATGCCCTAATATTTTTATATACAAAAATACTCATAAAAATGAGAAACAGCCAGATATGGAAACAATAAAAACGAGTATTATTTATTATCTGGTTTCTATGTGATGTTGGAGACATGAGAACAGTAATACTGAGTAAAATGTTTATTTTGGAGTTAAATGAAGATCAAATATGGATCAAAATCTGACAGAATTATAAGATAAAGAATAAGTAAAATGAATACAGTCTTTCTTTCATGTTTTTTATAGATGTGTGTAATGAGTGTTCACATAATTTAGTTAGAAAATACAAGTTGTGTCTGGGGTTTTCTTACCTCAAATTTTGTTGAATGTTAAGAGATAAATGCTACTATTATGGCCTGAAAAAGAAAAGGAGCCAAAATTTTCATTGATGTATGTGTTGATAGCTTGTCCATGCTGACTGTCTGATAGCGAGAATGTCATGTGTTTGTGCTTGTGTGTGTAGAGGAGAAAAGTGGAGTCAATTCTCATTGGTTTAGAATGAACTAGCAGTAGTGCCCGGCGTTTCCTGGGGATGTAACAGTAAGAGATAGATCAAGTATCAACCATCATAAAGACTGAAAAATAAAATTGACAAAGATTATTGTTCAAGGTTGATGGACATGCATGTCTTTATTTTTTTTTTTTTTTTTACGAATTGGTCAAACCCAAACTCAAACCCAAACAAAAACATTGTTTTCAATCGTTATAAGTCTACCGATTGAATAGAATTTTATTATAAACAATTGTCTTGTAAATGGAATTTTTAAAGCATTCTGAATGTAAAAATAAAGAAAAAAGTGTGCAAGACAATAAGAAACACTACCTACCAAAAAAAAAAGTGAAGTTTTGTTGAAATTGGTTGAAAAATGTAAGAAATCCAATCCCATGTATACATGAACACACACACAAACAACCAACCAACCTGGGTTTTATAATAAGTATAACTTGATATGAGTTGTCCCCTTTTCATTAATGCCTCTTAATCATGTTTTCAAATTGATTTTGTACAAAAACAATTGTGTTTTTCCAATTTTTGGTGCTGTCAGAACCACCGCAAGGTAATTTTATGTAGTCCTGTGAAGTTTTGTTGAAATCGGTTGAAAAATGTAGGAAATCCGATCCAATATATAAATGAACAGATACACACACACACACATAGAACCTGGGTTTTATAATAAGTATGATTAATGATAATCATAATTGTAATAATTATTTTAGATACTATAATTAATTTTTATTTATTTATTTTTTATGGACATGCCACAGTGACAGTATAATTCATTTTTATTTATGTATTTCTTTATGGACATGATATTGGCTTTAGGAAAACATTGTTTGCTATTCCAATGTGCCATCAGATTTCTGCATCATATTTTCTGCCATTTTTAAAACACTTTCCAGATACTTAAATAAAGGGTGATGTTGATTATAGAAAAATAGATAATCTAAAATGTATAAATATTTCATTTTGCCATAATATTACAGAAATATCTATAAATTATAGAAATTCATCTCAAGTATTCATTGTTGAAGGAAAAAAAAATAATGATTTGTTCTTGTTGATAATCAATATTTGATGAACAAATAAGACAGAAAGATCGATTTTTGTTGATATTTTGGTGTGTAATCTCATCATCTTTTACAATATTGGAATTGAAAGTAACTTGCGTAGCTCTTTTATGAAGAAGTTAAAAAGAATATAATAAGTATGAAATTCAGTTATAATGAAAAGAATAAAAAAAAGAAGAAAGCAAGACATTAAGCAAAAAATAATAAAAGATTGAAAATGTAATAAAAGATAACAGTAAATGCATTAGAGAAATCTTAGTTTTTTTTTTTTTTTTTCATCCATTTCCAATCACTTTGTTGGCCAAGATGACAAATGTCTGAAGTTCTTAGATTAGGATACTTTTCCAGGATTTATTAAGACTGGGTTTCTCAGTATTACTGTTTTATTATTATATTTTGGTTGATGCATTCTTTAGCCTTTCTAGCAATGTCTAATTTGAGTAATTGTCATTATTACTATAGTATTATTTGGTTGGTATATATGTATGACCATGATGGTTTTCTACTTCATTCAAGGTGATATAGAGAAGGTTGGATGGGGCAGCTTCAATCCCCTCAATTTTTGCTTGAACTGAGAACTAAATAGTTTTTCTACTTAGCCTCTATGTATATTGATGATATTGAGCTGCATCATTTGTCTAAAATCATCATTGTCATTAATTTTCAAAATAAATAAAAGAATTTTGCCTGTTTTTATTTCTTATTTATTTTTTCTCTCAAAACATTAGCTACTAAAACTTTCATAAAAGTGTTATATGCAGAAAAAGTCCATAGGTTTCATTCTAGAAAATAAATACAAATGAATAGCAAAAAAAATTGTGTATTTAAAATCAAAACAAAACATGTTTGCAAAGAGAACAACAGATCTAGAAAAACATTTATTTTATGAGAGAATCAGATAAAAAAAATATAGAATTTTTAAAACTTAATATCTGATTTAGTCCCCAACATCACCACTTTTAACATCTGATTTAGCCCTACCTACTTTTATTTTGTAGTGCCATGTTTAGAGTTTAGTATCTACCTGATCTTAATTTTTGTTGTTCTCAGTTCCATCCTGACCTGTTACAGTCCCAGCTATGGGCATGAACCCCAAACAAAAAATAAAGCACTATGAAAAAATACATTTTTATAGTAAAAATACCAGCAATACATTTTTATATAAAAAATTACCAACAATGCATATTAATAGTAAAATAACCAACAACAGATATTAATAGTTAAATAACCAACAACAGATATTTATAGTAAAATTACCAACAATAAATTTTTAAAGCAAAATGACTAGCAAGACATTTTATCTGTAGTTGAAGGCATACAACTGCATTCAAAATATTTAGATTTCAGTATTAAATAACCCATAGAGGTTGATATGTTGCTAAAGAAAACCAACCAACCAAACAACTAATCAACACAAAAGAACTCTTTCATGACATTAATTAATATGATATCCTACAATTTCTTAAATAAATCAAACTGTATTCCAAAATATAACTTCAACAAAACTGCAACACACACACATCACAGCCTCTAGTAATTATGTCCTCACAAACATATATATATATACAAAAGCTGAGTATCATCTACCATGTATTCAATTGTGAAAGCAGAATAACGTATATCATATTTTTATTACTTAACAGTTCCCAAGAAAATTAAATTTCATTATTAAATGACCCATAAGGTGTTGATATGCCATTAATCAAATCAAATCTGCTTGACCCTGTCTTCCTAAGCTTAAATCATTTACACTTTTTGACTAAGATACCTACATCTTTAAACGGGAAGGAATTGGTAAATGTGAAAGCAGGGGAGGTGGGAAGACTGTGGATAAATAAAAGGAGGAAATAAGAAAATTAAAGAAAAATGAAAAGAAAGCTAGGTGAAAAGATAAAATACTTATATAGATACGGGGAGCAATAGGGATGAAAGCAAAGCAGAGGGACAGGCTTTTTGCCAGGATATTGGAGAGCAGTTAAGGATGACAAGTCATATGAATTGATAATAAAATTCTTTATGAAGAGAGTGAGAGAAAGAGAGCAAAAGAAGAATAAAAGAGAGAATACAGTCAAAAATGTTACATACTTGGTTTTTCTGACCATCATTTCATTGATTATGATGCTTGTAAAATGAAAAATTAGTTAAAGTATATAACTGCTTAAAAATACACATTCCCAGAAAATATATATATATATATATATATATATATATATATATATATATATATATATAATATTATTTGATAATTAGTAGTGACAATTTCAAAGTGGATATAAATCCAAAGAGAGCTCAATGTAAGCACAGAGCAAATATAATAATGATGAAAGCAGAGTCCTTAGAAATCCATTGGTAATTAATAAATTATTACCAATGGATTTCTAAGGGCGCCACTTCTTTCATCATTATATATATATATATATATATATATATATATATATATATATGTATATATATATATATATTATATATGTATATGTATATATATATATATATATATATAAAAGTGAACATAGAAGTCAACACTTTGAGGTGACAGTCTGTTGCATGCTAGATGCAATCGTCAGGCCACGAGTGCTGTTATTTTTCTTGGCTATTTATATATACAAGTCTATATTTCTTCACACACATATATATATATATATATATATATATATATATATATATATAAAATAAATGCGAATGTCAGAGTGTCACACTTTTTCAATTAAAGGGACACAACTCTCTAACTTTCAATAGCTCATTTTACCTTTTGGATTCTCAAGTTTTCATTACTATGATTGTTTTTGTTGATAACAATTTTTATAACTTTGAAACAAATTTGGGAATAATTGCAAAATCCTGCAAAAGTCACCCATGAAATAAAAATAATTGTTTGTACAGATTTTATCACTTAATGACCTACACACATCAAATTGTCTTTAAATTAAGTGGCAGCAGAAGAATTAACACTGAACTTTTAAAAGGTAAGCTTAAATATTAATGCAATACTTAAATGCAGTTATCAATTTTGAGTTCTTCTATAGTTTATTGTTGCTTATCACATATGGCAGCACTATGCCTCGCAAAAAGTAATCTCTGCCAACAGAGGACCAAATTGCAATGAAAAGAGCCAAGGCTGCAGGAAGTATAGGAAGTCTTATGCAAATGAAAACCCAGATCAAATAGAAGACAAGATAGCTTCCAATGCTGAGAATATGCAAAGACTTAGGGACCCTCAAACTTCTGAACAAGCCAAAGGCCCAATCAAGAGCCTGCCACAGGAGCTAGCTTAAATACTGCCTGGTAGGGCAGCTTTTAAGCTAGTGTACATATATATATATATATATATATATATATATATACACACACACACATATACATACACACACACACAGAGCGTGCAATGGGTAGAGACCTAAATGTTCTAAATAACAATTTCAGAGAATAATTTCAGCAAGGAACGGGTTAGTTATTAGTTAATTACCAACTATACATAATATTAGAAAACAGCTTACAATTATTGACTTATTTCGATAAATGCAGAAGTACAAAGAAAGAACAAAAATAAACACCTATACCATAAAATAACTAAATACTCAAAACTCATTTTATTTGCCATAAATTAGACATTTTTAGATGATATTGCAAAAATAATGAGTCATTTTGTTTATACCAATTGAATACAGAAAATATAATATGGTATAATATAATCGGAAAGTAATTTCAATATTTTACAAAACTGTGTATCAGCAAAGTCTGAAAATACCTTACAAAAAATGTGAATTTCAGAGAAACAATAATTTTGATAATCTTTACAAAATTTATAGTGATTTCTGTTATATGTACAATTTGTTTCACAGAAGATGAAGAAAATACTTATTTCACTATGATACAATAATAGATATTACCAGTATACATAGTTTTAATAATTAAAATTAATTTACATTAATAAGAACACAAAATAAGGTCATTTGGGGTGTTAACCAATTAAATATATATAAAAAGTGGGAAAATTGAAAATAAAAAATATCTGGCAAATATTTCTCTGAATGAAAAAATATGAATTTTTAATACTGATTGTGTAGTCTAAAGAGAATTGTATAAACATTTTTATCTTATGAATAAAATTTTAAGATAATTTTAAAACTTTTAGTGTCGGTTCTTGAGTTGTCTTAGGTGAATCAAACAAACAATAATTTTTGAAAAATATATTTGACAATATAATCCTATGCTCTCTTTTCCTATTGAAATGATACATATCAGAAATTAATAAAGAGTTTTGTCAAAGAAATTCTGTAAGTCTTCAATTTAACAACACCAAACATTATCAAACAGAAAAACGTCTACTGAACTGTGGTATCCAGCGAAATTTTTTAAATTACCATGATCTATTTCTTTCAAAAAAATGTCCATACAAAAGTGACATTTTAATATCTTTATGGATCCTATTTTCTGGTAAGTTATCAAATGTTTGGCATCTCATTTCATGCGGCAAATGTTCACATTTTGAGAAATTATGACCTGGATCAAAGTTAATTTCTTTGACATCAACATTTAATTAGAAGTAGTTTAGTTTTTTCAATATGAAATTTTTCAATAACATTTTGAACTGTTATAAAATATGCATCTCCAGAACTTTGTCTTAATTTCCCAAATTGATTTTCTAAATAGTAAATTCACCAAGCATAACAAAATTAAACCCACTGTTTAGCAAACATCTACAAATATCTGAGAACAGTGCAGTGGATTCAAAAAGAGTTGGATGAGTGTAATGGTGATTATGAAGATATGGCAGCTCAGAAAACTCACTCTGATTGTTCTTCTAAGAAAAGAACTCTCGCATTTGTTAGTAAGGACCTCAGACAACAGCAAGTGCCTTAAGGAGGTAATGCTACATCAAGTGCCTTGAGGAGGTAGTGCTGGTTCAAGAGGGTGGCTGCTGGATGACCCTATGTTTGGCAACAGGAGAACCCACTCATGGCTCTCAGACAATTTCTGTGACCACATCACCCCTTACATCTGGCCATCTAACTCCCCAGACTGCAATGATTATTGTGTGGGGTGCAGTTGAGCAAGAAAACAACAAAACTTCTTGTACCACCAAAGATCAACTGAAGGCAAGGATTATGGTAGCATTCACCAACTTAAACAAGGAGACCATCTAGAAGAGTTGCAGGAGATTCTGAAGTCATTCGGAGGCTGTGGTTGAAGACCATAGTGATTTTATTGAATAAATTTACTCATTAGTATTTCAAGATTTTTTGTGTTATTTTGGTAAATATATCTGTTAAAATGAGATGTCAGTGTTATTTTCATTTTTGTGTAATTTAGATGACAGTTTATCAATCGCACCCTGTGTATATATAAAAAAGAAGTAATGGATTTTGATTTATTAATCCAACAGATTTTATCACTTAAATGTTATTTTTAGTGGATACACATATTTGAGTAGATGTTCTATTTATTTATTAAACAGTATATTTATTTATTTTCATCTACCAGCCTAAATATTTGAGAAATCTTATTAAAGATAAACATGGACTCTCTGGCAGGATGCAAAATTGCGACACCCTTGGCAGGGGAAACCATTGTTTGATCTGATATGCTTCCCTCAGGCACAAGTATATCATTGATCAATTAAGATTGAATAGTGTTCACATTGGTTGTTATACTTACAATACATCGGCCATTGTACTCACCAACCATTTTTGTATTTGGTAACTTTCTAGGAATTTCAAACTGAACTCTTTATGGGGATAGATTCCCATGGGTATTTTGTATCAGTTACTACTCTCCATTCTTATTCATTTTTGTATCGCTTGTTTGTTTCTTCCACTGAAGCAGAGTATATGACTTTTCAGTACTACCAGACCCAAGGATTGAACTTTCAACTGTCAAGGATCTTGATATATACTAACAAATTCTTTAATCCACTAGGCTTAATTAGTTGATTAATACATATTATATTCCTTGACAGTTGTGAGTTCAATCCCTTGATCTGGTAGTGCTGAAGGAGGGGCAAATGAAATAATATAGACAAAGAGTGATAGAACAGCTGAGGCATGAGATTGTTATGATGGGTTTAGCTTGACTCCTGATTTTGGTTAGTAAAATATAACATATAGTCATCATAACAACAAAGTGTGACATTTATAAATATATATATAATCAGAAGGGTTTATTATCAGAACGGTTTTATTGTACAACTTTGGTGAAGTAATAAAATTCTTGTAATATGGTTCTTAGTAAATGTTTCTGTTTGTGTTTGAAATGAATAGGTTATGTGCAAGTTGTTATTTAGGTAAGTTGACTTATCTGTGGTCTTCATTTCTAGAGCTGCTCAATTTCATGTACTCTCCTTGCGAGGGACTGGGCAAGAAAGAACGTCTCTAAATTTCCCAATAGTAGGACAGTTTCCTTTTTTCTATGGAATCATGGGAATTAGATTTTTTTTATTTCTCATGATCGTGAGATTACTACAAGATAATAGATACTCTTAGTTGTCAACAGCCATGGAATTTCCATTGGTCTAGCTTATGCAACATCATTGTATATGGCTCCTTCATATAATCCAACCTAATTTTTAATGCGTAAAGGAGTTTTCTTTCTAAACACCTGTGTTTTACCTTTTAATTCCTCTAAACGTTTTTAGCATTACTTATATGAAATATGGTGGGGAATGTTACTGTCATTTGGCTGAGTCCAAGAAAAGATTCTCAGCATGTTCCTTCATGATGGTTCCAAGATTCTAAGCAGGAATGAAGTCAGGTAAATTTCCTGACTACCTTCCCAATTCTACTAATCAAGCTTTTTCAAGTTACATGAAACTGTGAACATAGCACATCCAATCTGTTTCTTCAGCAGAATCAGTCATCAAACTTCACAAAAAGAAACTATACACACAGCTTTGCATGGTGTGCACAAAACACATATTTGAAAATAGCAGGAATATCCAAGAAGACGATGTACACAGTTGGTATAGCAAGAATGTGCTCCATTTGGAATGAAACCTCCACTGCAAAAAATGTCAGTTTTATTATGAGGCACACTTTATGGGGTGGGGTTGGGTGTTATGGAAAAGTTCTCAGCTTGACCCACTTCCCAATATCTGATCAAATAACAAAACAGAATTTGGGAGAAAGGTTTTCTTTGAAGGGTTTCAGCAATCATTTGTTTTGACTGATCTGTAATATGCATTTACAGATTGGCTAATCAATTCTTTTTTTTTTCCATTAATAATTTCCCATATTTCTGTCTTTCTAACAAAGGATGTTAATTAAAATTTGTGCTACTTGTTAAGCACCAAACAACATTAACTGTTTTTAAATTCTTCTTTTCATTTTATCCTTGAACACTGCTGTTTCTAGGGGGTCCCTATTGTTTTATTTTTGGTTTACACACCCGTCAGCAATGGGATAGGATAAAACATTGCTTTGAAAGTGTTAATTGATAATGACAGCCAATATGTAAATCATTTGCTCATTGTATATCTTTTGAAACTGAATTCTTTCATTAAAGTCATCTTATCAAACCATCAGAAGGTTAAGTAAATATTCAAACCTACAAAAATATACAAACTGTGTAATTTCCAGTAGTCACAGATTTGACAAGTATGTAAATAAACAACTTGAAAATAATAATAGTAATAATAAAAATGAAATTAGGTAGTGACTGGAAATCTCTTGCCATTTTGAACCCTGGTATATAGTTTGTTTTTTGAAAAACCATTAGTCTAAGTTGGATGTCTGAGTAAATTTAATAAATATTAAGTCCACTTAATAATGGATCACTCTCAGAGAAAAATATATTTATGTGATAGAAATATTGTGGAATATAATTTTATCTTTTATGTGAGGTGTCCTTTCAGGATGTAGATGGTCATGTAACTACACACTGCTGCTTGTAGCTCTGGGCACCATCTGGCATTCTATCATTTCTCTCTGTCTCTGCTCTGCCATCCATTCACCCAAACTCCTGATGTTTTCCTCTGTTCCTCTTACATGTAATATGTCCTGTGAGTATTACATTCTCCAAACCATCTGTCCTCATCATGTGGCCTAAAAATTCCAACTATCTCTTTCCTATTTTAAGTATAATGTGTACTTTTAGTTTATATTTTCCTTAAAACTTCCTTGTTGCTCACATGTTCTGTCCATGGTAGTCTCAATATCCTACTGTAGAACCATATCTCTATTGCTTCAACCCTTTAGCATTCAACCTACTCAAACCAACCCCATAAATATCAGCTCTCAATGTTCAACCCACTGTAACCAGTCCCATCTATACTTTGCCATAATATATGGCAACATCATTACAAATAATACAAACAGGTGTAGAGATTTTTATCCCTTGTTTCAGTATAGGATTGAGTTTCCAGTTACTTCTAAAGTATGCTTCAGCTCTGTACTCCTAATGTATGTACCTGAACACTGAAATTTTATTCAGTAATTATTTATTTCATTTTATGTTATTTTCTCTCCTCAACCAATAGGAGTAGATAAGTTTGTCTATAGTCCGGTTCACACTCCTCCCCAGTCTTTCGAACAGGTGTAGAGGTCTAAAGTTTACTTCAACTCTATACTTCTAGCATTTGTCCTTTCTTATGCTAATACAACTCCACACAGTAACTCTCTACCTTGAGTGGCTCTTGTATTTGGTGAACAGTAATAAAAAATAAATAAATAAAATAAAAAGGAAGTCACACAAATAGTAAGATTTTGAGAGCCAATATTTATGGGCCAGGTTTAAGCATGTTGACAGCTAAAGGGTCCTTCATCTCTGATGAAACTGTCCATCATTCACTGACATATAAGAGGATAGATATGACAAAGTAGGTCAATTTTTCCTATTTTTCAATACTTTACTTAGTTTCTGGAAGGCATTATTTACTGTTCTGATACACCTCTTTTCTGCATTACATTTTCCCTCATCTGTTGCTACACTATCCACATAGTTACATTCCTGTACATGTTTGATTCAGATGTTTTCAGTTTGTAGCTCACACCTTGGTCTGTATCTTTTACTGACAACCATTACAGGTACAGGATAACAGCACAAGAAAATTCATCTATCAACATTCATCTCTTTTAATCAATGAAAAAAGATATGTCATTTCTGCCACTAATGTGAAATTTATTCATCTTCATGCCAAAACTCTAAGCCTTTCAGCATGTTTCAAGGACAAAATACAATATACTAGAGTTACTCACCAGTGTGCTAACCTTAGTGCAATACTTGTTTAGAGCAATACAATAAGAATTGCACACTAACACACAAATTATCTTTTTCTCAAATAGTCTATTTTGCCAGTCCAAGTAAAATAGACACCAAGGCTATTTTGCTGGTAAATCTAAATAGTGTGTTACGTGTTGATAATTGTAACAAAGGAAAAAAAAATGATTTACCACAACACAGAGCTAAATCACAAACAAATATTTAATTTACTAAAACAGAACATAAATTACATACAAGATAAACAATTGTGGCCTACAAAACAAAAAACAGAGTTACTGGCGAAGTGTTACGAGGGAGAAGGAAAGGGATCAAATATCTTTATCACTTTAGGCCTAGTGAAGTAATCTAAGTGCTAAATTTGGAAATCCACAAAGGTGTGTAAATAAATATTAATTTTTAGTTTGGTCAATGAAAATTAGTCAAATTTCTATTTACCAAATTTGTTCCATGAAATTCTCTTTTGGGTTTTGGTTGGTCGGCAACTTTTTATAGAGATTCTTTCGGCTGGATATAATAGTCCTTGAATCAAAAGCCGGAGTTGATAACAGCAGAAATTCCCATTCATCAACTGACAACCCTTTTCCAAAATCCCATTTTTATAGGGGCTAAGACCTAATTTGCATATTTCTAGATTTTTCTCGAATATACTAGAATGATCTAGAATCTTCCAAACATTCTATTTCTAATTTCTCTATTTTACAACTACTTCATGAATGAAAACTTTTTTCTAATAATAAGTAGAACTCAGTGGAATCCCTTATTATAGAAATGCATCCTCGTAACAAGTGTTTTAGAACTAAAATATACAAAACAATAAACAATATTCAAGTAGTGTAGCCATGGAACTGTTATAGAACTTCCTAAGAAAAAAATCAAGACTTGATAAGCCAACGCCATTCATTAAGAAATGATCCAGTGACAGGGATCTATAGATACTTGGTTACTTTGTCATTGATAATGATCATCAGTGCAATGGTTATGTGAGCCGTGTCAGCAAAACCTCAACAACATGGATTCTGTGGTCTGTGATTGTTGTCTTCTGTGTGCGCCTGAAGTGTATTGGCAAGAGAACCATACTCAAGAACAAATTTTGGATTTGCAGATACTTTTATATCTGAAGAACTTAAAATATTTAGAGACTTCTATATTTCTTTTAATAATTGATGATGAATAAATGATTTTAACTTGTGTTTTAACAGTTGATAGTGAAAAAGATTTTAAATTGTCTTAACAATTGATGGTGAAAATAAATAAACTTCTGTGTTAAATCTGTGTGTTCTTATTTTTGACATTATTCATAATGATAAAAATATTTACCAGTAAAATACCCTGGGGGTTCTATTTTACCAAACCCTCTAAAATAAGCTTAAAAGTATGTTTACCAGGACTGGTAAAATAGCATCTTCCTTTTTTTCTTTTAATACAAAACATAAAAAAAGCAAGATTGAAGAATACATTTGTAATCTGCAAACAAACTCTAACAACCATATAAAGCTGAAGTTGTGCATAACAAACTAAAAGTTTAACTATTGATTTTATAAATATTTATGGGGAATTATTAATCACCTACAAAAAGTTTATATATTTAGAATATATTTCAGTTTTGGATTATGTCATAAACCTGTTGAAAAAGTACAAAATAAAGAAACCGAAAAAGTGATGAAAAAGTCATTGAAAAACAAAACATAAAAACATATTTTAGTGCCATTGACATCAGACTGTATAGTGTGTATGTGTGTGACAAAAGTAGGGATAAAACAAAGTGCCAAAATTAAGTTCTGTCTTAGAACCAGGCATTTCGGTGTTATTCTGTTGAGGTCTGAAGTAAAAGGGCATTTACCTGCATTCTCACTCAAGTGTAATGTGACACAAAGTCAAGTTTAAAGTGGGGTGGGAGCCCATGCATGCATCAACTAGAGACAAAAATTGCTTAGGACTTCCTCTTTTGGAGACATCTCAAGAATGAGGTAATGATCTTTGCCCCTTCTCAAAGGAGATGCATTCTCTAGAGGTTTAACCCCTGGGACTTGATCAAATGAAAATTGTTCTTGAATTTGGCATTGCTTTTATATCACATCATCCCATAAGTTCTGTCCGAATTTTAACTTTTTGTTAAAATGAATGAAATTTAAAGAGTATTTTATAATGTCTAATGGAGCTGAACATTATTTTTATGTTTAGATGCATTTAAACTGATCAAATTTTATTTCAGAGAACAATAAAATTAAATTTTGTTTGATTAAAACTCTGCTAACATGGAAGTACCCAAGAATCATTTGAGGCACATAATGCTTTATGAGTTCAAGAAAGGAAACTCAGCAGCCAAGGTGGGTAGAAACATTCATTCAGTTTATGGAGAGGAATGTGTGAGTAAAAGAACTTGCAGAAGATGGTTTGCAAAATTCAGAGGTGGAGATTTCACCCTTGAAGATGAAGATCAAACTGGACGTCCAGTTGAGTTTGATGAAAAGCTTCTTGAAGCAGCCCTTGAAGAAAATCCTGCTTTATCAGTTGAGGAATTGGCAGTGGTTCTCAGTTCAAACCATACAACTGTTCATCGTCATCTTCAACAACTTGGAAAAGTTCCTAAACTTGGAAAATGGGTGCCTCATGAATTGTCTGAAAACAACCTTAAATCCTGAGTTGACATCTGCTCTTCTCTCCATTCTTGCCAACTTGTTTCACCTTTTTTGGATAGACTTGTGACTGGCGACGAAAAATGGATCTTTTATCAAAATGTTAAGCATCATAGACAGTGGCTTGGTAATGGGGAAGGACAGCCACAAACGAAAAGGGAACTTCATGGGCAAAAGGTTCCTCTTTCAATCTGGTGGGATTGCCAAGGAATAATCCACTTTGAATTCTTACCACCTAATGCAACAATTAGTGCTCAAATATACTGTCAGCAATTAGAGCGTTTGAACCAAGCTTTGAGGAAAAAAAACCCTGCTCTAGTGAATTGAAAAGGGGTGATGTTTCATCAGGACAATGTGCAACCCCACACAGCAAGAATCACGTCACAAAAGATCGAAAAACTTGGTTTGGAGAAAATTCCTCATCCACCTTATTCCCCCGATCTTGCTCCTTCAGACTACCATTTGTTTCGTAGCTTACAGAATCATTTGGAAGAAACAGCTTTTGTAACACAGGAAGAGGTTAAAACTGACATTTGTGAGTTCTTCAAATCAAAGCCAAAAGAATTTTACAGTAATGGAATTAGTAAGCTTGTTAATAGATGAGAGGAAGTCATAGATAATCAGGGAAAATACATTGTTGATGTAATCTGTAATTAAATGTAACATTTGGTCACTTGTTTTCTTTATTCAAAATTCGGACAGAACTTATGGGATGACCTGATACTAATGCATGATGTGACTGTTATAGTGCCATGTGGCTACATATCTGAGGTGAAATAATACCCCACTTTTGCCACCATTATTTTTTTTATTTTCTCTACATGAGTATATGAATGCATATTTTATATTATTTATTTATCCACACATGTATTTAATCATTAGGATTTCTTTCATCTTAGCCACAAAGAAGAAGAGTTGGACAGATTTTTTAACCAATGCATATTTCAGAAAATCATTTGTCTTTTTGATTGTAGACACTTTTATTACAACTTCTGACTCTTATGTTTTTGGTTCTCTGGTAATTGTCACATCTGTTAAAAGTTGCATTCTATCAAACAACTTCAAACCACAGTAATATTTTAAACTGATATTTATTCAATATCAAGGAGAAAATATTCAGAAGTCTTGCCTCAAAGCAAATGTTAAATCAGTTTTACATGATATTCAGTTGTCCTATCTAAGGCACATGTTCATGAGGACATTCTGCAGTTTTATCTCACATAGAACAGAGACGTTACACTTTTAGCTACTTGTATAAGTCTGAATGAAATTCTGTTTCTTTTAAATTTTCCTACACATAATGACTATTTAGCTACTTACAGGGCTGAAAATTTTCAAAGAGCTAGTTCTTCTTAAATTCTAAGTGCTGTACAGTTTTTATATTTTAAAATGTACATATTTATTAAGATTCTTAACTGCATTTTTATTTCTAAAAGGTACAGATTTTGCTAATTTAGCATTCTGATATAGCAAACACAGCTCTCAATATTATATATAGATTCACTAGAAAGTAACAATCATTTCATTCAAAGTTTGTTTCATATATTGCTTACTGCTAGCAGGACAGACCAGGTTCTATATCCTTGGAGGGAACTGTTCTACTGCAGAAAGAAATGGCAACCTACTGCAGGAAAAAATTTGCCTTGTCGGTCAGAAAGATACATAATGGCCTAAGCATGTATCACACATAGCACATAGCTGACATTCATTTACATGCTAATACCCATGGGAAAGATATGAATTCTCTTTTCATCACCCCCACACGCCCAGCTATGTGTAAATAGCAGGATAGACCGGGTTTTATAGTCTTGGATGGCAACTGGTCTACCGCAGAAAGAAATGGCAACCTACTGTGGGGAAAAAATTTGCCTCATCAGTCATGTATTGAAAGATACATGATCGCCTAAGCATGTATCACACATGGCACATAGCTGACTGACTCTGATTATACATATACATAAAAGTATATTAATTTCACACATCTATAATTACTTGAAGTTGTAGCTAAGTTGATCCTCACTTTCCTTTATGATCACACTACCTTACTGCTAGTGCTGGTTGAACCTGGATTCAGAGATACAGAAGCTTCAGTAGTTTGGGACAGAGTTTTGAATCACACAATCATTTAAGTTTGAACCAAAACTATTGGCAAGAAATCGACATGAGAGGGGAAAAAGACTTATATAAAAGTAAATTTTATCATCAAAATCTTTGTGCCATCCATCAGAAGAAAGATTGCAGAAAATTCTTTTCTAAAAATAATTGGTGTAGATTCAATATAACTATGTATATTATTGAAAAATGTGATAGTGTGTAAATAATTTGCATTTGACAAATTTTGAGTGAAAAACACCTCGATTTTAAAAATCTACCAAAAATAGACTAATTATTGGGATTTAATAGAACTTTCAGTAATTATTGAATAATTATCTTAAATATGTTTTTTTTTTGTTGTTGTTTATCCAAATTTAATTTCCAGTACAAGGTTTTTGCTACATGTTGCCATTTTTAACCCTAAACTTTACTGGTTTAAAAATTGGTGTCTCTGGTCACATGATAATAGTAAAGTTCATTTATGCCATATGAAAAAGACAAAAACAAACAGAATACTTAATAATGTTAGTCTTTTCATTCAAGTTTGAAAAAAATAAATTCTTTTGTTAATGTGACAATAAAGTCAAATTCATTTTGTCCACCAATATTCTCTTATTCTAAATATTTAAAATGCAGGGTTGAGTGAGTATATATATATATACATATATGAACACTTTTTTTAATAGCCAAACTTTACTATGTTAAAAAACAGTTAAATGCTATATATCCCATCTTGATGAGATGTTATTTACTACCATATGTAGACATGTTGTCAAGTGGGGGCCATGTGAAAATGATGTGAACTAATTTTAATATACAAATTTTTACTCACAGCACCCAAATGTAAAGGTCCCCCCCCACCACTCAAAACACTCTAACTGACCCTATAGCGTCATGTACAAATATGACATATGGGTTTTTAATTTTACTGTCTTGTTGCATAGCTCAAACACCACTGAAGGTCACATGACGAGTCATCTATTATTCCGTTCTCTTGGCTATTGTTACAGATATTAGATAGATGCACTCTTGACTCTGCACCTCTTAGTATATGGGAAGTGCAGCCTGATAGAGCAACTGGGGCACCTAGCTGCAGTTAATTATTGCTTTCAAAGCAATAGAAATCACACTGATAAATCACCCTTATCATGAAGTTCAGATCAGTGCCCTGTGTAGTACTTTTCCAAAAGACAGAAATGCTCTCAGCAGAAAAATGGGAAAACAATCCTTGCAATTTACATAATGAATCAGTAATCACTAATTGCAATTTTGATTATCATTGAATCAGTAATATTATTTTTATTGGGAGTAGTCTAAGTTTGTTGATAGTAATTTTCGTTACTCTTAGCACGTGTTAAACCTTAAGAAGGTTATTCTTTTCTTCTCTCTACTAATGAATCAAATCACATTTAAATTCTTACTGTCAAACAATGGAAATGTTATTTTCGCATACAACTTTTTTTCATAACATGTTTCTGAATGAGAACGCTCCTCAGTTTGGATAGTTATTGAGTGGTTATTTATTTATTTTTAAATGGCACTGTTAGAGGTGTTTTTTGTTTTTTTTAACACTCCCATTCGTTACATGAATTTAGATTGGGAGACATTCTTCTTTTATATGTTGGGTGCAATCGGGACGTGGGCGATCATAGCTCTCCACAATTTCCTACTCCTTGGTGCAACGTTTACTTCTTTGTACCTTTTTTTTTGGCCTCGCTTTGCCATTCATTAACTCACAAATTGGCTCACAGATGACATTATAACTCTATTATTAATAATAGTGACAATTAGCCTACGAATTATTGTTACATACGACAATAACTGTGTCAGTAGTAATGATAAAGAAAGAAAAGTGGTGGTTGTTACGATGGAGATGCCCCGCCTGAGTTAGGTCACTGATTTTTAAACTTTCTCCCACCATAGTTTCCTGGGTCCTAGCCGACGTCCAAGAAGGATATTTCATTATATTCACATTATTTTTCGTCTCGACATAGGCCTTTTTACCCCCACATATCGCTGCCTAGACGCATGATGCTTGTTTAATAATGTTTAAAATGTTTATCAAAATGGAAACGCGCGCGCGCACGCACATACATATACAGCGTGACACGTGTAAAGTGCCCACATACCACCCACTTATGAAATGAAACTAAAAAAAAAAAATTTCGCCGAACTCAAGGCGCGTCATTTATTTATTTCAAAGAAAAATATTCATATAACGTTATTATTTTTCGTGGTGGAGTTATTTCTGAAGATGCTTTTGAATGGGGGAACCCGGGAAATGCTAGGTAACTTTGAAGATTAGAACAGATCGATAAATTATAAATGTTCAAATTCCCCAAACCTTTTTGACACCGAACAGACCTTACATGCGCTTAGTTTAGACTGGCATAAGAACACAAGAGCGTGAACTCAATTGGGATTGAACTCAGGATACAAACAAAAACGGTGTGCTAGATCAGTTTGCTTCACAGCGAAGAACTGTGTACTATTCGGATAGGCCCAACCAAATGTATGAGCTACCCAGTGAGGACAGAACTTAGTAGTAGACCGCGAGATTAGCTTGTTAACCATCTCTTGCCCATGGCCATCCATATGTACGCATGTATCCACTCAATCGTCTTCTAATCTAGTGTTTAGTAAACTGGTTATCAGATGTAGTGTGCGTGTGTGTAGGTATCTCTTTCGTGTGGATCTGGTGTTTTTGATTTTTTTCGATATGGAATTTGGTTAGTGACAAAAATCTGGAGGTGGAGCAGTTAAAAAAAAAAAAAGAGGGTGTAACTATTTCAGACTGAATCAGTGAATTAAATACTTTTTCTTTCACCTTCTCCTGTTTCAACCATGCTTTTTACTGAAAGTGGGGACACTTTTATTTACTCTACAGTACACCGTCCCATGTCTCTTCTCTTTCAACTATTTCTGTTTAAAAAAAAATAAAATAAAAAAGAATGGAAAAAGAAAAAAAAAATCTACAGCTTCAATGATTTTTTTTGCATACAAACTTCCCCATCTCATACATCCAAATCTGTCTGCTGAGGCTGACTGACTGTCGAACTAAAAGGTTTTCACAACTTAAATGACCATGAGAACAGTGGGGTCACTACGGTAAAAGTGATCTGTTCAAGAACTGACTTGTTAGGGAAGGGAAAAAATGGGGACTGAAAATGGATTTATTTAATAATTCTTCTTCCTCAATGGAATTTACAGCCTGGATTTCGCTGTCTGTTTTTATATTTACATTTTAAAATTGGAAACTAGTTTGTTTTTTGTTGTTTTTTTTTTTAATTTATTTATTTACCTGAAAAATTCTCGACATGTCCAGAAAAAGTTCCACTAAAGCAAAATCTGTTCTTTTTTCCAACTTGTCAGGATCTTTGTCCTTCTTGGGAGATGTTGCCCTCGGAGAAGGAGAGAGTCTGTCCACTCCATCGAGTCCAAGATCTATATCTTCTTCTTACAGTCAGAAGCAAAAACGATTGGTCTATCCAAAAGGAATCAAAGATTTGGATTACAAATTATTACAATCTGGAATTTCTATATATCCTGGTAAGTGAATTTTTCTCTTAAATTTTCTAAAATTTATAGTCATTATTTTCAAAATAATTATATCATACATTGTTTGAACATTTGTGGTTTTTTTTTTTTTTTTTTTTTACTTTGAGGTATCGGAAAGAAGTGTCGTATTATCATTTGTTTAGTTCTTATATTTATAAAAAAAAATATACAAAAATACCACTTTCTTGCATGTTTGTAAAAATAAAATGTTTTGAATTGAAGCAAATATATATGAAAATGTTCTTATTACTCTCTAGAGTAATAATTATTTTAGGGTATGAAGAGGATTTGTCAACAAACTTTGTCAAAACATCTTTTTTGAATAAAAGAAAAAAAAAAGGGGACTATTCCAAAATAAAAGTTTTGGTTATATCTGAGTTGTATGCAGCATTTATTTTTCTGAAGAACGTTTCACAATAATAACTTTCCCCAGATGTTTTTTTTTAATTTTTTGTCTCAAGAGAATTAAGATTTATTTGTTTTTAATATTATTAAGAAAAAAAAGGTTTCCCTTTTTGTCTATTTTTTTTATTGATGAATTTGTTTCTTTCTGCCCATCTGTTTTCTAATTGATACGTTTTTTTGACTGATATTATTTTTCTTTCCTTTTTTCTTTCTTTTTCATTCATTCATGTTATTGAGTTAGTTATTGTTTTTTTTTGTTATCCCTTCCTTAACACTTTTCTTTTTTCTTCATTTTTTTTTTATCTTTGTCAGTCTTATTTCTGTTTTGTTTTTTTTACTTAATTAATTTTCACCTGCTTTAAGTTTTCTTATTTTTTGTTTACGTATTTGTTTTACTTTACTTTTCTTTTTTTTGCACATATTTTCTTTTTCATCTTTATTGTTTTTTTAACTGATTCTTTCATTCTTTTCTTTTTTTTACCAACATTATTTCATAAACAGAAACTCTTTTTTTTTTTCCCTTATGTCTCCTTCAACTTTTTTCTTCAACTCTTCTCTTTCATTTCATTCTCCTTTCTTTACGTTTTTCATCTTTCGACTTATTTTCATTTCAAAGATTCATTTTCCCATTTCCCCTTTTTAAAAAATTTCATTTTTTTTTTTACTATTTATCCCCCACCTCTTTCAAAATTTTTCTTTTTCTTCATTGTCTTATTCGGATTATTCCTCATTTTACTTCTTTCCGCCCCACCATTTTTTTTTCTCTCTCCTCTTCCTTCTTCTTTTCCATCCTTTTTCTTTTCGTTTTTTCTTCCTCCTTATCCTTTCTATTTTTTGTTTTTCACCTTCTTTTTTATTCTTCTTTCATTTTTTTTTCTTACTTTCTTCTTTCTCTTCATCATTTTTTCTAATTTATAAATTTGAATATAAATTATTTTCAATTTTTCTCCTTTCTTTTCCTCGTTCTTTTTTATTCTTCTCTTTCTTTACTTCCTATATTTTTCTTCCTTACTCTTTCTTTTCTCATCCCTTTCCTTTCTGTTTTTTTTTCTTTTCCAACTTCTGTTCTTTTTGCTGTTTCCTCTCTTTTGATCACCTTCCCTTCTGAGTTCTGCTTCTCTTCCTCTTCATTTTCTTTTCCTTCTCTTTCTCCTTCATCATCCACACTTCCCTAAAAAATACTTTTCTTTTCTATCTTCCTCAACTTTCTTTTTTACACTGCCTCCTTAGTCCTTTACTTTCTCATTATTCCTTAGTTTTTATTTTATCATTTCTCATCATCTTTTTTTCTCTTTATTATTTAAAAAAAAAATCTATTGGACTTCTATCCCAAATGTCTTTACTTTATTTTTATTTTCATCGGCTACCCGGCTTCCCTTTAAAAAACATCTTCGTTGTCCATCCAAACAATATTCTTAACCTTTTAAAGGTAACAAACTAAGAAGAGTGACGATTTTTAAGTACTTCTTACTGATGTAAAAAGAGTCATCATAGCAGCCCAGCGTGTTAGTTAACTGTAGCACTCGTCATTCACTCTCATTCTTTTTCTCTCTTGTGATATGTCTCATGTTTTTTCCGCTTTTCATCTTCTTTACAATACAGCTGCTTGCTGTTTCACTGTCTAACTCTTATGTCACATTTGTTAGATATCTTTAGTTTTTTTGAGTCACAAATAATATTTTTCCTTTTTAATTTGATATTGATGCAAAAATGTTTCTTTCATTTTCACTAAAGCTTAATGTCAAAACAGCCTCTCCAAAGAAATAATTTCTATAGAAATGTAGTCATAGTAAATATGATTTCATTTAAGAGATTTAGTTTTCTTTAAATTTGATAAATCTTATACTGGATATAGTTTAGTTTATTTATTATAATAAAATAATCTTACAGAATGAATTCTTAATTAATATAGATTTTTTAAACAAAGTTCATGATTGAATACATTGCCAGAAATCTTAAGATGAATTTGTCATTAGTTTTATAGACTCAAGGCCAAGTGGTTTAAACATTAAACACTAAAACAGTTTGACCATGACAAATGGCTTTGAATCTCATCATGTTTGATTTAAAGTGATTCAGTATAGAGGCTGATCCCAGCATGCAGAACGATTGGAAAGTGCCTGAGTGAAAAGTAAAACTATACCACATATGACAGCAATATTTGAAGCATAGATGAATTTGATAAGGAATATTTAGGAAAAAAAACTGAAATTGTTATTATTATACATGTGGGTAATTATTTGTTGTTTTAATATTTTAACATTATTTTGATTTGTAATCATAATTGGATCATTTATAATCTTATGTATTTAAATCTGGGACCATCAAGGGACTAATAGTATGTCAAAACAGGAGTTCTGCTTGTGTTACTGGAAGGCCTATCCAAGCAGAATTATCAGGGTATATGGTGCAAAATTATTTTTGGAGGAGTTTTTTGGAAAAAGTATACTTGGTATAGCTGGAAATATTAATATATATTCTAGTATAGCAGATCTGTATGTTTTGGTCAATTATTGTTGTACATTAAAGTTATATAATCATCAAGTGTTTAGAATGATTGATGGCTTCTGTTCTGACAGTTAAATTAGAAAATAGATAAATCTTAGTAAATTTATTCTTTTCAGCTGCAAAAATGGAGTATCCAATTTTAAAACCAACTGTTCATCATTTGGTCTTATAAAATAAATAAAATTAAATGACTTGGATTTATTTTGTGTACATTAAGTTGTAATTTTAAATATTAAATTGATGATTCTGGTAAATATTTGTTTAAAGTATTATTAATGAAGATAAAATTTTAGCGAAAAGTTTCCTTTATATTTTTTTTTTTTTACCATTGTATTTTATGGATTTTTATCAAACATTGTTGTATCCTTAAAGAGGTTACAAACAGACAAAGGTGGTACTCAAGTGAAGGAACAGTAACATGTGCGTAGATGAAAAAAGAGAGGTTTATTGTAAAAGAGAATACACTACTGAAAGACAGGGAATCAGGTGGCAGGCTAGTAATTCCCGAAGCAAGTACCCCAGGTATATCCTGCTCACTATATATAGCTACTGATATAGTCAGTCCACATAGGCAATAGAAAGTGTGGGACATTCCATTGCAACAGATATCAACCACAAAAGCATTATCTGTCTATATTTCTGAGATGAAGTATTGTATTTATTTACACTATTTACATTGTTCAGACTGTTGTCCTCATTTTTGTTGCCATATTCACAGTGTTTCGATCATTGTACTCTCCGAGATAAAGGAGATAACTGAGACATTTGGAAGAAGCATGACACATGGAATTAGAACAATCTACTCTGGTGGACGAAATAAAGGGTTCAGTTTGAAATACCATTCACCTGAAGAAGGCCAGAGCATACAATGGCTGAAACGTTGTGAATATGGCAACAAAGATGAGGATAACAGTGTAAATAATCACAAAAGAATTAAATCTTAAAAACATTTAGAAAATCTAAAATTTACAATTTTTATGTATTTAGTTGTAAAACATGATAATGTGCATTTTTAGTGTTTCGTAAGTATTTGACTTAAAATATTTTTGCCCTTCCTTACCTTTAAAGGAGTGCCCTTTGCCGTGCTGATGTTGCTAGACGCCTTACTTCTTGCCTATCTCACACTGCAAATTTCCTTTATTTTACTAAACATTAAATCTGTTATGAAAAAAGAACTAAGCAAAATGAACACAAAATGAGCAGCTTTAAAAAATGACTCATAACTGGAAAAAACGAATGAAAAAAGAATGTTAACAACAAATACTTTTTCACACCCAACCCAGTTCTGCGGAATCAGAATCAACGTTGAGTTTAAGCAAGCGAATGAGCCAATTGGAGTAAAGTGCCATGCAGATTTAAATTTTTCCCACATGTGACGAATGCAGCTATCAATGATTTTTTGCATGCTAGCATGCTAGTTAGCATTCGTGTCAGTCAGCTGTTGGCTCTCACGCTGACCAATAGAATCTGCCTGCCTATTTGTGGCAGCCAGCTATAGGCTCTCACTCTGACCAGTAGAAAATGGCCGTAAACTACGTGAAAACGTGCTAACTTGGAGCATGTGCATGTAAATTTTGGTGCAAATCCATCAAAAATTGTGGCTGTGCATTCGTTACGCACGCACACACACACACACACACACACACACACACACACATCCTGCCTTTTATAGATAGAGATAGTTCCAAAGTGCAAGGGGAGGGATGCTAACAATCAATATGAGGGGGAGCTGGAGTTCACAATGGCTAAAAATGTTGTGATAACAACAACAAAGATGAGAATAACAGTCCAAATATAAATAGTGTAAAAATAATTTAAATACACTTTCAGTGTAACTCGGATATAAGAGACCCGGATATGAGAGAGATTTTCTCTGGTCCCAAATTAGAGCCATACTTACCTAAACAAAATAGACCAAACCCGGATATAAGAGACTTCTTCTCTCTCTTATATCCGGGTTACACTGTATAACTTTTATGACAGTTTATTGTTATAATTGTTCTATTTTATTATTAATTATTGCTGGTAATCATTTACTAAATCAATCTGATCTTAAATTAAAAACTTGATAGATGTATAGAACAAACAATATATATATATATATATATATATATATATATATATATATATATATATATAAAAATGTGGGTGCTTCTTTGAACACTTCAATGTTGACACTTCAAGACAAGAGTCAATCATAGTCTTTCTTCCTTATTCTCATAATCATCACTTCTTACTACCTTCTCTTACATATACATACATTACCTGGTACCATTTTGATGTCATTCTTTACCTTGAGTGACTTTTGAGCCTTTTGTGATGAATGAAATTTTATTATTCAAAAAAGTACACACACACACACACAATATATATATATATATATATATATATATATATATATATATATATATATATATATATATATATAGTCGTTTATGTAATTGCATATGATAAGTTCATAAGTATCATAAAGAATGAAAAAACTTTCAGTTAAGAATAAGATTATTTTATTTTTATTTTAATACTTTAGATAATGCAGTTATCTTTTTTCCCTCCCTTGCTGAATTAATGGCCTGGTAAATCCTTAGAGTATTATTATTCATAACTTCACCATCTGTGAATTAAAAAAAAAAAACAGGTTCTGTTTATCTACAAACTGTCCTGGATTATTAATGTGCTGACTTCATGAAGAATGAAGAAGGAAATTGATGTATTGTAACACAGTGACATCAAAATGAATGACTTTTTTTTATGTATTGTTTTTATTTTTATATATTGTCACTCGAAATGATTACATTATTGTATCATGCCTGAAAGGCAGTCAGGTTCATAATACAAGTGTCCTCTCTTATTTCAGCCAAGTTCTGCTTAATAGAAACAGAATTAGCTTTATTAAACTCTCTTTTAGAGAATAAAAAATAAACCTCGTTCTGGTAAAGGATGCGTGGAATGAGAAAATTAAAAACAAAGTTGTCTCTTTCAATTATTTACCACAGATTCATTAAAGAAAAGTCCATATTCAAAACAATGCTATAAAAAATATAATTATTAAAAAAATAAAGCCAAAAAAATTTGGTACCAAGCTGTAGTTTCTTGCTTGGCGTTTCTTCTCTCTCATAATTGACTGATAATTAAAAAAGAAATCAACTTTTGTAACACAAAAAAATGTATAAATTCTGTCTGAATTTATGGAACGAAGAAGGAGTTAACTTTTGGACTTAGTCCTCATTTTTGTTGTTCTGATCACAATGTTTTTTGACCGTTGTGTTCTCCGAACTTCTTCAGGTGTGTCGCAATCCGGGTAACCTTCTGGAAACTTCAAAATTTTCAAATCAAACTGACTCGCTTTTTTTACAATGATAGATTGTTCTTCTTGTCTCACTGTCCCTGTCCTGAGATATTTAGTTCGTTTTTACATTGCTCAGTTATTGTTCCACTAAAAGTAAACCTGTCCAGTTACTAAAAAACTAAAAATGTCACCAAAATTCTCATTCCACTCTAAAATCCCATTAACCCGAATGTAAATAAAAATAAAATGTTTATAACGACTCATAACTTAGTTAGAGAGGAATTCAAATTAATAAAATCTATTTAAACAAATATACACCAAAATATTTAATTTTATTTATATATTTAATTTGTTTTCCTAATAAAATTCCAATTACCTCTGATCATGTTTCTAAAAATAAATTTATTAGGTGATGTTAGCCAGGTAAAGGAATTAGTAGCGCTTTTATCACATTTCGTAGATTGACTCTCAGATAAATGATCTCTCAAATAACACCTCATTGCTCTACCACTGAACCAAATCCACCAGACTCTATTTTACATTTAAATTATTTTTTTTATTTTTTTAAATTCACTGGAGTAGTTTTTTTTAAATTCAACTGACTTGTCTGTCTACAGTTGGCAAGTATTCTTCTCCACAGATGACATTTAAAACTCTCTGCTACCAAGTGTCTATTGGTGCAGGGGTGGGGGAGATATACGGTTATTGCTCTGTATTTCCAGACAACCTGGCTAATCGCCAAATCTATTTGGCTTGAATACACACCCACCCACCCACACACACACACACACACACACAAAAAATGGTAGTAGATTGCTTGAAAAGAGTGAGGAAGGTCAAGCTTGCTTAAGTCAAAATGTAACGATGCCAATTTCATTCATTCATTCATTCATTCATTCATCGTTTCTTTGTTCCTTCTTTCATTCTCTTTTCTGTTCAAACCCTTCTTTTTTGTCCTGTCTCCTATTTTCTGTCTTCCTTGCTTTTTTTAGTCTTTCTTTATTTTTTTAGTCTTTCTTTTCTTATCTCTATTTTTTTTTACACTTCTGTTACTTTTACTATTTTCTTTCTTCCCATTTTCTTTCTTTTGTTCTTTCTTCTTTTTCCCCTCATTAATCTCTATTTTTTTCTTTATTTTCCTGATTTTTTATTCAATGCTTTCCATTTTTCCTTTCTACTATTTTCTCTTTCATTTTTTCTTAAGCCTTTTAACTTTTCTTTCTTTTTTTTTTAATTTATCTCTTTTCATCCATCTTCTTCCCAATATTTATTTGCTTGTTGTGTTTTTTTTTCATTCTTAATTTCCTCTTTAGAGATTGATGTTTGTTTTCTTCTCTTTTTTTCATTCGACATTACCAGATTTTCTTTTCCCTTATATTGCATTCTTTCTTTCTTTTTTTCTGTCTGTCTCTAGTTTTATATTCTTTTGCATTTTCTTTTATTTCTTATCTATTTATTCAATTTCTTTTTATTATCTCCCCTTCTTTTTGTTTTAGTCTTTTTGATCTATCTTCAATTCTGTTTCTATTTTTTAAAGCTCATTCTAATATTTCTCTCAGTGTTTTATTTAATTCTTTTTATTTATCCTTCTCATTGGATATATTTCATTTTTCTCTTTCTTAAACACTTAACACTTTCTTAAAATTTTCCATGGCCCAATGGTAGTGTTTTCTGACCCAAGTGAGACTCGGTAATCAATGCTGTAGTGACATTAATGGTATCCTTGCTGGTTAATGACTACAAAATCTGATGGAATACAATGTATACTGGACATTGTGTTGACTGATGGGCTGAGTAGCGCCAGCATGTGATTTTATTAAATATTCCCCTTCATTACCATCCTTAGATTATCAGTGGTTATATTCTTGGATCTATTTCAGCCTGTTCATATATATTTCACTGTCTGTTCACATCTCTCTCTCTCTCTCTCTCTATATATATATATATATATATATATATATATGAGAGAAAGAGAAAATAAGATTTGTAATAAATACCTAATAAAAAATTGTTTTACTTAACCAGTTTCACTTATAGCTTTTCAAAAAGTTTTTAAATGTTTATATTCCTACATGTTGATGCTTATGTCTTGAACAAATGAAAAAAATCAAGGGGCATAACTTATTTTATATGTCCCTTATGGTGAGGGAAATATGATAGAATCTATTTTGAGGGACATGTCTCTGGTTTATGCAATTAATTGAGTATTGCTGATAAAAAATGTTTCTTTATTAATACACTTTTTTCGGTGGTTTTGTAGTCACATTGGTACAATGGGAAGATATTAAAAATTGGGCAGATTTTGTCTTCAGCATTCCTCTATATGTTGGCTAAGGGCTATTTTTCTGGTGTAGGGATCCCTAATTTATTGGCGTTGAACTGTCATGCTTTGTCAAAGTATCTGGCTGATTTGGCCAATGTAATGTTTGTAGCAACCTCTGCATGTTATTAAGTATATCAAATTCTCTGAATTGCACAAGAAATCACTTTTAATTTATACAATATATATATATGTATATACAGAGAGAATTAATACAGTAAAAGTTTTGTCACTTAGCTGATTGATGTTACTTTCAGCATTCCAGCACCAGAATTTCATAGAGAGACCCTCCAGGAATCACTCCATCCACTCGTCAGGGAGTATCAGCAATTGACTGCTTATACTTCTTGATTTTTCTTTTTTATATGCACTTTTTATTAGTGCAATTTTTTTCATAGTGTGTGTGTACAATGTTGTGGTTATTTGTCCGTTTTGTTGTCTTTCCACTTCCCACTCATTCCTTATTGGGTTTTGTTTTTTACCTTTTTCCTCTATCCTCTTTTCTTTCCATTGTAACTATTTTTCCAGACATATGCTGTTGTTTTTAATTCTTGAGGGTTCTAGTGTTTTCATATATATATACATATACATACACACATTAATAATAAATATGCATTTTTTCCTTTTTTTTTTTTTTTTAGGTACAACTCTGATGATTGCCATCTGCATGAAACTCAGTTGTACCTTATATATATATATATATATATATATATATGTGTGTGTGTATATCTAAGTTTGTTCATACCTTTTTATCAATTTTAGTTTGTTTCTAGCTACCTATTTTTATTTAATCACTTTTTTCTCATTTCTGATTTCTATTTCAGATTTTCTGCCTTTCACATAAATTTATGAGCTAATAAAAATGTTCCTAAAAGATAAAATGTTTAATTTTCCTCCTATTCCCCTATTTTATTTTTCATCAGTTATCATATTCATAAAAGCAAGAAGGGTGACTGATAATGACTAAAAAAAAAGTGCTCAATGCACATCATCTGCTTCCATTTTAAACACAGATATCACTGTCTTTACTTACCACATCTTACATGTTTGAGGTTTACAAGACAAAGATTGGTGTTGACTTTTATAGATGTGTAAATAATTTTTTATGGAGATATTGAGAACTTTAAAATACGTTTGAGTGTTTTCTGTTCATGCTTATCAGTAGTATAGGGGGATAACTCTTCTTTGTAAACTCCTTATCAGATTATATGTTAAAACAGGGTCACCCAAATGAAAATGTCCCTGGAAAAATGACTTAGGGAAAAAAATATGAACAAATTGTGATCAAGCTTTTTGGTCATTTCCTTTACCAGGTTACCTCATTGCCTAGAGCAGTCAGTCTAGATAACTATCAGGTCTATTATACTACATATGAGGAGAGGCCGAAATGTTCACAGCACAAACAAGAAGGAATTTAAGCAAACATGAGGTTTACTTATTTACTTAGATTTTGGGAAGTGTGTCTGGCCAGGAACTTTTTCGACATCACCTATATACAAGAGCAGATTGAGAAGTCAAAATGATCCATGCTAACACTGGAGAAACCAATCATGTTATCTACCTACTGACAAGGTACCAGTTGAATCAACCCACTTGAATTTTGCTGAGTATTCCAGACAGGTCAATCCGTTTGTCTGTCAGTCTTTCTTTCTCTCTCTCTCTCTCTCTCTCTATATATATATATATATATATATATATATATATATATATATATATATATATATATATATATATATATATATATGCACACACAGACACACATAAGTAATGTTTTTTTTTTTTTTTTTATTATACTGCCCCACAAGATTAAAGGTAGATACTGATGGTATGTCAGTAGAAGCTGAACTTTACCACTAATAACACATTTTTTTTCTTGTTATAGACAGCAACTGAGCAGTAATCTGCCAAAATGACAACTGACATGAAAGTATGTATAAAGCAGAAATGTGTCATTGAAATCCTCCATACAAAAATAATTGATCCTATTCAACATTTGATGAACATTTATGAAGACCAAACAGTGGATGTGAACACATTTAGTGGCAACAGCAGTATATTTGAAAGAGTCCACTCATCTGGTCTAGATTTTTACGAGTGCAACATGCAGGTTCTTCATGTTCATTACTAGTGAAAATACATAGCCAATGGTGGTGACTATATTGAAAAATAGTGTTTTGTAACTGAAAATTTTGTCTATCCAATGTTATTCCCTGTACCTATTATATTTTCCATGGAAATAAATATTTTTTTTAATTTGTATCACCCCAACCAAGACAGTACAGCAACTAGTGCACAAGGGGGGGTACAGGGTGTGGAGGAATTAGGAATAGAAACATTAGTAATGAGGAAAAAGAAAAGAGAAATCAGGAGGACAGTAGATAGCGATTGATATTGCATTTAAATTTTTGCAGATTGAAGTTGGTTGGAAAGCATGGAGCTGGGAGGGAGTTCCACAAGCAAGAAGTATGGGATAAAAAACTGTTAGAATAGAAGTTATGGCTACGTGTAGCTAGCTAGCTAGCTCAACTGTAAATTGATGAGATCTCGCCACCAGTCTAGTATTGTGCTTAAATTCATACAGTCTAGGTAACATAGTGAAGTACTCATCTGAACAATTATGATGATAAAAATATTTATAAATAGACATAGAGAAGCAACCTTACAGTGGTGGTAAAGTGACTAAAGCCAAGCTGCAAGATCAGGTCCAATAATATTGCTGATTCTTCTTTGGATCTTATCGAGAGCTCCAAGGAAAAAGTAGGGGCATAGGCAATAATTTCAGAGCATCACACATACAGACATAATTTCTTGTGTAACATGAAATTTTTATTATAATTTTTTTTTCATTAACTAAATATATTTTCGAGTATAAATTATATGGGGAAAATGGCACATTTTACTTTTCCAGTGATGGTGTAATTTCATAATGTTTTCAAGCATCAAGTACTAATTGACAGTTTATTCCAACAAATAATTAAGCTATTATTTTTTGTTAAATATATCTTTTAATTGGTATTTTCTTCCTCATAAAATATCAAATTACACTTTGTATTTTTGCACTAGAAAACATTACAATAAAACTTTAACTCAAAAATGTTGGTAAGGGGCAGTGAAATCTTTGTGAATTTCTTTTTAGTTGGAAATACTTGGGTTAACTTCTGACCACTTGCATTTTCTTTTTCATTATTTTTTAATGAATATAAACTGAGTGTCGAAACTTGCTAAATTAACTTTTCAGTAAAAAAAAAAAAAATTAATGCAAAATTCAGTTCTTAATGAATTATCAGCATTTTTTCATACCAACAAAAATAAATATTTAGTTTATAGAGAATAAAATGACTTAAACCAAACAAAATAAATGTAGAGTAGAAATAAAGTTGGTGGGTAGGGATAAAAACCGAAACCTTACTAATACATTTTTTAATGCTATGGCTCTTGAGGATGTTGGCAAGCACAAATCTCCATAATGTCCATTTCTTTAAATCGCTTTCCCAAGTCTCTTCTTCATCTGTGAGGAAATTGTCCTGTATTTACTGCTATATAAGAGAATTGATATTACATAGAAGATCAGCACCCTTTTCTTTGTCTCTGTTGAATTTTTCCTGTTTTTTTTTTTTTTTTTTAAAATACTTTATGTAGCCTATTATTTTCCATATTTCAATAAGCCTTTAGATTTCTGTGTCACATTTCCATTGTCTGTTATAACATTTCCCATATAGTTAAATTTCTGTACTTGTTTCCAACCTTTGTGAGACACATATCTCTCTCCAAACGCACATCATTCCCATTGCTTCTGTTCTGTTGCAAAAATTTTTGTACAGTGTAACCCGGATATAAGATAAACCCGGATATAAGAGAGATTTTATATGGTCCCAAATTAGAGTCTGTGTTAATGTATATAAATTAGACCGAACCCGGATATAAGAGAAACCCGGATATAAGAGACTTCGTCTCCGGTCCTGACAACTCTCTTATATCCAGGTTACACTGTACTTGTTTCCAACCTTTGTGACACACATATCTCTCTCCAAACGCACATCATTTCCATTGCTTCTGTTCTGTTGCAAAAATTTATGTAGGAAAAGCAGATAGAATTTACTTCCAGAAATATCCCAAAAGCATCTATTGTATGCAGGGATGGGCCTTCAAAATATAAAGGTACCAGATGTCACAAGGTAAGGAAGACGTTTATAGCACTAATAAGAAGGTTCACCGGCAGAAATTTGCAGAGAACAAATTTGATAAGTTCAGCCAACTTAAGCCTCTCCTCTTTGATTGTAATGCAAAGGCATGAATCATTTCCAAAGAGAAACAGTATCTTTGATCTGTCTAAGAAATTCTATTATTCCTCTGTTTGTCTCCAATATTACTGAAATGCCATTTCCTTCCGTGTAAATCCAGAACAATCACCAATTCTGCTTTGTTCTACTGGAATGTTATTAGAATCAGCTGCAAGACTTGTTGCCATCGACTATTAGATGTACATTATCGAATATCCTTCACACTTAAACTTCTTAGAAAATCACTCCTTGTTGTGCTTGACAGAACTAAGACACTGCTACAATCAAATATCTTCTCAAAGACATACAATTTGTTCATTCTTACAGATCTATCTACTTCAGACATTTGGTAACACTTGACTCTCTTTACTTTATATATACACACATACACATCTACATACCTTTGTCTTTTCCATATATATATTTATAAAATTAAATAAGAAAAAAGTCAGAAAACCTTTATAAATTTAACATGTTTTTTTATTTATTTTCATTCATAAGAAGTGGAATAATGCAGAATTGTTTAGAAAAGAATCCAGTGGAATGGTAAATATATAAGAGAATTTGGTAAGCTTCTATGTTTTGCTGATAAATTCGCATTATCAGAAAAAATTGATTTTATTTCAACAAAATCTATATTAGTGATACAAAATGTCAGTCATATTAAGCTTATGAATGACTGTTTTTTTTTACTTTAACTGTATTAATTAAAATCTAATTTCTGTATCAATACAGTCAATGTCAAAATCAATCAGTCATATTCTTAATACGGATCATGTTTTGTCTTACTAATGTTGATTTTGTAAAAATAAAATCCATTTTTTCTGATGATGCCAATTCATTAGCAAACAAAACATGTCAGAATTGTCTTTTATTTATATACATTTGTCTGTTTTCTAATTTTAATTAAATTAATATTCACTCTGGTTTGACATTGAGTTCTCTGGATTACATCCTCCTTGGGATTATCCATACGGATTATCAAACTTTTCATTACCTAACTAATATATACATATATAAACAACAGTACTTAGATTTTACTGTTGTCCACAACTAAGAGTTTCATGTCGATGTTAATGTTACAGTTGCACAATTGTCAGGCATTAAAAGAAGCAAGATAATACTCACTCCTTATATATGTATATGGTTAATTTAAAAATAAAAATTCAACACATGCACATTCAAAGAAAAACACATATGTACAATGGTGCCAAAACCATTAAGTTTCATAAATAAATTGGTTTAAGAATTGACATTCTTGTGTCTTATTTATTTTCAAACCCATATACAGATTTTGCTATCTTAACTGATATGCATTTTAACATGAAATAGGATGTTAATTCTTCAAAAAATACCATGTTGGAAATGTTACAGAACATTATTCCAATTATCTGCCTCCTTATGAAATAATTCTTCACAAACAAATACAAGGAATAAGTGAAAGAATGAATACAACTGTGCAGAGAAACTGAAGTTTTTATAATACTGTAAATTACATATAATTAGATTCAAACCACTTTAATTGATTCTTTACAATGAATTTATTTCCTTTATTTTGATTGACTGACAACAAAAATTTAAAAAATTGCAAATGTAGGTATTTTTAGTGTGTATGTATGTATGTATGTATGTATGTATGTATGTATGTATATATATATATATATATATATATATATATATATATATATATATATATACACCAAAATACTTAAAAAATTTTAATTGATGACATCTTGAATTTTGATACTGCCACCTCCATGTGATTGTGATTAATCTGGTGGTGTATTTCAGGCCTACTATCACACTATAAAACTCATGAATGATTTTTATGATTTTTGGTGTATGATAGCATAACCTAATCTAATATTTTCTATATATAGGAAGTATTATCTATAATTTTCTTAATTTGATACAACATAATGTTTAGACATACAACTTCATATTATGACACCTTCATCTCCATGTTTAACCATTTCTGTAATGCAGTGTAGGTTGGCTCTTTGCCTTACTCTTCTTTCTAATGTACCTTCGAACATCATACCCAAAATTGTTAAAATTCAATTTGTCAATCTGTATAACTATAAAACCTCTTTCTCAAGCTTTAGTCATTATTTTGGAAGAAGAGGCTGCATAATTTCCTGTTTTTGTTTTTTCCTTTAAAAAAAAAAACAAAAAAAAATCATTTCATCCTCAAAGTGATAGAAGTCTCTAGGATGCAAGGAGTTACAGAGAGAGAGAGGGGGGGACAAGATTCAAGGAAACGGAAGATGATGACATTTTAATTTTTGAAGATTGTAGTTTATAAGAAAGCAAGTGGCCAAGTGTGGGAGAAGAAACTATTAGCATAGAACTTAAAGTTACAAGTAGCAGTTTCAACAGTGAAATTAGGAGACCTAGCTGCCAATAAGGAAATGTGTGGCACTTGTCCTTTTGATGTTAAATTGCTTTGGTCTGTTTTCTTTTTTATGGTGGTTATACTGCATTTGAAACCATAATTTTGGCTCTTTTTATTTCTTATATCAGTCATTTTTCTATTGCTTATCTAAAGTTAGTGAAAAACCTATCCTCTACCAGTATGCTCATTATTCTCAACCGGATCTGGGCATTTCCAAATAGTAGTCACTAGTGTTGTAGGTCTATATTGTATCATAAGCTTTTTGCACATCCAATTTCAGAAACTAATTGCCTTGTTCATCCAGCTTAACTTACATTGTTGCCTGATAATTTTCTTAATTGCAATTAACTACCTCAGTTCTAATTGAAAAAGATTCACCTTATTATTGACAAATAAAATGTAAAAGTTAATTTCAAGCTATGTTCATGAATCTAGTTAAAAATGATATATATGACAAGATATTATTTCAAGAGAATTATATTATACTTTTAGCTTATAAAATAATACATTTTATATTAAAGTAAAAAAAAATAAATAAGATTTCAAGTAATTATTTTCAAAATAGGTAACCTCTTCTCATTTAAAAAATTGATGCAACACAATACTTTCATTTGCTCTCTTTCTCATATACCTCATTTTTTGTAAGTTGTAAATATATATATTGGTTGTTGATTAAAAAGAAAGCTTTCAAAGTCTGGACAGATTAGTGACCACATTCCAATAGCAGAATCTCTAGAACTGGCAACAACAATGAATTTGTTTATCTCTTCAGAAGGATGATTTTGCTTTGTGTCAAGTTACTAAAATGTGACAAGCCAAGTGATAAAATTACAGAAATGAAAGATTAAACTCTGAGAATAATCAACAGAATTGAATAACAAAACTGTTTTCTTTCTTAATGACTATTACTTATTTTTACTTTTTTTTTTTTAATCATATCACCTCATGCAAGGCAGTAAAGCCACTAAGACACAAGGGTGTTACTGAGTGTGAAAGAATAAGAAAAAAAGAGAAACATTATTAATGAACAAGAACAATAGAAGAATAATCAAAAGGACAGTTAATAACCATTGACATTGCATTTAAATTTTTGAAGATTAAAGTTGGCTGGGAAGCATGGAACTGGTAGAGTTTCACAAGTGAGAAGTGCAAGAAAAGAAACTGTTAGCATAGAACTTATGGTTACATTTAGCCAATTCAACTGGGAATTCATAAGACCTTGTCACCAATCACTATACTTAAATTCATAAAGTCTCGGTACCATAGCAAAAACTGAACAATTTCCATGAAAATATTTATAGAAAAGTTCCAGGAAAGCTACATTACAGTGGTGAGAAAGTAACTGAAGCTAAGATGCCAGGTCAGGACCAATAATATTGCTGATTTTTCTTTGGATTTTAACATGAATCTCTTTCAAAATTTTTAAATTTAAGAGAGGCTCATAAATATTCAATAAATTAACTGAAAAGTCTAGGTAAATTATAGAGGATGCTATGTAACGTAATCTTACTTATTATAAAACGCAGATTGTGTGTGTGTGTCTGTACGTTTATATATTGGATCGAATTTCCTACATTTTTCAACTGATTTCAACAAAACTTCACTTTTTTTTTGGCAGGTAGTGTTTCTTATTGTCTTGCACACTTTTTTCTTTATTTTTACATTCAGAATGCTTTAAAAATTCCATTTACAAGACAATTGTTTATAATAAAATTTTATTCAATCGGTAGACTCATAACAATTGAAAACAATGTTTTTGTTTGGGTTTGACCAATTCGTATAAAAAAAAAAAAAAAAAAAGAAAAAATAAAACTAATTAAGACATGCGTGTCTGTCAACCTTAAACAATAATCTTTGTCAATTTTATTTTTCAGTCTTTATGATAGTCGATACTTGATCTATCTCTTACTGTTACCTCCCCGGGCAACCCCGGGCTCTACTGCTAGTGTCTAATAAACGAAAGTGAGTAAATGATGTTGTTGAATTTTTTTTTTTAATGTAATTAATATTTAAATTATTTTACTTTTTTATGGGATAAATTTATGTAATTATAAATAACAGGAGGTTATGAATTTAACTGTTTTCTTTTGTAAATACTTCTTGCAAAATAAAATCCTTACATTTCCCTTGATAAAGTCCATGAACCACATCAACTAAGATAAGTTTTCCTTTTGTCTTTATTCATATGTGTGTGTGTATTGGTAAATCTCTTGGGCACATGGCCCATATAGAAATTAGTGAACATTGCAGAATTTTCAAAGGTGCTTGGAAGAAATGGAAATCTGAAGAAATTCAGACCATTCAAATAAAAGCATTTCTAAAATTAGCAATAATACTGAGGAGAGTGCATGGATCCATGAATAAGTTGGGTAACTTGTAAATTTTTCTCAGTAAAAAATTTGTTTTTAAAATTGTGATGACGGTATGAAAGTGTTATATTTTTGTCTATTTTGGTTTTCTTTCTTGGTAAAACGAAGGAAAAACGTCATTTCCTATCTGATGAATCCTTACATCCTTTTAAAACATTCTGAATCTAAAATCATCATATAGTCATTGTGTGTGTCTCCTTTTATTAGTTCCTTAGGTTGCATTACAGTTACATCCTGCCAATATTTCATAAATAATGTACTATTATGTTTTGATCACATGAGAAGACAAAAGATGTATAAAAGATACTACTGGCTTTCAGTTAGAAAAAGAAAGAAAGAAGCAAAAATAGAAGTGTTTAATACCTGTTTCAATGAAATGGAAAAAGTTGTCAATTTCAAATCTTTTCATTTATAGCTCCTTAATTCTTAAAATTATAACCGGCATTCATATTTATGATAGCAAAATTTTGTTAAAACTGTTAAGCTCAAATATTTAATGATGTGGTAGGGAATTTCTACAGATATTTTATTGCTGTAGAACTTACCATGAGCTTATTCAATCATTAACTGAAGAATTAAGATTCATCAGAAATTTAGAATAGGAAAACTGAAATTTTCACAGGTTAAAACTAGTGTTAATAATGTTGGTAATAACTACCAGACAATTCAATTCCCTAAAGCACAATAGATTATTTTTATTATGGTTTAAGCTTTGTTTATAGGTTGTCAGTGCCTATGAGGCCATTACTCACAGTTATTAGAATCACTATATGTTAAAAGAAAAAAGTTCATTTTTGAAAAAATCTTTTGCTAACCATATGCCATTGTTTGGAATTCAAATAGTATTGTATTAATGTTGGATAGTTGAGTAAAGACTACTCTCTCTACTACTGTGATATCACCTCCTACCATTTCTGTTTGACTGAGGATTTTAGTGCATAAATGATTGGGATTTGAGTGATGTCAGGATTGCTCAATTTGGTGAGACACTTCAAAATCATTATTAATGGTACACAGAAGAAACGTGTTAAAGTTTAAATTCCCAAATATTCTTTCTTACAGGATCAGTTGGACATAGATATGATTATAAGAACCAAGTGGTTTCCAGTTCAAGATCAGTACAGTCTTCTCCAAATAACATAAGATAACTAAAGGATGTAGAAAAGGAGAAAAATATCAATGTAAAAATATAAGTATAGATACCATTTTCTCTCTATTTACTGACTGGTTTTTTAATCACTAAAATCTTTCTGTTGTAAATATTACTTGTTTAAAAGCTGCTAAATGTAACTAAAGTTTCATGACTTGAAACTTTATAGTTACATTTGACAACCTTTTTGGTTAATTACAAATAGTCCCCACTCTATATATGTCTCTTTCCTATTTATAAAATGAAATATAATTATTTGCATATTAATATATATAAAGTGGGGACTACTCTGTAATTAACCAAACTTCAGCTACATTTAAGACTATTCCCTCTTTGTACTCTTCCTAATCCCCAAACAGTGGGAACTTTGTGTCAAATGATTTTTGAACATAAATGCTTTCAATTTAGAAAAATTACTTTTTCTCATAAAGTGTGACATATTTTAGATGGAAAAGGAACAGAAATGGTATGATTAATAATTTATTGATTGCCAGGAAATAAGGACATTAATTTTATAAAAAAATTATTTCTATATAAAAATAAGTCATAAAATATATATTTTTAGCAAAATAAAGGTATTATTAATTTATGAAGCAATTAATATTTTTCCTTTTTTTTTCTTTCAAAGCTGTTATGATTTTTTCTTTCAGTTTTCGTAACAAACACACAAAAATCAGATTATGATCAATGTGAACCTGTATATAAAGCTTTACACAGTTGCTATTAAATTGCAAATTGGGAAATTGCTCTTGCTTAGTGCATTTAACAAAAAAATTGAGCTTTTTTTTCCTGTTTTATTGTAGTAAATAAAAGAAACGCTTTCATAGACATGCATTATAATTATTTAATTTAATAATTATAATGCAAATATTTTAACTTTTAAAATTCACTTGAAAGATTTTGCAAAACATTAATTTAAAAAAGAAAATACCATATGTGAATGACCATATTCACAATAGCTAAGGTGACTAACCACCAGGCTGACCATTCTTCATCATATGTACACTAACTCCTCTTACCACACTCTATGGATGCCTACCTGCTTGTAACCATCACTGTTACTATTCTTGTAGTAAGTAGACTCTTATTTAAATTATTTACAGTCAGACTAATGTCCTCATCTTTCTTGCTATTATCATAGTTGTTGTACCTACTGTCCTTCTACAGCTAATTGTTGATTTAGGCAACTGAACTGAACCCTTTATTTAATCTACAGGGGTAGGTTGTTCTTGCTCTTCTGTCCATATCTAGGGATATCTCATCTTGTTGTTTTTTTTAGTACAGCTCAGTTATTGCTTGCTCAATTTCCACTGAGTGTTTGTACTACTTAACCTAGAGATTGAATTCACAATTATTATGCTACCATTTTCATGAATTAATTCTTTAATCCTCGAGGCTATTGTCTCTGTGAACCTTACTGTGTTCTCTCCTCTTTGACCTTGTGCCAGTCTAAATTTAGTTTAACATGCCCTGATTGAAGTCTGCTAACAGAAAAATTAAAATTTTTTAAATCTTCCAAAAATAAATTAGTCATTATAGAAATAACAAATTTGAAGGAAATTCATCAATTTATTATTGAACTGGATATCAAAAGTATTAATTTTTACTTAAAATATAATGAAAAATACATTTATTTACAAGAGGTGTCTGTTATCTGTCAACTCAGTTGAAAGTTTAAGTGGATGTTCAGTTACTTCACTTTCATGTACCCAATAGTAAAGAAAACCTGCCTAAATTTATGAGTATCTCATGAGACAACTGAAGTATGGATGACCAAACATGACAAGACTTGATAATACCCATGAGCAAAATATATTCTCAACAGTAAAACACTGCCATATGACTAGCAACACACTGGTTAACAAAAAATGACAGAGCTTCATCTAAGAAGTTTACAGTTGTAAAATAGCAATGTAAAACGTAACAGAAATGGAAGAAATACTAATAAAAATTAATAATTGACAATAATTTAAGAAATTTGAAGACTATTACATCCAATACTACTAGGTGGAAAGAAACAAAATATATAAGATGAAAGAAATACTGTTAAAGTTAATAATACTCGAGTATAGTTATGTGATAATGAAAATAAATATTGGAATATTAACAAACTCATACATAATTTTAGTTTGTTAAACAAATTTTATTGATCTACAAACATTTTTCAGTTTTAATATTTATAAACTGTCATCTTTAAGTTGGTGCTCTATTTTTATTTTAAAAAAAAAATGATCTTACCTTTCATGGGAATTAATCTGTTTTGAGTTTATTTATCAATTTATTTTTATAAAGTCTGTTATAATTCTATCAAATAGGAAAGAAATAAATTATTGTCTGTCTGAAATGTCCTGTGTTTAGAAGGCTACATTATAAGCCTGAAATGTTGATAATCAACTTAGCTCAGATCAATTTATTTTATCCGCAAGGATGATTGCCAAAATTCAATTAGATAAATGCAGACAATATTGAATAATCAGTATTATCAAGTGTTTTTTTGTTATTGATGATGTTACATAATAGTGTTAAAATGATGATCCTAGCAACAATGATAAAGGTTTTGTCATGTAATTATATTAATAATAATAATAATAATAATAATTACTGGTACTTAGTTGGAGTCATTCTTCCAGTAGGCCACAAATTGGAAGAAAATGAAAAGCAAGAAAAATATTTGGAATTTGTCAATGAACTGAAAAAATAGTGAAATGTAAAGATGATAGCTGTGCCATTTTTTAATGATGCCCTTGGAACAGTTTCTAAAAATTTTACAAAGAAATTATAATAGAAACCATCTCAATGACATCATTGCTAATATTAGCAGTAATACTGAGGAGAATGCTACAGTATTAAGAAGACTTGCTGTCACTTAATCCCAGCTGCTAACCATCAAATACACCTTGTGTAAAAATGTATATGATAAAAAAGAACACAAGAAGTGAGATGAGGTTAGCTGAATTACATTTTCTAAAAAATTGTAAAATTGGGAAATTCCAAAAAGAATTGAAACCATTTAGATAATAGCATTACTGAAATCAATAAGAATACTTAGGAGAGTGCTGTAGAGCAGGCATGTCAAACTGATGGTCCTCTGGGAGCCACATGTTGTCATGTGGGACACACATGACAACCAATTGTGCACATTACAACAAATTGGAGTCATTTAATAAAATTTATTGCAGAATATTTTTGTTACTTAAATTTAGAAAAACAATGCATAGAAATATTTTAGCAGGATTCATGTATAAAAAGTAATGAAGTAGTTTGACAAAAAAAAAAAAATTAAACAACACCATACATTTGCTGTTCGTAACAGCAACAAATACATTGTACAAAGATTACAACAATTCAAAACTGAACATTTATTTGCCACTATTCAGTCAGTTTTAGTTTTTTGTCTCAAGGCTTGACACCTCTTTTTGCTGACAATTTTTCATGTCTGACTGAAATATTTGTGAAGATCTGACTTTGATCAGAGATAACAAATGTTGATCAGTTAGCCTTGTTCTCTGTGAATTTTTTGTTGATTTCATGAAGGAAAATAACTGTTTATATATATATATATTGGTAGAACCAAACATTGCCATAATCTTTGTGGCAAACTTTCTGAAGTTAAACTTTTCAGGAAGGAATGAAAAGAATCCGAGTATTCCTACTTCAAAATACTTTACTCCAAGTGTTGAATGCATTTCTAATAGTTCCATCTGAAGGCTTTCTTCTGTGTTGGTAACATCAAAGGTGGATGGGACTGAGAATAATGCAAACTGATATTTAAAAAATATGAAATCAAAAAATCTATTCTGAAATTCATTTGAAAATAATTCCAGGTGACTGTCATACTTAGCAAAATTAAGTACAGTCTTGGTATTGGCAGTGCTTTTCAGCGCTTTGCACGTAGGAAAATGAACTAAGTTTGCATTTGACAACTGTGACTTCTATAAGCTTAGTTTTGTAATGAAGCCCTTGATATCATCACACAACAGAGTGATAAGTTTGTTTTTCCCTCGTACTTTCAAACTAAGATCATTTAATTGTCTAGCAATATCCCAAGCAAAAATCAGATCTTGGAGCCAACTTTCATCTTTTATTTCATCTGCGTTTTGATCTTTCATTTACAAAAATATAATTTTTTCTTGTTTCAACAAATAAAATCTTTTCAGCACTTTGTGAGATAATAACCAGTGGACTTTTGTGTAGAATGGAACATTGGTGAACTGATTATCCATATCTTCCAACAACTGATTGAACTGATGGTGGTTGAGAGCATGACTTCTGATATAGTTCACTATCTTTGTGACCAAGATAAACACATCCAATTTTAAAATCTTTGAACACAAATTTAGCTGATGAATAATACAGTGAAAATGTGCAAATGATGAACCTGGATGCAAGTTTTCTAGTTTTCTTTGTAAGTTGGCAGCAACACCATTTTGTTTGCCAACCATATTTGCAGCACTATCAGTAAATGAGCATGTAAGTTTACTCAAACCAAAACTATACTCGTGCAGAACCTGCTCAACTCTCTCAAAGATGTCCTGGCTTGTTGTAGTGTAATGCATGGGAAGCAGTTTTAACAGGTCTTCATAAATATTAAATTCATTGTCACAGGCCCTGATGAAGATTGCAAGATGTCAACAGTATCATCAATAGAAAAATGTTCATACTTCAACTGTTTCACATCACTTGATATTTCATTAATCTGTTCAGCAACAGTGTTCCTGATTAATGAAATGTCTAATTATTTCTTATTCTATTAAAATAAATCAAAATGTAAAAATGTGATTTATTTTCTTAAATACTGTAATTTCTAAATTATAAAAACTTCAATAATGTCTGTTAAATGACCAAATTAGTATCCCTTGTGTGAGCTGCAGGTGTGCTTGTAATGGGCCACATGCCTACTATAGGGTATTTGAGGAAATTTCCTCTGACTTATATATTTACAATAGTCAATGTTTTCAACATATATTGAAAGTGATATTCATAATTTAAGTATGTTGGTAGGTTTGAGCCTTTAATTGATCCTAGGTAACTTATAATCAGCAAATGCATTTTTGGGAGAGTGAAGATATTTCATTGAAGATACAAACATATATATGGACTTCCATCAAAGTTGACAGTGAAGCTAACAGCTTTTTGCACTTTATTGTCTAGGCAGGTTAGTTATGAGTGGTTTACCTGAGTGTTCATTGTTAGCTCTTTTATCTATTAACTGTTTTGGCATGCTAATGACTACATATTTTGCCAATATTCATGGTTATTTGTTGCATCACTTTTGCAACATATGGGTGAGTATTGTCATTCATGCTGAATAAATCACTGATCAACATGCTTGCTCAGAAAAAACAATTCAAACAAGCCAATGCAGCATTATACTTTGTCTCTTTCTAGCAATTCATTTTGTTTGAAGGTTGTCCTCAATGTAGCCACTATTTTTTTTGATTTTGAATTCGGAAAATTCATTTTCATCAGCAGTGATGGTTATGTCCAGCAATTACTTTTTACAAGTCTAGCAAGAAGAGACAGTTTTTTTGTTTTTTTTTAATGCTGACTGAAGGAACATCCTTTCTATAAGTTTATTTGAAACCCATCTTTCTAGCTTCTGAATTTTTCCTAAGGCTTGTAAATTTTAAACAAAAATCCACTTGCTTCTAGGAGGCACTTCTAATTTATCTTGGCACCCCACTTCACTACCAAAAATTATCAAAACACTTTCTCTATAATTAGATGCTAGTCTATTAGCAATATAACATTTATCTTTAAAGAGGAAGGGTTAATTTTCAGTGTTTCTTTTAAGAAAAAAAATAGCATCATTGATGTTAGGATATTTTCTCCTTAGCTTTCTCCTAATATTATTTCCATCATTATTTGACTCATTGTTTGGAATTAGGCTTTATATACTTTTTAATCTTTTACTGTTCATCAGTATTATGAGTATTAATACTTCTTTTTGGATATGTTCTTTCTCTTGTTAACATTCTATGATATTCAGTTTATACACATACATACACAGTGTATTCCATTTAAATGCAGCCTATCATGACCTCATATTTTTATCTGTATCAGTGCTTGTTTCTTTTAATGACATTTGTATAAGAACCCTATTAAAATATTAAATACTAGCAGTAGAGCCCGGCGTTGCCCGCAGATGTAACAGTAAGAGATAGATCAAGTATCGATCATCATAAAGACTGAAAAATAAAATTGACAAAGATTATTGTTTAAGGTTGACAGACACGCATGTCTTAATTAGTTTTATTTTTTCTTTTTTTTTTTTTTTTTTTTTTTTACGAATTGGTCAAACCCAAACAAAAACATTGTTTTCAATTGTTATGAGTCTACCGATTGAATAAAATTTTATTATAAACAATTGTCTTGTAAATGGAATTTTTAAAGCATTCTAAATGTAAAAATAAAGAAAAAAGTGTGCAAAACAATAAGAAACACTACCTGCTAAAAAAAAAAGTGATGTTTTGTTGAAATCGGTTGAAAAATGTAGGAAATCCGATCCCATATATACACGAACACACACACACACACACGCAAACAACCAACCTGGGTTTTATAATAAGCATAACTCAATATTAATAAGTATAACTCGATATGAGTTGTCCACCTTTCATTAATGCCTCTTAATCGTGTTTTCAAATTGATTTCGTGCAAAAACAATTGTTTTTCCAATTTTTGGCGCTGTCAGAACCACCATAATTTACGTAGTCCTGTGAAGTTTTGTTGAAATCGGTTGAAAAATGTAGGAAATCCGATCCAATATATAAACGTACAGACACACACACACAAACACAATCTGTGTTTTATAATAAGTAAGATAACATGTGGTCAAGCAGTCTAAGACATACTGGATCTAATAGTGTTTTCTCTTACAAAGGAGGATGCATGTTTGAATCCTGCTGTAGAGCATATTTTCTTTTAAATTTTCTTGAGTTTGTAGGTCAATAGATGTAATACACACTGTTTAAAGTAAAAAAAAGTATGTCTATATTTCTGAGATGAGGTATTATGTACATTATTTACATTATTCGGACTATTGTCCTCATCTTTGTCGCCATATTTATTACAACATTTCGGCTGTTGTACGCTCCAGCCTTCTTCAGGTGGTTGGAATGTCGAACTGAACCCTTTATTTCACTCACTGGGGTAGACTGTTCTAGTTCCATGTGCCATGTTTGATGGATGTCAGTTATCAGTTATCTCCTGTTAATTTCCCTCTGCCTTAACTGGGTATTGAACTCACACTCTTTGGGTCTTGTCACTGGATCTAACCAACGCCTTTATCCACTATGCCATGTGGCCTCCCAACAAGAATTAAATTCATATTTCCTTTATCCATCAGCAAATCCAGATTCTTATAGTTTAATTGGTAAGGGCCTACTTGACTTTAAGTGGTTTCCTAAATGAAAAAAGGAATACAGGTTCAATTCCTTTCAGGAGGCATATTTTATTTGGTAGGATTTCTCAATCTACATACCAATTGACATAAAATATATATATATATATATATATATATATATATATATATATATATATATATATACATATACACACATACGTACATACACACACACACACAAGGTGTCACCAAAAAATGTTTCAGGCAAACAAAATTAAATAGAGTTCATGTTGAACAATAAAAGATTTATTTATAAAAATTCAAACAAGATGTTCAAAGGGATGTATATTTTATAACCAATTTTTCAAAGCTTCACAAATGTTTAATATGTGCACCACCTGTGACATGACACACGTCAAGTCAGTAGTCCAGCTCCTGCCAAACGTGCTGTAGCACATTTTGCATAACATTCCCCATTGAATTTTTTGTGCCATGTCCAAATCTGTTTTCCAGTTTGTGTATTTTTCTCAAAAGCCCACTGCACACTTTTGTCTGACTGTGTTTGAGCATATTTGAACACATATTTTCAGTTCTAGCAAATGACATTGTTCAACCTGAAAAAAGAGAAAATTAAACATTTTGTTAAAATTTGAGATCATTTGAGTGAGAATAGACTACAAAATGATGACAATTTTTTTTAGGACACCACATATATATTATACATTAAATGATTTACTTCTTTTTAATATCACTACCATTATTATTAATGATGTGTGTCACTTCTTGCTATTGCCTGAACCCACAGTAAAATTACTGTTGCAGCTTTTTGTATAAATATTAAAATTTCTCAACCTTTCATTTTTATTATTAGTTTTCTATATTTGCATCCAGTATTTATTGCAGCTTCTTTCAATGAGATTTGATGCAAATGATAAAAAATGTACAGGAATTTTTCAAACAAGGAATTAGAGTGCTTTAAATTAAGATTGCATTATGGGATATCAAAAATTCATTTCTTTTAATAATCTCTTGTTCTATCAAATTTGTTCTCAGGAGACAGAGGAAGCAACAGACGATGAGTGTCAAACTTAATGATGAAATCCTTTCATCTCTGTTTATCCTAATAATAACTATCAATCTCCTCCTGCTGCCAAAGTTGCTTAATTTCCATTTTTGTTTGTTTCAAAAGTCCTTTCTCTTTCACTCTTCTTTCCTTCTTTTCTTTACTTTTCTTATTAATTTTCTCTCTTGTCATTTTACCCTTGTTCCTCTCTTTAATCTTCCTTTTCTCTCTCTTTCACTGTTTCTCTTTCTTTCATACCAATTCTTTCTATCATTTTGTATTTCTCTGGTAGGTAATTTTTTTTAATTTCTCTTTCAAACAGTTACTGCTCTCTTAAATAGTTTTTCTCAGTTCTTGTCCCCTCAGTATTTTGCTTCCTTCTCTTATGCATCATTTGTGATACACTCTTACTATCTTTTGTAATTTCTTTCTCATTTTTCTGATTTTCTCTCTCTCTCTCTCTCTCTCTCTCCCTCTTTGATGAATTAATTAAAAGTGATTGCTTTTTGCGAAAAACAAAATGTAAAAAAATATCTAAAACTGACAACTCAACTTTTGTTACTTTATCATAAAATTTTGGATAAAATTAATAAATAATTAGATTTTTTTTTTCTTTGTGGAAGTGTTTGACACCAAAATAATGGTTCCTGACTTTTCAGAAGACTATTTGCATTATAATTTCTTGGGAGTATTTTCCACCCCAAAATACCTAGGATAGTGAATATATGGATTATAAAAAGTGTCTTTATTCAAAGAATCACAATGATCTAGAGATATATTATTAGATTTTTTTTTATATAGTTACTGACATATAAATGTGTTCTGCTCTCCAAAGCTATATACAAAAATTTGTACACTCTTTAAGCAGAATATATACAAAATACACTGAACTGACAATGATTTTGTAGAGTGGGTAGCCTTCGTCAAATGCAAAATAAGTAACCGAACAGTCTAACAAACAGAATTTGACAAAGTTAGCAATAACAAGAAAAAGAACAGGGCAAAAAAATAATATAAAGCAAGCTAACAATATATGGAAAATTAACAGTAATAAAGCAAAAAGTTCACAAACTAAGAATTGTCTTTGATATACAAAAGCAAATTCAGACTTGCAAATGCAGTGTTCTGATTTCAAGACAAGACAGACCAGGACTACGTCAGGTTAAACAGAGAACCAGCCTATTTTATTGGCTAGAAAAAAAAATCCTAGCATGCATTTATATGCTTCTGCCTATAAAAGGGAAGAAGAAAATGTTTTGCAGTCATTCCCAGAGATTTAAACCAACAGACTTTAAAATTATATTTTTATTTATATCTGATTATATAAATCTATTTTTTTTCTTTATTACTATATCAGTTTTTTTAAAAATCTCTTACCATTCATTGTTGATTGATTGTTTGCTATTGTATGTATGAGACTAAAAATGCTAGCTTCATATATCTTATATATGTTATATGTTTTTCAGGTAGATTTATATACATATTATTAGGGTATCAATATACACAAGGTGGTATCACAGATTTTGTAAACTGTATATGCTGGGATTGTATCATTCAATGGAAATTTGTAAACAGCTCTTATTTGCTGTCTATCGACTGAGTCAGCCTTTCAATAGGCTTCATGCTATCTACTTGTGTTTAATTATTACACATGGCTTTATAACATTGTGTTGGAACAGCTCTGTGATCTTTACAAAATCTTTCAAATTTTGTGTGAAGTTCAGTAAGTCTGTTGCGAAGATTTTCAAAATGCCTTGTCAGGTTTTTGATGAACATTCTTTAGGTCACTAAATAGCTTTTTGAGTGGCATACATATTTCAAGGCCAGTCAAGTGTTAGTTCAAGATGATAAGTGTTCAAGGCAACCAATCACTAGCCAGATACTAGAAAATGTGAAAATCATTAGTGAATTCATCCATGAAGACTGTCGCTGAACAATCCGTCATCTTTCTCATATGATTGAAATCACTTATGGTGTTTGTCAAGAGATCCTTATAGAAAATCTGTTTCTGTTTGAATTTATGGAATGAGAAGATGTAATTATTTACATTATTTGCATTTAGGCTAATGTCCTCATCTTTGTTGTTATCAGAATTTTATTATTTATGTTATTTACATTGGGACTCATGTCCTTATCTTTGTTGTAATTCTGCATGAGATATGGCTCATCATTAGTCAGGCTGCACTACTAAAAAAGTCAAGGTAATTTTTCATTGAAGTTACCTCAGCTGTTTTCAAAACAGAAGATCATATGTATAAGCATCTGCCTTAGAAATGAGGAAAAGTTATTTTTTCTTTTCTTTGGGAAGATATTTATTTTTTATAATTAAAAAAATTGAAGACTTTGTATAATAATATTATCACTGATGTGTGTTAACACATGCTGCTGCATGTGATTTGATTTTGATTTATCCATCTGACTATACAAAAAAATTTTTTAAAAGAAAAAATATATTTCTTCTCCAGGAAAAAATAAATTATGAACATTTCTTGTTTCTAATGCTAATGATGTTTACATGCATGATCTTCCTTAGTGAAAATTGTCAATGGTTTAAAATGCTGACAATGTTACCTTCAGTGAAAAGTTACAAAATTCAAGAAACATTGCATTTAATCATTGTTTATGTATGTGGTTATGTATGAGAGCGCTTGAGTTGTGACATGGCCCTCAATGTTAACTGTTAAATCAGATGTATAATAAATTTAATAAGAGATGCACTGCCTTTGTGTTTCTACTTCTGTTTCTTTTTTTTTTTTTTTTTTGTTTTACTACCTATCTGGACTGAGTCTAATTTTGGCTAAGAAAGGGCAGGAAAGGAATTTGTGGTCGTTTAACAACAAAATGACCTCCTAAGAAAGTGAGTAAGAATCAGTTACTTAAGCTCATGTGACACGATTCACCAAGTGGGATTTTGGCATTGTAACTTTAGTTTCCCAATAACCTCTGAAGACAACAGTTTGTGAGAAAAATGAACTCTCATCGTGCGATTGTGAGGAATGGGAAATACACCCACAAACCTATTCCATTACTTGTTGTGTAAGGAATAAGAAAATTTCATCCCAGAGATCTTAGATCTATCTGATTATTTAAAGGATAAAGGAATATTGCACCCCAAGAAATACAAAAAAATCATTTTGCTTTCATCTCTGATACAATCCAATTAACCAAGAGGAAACAGAACATAAATGTTATTCCAGAATCCTATATTTTACATTGTGAAAGAAAGAACAACAAATTTTTGTGTGGACATTCTACAGTAACTTTGTCTGTCATTATGAACATTCAAACTTCAAATTCATAAAATAAGTGTTCTTTTATTATCTGTCTGGTACTCCATACTTTTCCCATATTTTGCATTTTGTTACATAAAATTTATTTACAGACATTAATCTTGTGTTTATTGTTTATCAGTACCTGTTTATGTATTCCTATCTGAGTGAACCCACCTTTTTCTTTGTTTTTTTTTTTTTTTAATCTGGGGTTCATATATTTATATGTTGCAAATTCATAATCGAGTGAACAAGTGAGAATGAAACAAACAAAATTTTAATGTATATTTTCTTCATAAAATTAGGTATACTATTCAGAAAGCCAGATGAGCCACCTGAAGCTTGCTAGCTGCAGTTTGCCCGTAACTGCAATATTAAATATTAGGTTGGTGCAAAAAATAATGTCATTTTTGACATATTTTTTAACGGCAAAAACGACATTATTTTTGCACCAACCTAATAACTTCAATTTCTCATTGTGGCATTTTTGTCATACTCAACTTTAATAATATATATATATATATATATATATATATATCTATATATATATATATATATATATATTTCACTGAAGGTAGAGATTTAACTGAATATCTCATAGTATTTTATTCTATGATCTAACCATATCCCTATCATATGAACATCTGTTTTGTTTTATTGTTATAAAGACAGTTATTCAAGACAATTTATCAACAGATTAGGATTCATAGTCAGTTATTTCAGACTTAGTAATGCTTAAATGCCTGTTTATTAAGTAATTATTATTCATTTGATAAGCAATGTACTCAAACCAGTCATGAAAGGCACACCAATGATATTTTTAGACATGACAGAACAGAAACTAATTAACATGATTATATATGCAATAATTTTCTGTAATAACTTTCAAACCACTGACTGCTGTACTAATTATTTATTTGACAGGAAATTTTGTACAAAAATTAGCAATCTTAAATATGTTTAATTAAAAGAAAAAATATTTGAAGCAGTCCAAGCCCAAACCCACATTTCCTTTATTCACTTAAGGTTTTTACTTTTCTCTCTCTTTTTTTTTCTTAGATATTTTCAAGTTAGGATCCTTTTTTATCCACCTCTCTCTCTTAGCTAGGCATCAAATAATGCTAGTGTAAATTATAAAAAAAATTGGTTGCTGATATAGAGAAGGTCATCCCTAAGTGGATGATACTCCTAAGCCAAAAGTTAACTTCTCAGCTTAATATTAAGGGGTTACTATTGTTTAGTTTGTAAAATCTGACCTAAGTGATTTTAATATCTTGTTACTAAGTACATTCATATATAATTATTTTATCAAAATGTTGAGGAAGTAAGTGTATTTGTATCTAGGCTTACTATACATCCCAGTTTGGCCTGGATTCTCCTGGTTTGAGGACTCTGTAGTGGTAATTATTAGTTTGTATGTATGTGTGTGTGTGCACACTCACCCAGAAGCTTAATAAGTATTGGGTCATGAAAACATTTTATTATTCAAGTAAAGTAAGCCAATAATAAAAGTTATGGTAAACCTATATCCAATAATGGCATCCCAAAATTCCAGGTACCGATTCTATGAAGGCAGGTAATCTTTAGGAACCTATTCTGCTTATTTTCTTTTCAATCTGAGAATGGAAACAAATCACTTTATAGTAGCAAAAAGAATTAAACTATTTTGATAATTTAATAGAAAAGATTTATTTATTAAAACATTTCCAGATTGAAATTTCTGTTCAGAAGTATGATGCTTTTTGACTCTAGTGTTATCAGCTGTGTTAAGTTTCTTAGTTACATTTGAACCTGGAGATCCAATGGAAAACCTATCAAATTTATGACTAGAAAATTTGCCACATTTCTAATTTTTGTCAAAATAAATTATGTTAATTACAGAAAATCCTTTCAGCCTCCAGAGAATTTACAACAATGATATTAAGTATATTTTTAGCTCTTTGGATAGTTTTGGGTACAAAATTTTTATGGTAATTTCTTGTTATGTTTTCAAAATAATCACAGAAATCGTTAAAGATTTTGTGTATTGAGTGAGGCGTGTCTATTAGAGTTTCACTAGGTGTGTACGCAAGCATAGCATAACTAACATTTTACCTAAACCATCGGTTTTTAATATATTAGATTATTTTTGGATAATCCAACAACTGGTTCACTAATCTTTTATAATTTTAAGAATAGGTTTGCATGAGATGGTGCAAACTGGTAGGATGCCATCACTGCCTGTCTCTATCTTGTGATTATTTCTATAGCTATTTTATACATTGTTTCATTTTGACTTGTATCTTTGTCTAGGTTGTTTTAGTCACAATATTTCAGCTATGATTTAATAACCTTTTGCAGCAAGTCAAACATAAAGAAATGAGCAACATATAGGGCCCTTTAATTAGAAAACAAAGTCTTTGAGTTTAAGGCACCATTTCACCACCTTGTTGTCTTATGGCACTGAAATGTTCTTTGAGCCTTTGACAGTTATGGATTCAAATACTGGGTCAGGCAGTGAAAGTTATATACTCTGGTTCAGTGGAAAAATCAGAATCACAAGAGCAAATTAACTATAAAGAATTAACTGTTTCCTGGAATCGATAGTGGAATGAGAACAATGTACCACAATTGATTAAATTAAAAATTTGGTTTGAAATTTCAAAGTTACTGAAAGAAATTGTCTAAGTATTGATACTATAACAACCAAGATGAGGACATATGTCTGAATAGATTATTGTCTAAAATCGATAATTCCTGACCTCAGAAATTCAGAGATATTTTATTTTTAATTATCAATTTTATTGGAATCCTCAAAGAAATATTTCAAATTTGGAATACACAATTATTTTTTCTAAATTATTATGGATATCAGTTATATCAATGTATTTCATGTTTTTTGTTTTTTTTAAATATGGTTCAATAGATTAAGGGTAATCAAAATACTGGATATATTTAAAAACAAAATAAAAAAAAATAGTTTTTTATTTGTTTTTTGCCATTGCTACAAATTATATACTGGACAAATTTAAATTTTGTTATATTTAAATGTTTTGGTTTTTTTTTTCATATCACTTTGGAACACATACTTACTTTTTAATGTAGATAGTTGTTTGCTAAGCTTAACCTAGGTTGGCACAAGATCACGTGTATGGAGGAACCTAATAAGAAATGAGTTCACTACTTAATAGTAATGATTGCTGACACCATCTTGCTAACCATAATGAGAGTTATATGGTTGGCAGATAAAAATCTCCTCTTTGATTTTTTCCTCATTCATATTTATTATTGTTTTCGCATATACTAATAATATTATTGCAATATTATCTTCATTTGTTTATTTATTGTGTTAATGAAACATTGTTAACCATTATTAATTTTTTAATTAGTATTTCTTCCACCTTTTATTTTACTTACTTTTCACTGAATCTACTTATAACTGTGGCCAATAATAAGCTGTTTATTTTGGTTGTAAACCAATGATTTTAAGTAGTTGTATTAAGATGAAAGAAATGAGTCAAAAATTAGCAATGATAAAACCATATTATGGAGTACCGAATGAAGATTAACTTCTCTGTCAATAAATGCAAAACCAGCTCACCAACACTGCAAAAAATGAAAAGTAACCTTTAAAATTGGGATACATGCTGCCTATTTCTATATTATAAACATCTCTAGATATTTTGTGGACTATTTTTAATTTTATTGGAATAATTTTTCTAAATTATTATGCATATCAGTTATAACAATGTATTTCATGATTTTTTTTTTTTATATGGTTCAATAGATTAAAGATAATCAGAATTCTGGATATGTTAAATAAAAATATTTATACTTGTTTTTGCCATTGCTAAAAAGGGATGATTATATACTGTACAAATTTAACTTTTGCTATATTTAAATGCTTTTTTATTCCATATCATTTTCAAAACAACTTAATCTGTTGATATATGTAAATTGTATATGAATAAATAAAATAAATAAAATACAAACATATATATATATATATACATACATATATATATATATACATACATATATATATATATATATATATATACATACATATATATACATACATATATATATATATATATATACATATATATATATATATATATAAATTAAAATAGGAGAACATTGAAATGAAGCAAATTTAAAAAATTTCACCATCAGATTTCCATTAATTGGATGACTGGAAAACTTTCTTTGAGATCAAATCTTTGAAAGTAGAGTTGTGATCAATTCAGCATTATCAGAATTCTTTTTGTCCAGAATCCAAAATTCTTTTAGCAATGATTTAAAAAATTAGATAATGGTTATGTTCTTGACAAATAAATTTCACTTTGGTTCCCTTATCAAAAATATTGCAAACAACCTGTTATATATATATATATATATATATAATAGAGAGAGTGAGAGAGATTAGCATAATACATTTTCGATGTATCAAGAGTGGTCGTTCAGTGATACACTGTCCTCATTGCTAATTTTGGGTTTTGCATCATATTGGCTCAAACAGCAACCCCAACCTGACTCCAGATGAGTCAGGCTGCCTCCTTGAAAGTGTTATATATATATATATATATATATATATATATATATATATATATATATATATATATGAGGGTAGGTCAGTAAGTTCTTAGCCTGACAAGTTGGTAACTAGCTGAATTTTGATAATAAATTTTCACTATATAATGTTCCATCTGTGATTAATATTTATATTAAGTGCTATTTGAATTTCTGCAAGCAATTATCATCATTTACATTCAGACTGATAACCTCAATTTTTTTTATCATCATGCTTCAACCATTGTGCCCTCTGGCCTACTTCAGTTGTCTGTATATCTGGGTAGACACACCAAAAATTTTTCATCAAAAGCAATCATCCTCTAATTGATATGAGGAGTCTACTGGCAGAGTAAAAATTATTAGAGCTCTCAGCAATAAGCTGGAAATAGATTTAGTAATAAAATTAAAGCCATAATGCTGCTAAATTAAAAAAGAAACTGTATTTTTGTAATGTAGGAGTCACAATCCTGATATTTTTAGATAACTGGTTCATTTGTTTCTTTCTGAATTTACCTTATTTTCATTTGGGATAATGTCCTCATTTGATGTTTTTATTAGAATAATGTAAATTTCAACCATAATTTATTAACTAATTAAATTAGGTTTCTTATAATTTTTATGTATTTATCTAAATATATAAATACTCACCTAATTATATCAACTTTAGACTCTAATCCTGGGAAAAGTCATGAATTCACTTCTCTTTGAGCATTTTTTTTCTAATGTCAGATACCTTGACAAAAAAGTCAGTTGAGGAAATGCTTGAACAAATCACTGCCACACCAGAACCTTAACTACCTAGAAACAAAAAAAACAAAAAAAACAAAAACAAACTTTTACCTCTATAGTTAATCTGGACTGAAGCCAATAAATAACACATACATTGTCACCAAAATGTATTCACACTTTATTGTTAACAGTAGTTACTGATGGCATCTTTGTTCCTTGTTAGGATTAAGGACAGATGTTATGTCTATCTACTGTAGACTCCTTCTTGTACTTTCATTGATTGTTTAAAATGGAGATCAACTCATGGATACCAGGTCTACTCTTTTGACTTAGGGCATTTCTCTGGTAGCTCAGTGAGCTAAGACTGCCAAGAGATTGCTAAACTGTCTGCTACATGCACTCTCTCACTGACTCACTCTCACTGACTCACTCTCACTCATCTATCTGTCTGTCTGTCTATCTATCTATCTATCTATCTGTCTGTCTGTCTATATATATATATATATATTATATATAATGTCAGTGTAGTCTTCTCTTATGTACTGCATTAAAGAGCTTCTACTGCCCTGCTATTTACTCATAGCAGGGGGCTGGGCAGCAAAACATAATCCTTGGACTGATATAATTGGGGAGATTGATTCATGCTAATTGAAAGGACATTAGTGTGGATTGAATGCAAACTACTTCAACTAAAATCTGAACTCAGTTCATCAATTTCATTTTCTATGTTGATAACTATTATACTGCCCTGCACATTGTTTAGAAGATGTTACCATATAAAATAAATTAAGCATCTTCACATAAAAAACAAGAGCTCTATCTGGTTATCAGAGGCTTTGGTGTCCAATATTCTCTAGGCATTTCAACTTTGTATACTTCTGTGGAATACCAATTTAAATCTTTTAATGATGGTTCCATGTGTTTAGGCCTCTATAAAAAGGTGGATTTAGTTGTCAGTAATGATTACAGAAATTTTATACTGATTAAAAAAAAACTTACATATATGCAAACCTTGTGTATCACTATAGATAAGCTATAGTGTCCACCCATAATGTAATAGGAAAATAGTTTCCAAACTTTAAATGGCTGCAGATATACTGATCAGGCCAACCCATTTGTTTTATAGTAGTGGTGTTTGCCAGTATATAACTTGTGTCATGTTGTATGTGCCAAATGTTTTGAATGTAAACAAGAGAAATAATTAAAATGTTGCTTGAACTATTGATTTCCCTCTTTTTGTTTTTATTAACATCTTTTGATGGATCTTTTCTTTTTAGGTGTAAAATCCATATGTAAAAAGAGAGTCTGTTTCTTTTATTTTTTTTTTTCAAGTATCATTCACTAATATTGTAAAATAGAAAAATAATCTGAACAACCAAGGGAGATTAAAAAAAACACAAAAAAAAACACAACCCCTCCCCCCCAAAAAAACAAGGATATATGTGTATCAAATTTATAATCTGTTAGAAGTTTCCTGTTTCTAGCATTCACCAGTCTAGAATTAATGTTGCCAAGGAACAGACTCAATGAAATATTGCTTTTTATGATCATTTATATTGATCAAAATGGTTTCTAAAGATTGAGGTGTTTAATGAAAGACACAAACTCTGCTAATAAAAGATTAAGTTATTTAGCTACAATAACAGATTTAAAATTTAACTGCCAAATCTTTAGTTGTAGACATTGATTGTTTCTATAGATTTTCTAAGAAAAAACAAAAAAAAACTATATCTATTTGCTATTATTTATTATACTTTTCTGTATATTGATTATCTGTCACTTTTTTTATGTGTTTAGTTGTATCTCATCCAAGTTTGGTTCCTGTGTACCGAATGCTTGCCGCTAAAGAAATATAACAAAGAAATAAGAGAAAAACATTTAAAAGGAAAACAAGAGGAGGGTTTAAAAAGAAAAAAGATCTTTGAAATTCAAGAGAATAAATTAGAAAGATATAGTAAGGCCCTCAACATGAATAGCTAGATATGAACATTGAGAGTTAGATGAGCTGTAGTAACTACAGTGTGTCACATGTGTCACTCTGATTCAATGATTTTTTCCGCACTTCAGTAGTTTACATGTCCTGCTCGATATCATTTTGGTAATTTTCTATCGCAATAATTCGACTTTCTCTTTTTCAGTTGCTACTTTAACTCATTCTCTTTTTTGCTGCATGTTACTCAACCACGCTCACCAAAATTGTATCATTGAAAATCAAAGGCATTAAGGGATAGAACAGTTTGAATCCCATAAAGCAAGATTCCTCTAGACTGGTTTTTGTATCACATTCTATTGCCATTCTATTTATTATTTATCTAATAATCTATCTACACTAGCCTGCTTATATTTAACAATCTACCTCTTCCTATATGCATTTGTTTATAATTATCCCATTTTGTTCACATCTTTCTCTGGATGATTTTATCTTTCTTTACTCGCGTCTCAGTAATTATTAATATAAAGGTGCCAGTCACAGAATGATGGTTTTGCACTCTGTTTTCTAGTATTGCAAGTTTGATCTTTATTAGATACTATATTTGACATGTACCAATCTCAGTAAATATCTCCATAAGGATGTCTGTTATAGATTATTTCCCTTGTTTACATAGAGCAATGATTAACAAGCTTGTCTTTCAAAATCTTCAAAAGTGTCTCAAGTTCTGTCTTCATTAAATGTGTTATAAACAAAAAACATTGTCACTTTAAGTATAACTTTTCTTTCCTTGGAAGTATGTTTTTGAGGATTTTCAAACATTGTTCTTTCAGTAAATTTCTCACAAATGTTCTTATAACCAGAGATAAAGAAAAATGGATTCTGCTCTCGTCTTGTCTAACTCTCTTTCCTTTCTAATCTTTATTTTAGTCTTCTTCTTGTTTGTATAAATTAAATCACGTTCAAGATAAATTGAGAGCTGACATATGTACATATAGATTGCCTCTTTATCCCCGATTCTTTTTCCAACCATAAAAAAATCATCCCCCCCCCCCCACAACCATCCTGCCAAAATGCCTTTTCTTACTTTATAATCAGATGTGGCTGAGAATCAAGGTTGCCACAAAAGTTTTGGTAAAGGTAACAAAATGGAAAAACAAAAAAGTCAAATCAATTAATATATATATATATATATATGTATATATATATATATATATAATGTCAGCATCTGTCTACTTCTGAGATAAGGTATTGTAACTATTTACACTATTCGGACTGTTGTGTCAATAAAAATGAGGACAACAGTCAAACAATGCACATCTCTCTCTCTCTCTCTCTCTCTCTATATATATATATATATATATATATATATATATATATATAAAATGTGTGTGTGTGTGTAAAAACAGTAACAAAGATTTTGTATGGCAAAAGAAAAAAATGACAAGCAGTTTATTTCTGGAGGATAGCATTTTTTTAGGTAAGCAGTCTTTGTAATTAAAGTTCTCAGTATCAAGAGATAAAGCATTAACTGCAATAACAACAAATGAAATTAAATGTCCAGTTTACTATCAAGCCCAAGTGGGATTTATTAATCCAACATTATTTCTTATTGCTGTAAACATTGTATTTAGTGAGTATAGATGGATAAAACATCTGTCTTTTTTTAAGACATTGAATTCAATGATTACCTGCCCAGACATCATGAAATCCTATTAAAATTAAAGAAAATATGTCTCCAACAGGAATCAAACTCTCTTATTTATCAAATTCACTTTTTAATCTGAGAAATCACTTTCAAATCAAGTCTGCTTTTTACCATTAAACCAGAGGAAATAACAAAGTTCATTATCTTTGCCTCCTTTAAACAAAATATTACTTCATCTTAATCCATATCTTCATTTATTTACCATTTCATCTTTATTTTATTCAACATCTACTGATTTTGTTCCCCCTTTAGTACAATTTGTTTTTGAAAGCAGTTATTTGGTGTAGAAAAGCACATTCACAATAATTTTAAAATAAAAGATACATTTTTTAATTTCTGTATTAATAGTTATAAATATGTTCATTTTGTTAAAAAACTAATAATTTTTAATATTTTTACAGAAACCAATAAAGCATATCAAGACTATGAAACACTTTTTGAAATTTTGTTGCAAAAGTATGAAAGAGGTAAAAAGTAATACATTTGTGATAAAGGAAACAAAAGTAACAAATCTGGTGAGAAAATAGATGTTGCTTATACAAAAAAAATGAAATCAACAGACTTCAAGCTAATTCCCTTAGGAAAGGCAAGAATCCATTTTTCCTGTCACTTTAAAAATCTGTCTCATTACTGATATGCCACAATGATTGACTAAGAAGAGGTAATGAGTGTATCAACCACTCTCTTAAAACTACCTGGAGGCCTGTTACCAATGATTTGAGTAGGGTGGTATCCTTTAAGTTAAAGGGGGATGCAAATAAGAATTTGCATACTAAAATTGGTTCACACTATTTTGACTGTAGTGGAGAGTGGGGAACAATGAGCCTTACTACCTTACATATCCAGGTACTAGCAGTCAAAAAAACAGTTACTTGTAGCCAACTTTGATGGGTAGATATAAGAATTCACACTGCTTAATTTGAAAATTGCATTAAATTCTTTGTGACATTGAGCTTCATCAGTTTACTTTCCCACCTCTGTTTGAAAAAGATAAAGTTGTCCTAATGAAAAATGACACAAAAGAGCAGATATCTGCAAAATGATGTTTAATCATTTGTTCTTTTTATTTCTGCATTTTTCACTGTTCTATTTTCTGAATTCTATCTGTGATTTATATATTTTCAATTTTCATCAAAATTTCTTTCCTGATGAACTTAAAAAAAAAATTAATGGAAACTGGAATTGATAATATTCTATTATTATTTGTTGCATGTTGATCATATTAATATTTTCTAATTAAGAAAATATATCTGGGGAAAATTTGCTTTTTCACTAACACTTGCTTCAGTATTTGATATGTGGATATGAAATAAAGAATGCATGGTTTCTTGTGTTCTTATCAGATAGAAAACTTGGTTTGTATCCTGCAGGAGAAAGAATCCAAGAATTGAACAAGAACATTTTTTCTAATTAATTCATGTTTCAATCTATCATTGTGCATTGTCATTGAATTTATACTTGAAGGGAAAAGTGGAACTCTAAATCTCTGAGTTCAGGAAATAATACTGTCTTAATCAAATTGCATAATAAAAATATGGGAAGGAAAAGGACATTTAAAACATCTCTGTTGGTCAATATGATATAAGGGACAGCTTTTCAAGTATTAATTTTCTTTTACGTTTGGTAATTATTGCCAGAAGTCAGGGGGAAAGTGCTTACTGTTGTGTAGGGCTCCCTATTGTATGGCAAAGTGCAGCAACACAATGTGGTATCAATTCCACAATTTTCAGGTCATCCCATAAGTTCTGTCTGAATTTTGAATTAAGAAAACAAGTGACCAAATGTTACATTTAATTACAGAGTACATCAACAATGTATTTTCCCTGATTATCTATGACTTCCTTCCATCTATTAACAAGCTTACTAATTCCATTATTGTAAAATTCTTTTGGCTTTGATTTGAAGAACTCACAAATGTCAGTTTTAACCTCTTCCTGTGTTACAAAAGCTGTTTCTTCCAAATGATTCTGTAAGCTACGAAACAAATGGTAGTCTGAAGGAGCAAGATCGGGGGAATAAGGTGGATGAGGAATTTTCTCCCAACCAAGTTCTTCGATCTTTTGTGACATGATTCTTGCTGTGTGGGGTCGCGCATTGTCCTGATGAAACATCACACCTTTTCGATTTACTAGAGCAGGTCTTTTTTTCCTCAAAGCTTGGTTCAAATGCTCTAATTGCTGACAGTATATTTGAGCATTAATTGTTGCATTAGGTGGTAAGGATTCAAAGTGGATTATTCCTTGGCGATCCCACCAGATTGAAAGAAGAACCTTTTGCCCATGAAGTTCCCTTCTCGGCTGTGGCTGGGGTCCTTCCCCTTTAGCAAGCCACTGTCTATGATGCTTAACATTTCGATAAAAGATCCATTTTTCATCGCTAGTCACAAGTCTATCCAAAAAAGGTGAAACAAGTTGGCGAGAATGGAGAGAAGAGCAGATGTCAACTCAGGATTTAAGGTTGTTTTCAGACAATTCATGAGGCACCCATTTTCCAAGTTTAGGAACTTTTCCAAGTTGTTGAAGATGACAATGAACAATTGTATGGTTTGAACTGAGAACCACTGCCAATTCCTCAACTGATAAAGCAGGATTTTCTTCAAGGGTTGCTTCAAGAAGCTTTTCATCAAACTCAACTGGACGTCCGGTTTGATCTTCATCTTCAAAGGTGAAATCTCCACCTCTGAATTTTGCAAACCATTTTCTGCAAGTTCTTTTGTTCACACATTCCTCTCCATAAACTGAATGAATGTTTCTAGCTGCTTTGGCTGCTGAGTTTCCTTTCTTGAACTCATAAAGCATTATGTGCCTCAAATGATTCTTGGGTACTTCCATGTTAGCAGGGTTTTAATCAAACAAAATTTAATTTTGTTGTTCTCTGAAATAAAAATTTGATCAGTTTAAATGCATCTAAACATAAAAATAATGTTCAGCTCCATTAGACATTATAAAATACTCTTTAAATTTCGTTCATTTTAACAAAAAGTTAAAATTTGGACAGAACTTATGGGATGACCTGATAGTTAGGAGACCTTTTGGAAGATGTTAAAACCATGCTGTCTTGATAGTTGCACTGTAGAGAAGATCCTGTGTGTGAATATACCTCTGCACCATGTCCTATAGATGCTTAATTGGGATCATATTGAGTGAATGTAATGGCTGCACCATTTATTGGAAGTCTCCAGAATGCTACTCAAATCAGTTTTGAGCAACTTGATACATTTTCCTGTTGGAATGACCCATCATTGTTGGATGTATATGGAATCCATGAATAGGTGTAAATGAACATAAAGCAGTGCAACATTGTGGCCACTGGTCAATAGCATGCTTAGGTACACCTGCAGACATAATCCATCCAATATGAACACATCCCACATAACCATGAAACCAACATCAGCCTGCATGAAGTCTGAGGTACACCCAAATCCTACCATCATCCCAAAACAACTGGAACTATGACTCATCTGACCATGTTACCAGTTATACAGGCTTGAATTAGTGATATCACAAGCCAGGTTAGTCACTGTATCTAGTGATATGATGTTAACAGGGGTACACTGGTGGGTCTTCTGTTTCTATATTGTTATATTCCATGCTAATAGGAATATATACTTTAACAACACGGTGGATAAAATAAGTAAAGGTTTATTGTAAAAACCAATACAACAAGAATAAAGGTAACAGTTATGCACAAGGTCGTTGCAAGACAATCCAGTAGTGAGTGCTACTATTGAAGGTTGGTAGTTCTTGCATAAGTCTGAGTCATACTCAACAGATCCCAGCTAGTATATTTAACTACCCCACCACAAGGGTTGCATGTGGCACAAAAATATTCCCTTTTGAACCCGTATAAACAGGTTATGGGGCAGTCTACCTCCCTGAATGAGACTCTGCCCTTCAGTGGAGCCTCATCTGGGTTCCTCTCTGCCCAAAGGCACAGAGTTTGACTGTTTAGCTGGAACAGGTAGCAGCTAGTATATTTAGCTACCCACCCATGAGGGTTGCATGTGGCACAAGGCCGGTTTAGCGTGGGTTGTCCGAGCCTATAGGCATGGCCAAAAATATTCCCTTTTGAACCCGTATAAACAGGTTCATGGGCAGTTTACCTCCCTGAGCGAGACTGCCCTTCAGCGGAGTCTCGTCCAGGTTTGTCTGTTTAGCTGGAACAGGTCGCAGCTAGTATATTTAGCTACACCCCCCCAACGAGGGTTACATGTGTCAAAAGGCCAGTTTAGCGTGGGTTCTCCAAGCCTGTAGGCTCAGTCAAAAGTATTCCCTTTTGAACCCGTATAAACAGGTTCAGGGGCAGTCTACCTCCCCGAATGAAACTCTGCCCTTCAGCAGAGCCTCGTCTGGGTTCCTCTCTGCTCAGGGGCAGAGAGTTTGACTGTTTAGCTGGAACAGGTCGCAGCTAGACTCTGTAGTCCATTGACTTAAGATACTTATAAGTAGTTACTACCTATAGTGTAGTCACTCATGGGGTGACAGGTTATTCCATTACAAAAATTTTACATATACTACAGAAACTTAATAACACTAAACCAGCCTTGTGGATATGCATCTATTACTTCCTGTATTGAATGTGGATATGATTTGGTTTAAGCCAGTGTCACCTTTCTGTTGCTGAAGTCAAATTCTCTGGTCATCATCATCAATGGCAACTGTGCTGTTCATAGTGTTTCAAAAATGAATGTCTCATCTATCTGGTACTTAGTCTCATGCATGATTTGAACTCTGAGTAGCCTAGCTAATGTTTACACTGACTTACCAGATGTCAAAGTACAATTGTATAAGTTGTGCATTTCCATGACGTCAAGGTATGATGAGGCCACTTAACTTTACATACTGCTCTTTTTTACTTGTGGCACATCAGTGTAAAAAGAGTAAGACAATTTTGAACATGTTAATGTTTCTCTATTAATTTGATATACAGTAGTCTTTTTTCTTCAGAAGATATTTTCTAAGACCCCTTAAGATGCCTAAAATCATGGATAGTACCAAACTCTCTCTCATATCTGTTTCTTCCAAGATATACTTACCCATTTAATTTATGAATTAGGTACAATAAGAGAGCTGCCACAATAGGTAATAGTAAAATACAATAATTATAATAATACTAGTTTCCTAATTCCATAAAGAATGGCATGTTGTGCTTACTATGATTAGGTTTGTAAGTCTTTAAATATATTTTCCAATTATTATTATACTTTGCACTTTTATATTCAGTCTTTTCACCTCCTGGATTTATAAAAATCTTGTAATAGTACATCATTCTCATAATAAAGACACTGTCACCCAGCATAGCCAGTGCAAGGGAGATAAATCTAGAACAGCAAAACCTTGCATACATTATAGAAAAATGTATATCATAAATATATACACTAAATAATAAAAATTGTGACAAGATTCTATCTTACTGGAGATTTTAGCAACCTCAGAATATGATTTTTTTCAGTTCTGATTTAGAACTTTCACTTTTCAACTAATGAAATCCCTGTATATTTGAATTACCAGCATCGTTAATCTTGTGCTTTGGGGTAATTATAAAGTAAAACTTTTGAATTCATTATGCCTGGAATAGACTGCAGGTAATTGAAAGCATGGAAAGTGGATAAAGCAAGACCCCTTATATTTGCATTCATTGTGAAATGTTTTATATAGGAAAATCTTTACTCTTGTTGCATCCCTTTTATATCCTCTATTTTTGCATACATGAAAATTGAAATTGCTCTCAAATATTGTGATGTGCGTTAAGCACTCCTGCTCTGTCTACGTATGAAATGAATTTAGTCAATCCACTCAGAAATAAAAATTTGATGGAAATGAAAACAAAATGGTAAAAAAAAAAATGATAGTCAGCACTTAGAAGACACAAGTAAAAGCTAGATATGAAGAGTTGATAGAGGAATCTGATGTAGATGCTTGCCAAGTGATTTTAAAAATAGGTTGACAGCATTTTCAGGCAGAATGAAATTTACAGAAAACAATGAGTTAAATGCAAAAATAAAAGCAATAAATAGAAAAATAGTTTTTATTATTTTATCCTTTTTTTTCTAATTTATAAACCAAGTGATTATAGCAAAATTAAACATCATGATTTATAATAAAGAGAAAAATTAAGAGAAGAAAACATGTTTTTGTTCAAATTTGAAAAATTAATTCCAACTAATAAAAGAAACAGAAGCAATTTTTGTTTCAGTGACAATAATTTTCATGCTTTCTGACAGGGATGGTGATGAAAATAGAATCTTTTTTATGACAATTTTGTGATTTGATATCAAGTAAGAGAGAAAAAAATTGTATTTAAAAGATAATTATGTAAAAGCCTTTGCTTCCTTTAGGTACCAAAACCTAGCCTACTTTATCTAAGTAGACCTAGTCATGTAAATCTTCAGCTCATCAAGATAGACTAATATTTACTATAATCACCACCAAATTGCTTTCACTATAGCCTAATGTTTGGCAAGTCAGGTCATTTTTACATCATTATTGTTATTCAATTCTCTTATTAATTTGTTATCTATCCTCCTTATCCTTACTTGCTATTACTCTCTCATTCATATCACACACCTCATTCATCATTATCATTTTAACACTATCCTTCTATCTTGTGTGGCTCTCAAGCCTTGTATTGGGTGAATTCTAGTATATAAAAAATTTACTTAGGTTGAGCCTCCCTTGGAGCCTTAGGATTACAGCCTTGTACCAAACTAAGCATAGTAAATTCTTATAAAATAAATTCCATTTCCAAAATACTTGTAGGTAATCAATATTTGATCAACAAAGATATATAAAGTTTTTTGCAGGATACTTCATGTAACTTAACAACCAGAGATAAATTTACTGCACATATGTGAACAGACCCTTTCCTGTGGGATACCATTGTGTGAGCTTGTGTACCATCACTATTGTAGTCACAATGACTGAGCAAGAAGATTCTTCATGTCTCATGCAGAGATTTTGGCAAAACATTACATCACCCAGGTTTATCAGCTACCTCTACTCAACAGTCAAGACTTGGTTCCCTGTGATTTCTAGCTTTAACATTGACAGAGAAACACAGTAGATGAGATTAAGTTGAATGAAATAAGGTAGATAATGGCAATCCTAAATGAGTACTTGCACATTTTTTTGAAAAGTGGAAGGGACACTAGAATAAGGGTATGGGATCCCAAGGGGTGTAATTTAAAAGACAACTAAAGTGCACTTGCCCTAGGTAGGCTATATTTTATTCATATTAAATGACTGGATACTTTCCAAACAGACCTTATATGTATGCTTTTATGTATGTATGTAAGTAGATATAAACTATGGACATCTGATGGTCTGATGATAACTTAAGACATTAAACTGCCATCACCGTGCAGTATTTATCTATACATATATAAAGTGCAGTTGTCTGTATGTGTGTATGTGTCTGGTTTAAACTAAAAAACTACAATAATTAATGACAAAATATCGATATATATTATACTCAGTATCACCCAACCTACCTTTTGTAAAAAAATTATCAGCATATGGTTTGTATTCATGAAGATATTTTAAAATTAAAAGTACATAATGATTGCATTAGAATGCATTTGAAATTCTCAGATTTAAAAAGTAAAAATGAACAGGAAATAATTCTTATTCCATTTGTTTTTACTTTTTAATTCTGCTGATATTTTCAAAACTATATATATTTAAAAAAATTTCTATTCCTTGAATTTATTTCCATATCTATAGTAAATAAAAGTGTAACTTTAAAAAAATATGAATATTAAAACAATAAAGTAAATTTAAAAGAAAAAATTTAATTTTATTAATATTTTTTGGCCATCTTATGGAAAATAATTTTTTTATTCAATCATTAAGGAATAAACTTCATTGTTTTTTTAGTTTGTAACTAACATAAAAAAATAAATAATTTTAAATTAAGTATTATTAAAGCAAAAACCTATATGATATTGGTTTACCAGAAAATCGTCTTCTCTTTATGTTGGTCACACCACAAACTCACTTTCATGACACTTGACACTACATTTGAATGAAAACTAACATTTTTAGGCATTTAAAACATGCCTGGCCGCATACACAATTCCGGAAAATCCTTGTTGAAAACACAACTATACTTAAACATGTAAACAAAAACTAAAAATTCTTGAAGCTATATACATGAAACAGTTGAAACCTAACCTGAACAAAAAAAAACTATGAAATCTCCACAAGTATTCTTAAATGCCTATAATTGGTAACAGAAGCCATTGGTTTATACCAACGGCTTCCCATACTTAATACTTCTCGTTTTTTCACTCTCACGTGGTCATGTGTGACGTCATGAGCTGCAGTGCGATTTTCACTTCCAGCGTCTTGTATGCACGAGTTTGTCGTTGCTTGGAAATCTTACATGTAAACAAAAACAGACTTTATCATTGTTTTGTCCGTGTATTGCTTAATATATTGTAATGTAATTGTAATCTTTGATAATGGCTTATGTAAGCCTAAAGCTTAGATAGGATTAAAAAATATATATCAATATTGTGATTTTCTTCATTTAATGATAATGTTATTAAGCTTATCCGACTATATGAAAAGAATTTACATAAAATAAATAGACAACACTTGTCTATATTATTTAATGAAACATGCATCAATGAAAAAATGCTGCCTAAATACACACAATATATATATATATATATATATATATATATATATATATATATATATATATATATATATATATATATATATATATATATATATATATAATGCTAAATCAAGGAATATGGAGATAGGGATATTGTGTTCCTAACTTTCAATTGGGGAGAAGATGATTTTCCTGTAAACCAATATTTAAAAAAAAATTTTTTTTTTATTGGATTTACCCCAAGCAAGGCAGTAAAGCCACTAAGATACAAGGGGATACTGAGTGTAAAAGAATTAGAAAACAGAAACATTATGAAGGAGCAAGAAAAATACAAAAGTAATCAGGAAGACAGTAGATAATGATTAACATTGTATTTAAAACCTTGGAGATCAAAGTTGGCTGGGAGCATGGAGCTAGAAGAGAGTTCCACAAGTGAGAAATGCAAGAAAAGAAACTGTTAGCATAGAATTTATGGCTACTTCTAAACTGCACTTAAATTAAAGTTTAAGTAAATAAGCTCATTTGAACAATTAACATGAAAGTATTTATAGAAAAGGCACAGGAAAGCAACTTTATGCCAGTAGCAAAGTGACTGAAGCTCTGAGACACCAGGTCAGGACCAATAATATTGGTGATTCTCCTTTGGATTTTAAATCAAGGATCTCTAAATAAATAGCAGGAGCACCAGACCGCATGTAGCAGCAATATTCTAAGCATGGATGAATAATAGACTTATAAATATGTAAGATAGATTCTGGAGTGAAAAATTGTCTAGCACAACACAGTGAATCAACTTTCTTGTCAGCTGACCTATCAGTGGATTCAATGTAGTCTTTCCACCTCATATCAGCTGATAATGTTAACCCAAAAATGTACAAGTCACTCTCCTAGAGGATAGAATCAAATCTTTACTTTTACTTGAGCTTCCAAAAAACCTTTGAAACTAGTAGAGATATACAACTCTCTTGGCTACTGCACAGACTAAGTAAATATCAGCATATACTCCAGTAAAATTTAGTATTTATTTCTTAAATTTTTAAAACTATTAACTAATGATTGATGAATTTAATTTAATTTTGAGAAGATTCAATCATATTCCAAGTTTTGTTGAGACAATTGAACTCCTTTGTTACTTATGTTGTTTCCACAACATTCTGAAGTTTTTTTTTTTTTTTATATATTATACACTTGAAGAAGGTTGTAGAATTATCACCCAGTTGGAACATTCTGGCAACATCAACAATACAAAGGAAAAATTTATTTTCTGAACAATTATTTAAAGAAACAGAATGTATTCACTCTTCTATTCCTTCTTTATTTACTAATTGTGGCATACCAGTGATATCATCATGATCAAGATGACTGGTGATAGGACATGGAAGATTGTCATGGCTCTTTAAAAGCTGCATATGAATTTGGCTCTTTTCTTATTCCAAGTTGCTACTAAATACATTTTGATCTCCCTTTTAAATTTCTTATATGGCCTTGAAATGCATCAAATTTAAGCCAGATGTAAATCATTATTAATTTTTTGTTACACCTTGTAGTTTTAGATGCAATAGTCTTCCATTTCTTTTTCTTTTTTATCAAATCATTGTCATTATTAGTAAGTTTTGACTAGCCTTTAATCTGTTTTCAGTTATTTTTTTTATTTTAACTCACAGATTATTGTTATATGACTTTCAAATCAGAAGTTCAAATCTTGCTGGGGGATTATTACTTTCAATCTATGCTGCTTATTTTTTTGTTATAGAATAATGACCTCAGAGTTTTGATGAAAGCAACCGAATAAGATATAAGAAAAACTAGTTCCAAGACTACTGCAAACAGGTATTCTCTGACATCCATCAGTTTTGATATTGTCCTGTTAGTTAACAGAGGGTCTAACAAATGGATTATTGGTGTATGAGAATATGGTGCTACATTGATCTTCTATATGGATAGGGCCTGTCAAATCAAAATACTGGTTTTGGGGCTTGAACATTGATCTCTAATGCCAGTGGGAAATACATGCCACATCACTACATTTGTCATTATACAGCAGACTATTTGTTCACTTAAGTGCGTATGTATATTTTTGCATTGTGTTTAAATGTGCGTGTGTCAACACAGTTTTGTCTTGTGGAATTTAATTGTGTATAACTACTAATGAGGTGAATTGTAAATTTTATGTTTTTCTGATGCATCAAAACAAATGCAGCAGCAGGTACTAAACGAAAAAGTCACTCTTTTTTTCCGTGAATGAAATGGACAGAAGTGTAGGAGTGGAAGATCATTGGAGGTGTCACATGGTGGAGTGTGACTGGGTAAGGAAATGAACAGCACTCAAGAAGAAGAAGAAGCTGTGCAAGTTGCCTGGAAACAAATAGAAAAATCGATTAATGAAGTAATATGCGCTTTGTATGAGAAGGCTGTGGTGGTAAGGAAGAAAGAGAGACTGCAATCAGAGAAATAAATAAGAGAAGGAATAAACTGTAAAAGGAAAAGAAAGAGAGAATGCACTATGCTAAAAAAAAAAAGAAAAGAGAGGGAGAAAGAGATAAGGAAAAAATTGGAGACAGTGTCAAAGAAAAAAGGAAAAGCAAAAGAAAGCATTGTGAACTAAAGAATAGAAAGCAAGCATAAAAAGAGGAAGCAAAAAAAATGATGATTAAAGAATTAAACTATAGATTTTTTTTTTTTTTTTTTCAGGGAGATGACAACTTGTATGTCGACATATACAATATCTACTCTTGTCTTTTTTTTTTCTTTATTCACTGTCTTCTTAGCATTTTAATGTTTACTTTCCTATCCTATAGTTCAGTCTTTTCTTTCCCTTTTCCTTGATGTTGCCTCTAGTTTTCATCTCTTGTCAAAGCTGAGATAAAGATGGGAAAAGAAAATGGGAGAAATTGGAGAAGAGGAAATGGAAACTAAAAGCCAAGGAGGAAGAAATGAGAGAAAAGAGATGGGGGATAAAGTACAGTGGTTCACCTTATTCATGGCTACAGTTACCTGCAGCACAGTCAAAGCAAAAACTAAACAATTCTTAAGTTTTACTTAATAATTACCAGAAATGTGATACTGACAATTCAGATATGCCAAAGAGAATCTATAAAGTGCTTCCTTTTAAATGAAAAGTTGAAAATACTTGACTTAGTGAGAAGGACAAAATTGTATGGTCAGGTTGCTAAGATCTTCAGTAAAATGTATCTTCCATCTGTTACTATTATTGTTATAATTTTTCTGTTTTAATTGTATTATTCATTGTTGTTGATTTATGTATATGATTTGTGTATGATGTATAATTTATAAATTAAACTTACCACAAGAATAGGAGAAAACATGGCAGGATTCAGTATTATTGATGGTTTTAGGCATCCACTAAGGATCTTGGGTCATTTTCTCTCCTGGATAAATGGTGACATTCAAAGGCTACGATAGTAAATAAGTTGCTTATTTAAACTCATCCTTTACAGTGAGGGAATCCTGAAAGAATTAGAATTCTTACCAGGATTCATTATTGGCAGCCACAATCTTAACAACATAAAATATGCAAATGACACTGTATTGATAGTCGACACAGAAAGGAAACTAAAGTAACTTCTACAGAAAGCAGTAAAGGAAATGAAAAAAAAACCAACTAAACATAAATTGTAAGTAGAGAGAATATATAGTTATCAACAAAAAGAACAGCCCAACATGCAAACTATGAATTGGAGACACTAAAATCAAGCAAGTACAAAAATTTAAATATCTACAAAGTGTTTTAACATAGGATGGAAAATCTGACACTAAAATCCAAAGCCACATTGGACACCTTCTGAAAGCTAAGCAAAGTATTAAGAAACAAGAAAAAATTATTATAAACTGTTATAAACACATGTATGGTAGCACAGGGGAACAAACAAAACAACAGTACCACTGGTAAGATGGAAGAAAAAGAAGGCACGTTAAGGTGGATGCAAGTAGAACATCTTCTGTGTGGATAAAGGGTGGCAATTTTGAATGTGGGTAGTATTGGTAATGACAGAGTGGCCTGGAGTGGATTAGTGCAGCTTGATCAAGCAGAAATCTCTGTTATTTTCAGGTTCTGGTTGGGTGGGAGAACAAACAAAAACAGCAATAACCAGTCCGTGAGGTGGTGTGAAAAGATAATAAAATTGTTGATATATGGTTCTTTAGAAATAGGAGTTGATGGATTTGTCTTGTAGGTTGACTGAGACCACAGTGGTGATGTTGAAAGAGGCCTGGAGTGGATTAGTGAGGTTAACTTTGCCAATATAGAGGATGTGAGTGGAATATCTGTAGCATGGTGTGAGTGCTTAGAGGTGGGTGGGTCTTGAGCAGATATGTGTCAGGTCATTTGACCAAAGTCACAGTGGTGATGTCGAGAGCACAACAGATGGAATAAGAGCTGGTCTGTTTGCTGCATTCTGTGTCAGTTGTTTATAAGTGGCTTTCTTAAAAGCAAATCTAGTGGCTCCTGCTCATCTTTTTTCTTTGGCAGCAACATTCATAATTGGCTTCTTTTATGTTGTATTTTTGCAGGGAATTGTTTCGTGTGTCCGATATGATACCCTTGGACCCTTACTCAGAAAATGACTATTTTTACTTTGGGTTTTACTTTCTTAGTGCTCACAATCAGCTGACATATAGAGTGAATCAGAAAGAGAGCTAATTTGCAGCAGCATATAAAAAGCAAAGAAAAGAGCCCTGAATATCTATGTCTTCCTATATGGCAATGAATGCTGGACAATCTCACAATTGAAGAAGAGACTTGGGACAACAGAAATGTAGGTCTGCAGAAGGATGCTGAAAATACCATGAACCAAAAATGTGAGCAATGACAAAGTTCCATTAAAAAGCTACCAAAAATAAAATTTAAAACAAGATTAGAAAAAATGCAGATGTAGTAGAAAACAGGTATAAAATATAATTTTCAACCAATTGTTGTTGGTTTGAGTAAGCCATCATCTGGAAATAGAAAAATATGTAACTTTGCAACAGGTTGTAGTCACTCAACACAAAAATACCTGCTTGTCTTCAAAAATCTATAGTAAGCAAATCAGAGATGAAAAAAAAAAATTTCCTAGCAACTGAAACTGTATAGCAGTTTCTCTAAACTGAATTGGTTGTACTTCCTTTTATGTGTACTTTTTTAAATACGTGTCCATTTCTACAAATACTTCAGATAATAAGGTTGTTTAATATGAAAAATACATTTACAAAAGTCAACTTACACCTTTACCTACATCAACTTTTTGTACAAATATGAAATAAATTGCAGTTTCCAATTTTACATTGTATTAATTGTGACTATGACTAATTATTAACTCTGCTATGAGGGAGAGTAAGAAGGAAAGGCAAGATATAATAAAATCAGTGAGGATAAGAATATGAAGAGTGAAAGAGAAATATGCTCAAAAGTAGAAAGGAAGATATACAAGAAAATGAGGAATGGAAGATAAAAAAAATATGAAATAAAAAAGGAAGCTTGAAAGAAAAAAAGAGTAACAAAGAATGAAAAAGAAAGTAGAGAAGAAAAGGTAAAAAATAAGAAATTGTAGAGATTGAGAGAGAGAGAGAGAGAGAGAGAAAGAAAAGTAAAATAAAAAGTGGTAAAACTAACAAATCATATCATAAACAATAACAAAAAACAATCACTTGTGGGGAAGAAAGACGTGCAGCAAAAAGAGCTACTGAAATGAAGTAAAAACAAACAAAACTGAAAATACAGATTTTGAACACAAATTGAGGCTGAAATCTATAAAAAGTAGCCCAGAATTTCGATTTTGGGCAAGACAAATTGAGTGAATTTAACATGGGTGCGATGGGCAAAACACATTAGGATGGTGGGTAACTGACAGCTTGCACATGGTGAAAACAAAGTTGTCGCGAAGGATTGAGGATATTGGGACCAACACTAGTTTGGAGAGAAGGGAATTGATCAGGATGTCTCCCTACCATCTGTTATTCAATCACCCCCTCTCTCCAACCCAATGTCCAAATTTGATGTTTGTTGGTCCATGTTCACATTTTTTTCGACAGAAAGTCTGGCCCTGGTTTTATCTGAAAATCAAGAAAGACAAGTTCCCACCTGTTCACTGAAGAGCACTATCAACAAAATAAATGAAGTGGGAAGATGTTGATTGAAACAGCACAACAACAACAACAACATACCGAAACTTGTTACTGTTTCTCACTCTATCTTCAGATACAACTTTTGGTAGCAGTCAATTGTAAAACTATCAAAGCAATTTCTTGACCTCAACATTAGTTTTGAAGTTATTTGTCTGCTTTTTTTAAATACTATTGTTCACCCGATACAAGGCCTAAGAGTCACTCAAGATAGAAGGTTACCGAATGAGGTTGTTGTAAGGGTGTAAGAGGAAGTAAGGAGTGCTTATTTTGAAGATATATGATAGATAACAGTTGATTCTAAACTTGAAGAGGTTAATGTTTGGCAAGATAAGAAACATAAAGAATAAGTGGGGAAGCATCCACTCAGGAGTCTGTTACACAAAGTAACAGTTCTTAGGAAGGAGTAGAATTTCTCCTTTACCAATGGAATGCAAAGGTCTGAACTGGTGGTACTAAGGAATGTAGCTTGTCTGAATGTTTACCATGAAAATAGTGATAGAGTAATTAGAGGATAACAACATTTTGTCTGTGAGAAAGGGGTTGTAGGGTAAAAAATAAGTCAACACACACAAAGCTACATAAATGCTTTTGAACTCTATCAACGCTTCATATATAGACCTCATTATAGTGTGATGGGTCAGTGATTGCATTATCCCCAAACCCAAATAATTACTACATCAGGTCATATAAATTCATGGTTTTACTCTTATTAGTACTGAATAACCTGTCCTATAAGTACCAATGCAGGCTACTGTATATTTTTGGTATTAGTAATGATTAATATGCTATAAATATTCCTGGCCAATAAAAACATGAGTTAGAGGTGTCTTATATGAGAATGTATTTTATAAATCATTCAAAGACAGTCTTGTTCAAAACATAGTTTTACCACCTGATAATTTTGAAGAAGAACATTATCATTCTACAAGCTGTTTAAAATATTAGATTCATTCTTTTTGTTATTACAGTTTCAGCTGTTCCATTCTACAGCCTTCTTCAGGGATCCAATTTGTAACAAAATCAGACATAACTTTAACAAAATTGTACCAAGCAGAAAAGAAATGGTGGAAAACATAGCAGCCAACTCAATTTACTCCAACAATTTACATGAGAAGTGATTAGATTCTCAGCAGTCCATGTCATACAGGTGATTCCATAGTGAGAAAATTGATGAACAGATGTATAATTAAGGCCAGTATGAATTTAACTGCAGTGTAGATTTCTATGCATAGCACAGAAAGAAATGAACAACATCACTGCATAAAAAAAAAACAAAAAAACCTGGAATCATCAGTATTATACAAGTTCCTGAAATTGGATTTTCCTGTATGGCTCAAATTGCTGGGAATGAGCTAAGTTGGTCAGTATTTTTCACTATTTCTTTTCTGCTCTCTTTCACTTTTTGAGTAAAAGGAACTCATTCTCTTTCTTGTGGATTATATACTTGAAGAAAGCTATAGAATGAATCAACCAAAATGTTTGTCAAGAAAAGAAAAATAAAGTATGAGGTGAATAGTTTTATTTTTGCTCATATAGAACAATATTTTTAGATTATCATTGTTTTTGTTGTTATCTTCACATTTCTGCTGATCACTTCTCTTGCCTTTAAGTAAAAATATCTGGTGCAGAAATTTGTTGTCTTGTTCTGCTTATTATCTGGCTTGTAGGTTATACTGTCTTATTAATATATTCAATTACTCTAAGTACTTTCCTTTGGTGGAATCATTACATCTCTTCACACATCCCACTTCAAGTTTCCCTATTGTTTCTTTCCATTTCTTATTGTTTATTACTTCATGCCCATCTAACTAACTCCAGAAAGAATGGTGATTTTTTCCTGAGATTTGCTGAGTTCTGTGGTCAGTCCATATATTGATTCATGGGATATCACAGATGAGTAATAATGTTTTGCAATGATACTCTATATTGTTAATTTTCTCTTATAAAAGACAAAAGATTTGAAAACTTTGTAAATTCCTTTTTTTTTTAAATTGAAAAGCATAATATGATAAAAGTGTTGCTTCTTTTCTTCCATCTTCAGTGTTAGAACATAAATAAAAATATTCTTAATTTAGACAATTTAAAAAAAATTCATGTCAATATTGGCTCACCACAGATGATTTGCACTTCAATTGTCCTTCAAGGAAGTTAGATGCATCAGTGGATTAGCTTGACAGATGACCTACTAACCACCTACTGCATATCCAAATCTCACAGGATGTCAGTAGCTGACCTCAACAGGTGAACAGAGATGTGCATGTATAGAAAAAAAACTATATGACAGATAGATATATAAACACCCACCCCAGAGGGAAGAGAGTAGGGTTCACATTTGGAAAATGCCCCAAAGCCACACACACACACACACTGACTGATGGTGATTGATAAGGTCCAGAGTAAAATAAACAATGTTATATATGAGAGATGTGGCATTGTGTTTTTATTAGTCAGCAGAATGATATTAGAATATTGCAGCTGTCAAAATGAAAAAAGGTTCTTTTTCAATTAAGTTAATTATAACTAAATGCATTTATGCCATCTAACTAAAGACAATCAATAAAATTTTTGGTCAACCCATTATATACTGGATGTATCTAGTAGAAATAATGCAAGATGTACTGACTGACAGAATAGGCCTATAATGTTTATTTTGTAATGATAAAATAAAGCAAATTGCTCTTGTGTTTTCTTAGATGGCTTTTTGTCTTAGCTTTCAACAATTAAAACTTAATGCTTTTTCTTTATTGTTTTTAAATTTAGTATAACACTCTTCCTCTTATCTGTTTTTAGTCTGATTGTTTTCATCTAGCTGAAGATGATGTATGACACTTGATATACTCAAGAAGCTTAGAAAATGATTCCTCTTCCATTTTCTTATGTCTTCAAGAGACTTCCTGTCAATTCAAACCAAAGGTCAAGTGCTATTATATGTTGCACTTAACTCTAGGGGTTTTCTTGTGTTCTGCAAACTCATACTTGGAAATCGTTCATTTTATAGCCAACTGAACTTCTCCCTCACCCTAAAGAATAAAAAAATCTTTTTGAACAAAACAAATGTTTTCTATAAAGCTATTTGTTAAGTTCTGCAGATTAATGAAGACTATTTCTAATGATTTCTGATTTTCTAACTTATTGTGTATCTGTTTTTCCAATCAGAAATCTATTTGCTTTCTTCTGTAGGTGACCTGAAGCATTATTAGTTTATCTGACTTTCTTTACCTTTCATTTTAGTTTTTTTAAATGTCTCTGTGTATATGACATCTGTCCAGAAAGTATCCATCCATATTTAGCATTTGGACTATCCTGATATATTGGTAATTAATCTAAGAGAACCTTACTGCACATATATGAACAGGTATAGATTACAGTCATCTGTGAGATATCATTATGGACCATGTGACCATTTTATTTACAATGATTGTGTAGATCAATAAAATCTCCTGCAGGTTTTGTGTAAAGTAATACATCATTCAGGTTTGTTATGCTCCTCTTCACTGTGGTCCAGATTTGGTTCCTTAGGAAATTTCAGAATTAAAGAAATTAAGAACACAATGACGTAGATGATGGCAATCTCAAAAGAAAATGTTTTAGATTATTCAGAAAACTTGAAGGGATACTGGGATGTGTGTGTGAGGTCCTAATGATACTAATTTGCTCCAGATTAAATGGTTGAATCATTTCCATACAAACCTTATTTTGTAAATTTTAGTGTCATATGCATTAAATAGTAGGGCAAATTGGGCTCTCTAGCCTTGGTTGGCTACAAGTGGAAGAGGAGGACAACTCTGAATTCAAAACCACTTGGGCATGAGTCTACCAACTCCATCCCAAAAACCAACTTGCTATGGAAACCACAGCAATAAAACCAAATATCATGAAGCTATTCTTCACAAGGGAGTCTAAAATCAATAAGGTGAAAGTGTGTCATAAGAAATTATTTTAGAATGAAATTAAGGTTGCCTGATAGACAAAAGTCAGCCTGAAGCAAAAATAAAGAAGGAAAGGGGGGAGGCTGGGAGAAATTTGGAGAGGCTGTTTTTACAACACTGGCCTAATCTTGCTATTCATTTTGACATGATTATGATAAAATAAGAAACACTTCTGATCAGTAGTCAAGAGAGAAGCACATAATTCTATTATTAAAAACATGAAGTAGATATATAAAAATATGAAAAAACATATACCATATTTCCTACATCAACCTAAGTTTTTTGTTTTTTTTAATTATTGCTTCATATTGAAAATATTTTTTTTTTTATTTTCATCAAATTGAATGAAAACAATTCACAGTAATTTCATTCAAAATACATGAACCTATAATTTGGTTAAGAATATTTATGAAAGACTAAAACTGTAATTATAACACTTGTGTGCAAATGTTTTTTAAATTTGAACATTATTTTGGTTTTTAATCATAATTAAATCATTTTAGTCATATATATCTATATTGGTCTGTTTAAGTGTTAGTTTACTATTGGTAACCTTCACACCATGGATTTTTTTTTTTTTTTTAAATCAATTCACTCCCAAACAAGGCGATAATACCACTACGATGCAAAGGGCTACTGGGAGTGAAAGAGAATGAAAAGACTTTAGAAGGAACCGGAAACCCAATCCTAAACAGGAAGCAAGGGATAAACCTCTACTCCTGTTGAAAAGACAGGTTGAGGAGTATAAACTAGTCAATAGGCAAACCTATCTACCCCTATCCAACCATTGGGGTATAAGACACAGGTTTTTATTTTATTTTTTTAGGAGATCTTTTTAAAGAAAAATTGCCTACATTATGACAAGAAATATAGTATAAAGTAGATTATTTCATTATTTAAACCAATATCCTCAGTATTATTGCTTTTCTCACAATGTTTTATGTTATGTATTCTTTTGTGTTAAGGATACTGATGTAAATAATTTGTGGAATAATAAAAATGGCAATTAAAACTGACAATGGGTGCAGCAGTTTTTTCTTGTTATTATTGTCTGGATAGGTATGGTGCTTATAGGTAAAGTGGTTTGCCTGATTCTTCACTCACATTATCTCTTCTCCATTAGCTATCATGGTATATCAAGATATCTGGTGATGGGAAATAGTGCAGGCATATGGATTCATGCTTTTCCAAAGGACACGGGGAATATAAACAGCCTCAACTAGAACTTGATTTGTTGATTCTGCTTTCTCTGCTAATAAAGTGTTGCACAATCTTGTTTCTCTATAATATAAACTAGCTAATCCTGCAGAAATTCCTTAAGGGGTGACAGGATATCATCATTACTCTCACATGTGTATTTCTACAGTTACTAACAAATTAGATATATTATGTGCATATTAAATAGACATTTATATATATAAAATTAATAAAATGGATAAAAGTAAGTTAAGCTAGAAACAATGAAAGAATGGTGAGGTATTGAGAAAGATTAAGATTGTTGAGATACTCTGGCAACAGACACTTCCATGATATCAATAAGAAACAGTTATTGTGTCAAGTTCTGTTTCTTAAAATGTAACAATCTTACTGATAAACAGAATAATAATTTAATTCTTAATCTCAAAACATCAGACAATAGATTCTTGATATTTATGAAGATTAGCTGAGTGCAGTTACGAGATATAGAATCATGATTTACGCTGCAACTCACTACAGTGGTAATGCTCTGTGAAACTAGCTTTCTATCCAAATCTTTATGACAAGGTACTCATTTGAAATTTTATGAGCTTACATAAGTACAGCACAAAGTGGTAAGTATTGGGTTCCCGATGAGGATTGACCTCACTATAATAGGAATTCTCTTTGAAACAAGGTTAATAACCACTGATCTTCAAGAGGCTGCCTTAATAATTATTTAACTAAACTTAACTTTGTCTGACACAAGGCCCCCTATTTGAAGCAAAAAGTGAGAATCCATTAGTAATGGCCTTTGAGATAAAATTGTTAACCCTTACTCTGTAACAATAGTTATTTACTAAGTTTTGGTTATAATCATTGCTTTGTAAGACAAGATTTATAATCATCAGTCCACAGCAAGGTGCCCCAGACAGCTGTTTCTTAACATGTTTTCAGTTGAGGATAAACTACTTTTCAGGTGTTTATCTCCTGATTTTTTTTTCCATTTTTTGAGATTATTTTACTTAAAGTTTGCATTTTCATGTTTTCAGATGAAAAGTGGGAAATTTTCCTACATATTTCAGTGAAATTTTCACTTTACAAAATTATAGTTTATTATATGGACAAAAGGTGTCAGTTTAAACTGACACCAGGAGGATATGTGTTTAATAACTATTACTGATTAAAGATGAACATTAATTAAGAAACATCAGGTGAGATATTTTAGTGAAGACATGATTTAATATTAAGGAAATTAGAAAAATCTCTTGTCATTTAACACTTGGTGTCATTTTTATATGAAATGAAGAATCCAGTTATGAAATTGCAACAGACTGCCACTGATTCTATTATAATTTTGAATGTCATCTTCTATAGCATATGTATCATGTGTAGCCCTCTTTATCTGCTTGTTCAACCATAGAGATCTGTTGTAATCATCATCTGCTTGTTGCACTGTTGGGGTCTTTGGGGAAGTTTCAGAGGAAAGTCATGACATCAACTTCCTGGTAAGTTGAGGTCCACCTTAAATAAATTCATGGTGTCAGCATTTTCTTTTACTCTGATTTTCTTCCACCTCCAAATAATTCTTGCAAAGCCAAACAGCAATAGGGAAGTGATGACAGGAGCAGGTTTTGGTGAAACGAAGATTCTAGTCCTGAACATGTACATTGGCGACAAATTTAGTCTTCAACGCCATCATCATAAAGTAAGTTATTAGCAAAGAAGAAATTAAATTCTAGATAAATTTGAGATAAAGCTGATAACAAGTAATTTCTATAAGCAATATTAGTAAAATCAGAGGAATCTCACTTATTCTAAGATTGCTGATTTTGTCAATGTCAAATTATTTAGTTGAATTATAGGCATTTCCCACAATGCATTGTGACACTGGTTTCCTTAACATAATTAATATTTTGCTTTTCCATTGATATCAAACTAACATCCATAAACTTCTCATTGTAATTATTTTTCAACTAATTTATTTTTGCATTTTAATTTGTTATCATTGTTTTCAGAATTCTTTCTTTTTTACATTCCTTTATACTGAAAATATTATTATTTTCAAGAGAATTGAGTTGTCATAATTCTTAGTAATTTCATTCAAAGCAATTAGAAAACTGAATGAAGTAAAGTAAATTACAATATATATATATATATATATATATATATATATATATAAACTTATTGCTGATTTTGTTTTTCAAATTTTGATTTTCGACCAACACCTTAAATTAATTAATTTTATCATATTTTAAAAATAAACTCTCCCACTCTCTTTCTTTATCTATATTCACATTATCTGAGAATAAATCATTGTTTTCACAGTAAAATTCATATTAACCAGTAAATATTGGCAAAATTTTCAAGATATACTTTAAGTTTCAGTATTTCTAACCTTATCAAAAATATTGATATCTTGTTTTGGAGAAGTAGGGTTTTATTATGCAAACAAATTAAGTTTAGCATAGATTTTTTATTTATAAATAAATCCAAAAGCTATTTGATTAATATCTAGGGAGGTATTCATTTAATTTTTGTCTTTGAAAGCTTTTTGGAACAAAGTAAGCAATAGTCAGATTTTCAAAATATAAAGGATCATTTACTTGCACCTAAAGCTTTTTGGTTGTAATCTGTATCACTCAAAAAACAAAAACATCTTGTCCAAGAATTTACATTTACTATAATTCTCTGCATCTATCTTGACATCATTATCAGTTTCGGAAAGATTTATAATTTTATTGTCTACTACAATAGCTTCAAAAATGGCTTCACCTCCTTGCTATTGTCTCTTAAGTTATATTTCTTGACTATTTCCATGTAAGACCCAAACTCTTATCCACCCATCAGGTTCATCCAATATATTTCTACATTCATCACTCTAGTGTTGAGACATCAGTTTTCATATACTTCTTCACCCAACTTAAGCATTTCTTTTTGTGATGTTTACTTAAAAGTAGTAGTAGTCCAGTTAATTTCATGTTATTAGCCAACATTATTAACATTCTGTATCTTTTCTCTCTGTTTATATTTGTAATATCAGTTTATTAAAATGTTACCTTGCTGATCAATCTTATTTCTTGTTTAATACTCTTAAAATTTCTTTTTGTGACACTCTTAAAACCATTTTTTCTTTTTCTTATCTTACCAATATTTTAGTTTCTTTTTTATTGTTCTTTGTGCTCTGTTTAGCTTTTACACAATGTTGCCATGTTGTATTGCTATTATTCTATAATGTTACAATATTTTCTTTCGCTTTTGAGTTTGTTTCTTATGACCCAAGTTAATTTTTATATATATATATATATATAAAAATTAAAAATAAATATCAGTACTTCTACTAATAATTATATTTATCTGAAATGAGAGGTATATTAAAATCTCACAGTACCAAATAAATTATAGTCAATATTTCTCATAAAAAACATATCATCTGAAACTCACACAATATATTGATCATGTTAATATATCTTAAAAATTTTATACAGATTTTATTGTGGAAATTTTGACTTGCATAACAGACATGATGCACATAATATGATGGTCAATCAGTAGATTGACAAAAATTTATTAGCTGGATCTTGATTTGAAATTTTCATTGTATAATGTTCAATCTTCATGATTAATATTCAACAATTAGGTGCATTAACAGAGAAGGAAATTATATTAAAAAATAATTCAGGGGTAAAATAAATACTCTTTTACATAATTAGGCTACAGACTTATCAATGTACCTACATATATAAGCATCTGTCATAATGTGATAATTAATTAGTAAGTTTTACAGGGTTTTCAAGTTAATTGAGTTTAATCTACTTGCAAGTCGCATTATGGCCTTGTATCAGACTAAATAAATAAGAAAGATGGCTGCTGTAGCATGATACTTTACAAGCTAATCTAGCAGGTATTGAATAATATGTGTTCAGTGCTCTTGTACGCATATATATATATATATATATATATATATATATATATATATATATATACACACACACACACACACACACACATTGTCTCCACTTATCTATTGTTTCACTTTCAAAGATTTCAGTTAATCACAGTCAACTCTAAAAAAACTGAATAATTCATAGGTTTTACTTTGTAATGGACCCATAATTAAGCAGTAGAAATGCTAGCAATTCAGCTTTTGCAAAGTGTTTCCTTTTAGTAAAAGGTGAAAGTTCTTCACTTAATAAGGAAAGAAAAAACAATTGTATGCTGAGCAAAGCTGTGCAGTAAGAATAACCCTTCAATTCATTACATAACATTTCTTATAATATAAATTATTGTTCCATTTCATTATTATTATTTTTTTTAATCTCTTTTTCCTGTTTATTTTATGAATTAAATGTTATCACATGTATGAGTAAAGTTTAGATGACAATCCAATGGAACAGAATGGTAATCTATAAGAAAATCTGGAAATTTTATATTTTAACATTTCGCCAATGGATCAGTTGTGTATTTGGGCAGCAATCCCTCTTTTATACAAGTTTAATTAAAGATGACAGACACAGTTCTGCAGTTAAGCATTTTATTCAGTTTTTCTTGTGTTTGTATATGTTTGCTTTTCTAGACATAAACTATGTAAAATTGTCCAAATTTTTATTTATATTCAAGCACATTTGACTATTCTTTTATCCATTATCAAGTAGATTTTTATAATTTTACTTTTTTATTTTTAGCATAAAAATCTACACAGTTAAAAATAAAAAAAACATCCTTGATAATGACTAAAAGAATAAACAAAAGCACTCAAATGTACAGAACATTTGGACAGTTTGTTTAGTAGTGCTCAACAAATATCTAGAGCAGTAATTATTGTATCAAAATAAGAAACGTTCAAGATAATTATTGAAGACTGACTTAAATTTTCTCAAGACCCTGACAAGTGAAACATTGCAAAACTTTGTCATCTTTGATAAGTATCCTGAACTTTTTATATATATATATATATATATATATATATATATATATATATATAAATATTGAGCCATGAAGTAAAAATATTCTGCTGTTTTAAAAATATATCCACAGATTGTTACATATGAATTATTTTGTCTTGGTTTCTTCTGAGTTTTGGTTGAAATGACAGAAAACATTCTTTCCTACTTTGCTCTCACAATAGAACTTTGAAAATTATAGTTCTGCAGCAAAATGTTATACCTGTAAATATTTTTGTATGTTGGAATTGCAAATATCTTGAGCATAATATTTTAAAGATTAAAATTGCAGCTCTTAAATTAATTTCAAATAATACTTCTAAATTATAAAATACTATTTCAAGTTGAAAATATTTATAGAAAAATCTTGGAGATACTAAGTCAGTTTGAAAAATATCCACCCCTTTTAAATATCTCTGGAACCAATAATATGGCCATAATTTAACTTGGCAACCAATTAGAAGTAGCTTTACTGGACATAGTTTCCACTGAGGTTATTGAGTCATCAATGAGATTACACTGAGATTATGTACAAGGTACAAGACTGCCTATTCTTTATATATCATGCAGGGATTTTGATAAAACATCACATCATCTAGGTTTCAGCTATCAACCACCATAGTCCAGATTTGGCTTCCTACAACTTCTGGCTTTTCCCAAAGCTAAAAATGGAAATTTCAAACTATGAACAAGATTAAGGAGAATGCTGTGAGGCAGCTGATTGTGATCAGAGGGGTACTAGTATAAGGGTGTGAGGACACAAGGGGTGTACATTGAAAGGAATAAGTTGCCATTGTCCTAGGTAAACTTTCCAGATAAATCTTACAGACAAATCTTGGAGATCAAATTTCAATAATAATTTTTTTTCCATTTTAATAGATTTTCATGTTGAGTAATAGTTTCAGAACTTTACAATTGCAGAAACAGTATTAAGAAATATTGTAAAGACAGAAAGCCTCCACGAATAATATCACAGCCCAAAGAATAAATATAAAATTGTAAAGTCTATGCTTAGAGATTGAATATAAATTCAAAGTTAAAAGGAACATGGCTTCTATAAAACTATATTACAAGTATGGCTTGATCAGATTTTGTATATTTTTTCTCTCTTTTTCTTCATTTTATAGTCTCAGATTTATTTGATATTTAACAAGTAATGTAACTCAGAGTAAAAACAAAAAGAAAACTATTCCCAGGAATATTTTCAGAGCTTCTAAAACAAAGAATTTACATTCTTTCATTAAGGTGCAGTCACTCAAAATATAATTTCACTCTTTGAATTTTAGGTGATGTGAAAAAAAAATCACATTTTAAAACTTAAAAATCTATTTATCTATCATATATGAAACTTCTGCCTTCATTTGTGTATAGGCTATATATATATATATATATATATATATAATCAGTTTCTGATATTAAAAAAAAAATATTACAAAATATTAGGAGCCAGAATTAAATCAATTTCTTGAATCAAAGCCACCTGATTTATTCAACTATTACATATAAAACTCTTGTCTATTTTTGTAAAGAAAAATTCTGATATTTTTTTTTCTTTTTAACCTAATTATTTTTCTGTGTTTTAATCTCTTCCAAACTTTTTGATTTGTGCTTTGCTTGCCTTATAGGAAGGAGAAATGAATTTGTAATATGTTGGAATTTAGCATTCTAGGAAAAAAAGAAAACAACCAGAAAAACATTATTTCTGGGAAATACTATTTTACTCTTACTTTAAAATGAAGAAGAATGACACTGTGCAACTTTTTAACCATTTATATGCATTAGCAAATTAAAATGAGGATATGTTAAAAATATATTTGCAGTTTGTAATATTAAAAAAAAAAACTACATGCAAAAAAAATGATGCACTTGAATGAATTCAATTTTTCAAATCAAAATAACCTGATTTGTCCAACAATTGCAAAGAAAGATAGGTATTGCATCATATTTTAATGTTAAATTTAGTGATTCCATATCATCTCTAGGAAAATTTAATATTTTGACTGGTAATTAATTGACTGGCAAACAATTATTATTAGAACTTTTAGCAATGATATTTTAAATATATTTTCAATATTTTAGAAAATTTTCTTGTCTGGAAAACTAGGTACACCAATCCAAAGGAATTGATGACAAATTAATAAAACACTAGGAGAATAAGCTGATTGAAAGAATCAGCACTTGCTATGCTCAAATCATCTAATCAGTAGACCAAGCACAGATATGAGCACCTCATGAGAGTCATTAGTTTGGCAAGAGTAGATATTAAATTTAAGATTCAAACAATCATGAGTGTTCTAAGGGATGTGGTGGAGGAAATAAAGTTGGTAGTAAAATTTAATGAGTTCTCTGAAAGTTATGGGTTTAATCCTTGGCTTGTTAAATGGAGGAAAAATATATGCCAATTCAATGGAGAGGTATGCCTTTCTTTTTGCTAATAAATATTACTATTATTTTTACTTAGGTAATTTGATTTGTTCTTATCTTGTGACTCTTAAACTCAATTCTAAGGCATAATCTCTTGATTATACTTGTCTTATTTTTTCTGAATTTCATAAATTAGCAGAAATGTTACTCTCATGAAATGTGACTTGAAATCTTTTTCCAATATGGGATCTTATAAAGTAACAGAGTTCTGAAAATAAATATTCATGATAAAAATCAATTAATTGCAGTAGAAAAAAGTTTATTTACTATTGTGAATTCATTTGGCTTATTGTGAGCTGTTTTCACAGACTTCTCCTGAATACACTGGATAAAGATCTTTGATGTTGGGTTTGGAAGGGGTTTAGAGTGACAATTTGTTTTAAATCCTTGGTATCTTTTTTTTTATAATTAGTAATAAAATGCACACACATCTATCTATCTATCTATCTATCTATCTATCTATGTGTGCATGTATGGTATGGACATAGCAATCAATACTGCATGGTAACTATCAGTTTTATGTTTTCAGTGATCATCACACGATGATTGCATCAAGCATGAAACTAACAGACACCATGCAGTGTGTCTGTTAGTTTCATGCATCACATTGTTTATATCTACTACTTGGATCCCAATAGACATTCAAGGCAAGGAGTTTACTTGAGAGTACAAACATTCACCATGACTGGAGAAAATTAAAGCTCTGCTCAGTGATAGAGGTATTGATGATACAAGCCATTGAACTGTGAAGTCTAGGTCAGAGAAGGAATCAATTACTAGGCTAGGGTCATCTAGATTTTAGAAGGTGCACCTATAAACCATAGTATCATCTGCATATATATATATACTAATAGTCTGAAAATGTTTTTAGGCAAATAATTTCTGGGATGCAGAGTTATCATTATTTATAAACTTATTATAGTTGTACCCTCTGGTCTTCAGGTGTTTTTGATTCAAGTAGCCTTCTAGGAATTTGGAACTAAACTCTTATTTAATCTTGTTCTAATGTCCATGTCTAGGGATATCTTGCCTTGTTCATTTTTTAATACTGCTCAATTATTGTTCACTCTTTTTCTACTGTGTCTGAGTCTATACTGGTTTGTGAATTTGGTGACATAGTAAGTGTTAGTTGAATCCCAGGGCCAGATAAATGATGACATTAGTCTGAATGTAAATAATATATATTTATGTATAAATGGTCTGTTTGATATCTGAAGTGATAGATACTTCTCACTGGCAAAAGTAGTCAATTCTGAAGACCAAGGAAAATCTGGGATTTCAAACAGGAATTTTCAAATTCAAATGTTTTTCTAGCTCAGCTATCTTCAGAGAACAGGAAAAACCGCATCTAAAAACATTCAAACTGAAAAAGTTTTTGAGTGTTCTCTTGGTGATGGATATCGCATTTTTTTTCTATGCAAAAAGTAAATTCAACAGGTGTCATAGAAATTGTCACCTGAATCTGCATTTTGAGGCAAACACTTGTGACATTAAAAAAAAAACTTCCCTAGTCTGTAGGAGTCAGGCTTGTTTGTCGATTTACTGCAAGCTGCTGTTGAAGAATTCCATTCTAACCTCTTGACCTTCAGATTGAAAATAAATAATTGAATAAAACATATTTTTTTTTTTTTATATGGAAATTAGAATTGGTTGTTGTAAATTACCACAACACTAAAATATTGGTTTTAACCTGTTTACTGTCACAGATTAGATAATTCATTTTCTTTATCTTTTATATACCAAGTCTTTTCAGGATATCGGAAGTCATGGTTCTACACAATTTCATTTTTTTTTATTGCTCTATGTAATTTTTTTACTTTTAATCATCACATTTTTGCCCCTGTTCTGTTATCTATCCACACAAATTTGTTAAGTAGATTACATACAGTTTTCAACTGCTTCCTTTGCTTTCAATATCCTGTGAGTGTTAAATTCTCTAGGCCTATTTTCTTCATTATGTGTCCCAAAAATTGAATCTGTTTCTTCATGATTGTAAATATAAGTTTCCTTATTATTCTTATTTTCCTCAAGACTTCCCCATTGTACGCATGTTCTGTTCATAATATTCTTAACATTCGTTGGTGGAAACACATCTCTCCCATTTCATGTCTCTTCTTTCATTCAGTGCTATATAGCTGATTAGATATGAAATAGCAATTCAGCACTTATCTTTGTTTTCTAACAATATTTTCCTGTATCTTAATATTTTGCTTAGTTTCTACAGGATAGCTTTTCCTATGTGCTTTCAGATATCTGTTACATTTTCTGTCCACTGTTACTATACTACAGAGATATTTGAATTTCTGTACATGCTTGATTCTGATATCCTTTATACAGAGCTCACAATTTGTGCCGTCACTTTTGCTGATGAGCATGCATTCTGTCTTCTTATAGTTAATAGTTGAAGGCACAATTACTATAGCCTAGTGGATTAAAGCATTGGTTGGAGAATTTTTTGTCATTTTAATTAAGAGTTCAATTCCTGAACTGATTAATATAGACTCGGGCTCAATGAAAACAGGTCAAGCAATAACTGAGCAATACTAAAAATAGAACAAAACAAGATGTCTTTTGCCATAAACAGTTAAATAAGAACAGTCTACCTCTGTAGATGAAATAGAGAGTTCAGCTTGAAATGACTTGTGGGTTATCTATACCTTTTCAACTTCAAAATGATAATAATCAACTACAAAATGGACTTATTTTCAAGTAAAAAAATTAACCAACTTCAAAATGAATTAATCAACTTCAAATTGGATCAATCAACTTCAAAATGGAACAATCAACTTCAAAATGAATTAATCAACTTCAAATTGAGAAAATGTCAAAAACCTAAAAACAATCAACTTCAAAATAAGAATAAATAACTTCAAATTGGAATATTTTTTTTGGTAAATTGAAAATTATTTTTTCAATTAATTTACCCCATGAGTAAGGAAATTGAATGTTCATCTTCATTATATAGATGAAGAAAAAAACAAAATACAAACAACTTAGAAGCCAAGCAAGCATTGGGTGAACCTACAGTAAAAGTAGGAGGAGGAAGTCCCGTATGGGCAAAAATGATGATTGATGATGATGCTGGAGAAACCTCTACAAAAGAAGCTGAAGAAGAATTAGCAACAGCTCCAAAGAGGACTTAACTCAAGAAAACTGTGTCTGGTGAAAAAAAAGGCCCAGATTTTAGCTGCACATGCCGCAGCAGGAAATTGGAAAGACCTGGCAAGAACAATTGGTGTGCCTCTGCCAACAGCATACCGTTGGTTAGACCAGGGTTCTGATAAGAGTGACTCTAGGGGAGGAGCAAGAAAATATAAAATTATGCAAGAGCATAAGAATTTTATGGCTGAATTAATTGAAAACTCTTCTAAGGTCACTCTTCAAGACATTGTAAATAAGTTGGTCGAAAAGTATGACGTTCGTGTGACGAAAGAATGCATAAGAAAGCACTTGGACTCCATGGCCTTTACTTTAAAAGCAGTTCATTATGAACCAGAAGCTGCCAATAATAATGTCAATAAGGCGAAACGTAAGGATTACGCAGTAGCTTTATTAGAATTTCAGTCCCAGTGTACCAATTCTTTATATGGATGAAACCAATTTTAATCTCCATATTTCAAGAAGAAAAGGTCGCTCTAAAAAAGGCACGAGGTGCACTACAGTCTTGGCCGGATCCAGGGGAAATAACATCCGTGTTATTGGATGTATTAGTAATAATGGATTAATTCATCATAAAATTAAAAGGGATTCTTTCAAAAAAGAGGATGCGAAAGAATGGACCAGGGAGTGCCTTAGAAACGCAAATGAAATTTATGAAAGGGGAGTTGTCTTAGTTATTGATAACGCTCCTTGCCATACTTCAATTGAAGAAGTTGTGGAGGAGGATTGGCAACACCAAATTTTCAGACTTGCCCCCTATAGTCCGATGTTAAATCCCATTGAAAAGGTTTGGTCAGTCATTAAAGCTGACATAAAAAGAAGTATGGCAGACTCAATTGTTGGGATTTTAAGAGGTGATGACCAGGGATCTTTATCTACTAAAGAATTCCACCTCAGCAAGTTAGAAGCGATGATCTCCGAGGCAATTAATAATATTTCCCCTGAGACTTGCACTAACTTCATATCTGGAATACAGAGATTACTTCCCTCTGTAATTAACTTAGATGATGTAATCTTTTAAATAAATTTCTTAGGAACGTTTATATTTTTTTATATCCCTTTTAAGTAAAAATAAAAGAATAAATATTAAATTTATTTGTATTATATTAATTCTCAATTTGAAGTTGATTAATCCAATTTTGAAGTTGATTGATCCATTTTGAAGTTGATTGATCCATTTTGGAGTTGATTGATCCATTTTGAAGTTGATTGATCCATTTTGGAGTTGATTAATTTTTTTACCTGAAAATAAGTTCATTTTGAAGTTGATTATTATCATTTTGAACTTGAAAAGTTATAGATCAACAGTTACCTGAAGGTCAGAGAGCACAGAGGCCAATATGTTGTGATAATAACAACAAAAGTGAACTCTTTACCCAAATGAAAATAATGTCAATAGATTTTATTAACAAAGATTTTTATTTATAAATAGCTATTTACACTAACTTTAGGTAACAAAATAGATATGAGTTTTGAACCCTAAACGGAAATTTTATTTCTGATTCACACTATCGACTCACTGCCATAGATTCACTGTTTGAAGTTATTAAAAATCCAGATGAATGTAAATATTAGTCAAAATTAATAAAAATAGTGTTTTATATATTTGTGAGTTCAATCCCTAAGCCAGGTGGTACAGACTCAAACTCAGTGAATACAATAACTTATCAGTGAACAATAACTTATCGGTATTAAAAAGAGAACAAGACAAGATGTCCCTCTACATGGACAGAGGAAAGACAACAATCTATCCCTATAGAGTAAATAAAGGGTTCAGTTCAAAAGCCCCTGAAGTTTACCTGAATTGACCTGAAAAAGCTCGGAAAACAAGTCAAAATGTGATAACAACAAAGATGATATTAATCTAAATGTAAATATTGTAAATCATGATAACTCCTCATTCAGACAGAAACTACTTACAACTGTTAATAACATTAGTTTATATTCTATTTTAAGAATTGAAGATACTGTCATAACTCTATGGAAAACATCCTTCTCCTTTGATGTTAACGCTCTCTATAATAATAATAAAAAAAAATAAGCAGCAAAAAACCTGTATTTATGGCAGATTGATTTATCAAGTTGGCATATTATGTAGTTGTTTGCGTTCCTTATTGATGCAAGAACATCCGTTTTATTGAGCCTATTTGAGTGATTCCTGGAATCAGCAGCATTTAATGCTTATGCCGGTAAACAGCAAAATTTATTCCATAATGGCACCCAGTTGAATGCTTGAAAGGCGGAAGTTGTGCTGCACGTTATTTGCTGAAATTGTGCACAGAAATGTGCAAACTAACTCAGTCAGGCAGAAGAATAATGATATATTAAAATGCAGAGAAGTTTTTTGTTAATAACTACACATGTATGTATTCTGTACCTGCACTTCAAGCATATGTGGTACAAGGCCAATTGTAGTGAGGGGGATATGTATATTGTTCTTTGCTGTTGACATTCAGGCATGCCCTTTAGTACAGTAGAGTCAAGGTTTTTAGGCTACATTTTCATTGACTTCTAGAAACAAAATTAAGGCAATAAAAACTGATCAGTAAAACTGATATAGTAAAATAATTTGCTGCATTTATGTATTAAAATCATTTATAGCATATTTCTGTAGTAAAATCCTTTAAAATGCTTTCCTATTAAAAAATTATTTAAAATATATTTCTGTGGTAAAAATTATTTGCCTATAATAGCCCTATTCTGTCTGTAATTCCTGACCATTGACAATCCATTTCTTCATTTTCAATGCATTTTCTATATAGATAATAATTAACAATACACCTCTATAGTAAAACCATTACCAATGTATGTACATATTCATATAATACCTATTTCTTGATTGCATACATTTCAAATCATTAACAGTTCCTTTTTTTGTTTTCTTATGATTTTCAGTGTAAATATACAGATTGGGCTTTGAAGTTTACTCAAATTTTAAGGCAAAAATTTCCTGATCATTCATAATTATTTTTTCTTAATAATTATTTCTCCAAAAATAATAATTTGTTAGTACAGAAGAAGACAAAAGTAAAGGTAAAATCAGTAGACAGTTATAAGTAAATCTGTGTATACCAGCCTCAACAGCAGTCATTGCTCAGATACAACTAGATTGTTTTCTGAATTACAAAAATGTTTTGTCACTATTCTATAATCACAAGAGTGAAAAAAAGATTTGTTACATTTGCTTACTAACTCCTACTCATGATAGCATGAGTTAGAGAAAGAGATAGTTATTAATAACTTATTTATTTTCAGTTACAAATAAATAAAACTAGGAATATATTTTATTTATTTATCTCAATGTGTTGTTTTGCACTGGGGAGCCATCATTGGAGTGAATCAGATAAGAAGCTTGGATGGTTTTATCTATCAGAAGAGAGACACACTGCTTCAGTGGATATTTGTGCATAATGTCTAACTATACTGTAAGAAAAAAGGTCCAAATGGTGCCATAAAGGGTATCAACATAGGAAATAGAATTGACAAACCAAGTTCAATTTTGACTGAGGTAGTTATTTAGCATTAATGCTCCTGGGTGTGTGGGTATTGTAATAGTTATCAGCATGGAAAGTGGAATTAGCATGCCTGGTTCAAATTTTCTAGTTTCAAATGTTTCACGTTGCATAAATCCTCTTGGAAAAGGCATGAATTCATCTTCCTCCAGTTATGGCTCCAACAGCAGAATAGATTGAGCTCTGGTGGAAGTCAGTCTAAAAGAAAGCAAGTCTGAATTCAAACCTTCACAAATAATAGGGCAGACTTGAATTTTTAGCCTTGATAGGACAACCGATATAGAATCTTACATTTATACTTGTTTACTCTTTCTGTGCAATTTGTATAATTGTTCATCATCATCATCATTTGCATGACTGGGTTTGGTTGTAGGGTCACTCTACAGCTGTGCACTTGACCAGTTCTTGCCACATATTTTAATTGAAAAAAAAATGAGCTATATACAAGCAGAAAACTATGGCTTCTGGCTGATGAGGAAGATTGCAGTGTGTTTTATAAACATACATAGGTGGTCACCCCCACTTGTGACATAGATTTCAGTTGATTGAACTTTGATAAGTAGGTGTCATCAGTCAGTTCATTTGAGAGAAAGAGGATTAGAAAAGAAAAAGAAAACACACACACACACACACACACACACAAATCTCAGGTTAAAATTCAGTTAATAATAATGTGTAGGCTGCAGATGATTTTTCAGATATATTTCTAAAGAATTAATGGATTTCATTTTTAATCCAACATATTTTTATCACTTCAAACACTATTCTTAATGGATTTTAGTAGACACTCCATTTATTTTAAACATTTTTTGTCCACCAGCATAGGATATGAACCTGCATTCCCCTTAGCAGGAGAAACACTGTTTAATGCAACATGCTTTGACCACTCAGCTACAAAGAGCTTCTCAATCAAGCAAAGTTCTATTTGTCTTTAAAGCACATCTTACTTGTTCAGATTTAATTTAGTTATAATTGTCTGTGTACTCAAATATGGGTATCCACTAAAAATAATGTTTGAAGTAATATATATATATATATGTGTGTGTAAGAGGAATAAGGAGTAAAACTGATATATATACAGAAGGAGGTGACTAGAGAAAGGGGAGAACCAAAGAGTGAATAAAAAAAAAGGCAGAACATAAAGGGAAAGAATGAAACCAACATATTATAGTTGGAATCCTGTTCTATGTGTGGCCTCTTCTTGAAAAGATACTTTTCTTTCAGCTTGAGTGAGTATCAGACAGTGAGGGGACCATCATTATCGCTCTTCATGGGAAAAACATTGCCCTCTAACTGAATCCCAGCCTGGAAACAGCAGCAACATCATCATCACAAGACTGAAACTGTTATGATTTTCAATGACAATGTTTTCTCAGAGGAATACAAAACCCTCAAATCATGTAGACAAACACAAAATGAAAAAGAAACTAGCCAGACCACCCCCAAAAATCATTATTCATCTCTAACACTATTTGAAATGCCTCCAAACCATTTTCAAAGCTATCATCACTTGTGCACTTATCCTTTCTGATTTTTTTCTATCTTTTCTCTTTTTTCCTTTCTACTAGTTTTATGGCTGTTTTGTGCTTCGAGTATGCTTCTGGGAAGGTCGAGCTGTGTTTGAAATCTCGAAAATGAAAGACCAATATGATGGCTATTGCCTGACTGAATATATAAGAAGTGTAGGTTTATGCCATCACAAATGTGTTGCTGGTCATGGTAGTAACAAAGGGCTTACAACAACAAAAAAAAAATTAAAAAAATAAGGAAAAGTAGGGTAGAAAAGATAGAAACCTGAAAACAAAATGGTGGAAAATATTTGCACGATGTGTTTGTCCAGTTATTGATTTTATTTGAGTGGAGAGAGAAACAACACTGGAATTTTAACCTGTGTAAATCTTGTCTTATGCAAAACTTAGTTGCTTGCAAGTAGGAATTTAAATTACAAGTCCTTTTGTTCTCTCTCTCTCTCTCTCTCTCTCTCCATCAAAGTCACTTTAGAATTAAACATTTTTGTTTGTAATATTTGTGTTACTTGGTGTTTATATGCTGATTATTTATGCTTTTGTTACTGTTTATATCGACTTGGTCTTTTCCGAGTCAATGTGGAAATTTTCTTCTATTTGCTGCTGAGAAGGTGATGTGTTTAAGTGCTTTTTGCTTTTCCAGTATCCATGTTTGTGTGGAGACAGTCACCCTACCCTGATAATGAAAGATGGTTACATTTTTTTAATCAACTTTTCTTGGTTTCAAATTAATATAATGTAAAGTGTTTGGTTTGAAACCAAAAAGAGTTGATTAAAAAAAAAAATGTAACTGTCTTTCATTGTCTCTTACATTTATTCAAATAATATATTGTGTATTTAAGCAGCAATCCTTCATTTATACATGTTTCATTAAAGATGACAGACAATGATTAAGCTTTTTATTTAATTTTTCTTGTGTTCGAACAAGTGTTTTCTTTTCTGGACACCAAGTGTGTAGAAACTGTCCAAATGTTCTGTAATTCCAAGTGTAGTTAATATTATTAATTGTTGACTTTTTATTTTTTATTATTTAGGCTTCCATGATTTTTAATCTTTTTTTTACATGTGGATGAGGTTATTATGTTTGTATTTTCTATTAGTATGTTTCGGATGGGGTCTGGTAAGTTTGTGTGTTTAAATGGATTCTAATAGAGCGGTGGTCGGATAGGTGTAATATAAGGAATCTGGATAGGCATGTAGTAGTATGACTGTTGTAATTATTTATGAATTCAGTTTCATCAAGAACACCGTTCCTTGAGGGGCATTTGAACTCATAGATAATATTTGTTCATTGTAATTTTGATTTTGCTGGTGTGTTGTTATTTTTGAGGATAAGTTTAGCTGTTTTAAATATTTTTTAGTAGATTATTATCACAAAAGAAAACACTTGTTTGAACACAAGAAAAATTAAATGAAAAGTTTAATTTTTAGTACCTTGTTTAATGAAGCATATATATATATATATATATATATATATATATTACTATTTCACTTAAAAATTGAAAACTAAAGACGAATACCTTGTAAAAATAACACCATGAAAAATGCAAATATATGTACTCCTATTTAATATGTAACATATTTCAGGCAAAACCAACACTTTAAACTAAACAAATAAAATAACCAATAACCAAATAGACCAAATAAAAAACCATGAATGCACACATAAACACAAGCAAATGTAATAGTAATGATCAACAACAAATAATTAAGTAATAAATAATGAGTAAAAAGTTAACAAACAACACTATAAAATAGCTACAAATAACTGCATTCAGATCCACAATTATTCCTACTCAGTAGCCTCTAGAATAATTTGAAACATAACCATTACTGCCTACTCAGTCGCCATTAGGATAATACAATAGACCTTGCTACCCATAATGCACCATTCATTGACCAGCATATATAAATAGTCAAACCAAAACACAAGACACATGACCTGAAGATTGTGTTCATCTTGAAACAGACAGTCACTGCTTGGCATTGACCTCAGTGTCTACATTTAAATTTATATAAAATCTGTTGCTGATATTGGGCACATTTACCCATAAATATAGCATACCTTATAACTATATATATATATATATATATATATATATATATATATATATATATATATATATAATAGTTTTCCTTAGTAGATATAGTTATCACCTGAAAATGAAGATAATTATTGCAAGTAAAGATAATTATCATATAAATGAAAGATAAATTAATTGCTGTTAATTATTGTATTTATTCTTTTATTAAGAAAATATGTAATTAATTTTCAAATAAAGACTTTATCTGCTATTAGCAAATAGACCACAAACATTTTCATGAAGTTATACCCAGAATTGGAGGCTGGAAAATTCTAGTCCCAGCCCACTTTACCAAATTTGACCAAAAGGTGAAGAGATTCATTGTTGGACAAAAATATTCATATATATTCTCTCAGTATCTTTTTTCACTTGTGTACATGTGTAATCTCATCAGCATAAGCATAAAGTTAGTCCAATGAAGTCCTAACAGACAAAACGCATCACACAAAAGCTTTTTACCCTTCATCATACTTCTTTCCCCTAATATATATATATATATATATATATATATATATATATATGAGCTGGAATAACCCTCAGGTCAGAACTAGTGAAGTTTTAAGGTGGAGAACAGTGAGTGTATTACTGGCTTCACTGTCTAGACTAGGGCTTCATGTATGGTTATTCATCAAGGTGAGATGTTCCCACTAAGGTCCTGAGAGTCTCTAAGAGAAAGTTTAGCAGGATCAGAGAGTGCAAAGTTTCTTTTGGGGCTCATTCCAATCTCTATATACTACATAAAATTATAGATCATAATTTTTAATAATTACAGATATTTTGTATACACTCACACAAAATATGAATGCTTGTCTTCTATACATGCAAACAATTTTTGGTTTCTGAACACAGCTTCTACGTCTACTATCCCAAAATGGCAGACCTGGTTTAAGTAATTTTGCTGGTTACATTATATTTGATGCATGAATAGTTTAGGATTTTATCTTTATTCTTAATTCCATTGTTACATGTAAAAAAGATTTCTGCTTTTTAAGTCAATTAAAAGTAAAAACATTAGAAAAATAGAAAGAAAACGATAGCTAAAACAAGATAAAAGAAATTAAAAAAAAAAAACGAATTTCCCAGTTTCCTAATGAGATATTCTGTTATTGTAGCACATAGTATGTTTGTTTATTAAAATGTAAAATCTTATTGTATTCTATATTATAGAATATCTACTAGGAATGCTGAAAAGTTCTAACTCTGCAAAATCTGACCAGATTTTTTTGGTGGGTTGGGGAATTCCTCCTTGTTCATCTCAAGAACTTTTTAGCTCCTAGAAATAACTTTAAACAACATGCTTTTCAGTAATCAGTATTTGATTTGTAGTCAAGAAATGGATGATTTAGTTAATATTTTCATGTTTATTTACATCACTATCATCAGGACATGATAAAAAAGTGATTTTTCTGACAGATTATAATTGTGGGAAATGCAAAATGAGAAAATAAAGTAATAGAGCTACTTTGATGGCTCATATAGTTGCATATTTTCCATAAACTCCAAAATTTTGAGCTTAAGTAAAAGCCAGGATTTTAAGTAGATAGTATTCTGACCATAAAATCCAGTTTGAATCTCAACATGGGTCAATTTATCAAAGGAAGTGACCTTGATAATGCACTTCTTCTCTTCCCTGTTTCTATCAAAATATGTCTCTCAGTAAAAACAGGGCTCTACTGATTGGCCAACCAAGTATGGTACATACTAATTGAAGATGAGGAAGGAAAGCTATTTTAACTGCTTCTTCATACAGAAAATGTTTAATTCATTAGACTGAGGGATGAAAGTGAATGATTAAATCATTAGACTGGAATATTAATGCAAATTAGAAGTGTGGTAGAGTATCAGTAAAGTCAGTGGACAATGATGAGAAAAAATTAAAAAATTAACTATAATCATTAGAATGAATGAAAGGTTTTGTGTATTTGTTTAATAAATATTATCTATTATATCAAGGCTTATGTAAAAAGCTACTATAAAAAATTTTAAATACTTCTTTTTTAAGGTATCCTCAGCATAAGTTTGTGTGAGTAGTGGAATTAGCAAGCTGAGTTCAAATTCTGGCCTATTCTGTTGCATTCATTTTTGCACAAAAAGGCATGAATCCATATCTTCTCTTCTGAGCTCTAGGTTAAATATCATAGTAGACTGGGGTCTCTGTCCTTGGGTAGCAAGCAGTCTAAGAGAAGGAAAAGTCTGAATTCCAAATCATGTAGAAGGCAATGGGAAATCACTCCACTATTTTTCCAAAGAATGTATGGCAAGTTAATAAAGAAAAGGAATATGTGGAGTCTTGATTGCCTATATCCTAAAGAGATATGACATTTTTAAAATTATTTTTTGAATATGTTTCTAAATCCTATTTTTACAGAAGAAAAAGAATTAAGATATATTTGATGATCCATTCACTTTGATTTACTTTTGTCCCAACTTTGAACATTACTTGGTGCTCCACACCCATGGCCATGAGTCACATTAAGCTAAACTTTAAAAGGGGGATTTTCCATAGCGCAATGATTAATATACTAGACTTGGAGAGAAAGTGTTCCATTCTGCTTTAGTATAAAGAAGTCTGAACTAATAAAAATTAAACACTTTCTAAGCACACCCTGTATAAGCAAATGCCTTTGATTTTAGTAATGTATCTGCTTTTGATGTATTTGATAGTCTTTGGATCTTGTTTAATTCCTGCATATGTGGGCATTTTTAAGGTGTGTTGGGTTGTTTTATATGTGTGGATGTGTTACCTTTTCCCCATGCAAATATTTCCTTCCTTGTCTGTGTGTGTTCTTCATCATATGACCCAATGTGTCTGGGGGCTTGGTTTTTTTTGCCTCCCTTATAATTGACAAGGAATGAAAAAGCAACACACCAATCAATATTAATATTGGAAATCAATAAGAAATCTGGAAATGTGTGTGATTTATAGCTTTATTTGAGATAACCAGGAGAATATAAAATGACAGCTTGAATCTATTTTTGCTTTCTCTGATTATTTTTTTTTTAATTTTTAAAATTATTTTAGTGTTTACACTAATTCAGAGATTTATTTTACTTTTCATTTTTTGCTCTTTCCATACAAAATAAAAAAATTAAATTTGAAAATTAATGCATAATCAAATAAATTCAAATCAGAAAAACTCATGAAACTTTAAAAGTGGTAATAATAACAGTAATGATAATTATGAAGAAAATAAAGTAAAATATTAGTGAAACTGATTGCAGAACAACTATTACTAATAATAATACTATAAACACATAATAATGATAGTGAAGACTATTAAGTTGGTTGGTTGTTTTTGTTTAGCAGCGTATCAACCTCTATGGTTTATTTAATGCTGAGATCTAAATATTTTTTGTACACAATTTTATTTTATTTTTGGAGATAATAATGGTTTAGTGATACAAGTCTTAATAATTAACCCATAGCTGGGGGAGAAGCAGTTGATTCATACCTTTCCCAAGAGTATTTGTGCATCAGTGAATATAACAAACATGACTGGAATTGGAACTCGGCTCTCCGATTAACAATTCTGAATCATTATCCATTACAAAATCCACATATCCAAGCTTAAAGTATCTAATATTCCCAAGCAGTCACCCATTTAGGTACTGACCAGGCTCAACATTGCTTAACTTCAGTAATTGTACAGGAACAACTGTTTCAACCTTATGTGGCCATAAGCCTATTATTAAGTGTGATGGTTATTAATAATGGGGATAAAGATGTGAATACTAAAAAAAAGTAATATACTAATAATAAATATCTTCTCATTAGTAGAATAATAATTATGCTAAGAAATATGATGATAATTATTTTCATACAAAAATAAATACAATGAGTAAGAATGGTGAACCACTGGGAATTGTCCAAACACATACTGTAGGAAACCTCACTCATTCTTTTTGTACCCATTGAGTTCCCTTTAAGTTCCCTTCGAGTAGCTTCTTCCCACGAACTACTGCTTTGTGGAAATAACTCTGAAGATGATACTTCCTTGATCACTACAATCTTAACCTGTTCAAGTCTAAGGTCTTTTCCACATATCACCATAAACTATACCTTTTACTCTGTAACCCTCAACCTTGAGTGGTTCGTTGACCTTGTACAGGGTGAACATTATTGTAAAAAAACAAAGCACAGACCAGAAAAAGTAAAATTATTTAGGATTACCCAGTCCAAGCCAGGAGACTAGATCCAGTCATTTTAAACAAAAAGATCTATCAGATAGTGAATCTTGCTGTTTCAGTTGATTACATAGTGAGTAAATTAGTAAAAAAAAATCTCATAAAAATATTTACACCTTGACAGAAGATTTAAAAAATAGAAGAGTATAAAGGCAATGACCCTACCCATCATTATTAGAACATTTGAAACAGTTACAATGAACTTTGTAAAAGGATTAAAAGATTTGTAAATCACAGTGGTAATCAAAACTGTCAAGGTTATGATAATGTTAAATTAGCAAAAATATTGCAGAAGGTGATCAAGTATTTATTGTCACTTGATCTCTAGTGAAAGTCACAAAATACTTGGGGATGAAAATACTCAGTAAATATAAAATATACTGACATTAATTAAGGTAATGATTGTTATTGTGTTAAAGGCAACCATAGTTGTCTCTTCTTTGAACTACTCATCTATAAAAGAAATGATTAAACCTCACTTCTGTGAAGTAATCAAATTTTATTAAAGCGTTACTACAAACTTAAACATTTGTCTGTTTTATTTTACACTTAAAAAGGACATGATTAAAATAGCAAATGTCAAAGTTCATATAACAAATGATAATATTGATAAAGTTAAATGTGATCATTTTGCTTATATACTTCTGACTGAGTTTACAAATATTTATGTAGCTAAAAGAAATGCTAAGGTTTGGAAGGATTCTATACTAAACTTACAAATTTTTAATTTAATTTTTTGCTATGAAAATACTTGCCAAAGGAACAAAAAAAAAATCCTTTGATTCCTCTTTCTGACATAATCCTTTTAATATTATAAACCTTTATTAAAGATTTTACAAGATGTATCACTTCTTGGGTGGGGGATTTTTATTCGTTTTGACTTTTATAAAGTTTCTTTCTTCACTGTAATGAAGAAGAAATTTCAGTTTTCAGATTTTACTCTATAGACTTTACTTTGAGATGGTATTGTAAAAAAAAAAAAAAGCTCTACTACTGATAATTAATATATTCTATTTGCACTAGTGTATTCATGTTAGTCTGAATGGAAAAGAATATAATGATGATAAATTCTGTAATGTTCTACCACTGAGCTATGAAAAACTGTTTTGGACTTGTTGATCAAAAAATATTGTACAGATTCTATATAGACAAAAAATAAAATACTTTTTTTTTCTTTTATTGTACTGTTTATTTTTTAAAACCTTACTTGATGTCTCCAAGTGCTGTTCCATATTGACTGCATTTCTGGTCATTGTTATCTAAAAAACATCTTTGAAACCCTCTTTGAATGAATCTTGAGAGACAAAAAATAAAAAACATAAGGAATCCATCCATATATGCCAGCTGGATGGCATTATCTGATCAGATTATGAAGATTATAACTTTGTATTTTCTTTTCTTTTTCTCTCCATCTCTCCCTGCACTCTCCATCTCTCCCTGCACTCTCTCTCTCTCTCTCTCTTAAAGTATTTCAACAAATAACTGAAAAATTGAAATAGTGGCATGATGGCAAATGGTCCCAAACTGGCAGCATATTCTTTGTAGAATTTGGATTTTAATGTAGTCATCAGTTTGTTGTGTTCAAATCATGTCAGAGGCTACCAGTTTGTAGTGGTTTGACAGCTTGTTGTTAGTGTAGATATTCTTATGTTCACATGAGTTTTCTTTCAAACAGTAGGTATTGTAGTTATAGTATTGTATTATATACAATATGACACATGGTTCAAGGCGACTAAGAAGTCTCTGTAATTTAAAATCTTGAATAGAAGAAAGAGTTTGTGCTCTTTCCTTTTATATTGTTTTATACAATGCCACCTTGTGAATATTAAATGTCCTCATACAGACAAAATTGACTAATCTCCCAGGATAAGAGTATTTAATGTTCAGCGAAAGTTAAATTATTACATTTCAATAAAAATAGCAAATTATGCAAAATAACTCTGTGAAACTTTAACTATGTATTTGTGGTGTTATTATTGAGTGAGAGACCAGCATGTTAACAATGTGATGCTAGTGTACAAATATACAAAACCCAACCATTATATTATCCAGTTTCACAAGAATATAGCAGTCACATTCATCACAGCCAAATGTGTGCAATATGGTAACAGGTTTTGATAAAAGCAGTGCATAACCTCGCAGGAAGGGCCCAGTTAGAAGTACCTTCAGGTCAGCTAACAGATAGTCTCTGATTGAGGTTGTTCCCAAATATCTAAATGTTACTCTCACGTTGCCTTGGCTGTCTCATCTTTCAAACTTTAAAAAAAAAGAAAATACAACGCTCTTGATACTTGGCCATAATGCTTCCCCACCTACTCACACTCACATTGTCAGCTTCTAGGAGACATATTCAATGGGTTATGGTCAGACAACAATTTCTTCTTACCCACTCCCACTATGAGTTAAATCATAGAGTAAGCCAAGATCTCTAACTTTGGGTGGCAGTCAATCTAGGACAACTTTATTCAAAATTGCTGAAGGCAACAGGAAACAACTCCACTATCTTTACCAGGAAGTCATGTCAGTTCACAGATAATAAAAAAAAGAATTTGTGAAGAATCATGATTACCTATATTCTGAAAGGACATGGAACTAAAAAGAAATTTTAAGAAAGACTCATTATATATGGATTTTCACAACAATACCTGGTAACTTTCATTAAGGATCAATTGACAACCACTCTCTTTGGTAATAATTTCAATAATACTGGCTTTTTTGTTTATTATAAAAAATATATTTATCCAGTTTTCAGACTTGTAGTATCTGTTGCCTTTCAGTGGGTATCATGTGACAGCAATACTCTTCACTACTTAAGGGCTTTCTTCAGTATTTTACTGATTTTTAATAATACTGTACATTCTTCTTCTTTTTCTTCTTCTTCAATCAATCATTCACTTTCTTTCAGATCTGCTTTGTGGCTGGGTGAAAAATTGAGATCCACTCTCTGGCATGTTTTGTTTTTTACTAATACTAGATCCAGTCTTCCAACCTGGATTGGGTGATTCATTTGAATATCAAAGGCCAAGAGGATTTTGTGTTTCATTCACATGGACAGATTCTAGCCTCTACCATTAGTTTGTGTGGTCAAAATATAGTCACTTGCACAGTTCTTTATGGATCAATTGCCAGTCATGCCTATTCATAATTCTTTTGGAGCCAACTTGTTACATTTATTAATTGCATCATCATAATTTCCACACTGTTTACATTTTCTGATTCTCTGTATGTTATTTATTTTGGTTTTTATTATTATTTTTATTAAACAAAATAATTGATGTAAGAATGTTGTATAATTTCCTTCTCCTACTCCTCCCGTTATTATTATCTCTAATTTTTGTAGACTCCTTTTGATTCCTATTCATATTTTCAGTGAAAAAATAAACTAAATTTTTATTCTTAAATCATCTATTAAGATTTAGTCTTTAAAAAATTGAAATAAGAAAAAATCAGAATTTGAAGTTATTGTGAAAATGGAATGCAAAGAATACAGTACAAAACTCCAACACTATTCTCTTCCCTAGTCTAGTTATAGCAATAATAATTGAAAGAAAGAATTTATATCAGATGCCATTGTAGTGGTAGATTTATATTTGCTGTTGTCAAATTATCATTAAAAGTGGCAGTTATAGGGATATGAGTAAATGCTATGGTTTCTTTAATAAGACATATAATGGCAGATAAAATTTTCCCAAGGTTTAGTAGCAGAATCTGAAATGGACAAAAGGCATAAACATTTCAGATAAACCCTACTATCAAAATAAATATAGCTCAAGTTGATTCTAATCTGTTGTAAGGCTTCATTGTCCTCAGTGAAAATATCTTGAGAAATCAGATCCAAATTTGAAACTGATTTGGTTTGCTGAAAAGATGATGACACAATATCCTTGGAGTTGCAAAACTGTTACCAGCAGTTGGGGCTGTTATGTGAATGGTAGGGTATGTGTCATAGTAATATTAATGATAATAATACATTCTATTTTCATGTGTCCCTTGGGGCCACAAGGACACATGAGAAACCAGAAAACTGCAAGATACAGACTTGGACAAAGACTGAATATATGTAAAGCCTTAATAAATATCTATAAACGTTACAGCCAGAACAAAGTATATAAAAGCAAACAACCAAGTATCTATCTATCTATTTTTAGCTTAGCTTTGTCTGGAACAAAGTCAAATGATAGAAGATTGTGTTGTATTCTAAATGGGGAAGGTTTGTCTTCCTTCTTGTCTAGATAATTAGCATCCTGCTTTCTGGGGTTAAGCAATAAATAGCTCTACAAATGGATGTGCAGGTAGTATAAGAGATATCAGTGTAGAAAGTGGACAAATTGAGTCAAGTTCAAATTTTGGCCTCGTCAGCTATACTCACTTTTGTACTAATGTGCTTGGGAAAGATATAAATCTGTCTCTTTTCTTCCATCCTGAAACTATGGGTTAAACAGCAAGGTAGACTGGGCTCTCTAGCCCTGGGTTAAGTCTAAGAGAAGGAAAAATGGATTCCAAAACTGTGGAGAAACCAATACAAAACCACTCCATTATCTTTCCAAAGAATCTGTAAAAATTCACAGACAATAAAGAAAAGAAGGAATATGGCATCTAGAAAAGATAATCAGTACCAACAGAAAATATACAACTGTTTATTACTGGGAATAGCTTAGTAAATAACAAGATCCCTATAGTGGGGCACTCAGTGAGAATCAAATTCACTGTGATATAAAAGGCTCACCTACAGAAAGTGCTTAGGGATATAAATGTGAGAAGTGTATTATATTTGCCATTTCAGCTGCTTTGCCATTCTTCTCTCTTTAACTCTTTCATATAAATTATTACATTTCAAAATATCCTGTGGTAAATTTTATATAAAGTTGTATGTGTGTGGAAAAGGGTTGAAAGTTTTGTGGGCCACCAGGGATTTCTTCTTGCCACTCTTAAATGGAGAAAAATGGTGTGGTTTGGACACCTTACAAGGCACGACAGATTGTGCAAGACCATCATGTAAGGCCCCATTGAAGTTGGATGGAGGATGCCAACATAAAAACTGGTTGGGCAATGTCAAACAATGGATAGGTATGACTATACCAGAATTGCTGATGGCTGCCATTGACAGACCGTTGTGGAGGAGATTTAGTGCAGCTTCTGTATTCAGATCCCCACTATGATTACAAAAGTCAAGATGATGATGATGTGTGTATGGCTAAATACTGGTTATGACAAGTATAATTTCATCCTTATCAATATTTTTTCAAAACAGTAAGTGTTTTTCCATCCCAAGAAAATTATTAAATTATTAGTGGTGGGGGGTACCTTGTAAAGTAGAGACAGATGTGTTCTTTGTTGTTAGATGGAGGTTTATAAATTGTTATGAACATGAGAGATACCATGAAACTAATATATAAATGTGTCATTTCAATGATGCACAAATTGCACCATCTGAGCTTAAAAAAGCCAGTGAAGACTGAACAAAGGAAATTAGTGATATAGACTGTGGTAATAAAATAAGCACATCCATCTTCTCTCTTGCTTGTAACCATCCATCACAATAAAATAAACATTATTTATCACTAAAGCTGGATGAGTCAAATAAAGCTTCATAAGTTTCTACTTATAGTTGTTACTATATTTCATGGACTATAGCTAGGTTGAAATAGAAAAATTATTTTTACAAAACTTTACCAACTTAAATTTCTTTCAAACAGTAAGATGGGGAAAAAGGTGAAATGTCTAGTACTTTTAAAGAATAAAAGAGATCACACCAAAGTGCACAGTATTTAGTGAAGTATAACCAGAAACCTTTACTATTAAAGAAAGAACATAAAAATAGAGAATATCTACAATATTAGTGTTTTTGCTTCACCATGCTCTAACTTTTGTAGGCAACCACCATGTTCCATTGTTTTTGTTACTTTTTTCAATTCCTAGCTGAACAAGATCCTGGTCATTAGTTACATTTGTACTAATGTCCTCATTCTTGTTATATTGGTATTTTACATTGGGTTGATACTAATTTGTGTGAATTTGTGAGATAAGGTGTTATTATTTATATTATTTACATTAGGACTAATGTGTTCACTTTTGTTGTTATCAACTATTCTTCCTCCCAAACCAAAAGTCTTGGTACTTTTTTAATTATTCACTTCCTCCCATTCTACCATTCCGTTTAAAAGGTCATTTCTTCCTTTCTGATCAGCTTGAATGGAGTGGTCAATTTGGTTGTCAAATTTCCAGATTTTTTTTTTTATTTTTGTTTTCTTGGATATACTCTGGTTTGTACTGATGCTGATTATTTACATGGTCAACTCATTTGCACAATTCCCAGTGTATGGCATTCCCTACTCTGACATCCATACATTTCTATTCCATTTGGGCCAATTCGATGCTAATTATATTTTGGGCATTAATGTAATATGTAATATGCTTACATGCTAAATCATTATGGGTGCATATGTCTTAAATAAGCAGTGGCATATCCATGTAGGGTTTCATCTTGTGTGGCCTGAAGCACATTTATTGATTTTTTTTATGTCTGTTTTAATCTTTCAATAGGGCTGGTTTTGACTGAGAGCAAAACGAATACTGGGCAGCCTATAGTGATGGTGGTGACATTGTGAACCACATAGTTTGATGGCTGGGTGAAAATTGAGTCATGATGTCAGAAGTAATTTGAAGGCAAGTCATGAACAGATGACTGTAGACCAATAACGCATACACTTCCATCGCTTTGTGCATCTTTATGTGTACAGGTACATGTATTTCAGAGCTTATCAAGAAGGCTTTTTAAGGATAAGTATGTAGATAGGAAGTCAGTATAGATTTATATTGGCATGTGCAGAGATAAGTATGTATATTGATAAATCTGTATGTATTTTTATAGTCTGTACATTGCAGAACGCATCAGCCATTAGGAATATTTCAGAGACTTTTTTTTTCTCTGAAATTCTCTAAAGGAGGAATCAGGCTGTTCTTAGATTGAGCTGGGTTTGAAACTAAATTTTTATTTTTGCTGTGGATTCTGAATATATTTTTATCTGAAAAGAATTTTCAGTTAAATACCTTTTCTTTGGGTATTAGTCCTAAAGCACACTGGTAACACATGCTTAGTCATACATGGTAACTATATATGTGTGTGTATATATATATGTGCATATACATCTATAAATGTATATAAATATGCATATTTATATATGTGTGTATACTTATATAATGAGGATATTAATTTTATATGTTTCTGTCTGTTGTAATTGTGTATAGATATAAGTATATTTCATCATGTATTGGACACACACACAAATATCTATCTATCTATCTATATCTATCTATATATATATATATATATATATATATATATATATATATATATATATATATATATATATATATATATTTTTGTGTGTTTAAAATCCATAGTCCTAATAAATAGTTTAAATAGCCTACAAAAAAAGATAACCCTTTATGAAGTCATCAAAAACAAATGTTACGGCAGTTTTTTTTGTTTTTTTTTATATACACAAAAAAACCCTTTCAGAAAAAATAAAATAAAAAAATAAATAAATCTTCATAGACATGTAAACCAGACTAGACGAATTCATCTTCCGTTTTAAATTTAGACACCCCAACCTCACCCTTACTTGACATCTATGAATGTAACTCTATACTGACACAAATTATTAACACCCCTCTCTTTTTAAACAATTGTGCTAGCCGTTACCATGGAAATTTTTATTTCAATAATGAATATGCTATTAAAACACGTAAATTTCATAAATAAGTTATTCCCCAAAAAATTTCACTTGAAGATGGAACAGAGCTTACTTTAATTCAATTCAAATAATTATATTGAGATTTTCAGCTCTTGTTTTAAAACATGAGAACTCTTATGTAGCGTGTTGGAATCATATTTTTAAATAAATAATTATATATATATATATATATATATATATATATATATATATATTGAATGAATTTTGAATTTTTTTTATCCATCATTATTTCTTATTACTATAAAAATTATTTTTTGTGGGTACACATTTGAATTTTTATCCCTGTTTTGTATTTTCTTAAATTTCACTGTTTAAGAAAATAAAAAACAGGAGTAGCAACTCAAACACTTGTACCTACTAAAAATAACATTGACAGTAATCAGAAAAAAAAAATATATATATATATATATATATATATATTTCCTCCACATTACTTTTGTGTATAAATACAAATTACAAAATAAAATCTTCACATTTGCCTTGATGAAGTTCTTAAAAGAATGATACACTTTGGTAAAGAAAAGTCTTCCTTTATTATTTTATTCATATTGTCTTTACAGATATATTTATATTTTAATTTTTACACACATAAATGCATGCATGCATGCATACATACATTATATATATATATATATATATATATATATATATATATATATATATAAGAATATATATATATATATAAGAGGATGCTGAAAGATTTTTTCTCTGCCCTACTTACCAAAATCTGTCCAAACAACAGAATTTTTTCAGATTCCCTTGTTGGTAGGGATGAAAAATTTTCACCATCTGCTGTGTATCAATAAAGAATTCTGCTAGTACCATTATTTATTCAGGTAAAAGTGAATCTCCCTGTTTAATGAAGAATGCACATTTGCATTCATTAGTGCTTTCAGCAAATAATTTCTCTAATGTGTCCAAAATACATTTTCCTCTGAAAGGTGGGGGTAAGCAAGCAATCAAGTGTGAAAATTTCTGTATGCATTTTGGCTTGAAGGTATAAGAATTTAACTTGCATTGTACAACTGCACCAGCTTCTTTTATATTTCCATGTGGTAATATCACCTTCCTGATACTTGGAAGATAGAAGTGTTGATTATTCATCTGTATTGAGACATTCTGTAATTTTGAGATGAGTCATTATCATTTCAAAAGTTGTTCACAATTATTGATCTCATCCTCTTTATTGTTAATTCAATGTTTCAGCTGATCTATTCTTCAGGCTTTCACAAGTGTATAATCAATACCGAAAGAGGTTGTTTAATTTTGTCTTTTTTTTTTTTTCCAGTAGTGTCCACTAATGTTGTAAAATAGAAAAAAAAAAAGAATAGCCAGAGAGAAATAAAAAAAAAATAATAGTAAATGTACTGATCAGACCAACTGATTACATCAGTTCTTAGAATAAAAAATGATTCTCTTTTTTTTGTGCCTAGGATTGCTCTCCAACCTTCTTGCTAAGTCAAGAAATGCACATATATATAACATTCTATTCAAATGTAGATAAGAATATAAGGAAGAAGCCATTCAACTATTAAAGATCAGACAAGAACAGTACAAGAAAGTCATATCTAAAGGTGAAGCGGAAAAATCATTATTATACATTGATTTATTTGAAACTGTTGTTATCATCTTGGTTGTTATAAAGACAATGTTTTGACCATGTACTCTTCAGCTGTCTTCATGTTCTTATTGTTCCCATTTGGCTCTTCTCATTTGGAAGATTAGTGAAACATAATCTTCCAAAACTAATTTTATCACATTTGGCCTTGTACCAAATAAAGCTAAGCTAAGTATATATCAATAGAAAAATTCCTATATAATATTGATAACTTTCAATAACTTAACAAGTTTTAATTTTTGCCAGAGATCAACTTAATAGTTTTAATCTAGCTTTCATTTTATTCTTAAACTCAGAAATGATATCCCAATATCAAACAACCTTTTTTAATTTTCATTGATTAAAGGTAATGGGAATGTAGCAAAATCCAATTTTTGAAATGCTTAGTTGTATGTCAGGTTGAACTAAATTTATCAGATCATTGAAAATATACTAGTTTACAACTGGTTTCTTATATTAACAGCAACATCTTTGTTTTACTAATACTTTTACTGGAAAGAAGGAGTGGCAGTTTAGTTTATCAATTCATGCCTTAACTCTCAGACTTTTCCTCTGGGAATGATGTCAGCCTTATTGGCATAAACATTTCCTGATTCAAAAAGATAAGCTATCCACCATCAGATTGGATCATAATTACCCATGATGCTGCAGCTGCCTTTTGATTAAACACGTGATGAAGAAAAGTATCTCTCTATGTCAAGTTTTCTTTTCATTTGAAAACAAATCCCCCCTTAAATTTAAACTTAATCCTTGCTGTAATCTTATCATTTAGACTTTCTTTTTTTCCCCCCTAACTTATTTCTTTCTGGCAGGCTGAGTATTCCTTTCTCTGATAACAAATATCTTTAGAGGTGAGATTAACTCATCATCAAGAATTTATGGTTTTTGCTTAATTTTATTTAGCAAGATTTAACTTCTTTTTAAAATATCATTTTACTTCACTTATATTTGCCCCTGGATAAAATTATAAGGCCCTCATTAAAATATATGCACATTTATCTATCATCTTGGTTAGAGTTTTTGCACTTGAAAAAGCACTGGATTGCAAGCTTCCATTGTTCAAGCCTAAGTTTTATCATTCTTGTTTGAAACTATTTTTTTTTTTTTAAATTTAAGAGCTTACAATTATCTATATATTTAATACACAGTAATGTCATTTAACAAATAGATTTGGATCCTTCCATAATTTGAACATCAAACCCGAAGATAACCAGGCAAATAAGATATCCACTTTCTCAGCAATCTTTTGCTTGAGCCACATGGTAAAATTAACCTATAAATACCCACTTAAGCAGAATGGCTAATCCATACATAAATAATCCCATCATTTTAGAAGTGTACAATATATATATATATATATATATATATAATATAAAGTTTTTTGTGGTACAGAATTTAATAATAGCTAGGAAAAGGCAAAACTTATAAGGCATTTTTTTTAAAAGCTAAATATATATGTGAAAAGTGTGTGTGCATATATATATATATATATATATATATATATATATATATTATATATATTATTATTTATATATTATATGCACGGTACTTATTAGAAAGCACTCAATATCAGAGACATCAATCCAACTGAATATATATATATTTAAAAACTCACATGTGAAAACCTTTTGAATAGGAGAAAAAATATAGCAAAATATGTAATTTTTTTAATGACATGGTTAAACTGATTGATAAAATGTGTATATATTTTTGGAAATGCACACACATACATATATACCATATGGGGATGGTTAGCAAGGACCTCTTGCAAGATAATTCATGTGTCAATTTGGTTCTCACAACAGACCATTTCATTAATGAAATCTTGTACCAGAATAACCTAAGTTAAGTAAATAATATACATGGGAAGAAAGTGCAAGACAATAAGAGAGAGAAACAGAAAATTAGATTCATATATATATATATATATAGAGAGAGAGAGAGAGAGAGAGAGAGGTTTGGTTGAAGATAAAAGAAAACCAATGAAACTCTCAGTTACTAAAAAAAAAAAATCTAATTCTAACTTCAACAAAATAATGGTGTGGCTTACAGACATATCACATTGAAATACTGGTTATCATATGATCACCGATTAAGCAATATCAACTCTGGTCAGTCCCTAAATGTGTGACTGCTTGGAAATACCAGGTGTTGTCAGCTTGGATGTTTTGGTGGCATAATGGATAATGGCTTGGAGAGCTGAGTTTCAATTCAAGATTATTTTTGCTTACGTGAAAATAACCTTGAGAATGTTATGAATCCACCTCTTCTTCCCGCAGCTATGAGTTAATTAGTAGGACTTGTAGCAGTAAATCATTATTATCTTAAAAAAAAAAAACACACTTCTTACAATCTAAAAATATTTTCTGGCTTTAAATAACCTACAAAAGGTTGATGAGCCGTAACAAATTAGTCAAATCAAGAAGCTAATGTTGTCTATGAATTTATTTGATCTGAAGAAAATCTCTCCCATCATAATAAAATAATAATAATTATTTCATCTACCTCAATTAAAGTACATATCAATACTAACAGAGAATACTGAAGGCAAGAGAAGCAGTCAAAAACAGCAAATAATCTACTCTCTGAGGTGGTGTGAATGGATGGCAGAACAGATATAAAGAGGAATGATAATGGGTCCTAAGTTACTTACAGTAACAAAAGAGGAAGTTTTGAAGAGCCATGATCACTTACATACTGAGGGCACATAAGAGAAGAAGAATGTGTGTGTGTGTATATATATATATATATATATATATATATATATATATAGGATGCGATGAATAAATTGTCGACATTTTATACATGTTGTTTGATTTTGTTGGCTACACAGTATAGTAGGGTCAGTTGGGCACTATCTGTGAGAAAAAGAGCACCATGATACAATTTACTCTGCCAGAAATTTGAAAACAGTATGCTGTACTGCTTCATATATCTAGTATGAATATTTCAGAGTGTTTGGGTGTCAAGTGAAGAGTTGAATGAGTTTAATGGTAATGATGAAGGTACGGCAACTTGGAAAACTCACTCTGATTGTTCTGATAATAAAAGAACTCTCAAATTTTTTGGTAAGGGCCTCAGATTCAATATGGAGGCCTATATCACGTTCCTTGAGGAGGTAGTGCTGCCCTGATTCAAGAAGGTGGCTGCTGGGAGACCATTTGTCTAGCAACAAGACTCTGCACTATGCCACACAAACAAGAGAACCCAGTCATAGCTGTCAGATAATTTCTGCAACCGTGTCACCCCTTACATCTGGCTACCTAACTCTTCAAACTGCAACCCCTTGTCTATTATGTGTGGGGTGCAGTTGAACGAGAGCTCAACAAAATGCCTTGTAACACAAGAGATGAACGGAAGGCAAGGATTATGGCAGCATTCACCGACTTAAACAAGGAGACCGTCCAGAAGAGTTGCAGAAGATTCTGAAGTTGTCTGGTTGAAGTCATTGGAAATTTTATTGAATAAATTTACTTTTTTTTACTATTTCAAGATATTTTTGTGTAATTTTGGTAAATATATCCATTAAAATGAGATGTCAGTGTTATTTTCATTTTTGCATAATTTATATGACAAGTTATCCATTGCACCCTCTGTGTGTGTGTGAGAGAGAGAGAGTGTGTGTGTGTGTGTGTATATATATATATATATGAGAGAGAGAGAGAGAGAAGTTTAAACAACTAATCAGTTGTTTTAATCTGATAGTTCATATTACTATAAATATTATTTCAGTAGTATATGTGTTTGACTAGACATGTTTTTGTACAAGCTGAAATTAACATCTACTGCATAGATCATCAATGGTCTTAAATAAAATATCTCCCACACCAGGGATCAAAACTGCATTCTCTGGTCAAAGGTGATTTCTCATAAAAAAGGGAAATGCAGTTTAAATCCCTGCAAAGCAGGACATTATCTTTTAATGGACTTTTGATAATCAAGGCTGTTAGACATTAATTTCGTTGTTTGCAAATATACAGCGATTCCTACTCAAAAACATGTACCCACTAAAATAACATTGATACTAATAAGAAATATATATTATATATAACAATATCTTGAAGATGAGATGGATACCATAAAAGTAACCACTTTTATGTTGATATATATACGACATAGTATAGTAATTGACAATCAACTAGGATAATTTGATTTGATTTCCATGTAATATGATTATGAGTGCTCATAATAGAGAAAGAAAATTGCTCCAGAGATGGAACGATTATATTAGAGAAATCTTCCAAGATGAAAGAGAGAAACCGACAATACACAAAAACATGGAACAACCTGAAATATCAATCCTATTATAGTGAATCCTGGACAATTTCTTCACAAATGGAGAGTATACTTGAGGCAACAGAGATATGGTTCTACAGACAGATGCTGAGAATGCTATGGACTGATTATGTGTGCAACAAGAGAGTTTTAAGAAGAATGTAACTAAAAAGGATACTTGTACTTAGAATCAGAAAACAATGGTTGAAATTTGATAATGAGGAAAGAAGGCCTGGAGAATTTGACACTCGGGACATATTGAAAGCAAGAGGAACAGAGGGAAACAATGAGTAACCTACCTAATGAACTTATGTAAATGGATGGCAGAACAGAGACTATGAGGGATAATAAGGAGACAAACATTTATAGTTATGAAAATAGGAAGTTGTGGAAAGGCATGATCACCCATATCCTGAAGCGATGGCACTTAAAAAAATGATTTCATGCCAGTAAAGTCTTATTTTCAAGCAATATTGAGTAGCTAGATACAGAACCTTATAGACAAATATGTAAAAAAAAAAAAAAAAAAAAATGATTATTTCCTCTAAGTAAAAACTAAATAAAAAAAGAAAGAAAGCATACATTTTTTAGTTAAGGCCATATGTTAAGAATTGGACTTGTGGTAAGATATTTATTGATATTACTTCCTGTTACATAAATTCTTTCCTGGCTTTTGTTCAATATTTCCATCACATTTCCTTGCATTACATGCCATCTAGTAACCCAATCTGCAATCAGGTAGTTTTTATTGCAAACAAATGGTCTAACTCTAATCTCCAAACATTTATTATGGGATTATTTATGTACTGCCAACTTTACCCAGTATTAGCTGAATTAAAATAGATTTCTATATTGTGATTAACCTTCAGTGACTAATTTTGCATTTTCTAATTCATATTTGAGTGGTGCATAGTAAGAAAAAAAAATAGAATTAGCAAACAGTGTTCAAATTCCAGCTGAGATAGTTTGTGTTCACATACCAACACCATTGAGAAAGATAGGAATTCAACTCTCCCAATAGCTGTGGTCAAGGAGTACATTATTTTAAGTATTTAAAATATCAAGGATCTGTAATGTTATTGGTCTTGAACTGGCATCTCAACATCTGTCACTTTCCCACAGCCATGACATTAAGGTGTGCTATATTTATGGGATATGTTACATAAAATTGAAAACCGATAAAGAGTAAATAAAATGTACAGTATAATAAATAAATAATAAAAGACAAGTAAAATAAATTAATCTAAATTCATCCAAATAAATAAAAAAAACTAAAACTGATCCTTATAAACTTCTGGTAAAATAACCGCCAAAACAGACTACCCACAATGCACCACTGACCCGTATATATAAATAGCCAAGAAAAATAACAGCACTCGTGGCCTGATGATTACGTCTAGCATGAAACAGACTGTCCCCTCTAAGTGTTGACTTCAATGTTCACTTTTATATATATATATATATATATATATATAAATATTTTCATGTCAATTGTTCTAAAGAGCTCTCCTTCTTGATATCTTGACAGCATGAATTTAAGCATACTATTAGTTTGGTAACTAGGTCTTCTTCTTTTACTGTTGAAATAGCTAGATGCAACCATAAGTTCTATTCCTTTTTTTTAACACTTTTAGTCTGTGGAATTCTCTTCCAGTTTTTTGTTACCTTGGCACCTACAATCTTTAAAAGTTTAAATGTAACATCAATTGCCTTCTTCTGTCTTCCTGAATCCTTTTCTTTTCTGATCCTTTCTCCTCACTAAAGTCATTTCATTCTCTTTCACTCTCAGTAACCTCTGGTGTCTTTGTGGCATTATTGTTTTGTTTGGGATGAAATGATTAAAAAGAATTTCTTCTACTCTCTCTTTCTAAATATATGCAGATGAATAAGTGTACAGCCTACTGATGAAAAAAATTATTTTACACAATAAATATTTATTTTTCAGTGTATTCTCTTTTGATGTCTCTTTATCTTATAGATTGAATATTGCGCAGTGAAAATTTTATATAAAGCTTTAGCTACATGTCAGGCTACAGACTTAAGTATCGTTCTTATATCAATGATAAAAATGTATCAATTGCTTCTCATATCTGTTAAAACACATACATATGGGTTGCTAAAAAGTTCCTAGCTTAACCAAGAAACCCTTCCTCAAAAATTTTAATGTTTGGTCATCTAATCAGATTTTATGACGTGGGTCAGACCAAGAACTTTTCAGCATCCACTTGTGTATATTGGGGAGGGTATTATAAAGAGTAAGAATGAATGATATTGAAAATTGGAAGAATACCAGAACTTTTCATGGTAGCTGATAAAAGTTTAGAATATAATAATTAAGATGTTATACTCCATACTAATAGGAATATGGACTTGACAAACATGGTGGATAAATAGTAACAGGTTTATTGCAGAAACTAGTACAACAAGCAAGGAACTAATAGTTACGCGCACGGTTGTTGCAAGTCAGTACAGTTGTGTGCATGCTGCTATCAGAAGACCGCCAGTTCTCGTAGATCCCAGCTTGACTCTGCTGTCCACTGTCCTAACAGATACTTATAGGTGGTTACTACCTATAGTGCTGCCACTCATGGGGGATGGCAGGTTATTCCATTACATCACAAGTTTATGTCAATAATAGCTGACATACTTGGAATGATGACACAAAAATTAAATTAGCTGAATAAGAAATGCAAAGATGAGTCGAGTTTGTCCATTTTTTGGATCTGCGAGGATATTTGAGAAGGTGCTTGGAGAGGTGAGGTAATTTTATGTCACTCAGTCATCAGCAATAACTACTTTAAGAAAATATTTATTTTAATATAATAAACCAGAAAATATTTAAAATGCTTAATTAATAATCTTTCAGTTCCTGCCTTTGAAATTATAAATCTTGTAATGTTTACAATATGTAGATTTTGTAATTTTTACTATATATGTAAATTGATAAATATGTGTCTTTCCAAGAGCTTATAAGAATTATTACCATGATTTGACCAATCTATTCTACAGCATTGTACACTGCATAAGGAAGAGTTTTTTTTTTGTTTTTTTTTTGTTATCAGTTAATAATGGTGGAAAGAAAAAGAGTATGGAGGCACATATACTGATCAGTTCAACTCATTCAGTGTGTTCCACTCTCATTCTCAGCACTCTATATGATATGTTTTGATATTTTTTACCTGTGGAGATGTTCTCCAAATCTTTCCCTACTGGTTTCTTTTATTCTTTAGCATCCAAATTTACATGGTATAATATAAAGGCAATCTTTTGTCCACAGTTATGAGTAACTAGATCTAGTAAGAAGATTACAAAAAGTTATTGTGCTATTGTAACCTCCACACCCTGGTACTGGTTTTGTTCAGATATTACTTCATCATAAACTCTGTGCTGACACTAAGCATATCTTATGTCTCTGTGGTTCATTCTATTGCTCAACTGTCTTCCACCATTTTATAGAAAAAAGAGAGACCTTTCTTTCCTTATGGATTGGATGCCTGAAAAGGCTGTAGAATGTTTTTTAGGAAAGGTTTCAATAACAATAAAAGCAACATAAAAATGTTTGACTATCTGGGCAATACTTATAAAGACTCTTCTCAAAATTATGTGTATGCATATATATATATATATATATATATATATATATATAATGGATTTAATTAATCAATCTGACAGATTTTTATCATTTTAAACATTATTTTTAGTAGATACTCATATTTCAGTAGATGCTCCATTTATTTATTAAGCAGTATATTTATTTATTTTCACCTACCAGCCTGAATATTTTAAAATTTTAAAATCTGTACTCTGCTGGAGTGTGCATATTTTCTTTAATGAGAGGCCAGTAGACAAAAATAAATCAATATACTGTTTAATAAATAAAAGGAGCGTCTATTCAAATATGAGTATCCACTAAAAATAATGTTTAAAGTGATATATATGTCTGTGTGTAGTGACATGCAAAAGTACTGAATGTGGTATTTTTTGAAAAAATAATTTCTATTATTGATACAATCTTAAAACTGAGCTGAATATAGTAAATGTTTTGGATATACTATTTATAAGGAGGAATAAAGAAATGTCTGCCTATATATAAATGTACTAAATGCAACAGAAAGTAAAATGCAAAAGTTTTAGACACATTCTGAAAATGCAAATGAAGCAGGATAAAAATTGCAACTGGGGATTGAATTCTATTCATTTGTAAATTTCTACCACCCAATTAGACATGCCATATATATTATGTCAATATGTACTTTGAAAGGTCATTGAAGATGTGACTATATGTGAAGGTTATCACAATAGTGAAGACAAAGGAGCTATCATAACAATTTTTGTGAGTTGATAATAGAAGCATCACAAATAGAATAATTATTATCCTGAAATTATGGTGGGAAGATAAAATGAAATAATGAAAAAAAGGTTTTGACACTGACTGCATTTGAATCTGGTATACAGAGATAAGCTTTTGACTTCTCAGCTCTGCCATCACACCTTTGCTTAGATTCAAACATTTTCTTCACTAGAAGAATTTCAGCAGTTTGTATGTTGTGCATTGAAAAATCAAAGGGAAAATACAGGATTGTCATTGATCCTGAATTAATGCAAGCATTGCTGGCAAAAATAAGACTATTATGTCTATTATTATTCCTGATGATTTTACTATAGAAATGCATTGAAAATAAGGAAGAAAAGCATTGTCAGTATTAAGAATTAATACTAAATGGTTTTTTATTTCTTCTTTTATGTGTCATGTCCCTTCAGGTTATAAGTGATCATGGCCCTCCACATCATCTTGCCCCTTGTAGCTCTTAATAACTTTTGTCTTTTTGTTATTTCTCTCAAACCCTGTTCTGCCAAGTCCGTCATGTATGTCAAGTGCTGCTTTCCCCTCTCCCGCTTTCCCTCTTTCCCTCAATCTGTCCCATGAGTATCAGATTTTCCAAGACCTCCATCCTCATTATGTGCCCCAGAAATTTCAATTGCCTTTTCCTGATGTCAAGTATAAGTTTCCTTTTTGTTTCCATTCTCCCCAAAACCTCATTGTTGCTCACATGTTTGGCCCATGGTATCCTCAACATCTTTCTGTAGAACCACATTTCTGTTTCTTCAAGTCTC
>OZ010576.1:53456264-53466264 GCA_963932145.1 Acanthosepion lycidas
AATTTGAACATCAATTTGAAAATAGGAAGTAATATGGTCGGGGTTGGGGGAACACTGCACATTTTTTTCACTGATTTTATCTGGATTTTAAAATCATAAGGTATCATTTCATTAAAATGGGGTCTTGAGCAGCAAGGCATGTACTTTATATTATGCATAAGGTGCATTTAAGCAGAAAAAATTTAATCCAAACAAGTTTTGTGAAATTCAAATGATAAGGTCTGTTTGTTTAATATTTTATTGTATTTTTCTTATTTTCAAATAATGTAGTACATTAAGATTAAAATTGTGGACAAACTATTTGAAGTTCATGTTTTGTTCTGTGTTTTTATTTTTTTTTTTTTTTTTTTTCAAGTACTTTTGACTTTCTCAGTCAAAACTATGTGTTGTCAGTGTGGTAGACAAGGTTTTGTTGACTACAGAATGCTGGAATTGGAATCGGTTCAAAGAGACATCATACTTAACGATTAAACAGAAAATTATGTATCAAATATTTATCTGTTATTGTTTTGTATGAGTACTCAAGGCAAGAAAAGACTCAAAATTGTAGAAGCTTCGTTATTGTCTGTCCGGTTTTCAGTCAGTTTAAAACTGTACTACGTGATCCAGGGTTGAAATCATAATTACTAATGAGCAATAACTGAACAGTACTAAAGAACAAGACAAAATATCGTTAGACATGGACAGCAGAATGGTGGGATGGGAGATGGGAATTATCTCCCAGTAGACTAAACAAAGGGTTCAGTTCAAAATTCCCTGAAGGTTATCTTGATTAACATATACTGGAAGAAGGCCAGAGGGCACAAAGGCCAAAATGTTATGATGTCAACAGCAAAAATGAGGACATTATTCTGAATGTAAATACTGATAACTGTTCATCATAGAAATTCAAACAAAAATCTATTCTTATGAGTTAGAATTAAATGAGCATAGAATTTAAATAAAAAAAATTAAAACAATTAGCAGTATTTTACCAACTACATTTGTTCTACATATTTGTGGAGTAATTCTTGCATTATTTCAAAACTGTTCATTATTATTATTAAAATACTAATATTATTGGACATTTAACAGTCTACAGAAAAGAGTAATAAGTAAACTTATATGAATCAATTAGTACCTTGCTGGGCTGTGACATTCTCTGGTCAAATGGTCTAAAGCTAGCTGGATCAAATGGTAGAATGCAAGTTTGAACCCTGAAAAGAGCTTCTTTTTGGGGCATCTATTTCAATGGCATATCTATTTCAAACATGGGTCCTTTTTTAAAGCTGATCGTTTTGTGTTCATTTTGTTTAGTTCTTTTTTCATAACAGATTTAATGTTTAGTATAGAGCTTAAAAAAAATTTGCAGTGTGAGATAGGCAAGAAGTAAGGCATGTAGCAACATCAGCACGGCAAAGGGCACTCCTTTAAAGGCAAGGAAGGGCAAAGATATTTTAAGTCAAGTGATAGCAATTGCTGTATGAGTCGTATGATTTTTATGCCGGACCATGCTGCTAGTATATATATATATATTTGGTGCAATGGATAAATTGTCATCTAGATTACATAAAAATTAAAATAATACTGACATCTCATTTAAACAGATATATTTACCAAAATTGCACAAAAATATCTTCAAATACTAAAGAGTAAATTTATTCAATAAAATTGCCATTGGCTTCAACCATGGCCTCCAGATGACTTCTTCTGGACAGTGTCCTTGTTTATGTTGGTGAATGCTGCCATAATCCTTGCCTTCATTTTATCTTTGGTGTTACAAGGCATTTTGTTGATCTCTCACTCAACAGCATCTCACACATAATAATCAAGGGGGTTGCAGTCTGGGGGGTTAGATGGCTAGATGTAAGGGATGATATCACAGAAATTGTCTGACAGCCACGACTAGATTCTCTTGCTTGTATGGCATGGTGCAGTCTTGTTGCTAGACATAGGGTCTTCCAGCAGCCACCTTCTTGAATCAGGGCAGCACTACCCCCACAAGGCACTTGATGTAGACCTTTGTGTTGAGTCTGAGGCCCTCACCAACAAATTCAGAATTATTTTCTAATCAGAATGATCAAAGTGAGTTTTCCAAGCTGCCGTACCTAAATCACCATTAGACTCATCCAACTCTTTCCGAATCCTCTGCACTGTCCTCAGATTGATACCCAAACACTCTGAAATGTTCATATTGGAGCTTCCAATATAAATACCAAGCAGTACAGCTTGCCATTTTCTAAATTTCTGGCAGAGTGAATTGCGTTATGGTGTTCTTTTTTCACAGATGGTGCTTAACTGACAATATTGTGCAGTCGACAGAATTAAAAACAAGCAAAGTGCATGTGCAAAATAAAAAATGCTGGTAATTTACCCATCGCAATATACATATATATATATATATATATAATATGCATGCTTTAATTTTCTGTAGAAGTTCTCAGAAGTAAACAAGAGATTGAATACACAGTCAATAACCAGATTTTACTGGAAACTTTTGCACACATCTTAACACCAGATGGTATAAAATGCTGGGTTACAAATATATATGCACACTGCATATCTATATCTATATCTATCTATCTATCTCTCTCTCTCTCTATATATATATATATATATATATATATATATATATATATAATCATGAGAGAGGTACTTGCACGTACATAACATAAATATATATTTACAGACACATGCATTTAATATGCTTTTATGTGTAAAACCTTGATTGTGCATATTTTATATGGCTTAATGATTGTGGCTTTTGAAAATTGTAGTTCTGTAGGCACTCATTGTTGAAAGCAATTTTTGATAAGAAAAAAAGAATGAAGAAAGTGAATATGCTTCAGAAGCTGAATGCATTCCTTGATCTCATCTTTGAAGGCTTCTGGGTGAAATTACCATGTGGGCTTAGAAATGCTTTTGTGTATAAAGCAATGAAAATAATTTGTCAAATGAAAAGCAAAAGCTATCACAGATGAAAGAGAAGTAGATGCCAACATATGTCCTTATTTTATATATATATATATATATATATATATATATATATATATATATATATATATATATACACACACATGCATTGTGTGTATGTATGCATCTGGTCCATCTAAGAATTTTAAGGTGTATATGATGAAGGTAACTCCAATGAACATGCTTGTTAAACATTTGATTAATAAAGAACATGTCTGGAGGCAGACGTGTTTATGAGATCCAAATAATGGATTGTGAACATTGAAGGGTGAGAAAATTGAAAGGAGTATACATTAGCCTGATGGACAAATGTGTAATTCTGGCCAGTTGATTTCTTTACTAAGGAAAGGAGTTTTGAGAGCATTTCTGCATCTAAAAATGATGGTGTTTGAAGGAAATTTCATGCGTGGCACACTTTGCTGGGAATGAGCTCAACTGACCAATGTATTTGCCACCTTTTCTTCATTTTTCAATGCCTTTTTCTCAAAAAAGTATTCTGTTTATTTCCTTCCAGATTCTAAATCTGAAGGAAACTGTAGAATTAATCTGTTGAAATTGAAGTGTATTCTATCCAACCTTTGTGATGGGACCAAATACAATATCTGTTCTCTTAAATTATGAGGATTGCCTAGTCCTGGAGATTCCTACCTTGTGGCAGCACCTTCCTTATTGCACTAAATAGAGTGGGTTGGTGGATTGTGAAAGCAGTTGCAGAGACCAGATAATTTTTGTCCATGGTCTGTATATACTTGTATGGTCATCCCATATTAAACTGACTGCCACATAGAATAGCTAGTAAATACTGGACCAGATTGTAGTACTTGTAAACATACAAGTTTGATTCCTTTCATGAAAAAAAAAAGATTTCTTTAATAAGATTTTCCATTTCTAGGCTGGTTAATTTCCTTTCACTGTTTTATACAGGGAATTCTAGTCAAACATATATACCCACTAAATATAATGTTTATAGTCACTAAAATACATAATAATGTTGAATCAAAAAAATCCATTAATTGCTGAAAAATGACTTCATTTAAATTTCAGATATTAGAATAAAGTGAGCAGATATAGACTTTGAAAGGTCCTAGCAAGAGATGTGCATTTCTTAAATAGGGTAACTGTTGTGGAGTTATTTCGCAGTGGAGGCTTGTATTTGTACTAAATCGGTCCTAAATAGTTTGACGTACAAAACATTAGGAACTTGGTATTACGCAGAGTAATCTTGTGGCCGCTGACTACTTTCGTATTTGACTGTCGACTACTGTCGTCCGACATCGACTGACCCTCATTTCTCTTACTCTTACTTATATTAGGTGGGAGAGTCTATTAACTATAGAATAGGTGTGTTTCACCATAACAATAACTGAGCTTGGCACTGCTGTGGTTGGCTTCCAGTGGCTTAATGGTAAATCACACTTGGCATGAAAGTGGTTTCCCAGATTAAAAAATGAATATGGGTTTGATTTCTGTTAGAAGGCATATCTTTTTAATACAACTTTCACTCTCTTGGCCAGTAGACATTAATTTCACTGTTTGAAAAAACAGGGTTATCTACTCAAAAAGATGTTCTCACTAAATATAATGTTTATAGTCATAAGAAAGATGTAATGGGTATACTTGTGTGCATGGATAAATATTGCCTTGTGTTATTGTCTTTTTTTGTTATTAATAAATTTAAAGTTATGTAAGAAACTTTTGTTGACAGATTTTCTTTTAACTTCTCTCTACATGCACGCATTTATGTATGTATGTATATATATATATATAGAGAGAGAGAGAGAGAGAATACTCATTTTGACTTCCTACAACTTCTTGATTTTATTCTTTTTCAGATTCAATGAACATTAATCTTGTTTGCAAGTCAATAAATGCTGCTTTATTGTTATTTAAAGCATAGTGAGTATGTGTCAGTAGTTATAGGAAGTTGCTTCAAGGGTTCTGAAAAAATGTTTTATAAATCAAACCTTTAGAGAGTTCAGCAGAATGTGGATAGATATGCTCTGCAAAGAAAAACACAGGAACCCCTACAACTGAAAAACAATTTAAAGTATACTGAGAATATTAGCATTTAAGTTACTCTACTTGTAACAGATATAAACAAATTTTTTTTTCCTGATTTTATAATTCAAGCAGCCTCTAGAAATGTTCCCTGCTCAAAACTAGATCTAGATATAATAGGAGTCTTATTTCTGAACAGATTATACATCTTAGGAAGGATAAAGAATTCATCAGCTGAAATGTTGTGATGAATTCAGTAAAAATGAGAATATTAGTGAAGTTGTTTCCAAGAGTTTTTTGGATCATTGATTTTTATTCTTTGTTTTACTTCCTTTTTTATCACTATATTAGAATAATTCCAATCTCCAGCCTTCTTCAGGTATGCAATTCATATGGAAAGACGATAGGTTTCTTTTTTTTCAGTTGTGCAAAACAGAAAATGGTGGCGAATATTGTCCAATCAATATGACATCATCTTCATTATGTGCATTGCTATGATGAGTTTGGTCTGACCATTTGACTTTTCCATTCTCTACCAGACTGGCATCAATTTACAGATAAGCTGGCTAGATGTAACCATAAATACTATGCTAACAATTCCTTTTGTTGCACTTATTGCTTGTGGAACTCCCTTCTTGCTCCATGATTTCCAGTCCTCTTTAATCCTCAAAAATTTAAATGCAATGTCAATCGCTATCTACTGTCCTCTTGATTACTCTTTGTTATCACTCATTAGTAATGTTTCTGTTTCTAATTCTTCCACAACCATTGTGTCTTAGTGGCTTTATTGCCTTGCATAGGATGAACTTGATAAAAAAGAAAGAAAAGTGACCTGAAGAAAAATAGAATGGATATGTCAAATTATTGTAACAAGAAAAATATTGTCTGAAAAAGTCTTGAAATAAAAATGACTCTTCCCAAACTTAGAACTATAACATGTGCAATGTTATGCTTAGTTTTAGTCTGGCACATAACCATTCATTTTGCAGTACCTAGTGTTGTTATATTTGTGTATATATAAAATATACATTTGCATAATGAGGTTCATGTATAAATCTACTGTTTTCTGTGTTTATTTTATTTGTGTATATGCCTCTTGTAAATAAAAATACTATTTGAAAAAAAAACTTCCTTAAGGACTCATTGTACAGCATAAATCTCCATGTATATCGTGATAAAACTGTAGTTTCAGTAACAAATAAGTTTTTATGGAACAGAGTTGCTAGCCTTACACTTAACTCTCCTCCTTTTATTTGGGTTTGAGACTAGTTTTGAATCCAATGTTGTCTTTCTTCTAGACTGATTGCTATCCAAGGTCTCTTTAAACTTGTTATTTAACCCATAGTTGATTTAGGCAGAAAGATGAATACAGAACTTAAGAGCAGGTGAAATTTGAACTTGACTCATCAATTCCATCTTCTGTAGAGCTAACCATCATGCCTTCTGCACTGTGTAACACATATACATATATATTTGCAAATGCATATACCGCTATTCATCAATTTGGATCCAATTTATTTATAATGACTTCTAAGTTTATATTTCTTCATTTCTTCTACTCTTTGTTCTGTGTCTCTTACTTGATTAATTTAATTGGATATCTTTCTGCACATCCAAATGCAACAAAATAAAAAAAAATGATATTGATACACTGACCAGCTTTCTCATTCATTGGTGCATCATTGCACTGCTCTGTCCCTATCCTGGTTGATGACAACCAAGAAAGTTTCATTTTGTCTAGTTTCATTTTTTTTCTTTCCTTCTTTTTTCCCTTTTTTAGAATTGTCACTAATCATATTATACTTGTTCTGATTCCCCTATCATTAGAGTGTCTAGATTCCACAAAATACAATGCAGTTTGGCTTTCTTCCTGAAAATGGTCATTATTCTATTCCAATATATACTTTTTTTCTGTATAATCAATTTCCAAGAGTTCTATCAACTCTGTTATATTAGTTTCATTCTTCATACATGCATTTATATATATATATATATATATATATATATATATATATGCATAAACACATAAGCACACACATATGTCCCTATTTTATATTTCTAATATATATTTACACACACACACACTTATATATAATTTTTTTGAATATTCATGTTACTAGTATATTATATAATATCCCTATTTTATATTTCTAATATATATATATATGTGTGTGTGTATATAGTGGACTCTCCCATTTGATTTTTCAGTGTATGTCAGTGTAACAATTCAGTTTTATTTCCTTTTGGGGACCAAACCATCAGGACTATCCACACCCATAATTTAATTATAATGGGGAAGGTTTGTGTTGAACCAGCTACACTTTTCAGAATTGATAACAAACTAAGGCACAGTATGCCACAAAGTCTCCAAACAGCCCATCTTAGGTTTTCAATTCAAGATTGTTCTTCTCCTAGACTAGTTGCCAAACAAGGTAAGAGAGCCCAGTCTACCCTGCTATTTAATCCATAATTTGAAGGAGAGAGGTGGGTACTTACTTTTCCCAAGGATATTTGTATGAAAGTGAATGTAATTAAGTCGGTCAGAATTTGAACATGCCTTGTTTAGTTCTCTTTCTGAGCTGCTAACAATTACAGTATTTGCATATCCGTAAATATTAGGTGATGACAAGCTTTCAACCTGACTCTCTTAAAAAAACTTGACCAAATTACCAAATATCAGAATTTGTTTTTCCAAATCCTTCTTAGTCAAGAAATATATATATATATATTTTGCTGGTTCCCAGACGTCATGAGTTCAAGTGCCCTACGAGGCTGGCATCCCGCTCTCACCCTTTCACTGTCGAAACTCCTAAATGTAGCCATCTCTTCTACTCCAATAGCTTCATTTCTCGCACCTCTCACCTGTGAAACTCCCTTCCCTATTCCAGTTTCCCTGAGAGCTATAATCTCCAGCTATTCAAGTGTAATGTCAATCGACATCTCCAGTTGCCTTGATCTTTCCACTACCCTCCTCCTCCTCATCCTTTCTTCTATCACTCCTATCTGATCTTGCTCTAAATTTTCTGTAACCCCTTTGCGTCCTAGTGGCTCCCTGCCTTGCTTGGGGTGAAATGCTTAAATATATATATATATATAACTTTAAATGTTATTAGTGGATACTCATATTTGAGTAGATACTCCATTTATATATTAAACAGTATATTGATTTATATACTGGCCTGAAATTTCAAGAAATCTTATTAAAGAAAATATTATACATATTAGATTGATACAAACATTGCCAGTATTCTTTTACAAAATCATTTATTTAAATAAACTCATAGCACTATTCTGCTATCATTTCCTATTTTTTATAAACTAATGGCACATTTCAACAAAATTATGTATTCTGTATTTCATCACAAAAAATGAATCTGGTTCTGATTTTATGAATTCTTCAAGGAATTTTTTGATCTTGAATTTTTTACAACCACTGACTAAACAAGGAATGTTATATAGTAAAACAGATGACATCCTGAAGAAAATGCCACATGAGGAAGAACTTCCTATTTCAGTTCTACAGTTCATTTCTCTATGGCGTTTGTAACATGAGAATTGCTGTGGTCAGTCAACAAAGTTAGTTGACTTCTTTCCTTTAAAATGGACTGTTCCATGGTGTCATTCAAATAAGTTAAATGCACACTAAAGCATTGCACAATAATGCAATAACAATTTGTCCAGCTTACAGCAGTTCTTCATAAAATACAATCAAATGAAGAATTTTTTTCTTTCCTAGTGAATTCTGTTTAGGTTGAAGTATGTTCTTTAGATCAAGCTACAGTTCTCTTCATTTTGTATTCTCATAATAAATCTATTTCTTTATTGTTAGTGTCTATCTCATCCAAAAATAACATTTTTCCATACAAAGCTAAACTAGAAAAATTTTAAATGTTGATTAAAGTTCATGTGTAACATTATTTCCTAGCTTCTAAATTTTTCCTCAGACTTTTAAACTGCATCCTTGAGTTGACTGATTGTATAAGCAGTAAAGATCTAAGTACTTTTCAAATATGCTTAAGATTTTCTTTACATTGTGAAAAATATAACACTGACAACTTATATATGTGCATGCATGTTTGTTAGTATTCGACAATTATCTTTCCCTTTATGTGTGTATGTCTTTGATAAATCCTTTTGTCTTCTTATGCACTAATAATAATTATACTGTTGTCTCTAACTAGCTAACTACTCAGAGGTCTTGAGGTGGTTTGTTTCTATGGCTACATCACGGTTTGTATATTTCCTCACTTTTCCAAAACACCATTTTGTTGTCTCGGGTTCCTTTCCTACCTACATTCATTCATTCAATAGATCTACATATAAGCACCCTTTCTGAACTGTTTGATAAGTAACAAATTTTCAAGAATTTTGAAATGTGTTAGGCAAAACTTTTATTTACTGATGGACAAATGTTTACTGCTTTACTCTAATCTGGGAAAAATAGTTTGATGATGTTAGTGAATATTATTAAGGAGAGGGTGGAGGAAAATTTGGTACACAATAAAAAACAAGATTGTATTAATAATTTGATTGACAAGCAGAAAATCTATTGAAAGTAATGCAAATAGCCATTGTCAGCTTCCTTAACAGCACTAAGTGCAAATATAAAATCCCTTTAAGGAAAACTGACACTTACAGATACTTGGATATTCTATGACCTGGAAGTGCCCATCTCCTTTTTTTTAAATGATAATCTGTACAATTCTGGTAAACATCTTCTCTGTTGCACTTTCTGGACCCAAGAATGTTGCATTGCTTTCTTACAAAAATCTATTTTTACTCTGCAAATTTTGATATTAATGATGTCTCCAGATAGAAAGAAAAAAAATCAAAAGCCATTCATTTTGGCTCTTCTCCTGACTAACTCCAACTAAGTGTTCAACATTTGTACATTCAAAACACATTTTTCCCCAGGCTTTAAGACATCAATGGTATAATTCCGAAAGGTTACAAAATAAATTGTTCTATTATTGTATCCTCTTCGAAGGGCAACATTTTTGGGGCGGCAAATGCTAAATATTTCTCTATGAAATGTGGTGATCACATGCTA
>OZ010576.1:53468764-53503764 GCA_963932145.1 Acanthosepion lycidas
ATTAAATTGCACTATTTTCAGTAGAACATGTCATTATAGGACCTGTTAATGTGTGATGTCATGTTGACAAAATATCTTGTATGCTGCTTGAAGACAAAAACATTTCTTGCAAGATATCTTGCCAGCCAAAACCAATATATCTCAGAAATCAGTAAGCATTCTACATTGACCTCCATTCAAGGTAAATCAGCCAATTTAAAGCAAATGGAAATTTCAGCAGATTAAAACTGAAGTGTCTAAATTTATTTGTCTTTGCAGACTCTGGTAATTTAAGTGGATGTTTGTACATAGCACACAGAAATTGCTGGGATTGAATTTCATTAGGTTTATCCTTTGTTGTATTTCCCTTCATTTCATAATTCCCAATCATATTAAAATGAATAAGGAAGCATACAATGATTTTGGAATTGTTACTCAGAAACTCAGGTGTAAAAGCAAAGAGACAATTAAGAATTCTAATGATGGTGCATTTCTCTGTCTCTAATATAGTGCTCTGTGATCCAGCAACTTCCGTGGTATGGTATATTTTGAGTTTAATTCACTGTGGATCTACTACTCAAATTCTTTGATTTGGTTTCAAGTTAGATTTAAAATGTAATTTAGTGATCTGACTCATTAAACCAAGTGTGTAAAAAACCTAATCACAATTTGACAACTTTCAATATTTATTTTTAGCATAGTATTAGACATTTATTTATTTTTCAGAATCTTACAAATTATTTTTACTACGACCAATAAAAATTATATACAAATGTAAATAATTTTCATTTATTATATAACTTATATAAATTATATTAAAAATATTTCTTCTCTTTCTCAAAATCACTAAAAATCAATGAATTTTCTATTTTATGTGGTCTGTCAATGGCAAGGTCCCAATGTTGCCAAATTTAAAGAAGTATGATTTGTATGAACTTCAAATGTTTTTGTATGCATAATGATTTGCTAATGGTAATGGTAATACTAACCATTTCCTTATAAAGAAACATTTAGCATTCATTGACTGAGCAACCAGTGCTGTTTTCAGTTTGTTTTTTCAGGAAAAAAGGTTTCTCAACTTATCACTCTTTCCAATGTTGATGGGGGCTTCCTTCATAATTTTTTATTTGAGGTAGTGTGGAACATCAGCATCTTGATTATATCATTATTTGCTCTTTGTGTTACAAGCTATCCAATTTAATTGTTGCTAGCATTGAAAGTCCTCAAGTGATGTGGTTTCTGTTTATTTGATACAGTTCTTTGTGATTCTGTAGCACCAGTCCACAAGGTTTAAAGAAGGATGGTCCTTGCTAAGGCCTACAGCTTTCATTTGCTTGAAGCCATTTTTAACCATTGATCTGAGAAAGCTGTTGTATACAGCTAACAGTTTAGATATATTTTAAACATATTTAAGTAGTTTATAGTCATTCTTTTTTTTATTTAACTACTGTCATTGTCATTTTAAAAAAATGTTTGTCAGTCTTTTATTTTTGTTTAACTATTGACTGTTTTTACTTACTATCTCTGTTGGCTAACATAAAATTTAAAATATTTAAAAGATGGATGTTATATTTTCAAATATATTCAGTAACATATTTACCATTTTCCTTCACTATCTTCTACTGTCTTTCAGCCAGTTTCAGACATTACTAAATTTTATCTCTGTAGCCAAAGAACTTCTCTTGGTGCCTTTTACAGTCTTCCAAGAAATTGATTTTTTTTTTTTTTTTCATTAAGGGAATTCTGCAAGGATAAGAACAAATAGTAATCAGAAGGGGCAATATATGATGAATACAGTTTATGAGTGAAAACTTCTCAACCAGGCTGTAACAGTTTTTGCCTAGTCATCAAAGAAACATCTGATCTCGTGTTGATTAAATACCCTTTTGTTAACTAATTCTGTTTGGTCACTTTTCATTTCAATTATTGCCTTCAGTTGGTCTTATTGTGAGTCAAACTTGTTTGATTCTCTGGAAAAAGCTTATAATAAAGGACTTCTAATTCACATATTTTTGAATAAAGTTATTTAAAACTAAATTTTTCTTATGTTAGCTAATGATAAAAAGTGACAATATCTCTGCGAGTCTTGATTTGGAGGAATTCAATTTCTGATATGACTTGCTTACGTATAGTTTTTTGTGGTTCATGGAAAGACAAAATAAAAGCATTGGAGTTTATTGTATTTCAAGAAACTCTATATAAAAATCCAATTGCATTTGATAAGTTGAGAATTGTTGATTCTTAGATCAGGAGGCAAAATATTTACCATTATTACAAGTCTTTGCATGTGATATAGAAACTTGGAATATGATTCTGATATAATGTTTACTTGTAAACTGGAGAATATTTTTAAAGTTTAAAGCAAAATTTAGCTCTGTGCAGTTCTCCTTATGCACAAATTTCAATCTTCTTTTGTATGCTATGTTCCTTCAAGACATGGATGGTCATGGTCCTCCACAATTTCCTATCCTTTATAGCAATGTTTGTCCCCTTATTATTCCTCCCAGTTCCTGTTCTATCACCCATTTACACAAGCCTGTTAGGTATTTTATTCGGTGTCTCTTTTTCTTGCTTTCAGTGTTTCTCTCTTACTATGAGTGTCAAAGAAAGTCCTCTTTCTTCATTATGTATCCCAGAAATGTCAACTCTCTCTGATTCTAAATACAAGTGTTTTTTTGTTTCCATTTTCTTTAAAATCTCTTTGTTGCTCATATGCTTCGTCCATAGTATTCTCAGCATCCTTCTGTCAAACCACTGTTCTTTACCTGAGAAGAAATTGTCCAGCATTACTGCTATATAGGAGGATTGATATTACATGTTGATGTTCATCAATCTTTTCTTTGTTTCCTAATGAAAGAAATAGAATTTGATTTGAAAAACTTTGATTTTTATACCTATAGTATATCTTCTTTTGTTTTAGTCACTGGTGAATGTCAAAAGCCAATATATTTTCTGAGCTCTTCTCATTGGAGAAAGATTTCCATATAATAACAATTTGAATTTGGTTTTAAAATTTTGACTTATTCACAAGTAAATATGCTGTGATTCTTTTAGTAACTGGTGCATGTCTGAAGCTAACAATTGTTCCTAACTTTTCCCATCAGAATAAAAAAAAAGGATGCAAAACTGTTAACCATATATAGATTTACTCTGAAAATTTTGTTTCAGAATTTGGCTTTAGAAACTTAATTTTTCACAAGTATGTATGGTATTTCATTTTTAAGTGGGAAGTGGGGTTCTTCATTCTCCCTGCATTACCAAACAGGTAATTAGCAAAAAAATGATTTTCTTTTTGATGATCCACTCTTTCAAGCATCTGGAATGCCTCAAAGAACTGTGTTTTAACGTTTTGCATTTTGGGCTCGGTTCCAGTGTTTGGCAAACACCTACACAAGATGGAAAAAATAATTGACAAAAGTACAATCACTTTATTTGGAGAAATAAATTCATTGTTTCTTTGATTTAATTTGTAATCTCTGAATCATGTTCTAGTGATAGCTCTATGGTTAGAATATAAGGTATAATTTTTAAGGTTCACTCATGAGTCCTGGGTATTTGTGCTTTATTGGTTAACTACATTCATTTGGTTGAAATAACAGCAAAAAATGATAAAATGCAAAATTATTTTAAAAGTTGTATTGCTTTATTAGTGTTTTGATAGCAAATATGAAAACAAAATGTGTTTGACTAAGTATTTTTATGATGCTTGAAATAAAGAGTATATAAAATCAAATTCAAAATTATATTCAGTTCAAAGACTAAGTAAATTACTAAAAAAATATATCAAACATATCTATGCATAATAATCAAAGTGTGTGTGTGTATATATATATATATAGAGAGAGAGAGAGTGGGCTCTCTTATTGTGAATGATAAATGAGGGTCAGCATACGATGGTGCCTTTCGTTTTACACTTATGTATGCTAGCCGGGGCTATTGTGGAGAAAATCAGTTAAGGGAAAGACATATTTCATTTGTGCTTTCTTAAGTGTGTTACTAGCCCAGCCTTTGCATATGTGACAAAGCCACACTGACAGATGAAATTTGTTAAAGCAGGATTTTGATAGTGTCTCTGCTTCAGAGTTTGAATACAGTGCTTCAGTTTACTGTCTTCAAAATCCTTTAACTTAATGAAATATGTCCGATGCCACACTTTTCAGTTGGATGCTTGGGCTTCCCAGGCTTTCAGATCAAAAGTTGAGATGTTTCAAGTTGTCTTTCAATTTGTCTTTGTAGCGTAAGAGTGGATGTCCAACTGAATGCTTGGAGTTTGGTAGTTGTCCATACAGCACCTTTTTGGAAGCTTATGCTCATCCAATCTCATAACATGACCAGCCAACCTAAGTTGTATCTTTACGGAGAATGGTTTCAATGCCTGTGATGTTGTTACATTTCTTCAGTATTGCACCATTCTTGACCCTGTCATCTCATTTTATATCACATATGGCACAAAGTCATTGTTATATATATATATATATATATATATATATATATATATATATATATATATATATATATAATCTGCTAGTCAGAATCTTAAGGAAATAAAAACAAAGAACAAATATATTTTTGTATTGTTAGACCCAACCACATATTTGAGTAGAGCTTTGAAAATGAAAATAAGAAAATGAAAAATAAAAATTTTAAACTTTTTTAGCATTCAATATAGAAAATTTGAATACTAGGACATTAGGCTAAATACTAGCTGGTCAAAAGTTCAAGACCATATTTAAACAAAGCTTTAATTAGTAAACATGTAATGAAATTTAGTCATTTGTTTTCAAGTATTAGAGCAGTCAACATCTCCCACTGGTATCTCCTGTATTACATTAGGTAAAAGTATAGGAAAGGCTAAAAAATTGACAGTTTGAATGTGGCAGAATTGTTGAACTGCAAAATGTCTCTCAATGTGTCATCATCAGTGGTGAAATTAGACATAATAAAACTGCTGTTGCAAATAAGACAGCATCTACAAGAAAAAGGCTTTAAAAACCGTAAATGTCTTTAAAGTTCACACCTCCTTCCATTTCCTTGTTTGTGTGGAAATGACTGGTTCTTTCAGTAGGACAATACAGCAATCTATAATGCCTACAGGACAAAAGATTTTTTCATGGCAAATAACTTGATTCTTTTGGACTATCCAGTATGTTCACATGATGTGAATCCCATTGAAAATGTTTGTGGGTGGATGGCAAGGAAAGTCTATAGAAATGGATGTCAATTCCAAACTGTGATCTTTAGGAAGCCATCTTCATCACTTAGAATAACATTTCAACCAGCTTTCTGCAGATGTTATATTGACCAGGCCAAAGCAAATTTTTGAAGTTATTCACAATGACAGACATGCAACTTGCTGCTGAGATGTCCTCTTAGGTAATTCCTACTCTGTTTAGGACTTCTTTTAGGTATGGTCTTAGACTTTTGACCAGCTAGTTTTTAGAATCATTTTCCAGTATTCAAATTTTCCCTATTAAATGCTAAAAAATTTAAAGTTTTTCTTTTCTTATTTTCAATTTTTGAAGCTCTATTCAAATAAGTGGTTGAGTCTAACAATGCAAAAGGTATATCTTTTTCTTTATTTTCATTGGCTTTAAGAATTTGGCAAGGAGTGTGTGTGTGTGTACATATGTGTATATATATATACATATATACATATATATATATATATAATGTATGTATATCTGCCTCCCAAAACATTGGCATTTTTTTTATTTTTAATAAAAAGAAAATTATTTCCTTTTACTTTTCTTTTATTTTTGATTTTAAATTTCAGTTAGTTTTTTAAGCACAGATATTCAGAAAACTTAAAATGATTACTTGGCTACTTATTTTAGTGTATCATTTTACTTACAATTAAGTGTATTATCTAAATAAATTGGCCATAAATATTCAACAGTACTTTTTTATAGCCATCTGTCACTTATTACCAACTAACAGTGATTTTACATTTACATAAGTAGTTAAGTAATCATTCTAAGTAATGTGGTTAATCAAAATAAGTGCTGCTTAATTTGTTGGACTTTTTTAATACCCTCTGTGTGTGGGCAGTGTCTGAGTGGTTAGAGTGTTAACATTCTGATTATGAGACCCGGGTTTAAATTTCAACATAGTCAATTTGTCAACTTTTGATAATATTGGCTTGGGTAGATAATCCCGGTATGTGTTGACATTGGGATTTGTCTGAAAACTATATCACAGTTTGACTGAAGCCCCATGAAGGAAATTGGTTATATGAAACTGTTTGTAACTGTCAATGATTGTGCTGACACAGTTACAAATCATTGTGACTGTGGGTTTGAATAGACTAGCCTTATTCAACCACTGATTACACTATATTATGCACTCCCTCCCATAAACCCTAATACCCATTCAGTATAGTTTTAGTATAAACCACAGCTTGGCTCTGTGGTTGTTAAAAAACACAAATATACCTGAGCAAGCATCTGCAACAGACATTAGCTAGCTATTATAGCAGAAAAGCAAACTTGGTAATGAATAACTGGCTATTTTATATATATAATATATAATTAATAAATTATATATATATATATATATATATAAGAGAGAGAGAGAGAGTTTTAATACAGAATTAATCCTAAAGTTTGCCACTTAACTGATTGATGTTACCTTCAGCATCACAACTTCAGAGTTACATTGACAGACACTCCAGAAATCACTCCGTCCATTTGTCAGGATGTATCAGCAATTGACTATTTATATTTCTCAATTTTTCTTTTATATATAAATGCATTTTACATTAGTACAAGGTTGATTTTTTTTTTTTTTTTTTTTTTTTTGCATAATGTGTTTGTATACGTATAATATATAAAAGCTATTAATGGACTTTTTCTAATTCCACATTATTTCCTATTACTATAAATGTTATATTTAATGGGTACAAGTATTTAAATAGATGCCCCTGTATTTTTTTTAAATAGTGAAATTTGTACATACTGGCTTGGGCAATCAAAAATTTTATCAAAGAAAATGTACCTCTCAAAAGGAATTGAACCTGCATTCTCTTTATCCTGGGAAACCACCTTTAAGCTCATTGTGATTAACCACTTCCAGGTTCAGTTTCTGTTAAGTTATATTTTCTTTAATAAAACATTTCATTGGCCAAGATTGAAGATGTTAATTTTACTGTTTAAAAATCTGGGATGTCTACTCAAACTCATGTCCCCACAATAATGTTTATAGTCATACATATCCTGAATTTTATATATGCAGATTATCAGCATCTGTTTAATGTATACTCACATAAAATGATACATATTTAATGTTTATGTATTATAAAATATTTTTTATTAATGAAGACTTTCAAAGATTGGGTTCACAAAAGGCATTTCTCATACTTTTAATATTACAGCTATAAAAATATAAACATTCCAGGCCTCCTTGTTCTTTACAAAAGAAAAAGAAAAGAAATATATTGCTCTTATAGTACTCTTTTATTTTGAATCATTCATTTTCTCTAATGCTTCTTCCACAATCCACCCAGTCTCACATACACTGGAAGATCAAAGCTTTTATCTCTTCTTAGTCACTCTGTTTATTTCTTTTTCTCTCCCTAATTTTCTTTGGTGTGGCCTTGAATTTACCAATAGACAAATGAGCATATGCTAAGGATATTAATAAAAGGTGTGGCACTGCAGGCAGAATTTTATTTTTTGTTTTTGTTTTTTACCCCAGAGAGCTATCAGCCCTCTTTCATTGTCAAATTCTACTTTAATAGATTTTTGTAAGTACCCTCATCTGCCTATTTTAAAATAATCACAACCAAACTAAGTGCTATTCTTGTAAACCTGACAACACTGTATAAAACAAAAGGATCAATCTGTAAAATCAAATAACTCTGGATAACTGACTCCTTCAACTTTCATTCTAGCCATCTACCATTTTGAACAAGGTTTTTCACCAATGTGTATAAACAAAAATAATACCTTAGATAAGACCATCAATTAATAACAATATCCAGGTATGTCTGAACAGGGCCTAGAATGGAGTTCTTTTATATCCTATATAATATCAGAATGTGAGCAGTCATGGCTTCTTTATAGTTTCCTGTATTTTGTTGCACTAAGTAACTTTTGCCCCATTATAGCCCCACATTGTCATTGTGATCCTTATTCTGTCATCAATAAATTGATAACGCGCTCATTAGGTATATTACTATATCTATATAATAAGTAATAATAATTATGTATATTACTATATATATAATATTACTATTATAAGTATACTTGCTATTATTATGATTATTATATCTATAAAAGGCAGGATGTGTGTGTGTGCGTAACGAATGCAGGGCTGCAATTTTCGACAGATTTGCACCAAAATTTACATGCACATGCTCCAAATTAGCGGGAAGGCCAAGACCAACTTTGCATTTCCCAACTCCCATCGATAGTGGAAATAATCGATTTTTTTCATGCTTCTACAGCAGTTTTCATGTAGTTTTCAGCTATTTTGTACTGGCCAGAATGAGAGCCAACATCTGGCTGACATGAATGTTAACTAGCATGTTAGCATGCAAAAAAAATCGATAGCTGCATTCATCACAAGTGGGAAAAATTTAAATCTACATGGCACTTTGCTCCAATTGGCTCATTCACTTGCTTAAACTCAATGTTGATTCTGATTCCGCAGAACTGGGTTGGTTGTGAAAAAGTATTTGTTGTTAACATTCTTTTTTTCATTTGGTTTTTCCAGTTATGAGTCCTTTTTTAAAGCTGATTGTTTTGTGTTCATTTTGTTTAGTTCTTTTTTCATAACAGATTTAATGTTTAGTATAGAGCTTAGAAAAAATTTGCAGTGTGAGATAGGCAAGAAGTAAGGCATGTAGCAACAGCAGCACGGCATAGGGCACTTCTTTAAAGGCAAGGAAGGGCAAAAATATTTTAAGTCAAGTGATAGCGATTGCTGTATGAGTCGTACAATTTTTGAATCAAGCACAGGCAATGCCAGGCCATGCTGCTAGTAATATATATAATACTAATATTGTATTGTATACTTTATATATATTAGGTTGGTGCAAAAATTATATCGTTTTTTGACATATTTTTTAACATCAAGAAACGATATTATTTTTGCACCAGCCTAATATATATATATATATATATATATATATATATATATATATATACACACACACATACATACATTCATACAAAAACAAATATAGAGGATAATGATTTAAATGGCAAGAATACATTGTATTTTCGCCATTTAAATCATTAACCTCTATATTTGTTTTTGTATGAATGATTCATGTAATTATAAGTTGAACAGCACCTATAATTGAAATATATATATATATAACTATGCTTAATGGAAAATATTATATTAATATTATGTATTAATATATAATTTTCAGCATATTATTTTAAATATATTATATCTCTTTGCTTGGGATTGTCAGCTTGCTGTGAAATCCAATTTCTCAGTAGTTTTAGAACTTTCACAGTTGTAAACATGTTCTTCTTCAGTATTTCACAATACATAACCATATCCGGTATATCTTCGATGATATGTAACATGTCTGTACCATTGAAGGAAAAACATCTTTAAATATAATTTTACTAACATGTTTAACTGTTGGAATGGTATTTTGGGGATCATATGAAGTGTCCTGCTTTCACTGCTTTAAGATTGAATAATTTTTTTTAAGTAGTAGAAATTTTAATTCTTTAAATATTAAAATATTACTTTAAATATATATATATGTTACTTTTTATTTTCCAAAACGATATGACAATATTAGTACAGTAATCTCTCAATTTAATGAAAGACTGCAAATAGCAATGAGAAAAATTCATTAGTTAAAAAGATAAAAAGTTATGGGAGAATGGATTTATGGATTTGCTTTAAAGTTAGAAAAAGATAATGGTAAATATTTAGCTCACTAAAGTTAATTTAAAAAATATAAAATTTGTTATTTATTAATAAAGTGAACTATTTTTGTTTATCTAATGCAAAAGGATGAGCCCAAAGTGTGAATTGCAAAACAAAGATACTTAAATTTCTGCACTTGTTTGATTTTGGTATCTGGGAAGTGTTTTAACAGAAGACAGAAAGTGTGACACTGAAATCTGAAGCCAAGGAAACCTACCAAAAGCTAAGCAGAGTACTAAGAAATAGAAACATTTTGCTAGAAACACGGAATAGTGCTGAACTGCTATGTGATATATGTCCTCCTGTATGGCAGTGAGTGCTGGATGATCTCCTCAGAGATGAAGAAGAGACTTGAAGCAGCAGAAATGTTGTTCTACAGAAGGATGGTGATTATACTATGGACCAAACTGTTGTGTCGTGGCACAATAGTAAAAATAAGAAAATCAAGTCGAGGTTGGTTTAAGGAACAAGTGTATTTAACATCACAGATACAAAGGTAGGAAACGGGTACTACTCAGCTAGGCAGTTGTAGTACTGTCGCTGCTTACACACCGGGTAGGTATTACTGGCACTATATATAGTGAGAACTGGTGTAATTCCCTTGTGTTAGAAGGCCGGTGTAACACAAACATATGAATATTGAAAAAGTTTTGGAGAAAATGGAAACTAATACTTAACATCAGAAAGAGACAATTGAGGTTTCTGGGGTACATAATGAGGAAGGAGGGTTTGGAAAATCTGATACTCATGGGACAGATAGAGGCTAATAGGGAGAGAGGAAAGCAATGAATAATATACTTGGTGAGCTTGAGTAAATAGATAGTCGAACAGGGTGTAGGAGAAATAACAGAAAGATAAAGTTTATTAAGAGCTACAGGAGACAAGAAGTTGTGGAGACCCATGATCAACTGTGTCTTGATGAGACATGGCACATAAGGAAGAAAAGAAGTAAAATATTTGTAGAGTGAACCAAACTTGGTACTTAGCAGTCTCTTTTTATGCATAATTGCTGGTATACTTTTTATTAGTAAAAAAAAAAAATAATTGAAAATCAGACATTATTTTCACGGTTTTAAGAAATTTTTTGTTTTCAGAATTTTGGATCAAGAAAATTTGTTCCTGTAATAGCTTCATCATTATCATATCAAGATTCAGTTTCTAGAATGAGAGATCATTGGATTAGCAAGCACAGAACACAATGATGTTCTTGTACAGACTTTTCCTTGATTGTTGTCAAAAGATACCCTCTGAAACTTTTTCAATAAAATGGCATCTCTCTCACAGATAACATCTCCAAATGGTTCTCTGACTAGAGACTGTCATACTTTGAATCTTTTGACATACATCTGACTTGACCCCACAAGATGCAACATTGATGCTACTATAGTATTCAATTTGATATTGCAGTAATGTATCAGATTTAGACTTTCATTTATCTGAAAAAAGGTCAGTTTTATATAAAAGAATTTTATTGGTTTTCATTCTTTAATGTAGATTAAAATTAGAATTAACTTTTTTTCTAACAGACAGAAGTTACTTTCATAGGTTAAGATTATTTCTCACTTGATTGTTGTCATTAAAACTGAACTTTTAATGATTCCAAGGTCAGTTGTAAAAATCTCTAATCATTAAAGGTAACTGTCCACTTTATTTTTTTTCTTCTTTTTTTCCTGTTAAGATGGCAGCTGCTTCACCATTTTGGAGAGGCACATGTCATAAATGGAAGGAAATTGGAATCTGAAATATGTGACTTCTACCACTTGATGCAGGAAATGCTCACTTTGGTTTTTCTGCAAGGTTTATATTTTTTTTATTAGGGATTAAATTCTAATTTATATTGGAATTGAGAAGGTATTTATCAAACTTAATTTCATTTTTGCTTCCTCTGAAATGTTACAAAAGAATCTTCTGAAAAAACAAAACGTGAAATAGCAAATGGTCTAAAAAAAGTTGTATGAATGAATTAAATTAATTTCAAATCATTCATTAACAGCAGTTGTTATTCTAGCTATATGTTACTGACCATAATATTAATGTCTGAAGATTGTATTGAGGTGTGAAAATAACAATTACTATGCAGTGTTCACATTATGTATAAAAACTCTATCTCTACTAGCACAAACTCTTACTCTATAAATATAACAAATTTGAAATATGTATGGCTTGAAGATTGCATTCAAGCATGAAACAGAGGTGTTGCCACTCTGTGTTGGCCTCAGTGTCCACATTTATATTTGCATATGCTCTGCCTTTGATATTGAGTATATATTTACCCATAAATATAGCATACCTTAAAACTATATTTGTATCATATATATATATATATATATATATATATATATATATATATATATATATGTATGTATAACATAAATCTTCAGCAAAATGCATGGTGCATATCTATATATATTTTAAATAAAATACATGTATGTTTTTCCATAAAATACACACTCATGCATATATATTTATATATATATATAGTGTGTGTGTATATCTTATTAAAGAGTATAGAGATTTTGGCTCTATTAATTTTGTCTATCTTCCTCTCTAAATTATAAATTATCCTTCATAATAATGTCAGTTGTTGATGTATGAAGTTTGCGAAACTTTTATAATGGCTCTGTCCAAGCTTTTGACTCTTTTTAATTCACACTGGGAAGATTGAATAGTGCCAGAAAAGGGCAATCCTCAAAGAAAATCTGTTACAGTCTGCAAAAGACTTGAGGCTGTGGTGTAGGTTCAGCTTCTAGCAGGAAAATGTGCCTCAACATACAAGCAGAGCAATAATAGAAGGGTTTAGATCAAAGAATATTAATGTGTTAGAAAGACCGTGTTAAAACCCAGACCTAAATCCAACTGAAGATCTGTGGCAAGATTTGAAAATTGGTATTCAGAAATGGTCTCCATCTCATATGACTGGGCTTCAGCAATTTTGCAAAGAAAAATTTCAGGCTCTAGATGTGCAAAGCTGGTAGAGACATACCCACAAAATCTTGCAGCTGTAATTGCAGCAAAAAGTGATTCTGCAAAGTATAGAATCGGGGTGAGGTGGGAGTTGAATTCTTATGCATCTAAAAGATGACTACTTTGTTGTCCTAATTATTGTTTGTGTCACAGTAAAATGTATTCTCAACCTTGAAAGCACTGAACATTTTTATATTCAAATGTTATGAAGAATATTTAAGTCAATTTTAATTCTAGCTGGTAACAACACAAAATGCAAAGGTGGGGTGTACAAAGCACTATATAATGCATTTTGTCGTATATATATATATATATATATATATATATATATATATATACATACATGCACACACACATACACACGTTTTGAAAGTACTAACTTTTTAAAGTTGAATAAATATCTATTTAAATGTAACAAATGTAAAAAATTTAAGTCCTTTCAGTAAATCTTGGCATTTTTCCTGAGACTGTTTCTTGTCATTTGACATCAAAAGGTAGAAAAAGTGACACATGGTTTTCACAAGAATTGACAGAAAATCAGTTCACTTTGAGGTGTGCTTATACACACTTCCTCTCAACAATAAAAACCTATTGCCAAAATGTGTCATTACTTATCATAAAAGACTGGATCCTTCATAGAAATTTAAAATAGTATTTTTTTTTCTATCAAAATTCAACATTTTCTGTGGTGTAGCCTCTAACATTTCAGTAAACATTGAATTAATGAGGAACACTGAAATTCCATGAGTTAACCAGATTTAAAATTTAAAATTCTGACTCCATTTGTAAATACTGGTGACATTTGTGTCTTCATGGCTGGGTGTGTCTTTGTGTAGACACAGTCAAGTATTCTTGGAATCTTAAGGAAGTGTTTACTGTGCTTGGTGATTTCTCATTTCTCTTTTCTGTTTCATCTGTTTTTTTAGTTAGTGTTTCAGTTGAGATATAATTTAAAAATCAGATCAGAACAAGAGGATTATATATAACAGCCCTGTTTTGTTTGTAAGACTTTAATTTATTCTTGACCATTGACTCTTTCTTCAGATTTTCAATGCATTTCTAGGGAAAAATCAATAGCAGTGCATTTCCATTATACAATAGCCCTATTCTGTCTTTTAATAATGCTTGCATTAATTCTTAACCACCAGTTATTTCTTTCTTCATTTTTAATTCATTTTCTTTGGTAAAATCATTAACAATGCATTTTAATTTGTTTACTGTATCAGTAATGATTACATTAATTCTTGACCACTGATAATCCCTTTCTTCCTGACTTTCAATGTATTTCTATCATTAACAATGCATTTTTACATTATACATATGATAGCCCTTTTCTATCAGTGACAACTGACAATCCTTTTCTTCCTGATTTTAAATTCATATCTATCATAAAATGATTTGCAATGCTTTCTATAGTAAAATTATTTTAAATCCATTTCTATAAAAAAATTAAGTGTTTTACTAAAATAAAAAATGGTTTTCACTGCATAATGCCCAGAGTGAGTACTATAATTTTCTCAAGTAAATTTTAGGTCAAGAATTACAAAATTTTATATTTAATCTCCCTATCTCCATCAGAAATTATTAATACAGGAAATTAATATATTTATGAAATTAAATAAGTTGCAAAAAATGTTTCATGGATTCATGTCACGATGTGTGAATTGTCTTTTACCAATTAAGAAATAGACTCCATCAAAAGTAATGTAATCAAATTTTCTTGAAAGCAAAAAAAAAAACAAAACCTCTGCTTATTAAATAAGCAATTTTACTTTGAGATAAGTAAAAATTAGCACCTTCACTACTGTTTTGTTATAGTATTGACTAGCAGTAGAGCCCGGCATTGCCCGGGGATGTAACAGTAAGAGATAGATCAAGTATCGACCATCATAAAGACTGAAAAATAAAATTGACAAAGATTATTGTTTAAGGTTGACTGACATGCATGTCTTAATTAGTTTTATTTTTTTTTTTTTGTTTTTTTATAAATTGGTCAAACCCAAACTCAAACAAAAACATTGTTTTCAATCGTTATGAGTCTACTGATTGAATAGAATTTTATTATAAACAATTGTCTTGTAAATGGAATTTTTAAAGCATTCTGAATGTAAAAATGAAGAAAAAAGTGTGCAAGACAATAAGAAACACTACCTGCCAAAAAAAAAGTGAGGTTTTGTTGAAATCGGTTGAAAAATGTAGGAAATCCGATCCAATATATAAACATACAGACACACACACACACACACGCACAACCTGGGTTTTATAACAAGTTTAATAGGTTTAATAATAGTGATTTATTATGAGCACTGTTTTGACTTCAATTGGATACTTGGCAGTATCTCACAGACGTAATATTGCAAGCCTCTTGTCGTTTTATTGCTATTTCTATGGAAAGTGTTCAGACAGACTATATTCCTTAGTTTCATCAGTTCTAACCTTCACAGCTAAGACCTGTCATGCCACACATATTGGAGTGTCCCACCCATTTCCTTTGTATTTCATTGGTGAGATGTAAATTCTATTCAAGCAGCTTCTTCCCACAAAATGCTGCTTTATGGAACTGTCTCCCAAGAAAATGCTTCCCCAATCACTACAATCTTAACCTGCTCAAGTTTAGGGTTAATCATTATCTTCCACACATATCTTCATAAACTGTGCCTCTTACTCTGTAACCCTCTACTTCAGGTGGTTTTTGTATAGAATTAACATCAGTGTAAAAAAAAAAAAAGTATTGATTAAGCTAAACAACTCACCCAACACACAATATAATAAAAATACATCACAAAACAGATTGTCTATGCTTATGTGGAAATAGCATTAAGTGCTACTTAGTTTATAACACAAACACTAGGGACTGACATTTCATAGTCTTGAAAACATATTTATATGTTAACAGCAGGTAGTGTAATTTTTGCTGAGATGTATAGGTATGACTTGAAAACATATATATATACACCAGTAACATGCAATGTGTGTTTTATAAAAACATATACCTTGCAAATTTAGGTAGTGTACATTTTTTAAAGACGTCCACAGCAGAAGTATTAATCAATAAATATAAAAATCAACTTTACTCAGTGAAAATATCTTTTGATTTTTACATTATAAAAATTTATTGAAGTGTTTCAAAGGTATTTTTGTTTTTTAATCAGTAGGCCTTATTTTGTGTGCAGTGTCCTTTTAAAATGTAAGCAATCATAACTCTCCACAACTTCCTATCTTTTGTAGTTCTTATTAATGTTTATCTTTTACTATCCTTTCCATATCTTATTCTGCCATCGATTTATACACGCTAGTTAGGTAAGTTTCTCTCTGTCCGCTTTCCTCTTTATTTCTCAGGAATTTCAACTCTTTCTTTTTCTGATTCTAAGTTTAAGCATCCTTTTTGTTTCTGTTTTCCTTAAAACTTCCTCATTGCTCACATGTTCAGTCCATGGTATTCTGGGCATCATACTATAGAACCACATCTGTTGCCTCAAGTCTCTTCTTCATCTATAAATTCATTGTCATATTGGGGGATTGATATTACTTAGCAGTTCAGCACTCTTTTCTTTGTAATAGTAAGTTCTTGAAAAGTCATGTATAGTTTTAAAAGCTTATGTAATGCTCTACATCAGGTATATTTCAATAATTCTAGCTCTTTTCAGGTACTGGTGGTAAAATTATTCTCTACCTTGTATTTTAAAACATCATCATTGGCAACTAATTGTTATCTACATCTAGGCTTTATTTCAAGGAACAAGTCTCTACCCCTAAAATGCTTACACCAGTTTTAAGGTGTGAAAGGTGTTTAATTTTCTCTCACTATGCTAATCTGCTATGTGATATCTGTCCTCCTGTATGGTAGTGAGTGCTAGATGATCTTGTCAAAGATGAAGAGAAGACTTGAAAAAGACAGAAATGTGGTTCTACAGCAGGATGCTGAGGATACCGTGGACTGAACATGTGAGTAACAACAAAGTTTTGGAGAAAATAGAAACAAAAAGGAAACTCATCCTTAACATCAGGAAGAAACAGTTGAGGTTTCTAGGGCATACAATGAAGAAGGAGTGTTTTTGAAATCTGATACTCATGGGACAAATAGAGAGAAAGAGAGACATAAGAAGACGACACATGACGTACTTGATGAGCTTGAATAAATGAAACAGGACATGGAGGAAATAGCAGAAGGACAAGATTTATTAAGCGCTACAAGGGACAGGGAGTTGTAGAAAGTCATGATCACTTATGTCCTGAAGGGACAAGGAAGACACTATGTGAGTAATTTCAGTGGCTCTTCCAGTTTAAGAGAATGCTTCAAAATAAACAAAACTTGTAAAAAGTGAAAATACTTTTGATACAAGTTAATAAATTGGAAAGAAGAGATTATATTGAGTTTCCATGATATAAAGAAAGCAAAAGAAATTATGTATAAGTATTTATGGTATATACAGACTGACTTTTAAATATAATCTACCTGTTTGTGCAAGTCTTTCACTTTAACAAATTTTTCAACTTTCAAAATTTTCTGATTCAATTGAGTCATGTTGTAATTTAAGTTGAAAAGAAATGTCAGATTTTAAGATTCATTCAATACTGTCTACAAAGTTAGAAGATCTAAATTAGAAGATATCAATATGTAGCGACATCAATAGATTTAAAGCCTAAGGCTAAAATATGTATTTATTTTATGCAATAGTTTTCAACATAATTTTCTTCCTTGTAAGTATACTTAATTCAGTTAATTAAACAGTGAAAATTTCAGGTAAAATGCTAGACTACAGACATTTATCAACCATTAAATATATATATATATATATATATATATATATATATATATATGAAAAGTGTATGTATATAAATATAAATAAATATATATATATATATATATGTGTATAATTATTTATATATTATATGTGCGGTACTTATTAGAAAGCGCTCAATATCGGAGATAGAGCTAACATATATGGTTGTCTGACGATCGCTAAAGCGTGAAACCCAGGGTCACAAGCTCACATCTGTCCAACCATATATATATATATATATATATATATATATATATCACTTCAAGCATTAATCTTAGTGGATGCTTGTATTTGAGTAGATGCTTCATTTATTTGTTAAACAGTATAATTATTTATTATCATCTACTGGCTTGAATATTCAAGAAATCTCATTAAAGAAAAGTATGTGCTGAGCTAATGAGATTTCTGAAATATTCAGGCCAGTAGATGAAAATAAATAATTATATTGTTTAACAAATAAATGAAATGTCTACTCAAATATGAGTATCCATTAAAAATAACATGTAAAGTAATAAAAAAAAGATTGATAAATAAAAATCCATTACCTTAGAATATATATATATATATATATATATATATATATATATATATATATATATATATATATATATATATATATATATGACAAAGTGGAAAAAGTTTACTTGTGATTCATTTCATCCTTCAGGGCTTCATTGTACTAATTTTGTTATGTTGGTAGGATGACACATGCGCACAGCAGAGGGGTGCTGGGAATTTTAGAATTTTTTTTAGTAAAGTTTGGATGAGAATCCAACAGAATAGTAAATATATAATTGGAAGTTTTCCAAGCTGCCTGATTTGCTGTATACATATATATCAAAACAACCTTAATAAGCTCTGTTTAATCTTTTATTGCCTTTTTCCAAATTTCGAAAAAGATATATTGGAAGTAAAATACAATTGTAGATAAACAGTCCAAAATATATTGGAAGTAAAATACAATTGTAGATAAACAGTCCAAAATATATTGGAAGTAAAATACAATTGTAGATAAACAGTCCAAAGTTCAAGTTTTGTTCTTGATGTAATGGAATAACCTGTCACTCTCATGAGTGACTACATTATAGATAGTAACTACCTATAAGTATCTGTAAGTCAACAGACTACAGAGACTAGCTGGAATCTGTTCAAGCTGTGCTGTCAAACTCTCTGCCTTTGGGCAGAGAGGAACCTGGACGAGGCTGTGCCAAAGAACAGTCTCATCTGGGGAGGTAGACAGACCCAAACCCGTTTATGTGGGTTCTATGGAGAATTTTTGGCCTAAATATTGATTAGCTGGAATCTGTTGAGTACGACTCAGACTTATACGAGAACTACGAACTTTCCAATAGTAGCACTCCCTACTGGATTGAATTGCGATGACCTTGTGCATAACTGTTACCTTTATTCTTATTGTACTGGTTTTTACAATAAACCTTTACTTATTCTATCCACTGTGTTTTTCAAGTATATATTCCTATTAGCACGGAATATAACAGTTCTGCTTTTGTTTATGTACTTTTGACCATTTCAGTCAAGAACTATATGTTGTCAGTATAATATACTATTTTATTTGGCCTCAAGGACACATTGGAATTTTGGTAAAAACAAAGAACAAACACAAAATAAATAACCTTTGACCTGTCAGATGCAGGGTAAATTTGTGAGATGCATTTTTGGAAAAAATAGCATTTTTGTTGCCAAGAAATTGATTGTGTGCATGTGTAATGCTTTCTTAATTTTTTATATTTTTTAATTCTGTTTAAGATTCTTGCTTATTTTTCTTGTAAAATTTTTGATTCTTTTATTAAAGAAACTCAAACAATGTTGTCTCTTGCTGATGTTTTATGTATTATAGAATGTTTACTTGCATAAAATATGTTTAAAATGTACCCTCATGCAACTATTCAACCATTAGATTTTGTCAGTATTCCCCTTTACACCATCAACTTCATTAAAGTATAAACATTGACAAATTTATTCATGAATTGTTTATTTTAAATTGTTTCTGGTTTCATGTTCACAAATTCTCATTACACCCTTCAGATGGACAATTTAAAATAAAATGATCTTACAAATCTTAAGCATAACATTACCATGTTTTCTGCCTTACAATAAAAATAATTGTGGGTGCCACAATTTGGCAAAGTTCGTTATGAAAATGTTAGTTTTTTTTTTTGTTTACTTCATAAGCCTCTTCCCCAGATTTTAGTTACAGCTTGTTGGGCAGAGATAGCATATTATTGTTTCAAATAAAACTAAGAATTTTAAGCAAGAAATATTTAAGAGAAAGTTTCAATGATTATGACTTTATCAACTCAACCTATTCACCTATTCTAAACCATGATGCTTAAGATAATTTATTATTATTTATTTTATTTTGGATGAGAAATTTTCTATTTATATAGACTGAACAAAGATGAAAACCAAAATATTTTAAAGGCATATTTAAAACTTAACAAGTAAAAGAGAGCTTTTCTTTAGTCTAAATATGGATATTTTTTATACAGTGGTCTTTCATATCTGTGTTTTTGCTTTCCACAGTTTCAGTTATTCATTGTGAACCCCAGAAATAAAAAAATAAATAAAAAAGTTTTACTTAATAATATTCCCAAAGTGCAAGAAGTCATTGCTGGCAATTATGGTTTGCTAAAGAGATTGAAAATTGCTTCCTTTAAGTGAAAAGGTGAAAGTTCTGAATAAGGAAAGAAAAAAATTACACACTGAAATTGTCATGATCAACAGTAAAAAGGAATCTTCTATCAGTCACAACTTTTATTACAGTATATTGTTATAATTGCCCTATTTTATTATTAAATAGTGTTGTAAATTTTTTTGTGCCTAATTTACAAATTATCATTGAGTAGGAAGAAAAATATAATAGGTTTCAGTAGTATTTGTATTTTCCAGTATTCACTGGGGGCCTTGAAACATATTTCCTAGGCATAAGAAGAGGGGTCACTGTATCTTTCTTTATAACACTGCATGTTTTATTTTCTCTGAGTTTGTATTAAATTTGTTGAGACACAAAAATAGAAACTTTATAGTAGAATGTTCATTTTTAGTACAATGTCCAAATGTTTCCATATCAAAATTTTGAAGGAAGTTATTGTCAATATCCAGTCATTTAGGAGAAATATTTGTAAAATCATCAAATATGAAATTACTTTATAACTTTATAGAAAGCATATAAAATAGCCTACAAACTTCAGTTTATAAATAGTTGTAGATTACTTGTTTGAAATGAAATACATATATGTCTTCCTTCTGTAAGGGTTTGAATGATATTAAAAGTTTAATTAATTAGGAAAATTTAATGTTTTAATTTTGTTTCACTTTTTATTTTTGAATTTTTTAAACATTTACTCCTTTTTGTTTTTAAATTACCAAAATCAGAATAAGATATGAAAATATATTCCAAAGATTCCAGAAATCTGGGATGATTGCAATATATTCATTATGTCATTCAGTGGAGATGAAACTATCAGGTTTCATTTTCTTAACAACATTTAAAAAAGATTAGCGATTAGATTAAAATGCTGTAGCTACTGTCTCAAATACCTTTTGTGATTTACCTGAAAGTCATGAGTTGGCATGTGCAGTTTATTTTGCTCCAGAAACAAAGGAAATCCCAAGTCCTTTGTGAGTCCTGTAACCCATTAGGGGACAATTAAGGCATAACATTTACTGCAGCCTTAGCAGCAGATGTATGTCTAGGGCAAGTTAGCCTGAAGGAGAACATCCCCTTCAGTCCAGTTTTGAAATCAGTTTTCCTTCTCCTGAACTAATTGCCACCTAAAGGTAAGAGAATCTAGTCAGCCCAGCTATTTAACCCATAAATGAAAGGGGAAAAGATGGATTCCCCAAGGGTATTTGTACAAATTGATTCATAATGAATTTGGCTGGAATTCAAAATTGGTCCACCAATTTCTCTTTTTTAATTGCTACTCATTATACTGGCTACAGACCCAAATGTAATATTAGATGCATTCAAAAGATCCCAATGTTCTTTTGTGAAAAGTAGACAATGTAGTTTTTTTTTTCTGGAAACTATTGCATATAGCTAGAAATATGTTAGTCACCTTACTTTAGTTATGTGCAAGTCCACAAGATTAAGATATCGAGTGAGGATTGAATTCATGAGTAAAAAATTAGTTGTTATTGCTTTTCGTATATAACACATACTGATATATGATAACCAGAAAATATTCAGCAATTTAATATTGATGAAAAGTAGCTTATCTTTCAAAATACCCTTTGGGATCTCATACAATTGTTCCAGTATCCCTTTAACTTTTCCAGATAGACAGAACTCCTCTTTTAGGACTGTTATCAACTGTAAAATTTTGTTCTTCTTAATTTCATCCTTAGCATTCAAATGGCAAATTTATCTTTGGGAAAAGTTACAAAATGATAAGTCTGGGCTGTGGACGCTGAAACTGACACGTCTGAGTGATGCAATATTCTGCACAGTAAATCCACTCAGTCTAAAAAGCAGTTGTAGTGATTTTATAATGATAATGAAAGTCAGTTTCTTGATAATTTTTTTGGAAACTTAATAGTTTTGACTAGATTCTTTTAAAAGTCGATTGCCTGAAAAAGAGAATCAATTGAATATTGAACATACCATGAAATACTGGCTTTTGAATGCTTATCATATAAAGTCCTGAAACCTTTCATTTAACCATCAGGAAATTATCTTCCAAAAGCTAGACTACACTAACTCTTGTTTTCGTTTTAATTCATTTATCATGTTGAACAATTTCAAAAGCAGATTTACCATTTAAAAACAAGAACAAATGTAAAATTGTAAGATTAATGCTAATGTTTACATCAAAAGTGCTAACACTTTCTCATTTTAAATAATAACAATAGATATTGAATTGGCTAATCATTTAAAATAATTTTCTGTGTATTTGCTGTATTAACTTTTAAATTTTGTTCTTTATAATTTATCCTTAAGCTAATAAGACTTCTCTAAGGCCTAAATTCTTTACTAGAGTCTTTACACAACATTCATTCCAGCCAGATTTTAATAGCATATTATTAAAGAGTTCCAGAACTGTGGATAAGAATTCAAAAGATTTGGAAATGAAAGTGGAAATTCTTGATTGATTTTTTGTTGAATAACAAAAGAATTTTCCTTCCAATAGTTATTCAGAATAGTGAATGTATTCTTTTTTGTGCTTTGCTTGTTATCACAATACTTTTTGTCCAGTTAATTTTATCACTCTTTTAATGTATATGTTTCAAAAGAAGCCTGTTTTTTTGTTTTTGTTTCATAATGGTGTAAATTAGAGATGTTAAAAAATTTGTAACAAATATATGGATCAGACCAGTCCATTCACAGTGAGATACATAACACAGGCAATTCTATATTTACTGGACCAACATATTCATCTGAAGAACTGGTTTGAAACACCATTGAAACTTTCAATTTGGCTTAGGTACACAGAAGATCAATTATAAGGAATGTGTACAAGTTTGCCTGGATCATGTGAACTTCATTAGATGGTCTATAAAGTTTGTGATGGAAAATGAATACAGTTTTTAGATATTCTCGTAAAATAAAGAATGGGATTAGCACTTGTGTCTATAGAAATATATACATAGTTATATCTGGATTTTAGTTTAAGTCATCCATCCAAGAAAAAGTAGCTCACTGCTTTCAGTATGGAACAAGATTTTTAAATTGATCTTATGATCTAAAGGAAAAGATGAAGCATGCAAGCAGCATTCTCCAAGAATGAACAGTTTCAAATAACATCTGGAACGGAGAACTGGATGATAAATATTAAAAACACTAAGGATGTAGCTATAGTAAGCAATATATATGAAAATTGATTGGGTAAATGTAGCCATAGGATTTGATGACCATATCATAGTGATTTCCAGTAGAACAACAACTATTCCCAATTTCCTTACTAATACTAAAGTTAGTCTACAACGGATGGAAGACAAAAAATTACATCCCATTCAAATCTGAAAAAGACTATAAGGAAGAAACTGGTTTGTCCTTGAAAGTCAGACTCAAGGAATTTGAGAAGGCTTTATGTAAAAATTAAAAAGGCATGTCTGGTATAGCAGTTTATATCTGCAGGGAAGAGAGATCTCTTTACACCTGAGATAAGAGTCAAGATTTAGATAGAGAGCATTGTTGGAAAATGATAAAATTTAAAGAAACTTTATTTCATATAAATGTGTAAGTCAGGTATATATAGGTTTAAACAAGGTCTGAGTTTTTTTTAACTCCCTTTATAAGGTATAGACTCACCTGTGTTGTAATGAGGATTGTAATAACCACATTGTCCAACCAGTATATCTGTATCCACCTATTCTTCTGTTGGTCTACATTTTCTGGTTTGCTCTACTAAGAAAGCAAGAGACTGCCTCTGCTTTTCTTATGGATTGCACATCTGTAGAATATTGTAGAATAGATTGGCCAAAATATAATGACAACAAAAGCAACCAAGAGAATGGGATGAATAGACCGAACAATTCTTGCAATGATAATGACACCCTCTACTTTCTTTATGGTTTGTGCACTAAAGAATATCTGTAGAACGGTTCAGCCAAAACATTGTGCTCATAACAAAAGCATAAAAAAGAATGAGATCAGTTGTCCAAACAACTCTTGGTATGAAAAGAATGCAAACACAAGATCAGGTCTGTAGCCAATCTGCGTGAGTTTTAAAAAATTGATGATGCATTTATTTGCATTTCTGTGTTAATACATTCCATTCTGTTTGTCTTCAAGGAATCAAGGCACAGTTACTAAATTATCAATAAATTATTTTCATTTGAAACATAGAATCTGTAAATGAAGATCCTGAATTCAAGAAGAATTATATAAATCACACACACACATATATATTGAAAAATTGTTCATTTATGCTTCTTATAATATGTAGATATAATAGAATGGTGAAGAAGTTCAAGAGATAAAAAAACAGCAAAAATAATAATATTTATAAGATTAATATTTTTGTTGTATATTAGAATGCCTTTTGACCAAATAGAAACATGATGAGAATGATTTTAAAAATAGGAATTTTTGGACACAAGACGAGAAAATAAAACATGAAAAATGAAGTAGGACTTTCTTTTCCAGGGTATTTGTTCTGGGTTTATTTTATTGCATTACTGAAGAGATCTGATAGTTTTGGGTTAGTAGCTTGTCATGATTAGGGTCATACTGGCCAGTGTTAATGCTTTGTAATTTTAAAAATCTGTCACGCTGTAATTTTAGCTTTTCTTACCCACATGTGATGAAAACCTGCTGAAATTTGCAAGTATATTATGGGAGTTCTTCTTTTATGTTCTATATCCCTTCAGGACATGAGAGATCAAGGTTCTCCACAACTTTCTATCCTTTTTAGCTCTAATCAAAATTTTTCCCTTATTATCTTTCCCAATCCCTGTTCTATCATCCATTTACACAAGCTCATTAGGTAGGTTACTCAATGTTTCCTTTTACCCTTCAATATGTGAGTCTCTTATTTTCTAAGCCCTCTTTCCTCATTATGTGTCCCAAAAATTTCAACTGTCTCTTTCTAATAATGGGGGCATCTGAAGTATCAAGGACTAAAAATGACAAAGCCTGATATTAAACATATGATAAGCAACAGTCCAGCAAATTCTATAAAATAAAATTATTTAATTTATTTAATAAATTCTGTAATAAATAAGATTATATCATTAGAATTTATGAGAGAATAAATATTCAAATGCTGATCAAAGATTAACTCTGTGTTCACAGTAAATTAAACAAAGTTAAACTACCATTCCAAAAATTTGGGCAGAGTACTGTGAGACAGGAGGATATCTTTGGTAACAAAGAAAAGAATACTGAATTGTTATGTGACATCTGTCTTTCTTTACAGCAGTAAATGTTGGACAATTTCCTCACAGATGAAGAAAAGACACGAGGTGATAGCGATGTGGTTCTACAGAAGGATGCTAAGAATATCATGGACCAAGTGTGTGAGCAACAATGAGTTCTTAGAGAGGTTTCAAACAAGGAGTAGGCTTATACTTAATATCAGGAAGTTTCTGGGATACATAATGAGGAAGGAGGGCCTGAAGAATCTGAAACTCACAGGTCAAATAGAGGAAAGAGAGACAAAAGACCACACATGACATACCTTGTGGACTTAAGCAAATGGACAACAGAACATGGTCTGGAGGAGGATGCAGTCGGAAGGAACTTGTTGAGAGCTGCAAGGGATAGAGGGAGGTGAAGAGCCATGATTACCTATGTCCTGAAAGGACATGACACATAAAAAGAAAAAAGAAAACTACCATAGCAATTACAAGCTGTTCATTTACATAAGTTAATTTGAACCCTGAAATTATTGCTACTTTTATCACAACTTTCTAGATTGAAAAGTGTTCATTTATTTTTAATGTAAGTTGTATGAAGTATGAATAAAGACATTCCTGATTAGATTTCTACTTGTATCCCAAATTCATGAAGCTGATTTTTCATTGATATTTGAACCAATTTAGACATGAAAAGCAATAACTAAACCAAGCAGAAATTTATGATTATATTACAACTTCTTAATTCCAACTTTTCAGGCATTATTGTTTTTATTAGTGATATTCTGATGTTGATCTGTCTTTTCTTTATCTTAAAATTTTCCAGGATGAATACTCACTGATATAGAAAGAAAAAATAGTCAAAAACTACTAGTAAGTCAATCTTAGTTTGTCACAAAGTGGGGTAAAAATGGTGTGAAGGAAGATCTTATTGCACAAAATATCTAGGTGAGGAGAGTCTGCCTGCTAGCCTTGTGAATTAGCATTTACAATTCTGGCTTTTATTTGGCCTAAAACACTGATTGTTGTCACCATTGGGGTAGATGGAATTATCTCAGCTGCTACCAAAGGTTGTAGACTCATCTTCTTGGAAAGTTAATGTTTTGTCAATAGTGTACTTGTTTATGAGTGTATTGTGAATATAAGAAAGAAGATAGAAAGATATATTTGTGAAGCAGTATAACATGTAGAGCACAACATTGTCAACACCCTACAGGGACAGGATTTAGGTCTGAGTGCCTATCAAATAATTGTCCAATTCCAGTAAGATTCCTCTTCAGTTTGCAGGCATTCATTTGATCAGATGAAAAATTTTAATTTTGAATTTAAATTCATAATTGTGGGAAAAAGTTTTCAAATCAAGGAAAATAACTGGCCTTGGGAAATAGGAAAGATGCTTACCATGTATGGAAAATATGTAAAAAAATTCCAGTACTCTAATCCTAAAATAAACAAACCATAAGCAAAAAAAAATTGAGATTTCATAAAAATTGTATTGTTTAAAAGTAATATTTAATTTAATGTTCAGTATCTCATAAATAATAAACTATCTGGGAAGTGTTGGAATAGACAAAGATGCTTTTCAAAAGTTAAACAAAGTATTAAGAGACAAGAAAATTTTATTAGAAACAAAGAAAGACTGCTGAACTGCTATGAAATATAAATCCACCTATATGGCAGTGTATGCGGGATGATTTCCTCACTGATGGAGAGAAAACTTTAGGTTACAGATGTAGTTCTACAGAAGGATTCTGAGAATACTCTGAATTCCAAACTGTGGAGATAACAGTGGAAAACCACTCCACTGACTTTCCTAACAATTTATGACAATGTAAATTCAAAAAAAGGAATGACATGACATTAAAAACATTTTGTGGTGTTTTTGAACACCCCACAGTACTAAAAGAGGGTTAAAAATGTGTAGCCAGGTGTGGTGGTTTATTTTTAACTGATAAAAAAGCTTTAAGTGCACTGGAATATAAAGGAAAACTATTTGGTTATTAGCTTTAAATATCTATTCACATGAGCCAAACATTAGTTTTCTTTTTATCTATTACATCATGTGTAGTAAAATGTGCTGAACAATAGCATATATTCGTGTTATTTTCATTGGTGTAATACCTTTGACCTGTTACTTCTTCCTTAAACATTCTTTACCTGGTTTCTTTTTAAGTAAAACAATTTATTTTCATCTCTTACAGTTCAACTGATAAATTAAGCTTTTCTGTCTATTTTAGAAATATATTTCGTGCTATGCTATTGTTAATAAAATATGCAGAAAAGAATGAAAATGAAAAAAAAAAAAAGGTGGGTGTCCCACCTGTGATAAACCTTTTTCTACTTCTTTTTATGGCTAACATTATTTTGAATGTGACTTTTTCACATTCCTTAGTCAAAGGATTTCACTTAAACAGAATGTACTGGCCAAGAAAGTTTACAAGTCATCTGTTAAAAGTGTGAATATTATACAGTCTAAAAAGAATCTCAATGCACCTGTGTGCATGTGTATGCATCAATAATATCCAAAAAGTTCAAGGAATTTACACATCTTTACTCATCTGTTCTTCTGACAAGTTACCCATGTCTCACGAGACATTTCACACATCTTTTAGCATCAACTCACCAGGAAAAAAAAAAAAAGAAGAAATAACTTAATTTTTTGTATTTTACATTCCTTAAAATTTTAGGGGCATTCTTCATATGCTCATTGTCATTCACACCTACAAAAATTTCTGTAAATTTAAATTTGAACATCATGTTAATTGAGGCATTTTAGACAGATTAATATGCTATTGATGCCACCTTTTATATTTCACAAGCAAAAGAACTCAACTTTGCCAAGGTTTTTGCTATACATGAAAGAAATACAATCTCATGAGTTCATTATATTATGTAACAAATGCTTTAGAAAAAATGTTAGCAATCTTCTCTTGTTCTGGGAATGTTGATTCAATCAGAATTGTTGCAGCCAAGCTGTTCAGAAAATAGCTCACTTTTATCTTTATAAAAATTGACTAAAACATAAATAAACCTAAGATAGAAAAAATATTAAAATGAAAAAAAATTGATGGTAAACTAAGTATATGTACATACAGATAGACATATATGAAGATGTAACATTATTATCACATTATTATATATTATAAATGTATAGCAATTATTACCTTTAAACACTTTCATAAAGAAATAGCTAGTCTCATAAGAGTTCCATGAGTGTTGACAACTGAGCTTATCAATTATCCCACTCTTTTGCTCTTCTCCCTTTCAATTTTTGTTGCCTGCCCATACGTAAATGTTTTAAAAACATGAATTAGTTTCTGTCTATATTTCTGAGATGAGGTATTATGTACACTATTTACATTATTTGGACTATTGTCCTCATCTTTGTCACCATATTTATTACAACATTTCGGCTGTTTTATGCTCCGGCCTTCTTCAGGTAGTTGGAATGTCAAAACATGGCACGTGGAACTAGAACAGTCTACCCCAGTGAGTGAAATAAAGGGTTATGTCCGAATAATGTAAATAATGAATTAGTTTCATAATTGAAAAAGAAATAAGGAATAGATGAATATTTTCTCTTTCATCTTATCTTTTATCTTTCTTCTGCTCTATCTGTCCATAATTTGTACATATCACAATTTTTACATCTTTCCATCCCTGCTTGCCTTTCAATTTTTCTCTCATTGTCACTTGATAACCAGTCAGTAAGTTTGTCTTTGTTTTTCTTTAATTTTCATTCCTCTTGTCTCATCTCTCTCTCTCTCTCTCTGTATATATATATATATATATATATATATATATATATATATATATATATATATATATATATATATATGGCAAATGTACTGACAAGCTTTTTTTCTTGGTGGCCCAAGTACATAAATTTAAGTATGCGACTAGATTGGCATCTAGGTCCCACCCTTTTCCTGTTGAAATAGCTAAATACAACCTTTACTTCTACTTCACTTCTTTTCTTGCACTTCTCACCTGTGGAACTCCGTTCCATGCTTCCCTGATAACTTCAATCTTCCAAAATTTAAATGCATCATTAATCGCCATCTTCTGTCTTCATGAATCCTGTTCGTCTTTTGTCCTTTCCTCAATACTTCCTATTCTCAGTCTTCTCTTTCATTTTCACTCCATGTATCCCCCGTGTACTAGTGGCATTCCTACCTTACTTGGAGAAATGATTAAAATATATATGACAAACAATATGACTTCCATTTTGCCAAGTCTACTGGTGATGTGCTAACAGCCATCACTGAATATGTATATCAAGCTCTTGATAATAACAATGAGGCTCAAGCTGTGGCTCTAAATATCTCAAAGGTGTTTGACAAGGTTTGGCACACTGGTCTTCTATGTGAGCTCCAGGGCTACAGTATTATTTGACAGGTGTTTCATTTAATCCAATCGTTCCTATCAAATCTTGAAATGATCATTTTGAACGGTCACACATCCAGATCCTTTCAACTGAATGTGGGTGCCCTTCAAGGCTCTATACCGGGTCCTATACTGTTTTTGATCTTCATCAATGATCTTCCTAATGTAATCAGTTCCCAAGTAGGCATTTATGCAGATAACACTACCATTTACTACTGTCTCAATAGCAAATCCATCAGAGCTGAGTTGTTGCTCTTGAAAAGGATCTCCAATCAGTGGTTAACTCGGGCAAGAAATGGCATATAAATTTTAATGCGTTCAAAACTAAACTGCTCTCATTTAACCACTATAGAGAAGCTTCCCTGCCTGATGCTCGACTCCAGAAGAGTGTCTGACTGTGCTTTCTTGGCCTCACATTTTCAAATGACTTGAAGTGGAACAACTACATTGAATCAACAGCTGTATCTACTGCAAGGAAAGTTGGTTCATTGTGTCATGCCAGAAGGTTTTTCCCTTCAGAGTCCATCTTGCACATTTACAAATCTACCATTTGTCTGCACATTCAATACTGTTGTCATATCTGGTCTGGTGCCCTTGGTGTTCATCTTGTGGTTCTTGACAAATCCAAAGAAGGATCTGCAATGTAATCGATCCTGACTTGGCATCTCGACTTCAGTCACTTTCCTAGAGAAATGATGTGGCTTCCCTCTGTCTTTCTATAAACATTTTCATGGCAACTGCTCTGATGAGCTTTTTTTCCCCTGGTGCCTCAACTGCATGAATTTAAGTGTCCCACCCTTTTATTGTTGAAATAGTTAAATATAACCACCACTTCTACTTCAACAGTTTTTTTTTACACTTCCCAACAATAGAACTCCCTTCCACTTACTTGCTTCCTAATAACTACAATCTTCAAAAATTTAAATGCAATGTCAATTGCCATCTTCTGTTGAAACTTATTCATCTTTTATCCTTTCCCCAATTCTCCCTATACACAGTCTTTTCTCTCACATAAACTCTCTGTAACACCCACCCCCATACCAGTGGCACTCCCAACTTGCTTGGGGTGAAATGATTAAAAAAAAAAAGAGAGAGAGAAAGAATTAATACAAGTATAAAGTTTGTCACTTAACTGATTGGTGTTACCTTCAGCATCCTGACTCCAGAATTTTGTAGCCGGACCCTCCAACAATCACTTTGTCCACTCATCAGAGGGTATCACCAATTGACTGTGTGTTTACACACACACAAATTCATGTACATGATGGGTGCTGAAAAGTTCTTGGTTCAAACCAGTTCCCAAAATCTGACCAAATGACCAAACGTTATTATGAAAAATTGATGTGAATTTGTGTGCAAATTTTTACGTCCTTCATCCCAAATTAAGAACCCCTCCCCTTTGATATACTCTGACATATATTGCGCTCTGTTTTTTGTCTGTGTTATTTTAGGTTTGTGTGTTTTATATTAATTTTGAATTATAAAAAATCTCTTTACAATACTCAAATTATTTTTTTAATATTGGAGAGAACTGACATTGTGTTAAGAACAAAGAAGTTCATTTAGCAGTGACAAATATTGTAATATGCATGATTTAGGAACTCACTGAAAAAGTAATTTAATAAAAAAAAATCTATGATAATCAGCTTTGGACAGTTTCTCTTTGTTTAAGTTTTATCTTGGTTAAGTTTTTATTGCTTTTACTGCCTTCCATAAAGTGTGTTAGAATGTCAGTCATTTTTTTTTTTTTTTTTTTTTTTTGGACTGAGTTGTGAATAATTTTTGTAAAAAAAGATATTATATTGTCTGCAAAATGATGGTTAAATAAATAGGTGGATGATTTCTTTAAAAAGAAAATTACTTGTGTTAGATATCAGTTTTTAAGATCCTAAACTAGAAATTGTTTAATTCATTGTTTGACCTCCAGTTATTATATAAATCTTAAAAATTTGTTGATTGTGTAGTGAGTTTCAAGAGATATTTAAATAAATTTATACATCTGAAGTTTGTTCACAGTCATAGAATTCTAAAGAGAATGAAATAATAATAGAAAAGAAGGTGGGAAAAAAAGCATATAAGGAAGTTTAAAAATTAGAAGGAAATATAAAAAAGAAAGAAAAATAAGGATGAAATGTCTGAAAAGAAAGAAAAACGAAATTTTCAGCAAAAATGAACAGGGGTGAATAAAAGAAGGAAAAAGAAAAGAAAAAACGGTGAAAGAATAAAATAAGTTAAAAAGAATGAAAGGAAGAAGTTGAGAATCTGAGAAAGAAAGAGACAAAATGGAAAATAAGAAAAATAGAAGAGAAATTAGAAAAATGTAAAGTCTATGAACGAACAAAGGAAGGCAAATTTAAAAGATGACTGAAATGAAAGTAAACATCTCAGGAATTAAAAAAAGAAGAATTATAAAAAATACCTGAAAAGAAGTTGAAAAAAAAGAAAAAAGAGACCAAATAAATAAAGGCAAAAATGTTTGAAAATAAAATTTATTTTAGTAGGAAAAATATTTTTTGGGATAATCTTTGATTGGAATCATGAGATTTTTCAGCTTGTCTGAATCTGTGTTGTGGGTTAGGGTGATGGAAGATGTCTAGCCAAAGCTCTGTGAATCAGTTTCAGTTATACAAATTAATTGACCATAGCTAATTAGTCAACACTGATTAAAGAAAGTTTTGCAGTCTTCCACCTCTTGAGGTTTTACATCTCAAGAGTATTAATCTCAAATGATTATGAATATAGCAGCATCATCAATGATTACAGCATTAAACTTAACTACTTAAACCATGAACAAAAAATCATTTCCTACCTTTTATTTTACTTAAATATATATTGAAAAAATCTTAGCAGAGTACCCATAAAAAATGATAGATTTATTTATATATGAATCAGTACTTTTGCCCCAGATCAGAATACCTGTGTACTCTGCCTGAGTATTGTTTCCAGTCATTTGGCTAGAGTCAGTCTCGTTGCTTAACCTTCTAGCTGTATTTATTCTTTCTCAGCAGTGTTCTTATCTTCAGCTTGGTCCTTTGGATTTTGGCAGTGGTGCATCGCCTCCCTATTGCACTATGAGTGTCAAAGTATTGTGACATCTTTGTAACACTGGTCACAGGTACTGAGCAATTCTTGTCCTTGTAGTGAATTTGCCTTTATAGAGACAAATACTTGGATCAGTGTAGTTCCTGTGTGTTCTACTGAGAGGTAAAGTGTCACTCCCTAGTCCTTTGACCAAGATTAGAATGTAGTAGCTGTGCATGATGGAAAAAGTGTTTTATGTATGTGTATATGTGTGTGTGTGTGTATATATATATATATATATATATATATATATATATATATATATATATATATAATTGTGTGTATTTAGGCAGTAAATGTTGTTTAAAGCAAGTATTATTCTAAACAACAGACATTTTGTGTTAATTTTATTTATCAACTTTTCTAAGTTACTAATAATCCTTCTTAGACAAGGAGAAAATTTTAACAAATTGAAGTTCGTTTCAGAAGAAAAGTACAAAAAATATGATTCAAGCATTTGACTTAAGTCATCATTAGGGTAGGTAGAGACAGTTGGCGAGTTTCATAGAACTAGTGAATGACACATAATAAAATATAATTTTAAATGTTTTATCTATAATTACTTCAAAGAAATAAGTCTAGGTATTTTTTCCAGACTCGGTTCAATAATTACGTTGGTTAAATCAATTTTGTTTTTCTCTCTCTGGTTTATCATTTTTTTCCTCGTTTTTCTTATTTTTTTATATATTTAAGTTATTTAAAATTCTGAGTACATCATAAGCCAAACCCAGCACATATAAATGTAGTGGACTCTTCTGGTGATGTCATAGAAATAACACAAATGAAATTTTACAATTGCTAGTTGTTCCGTAGATAAAGAAACTTTAAACTGCAATCTTAGCCACTTCAAATCTAGGCTTAACCATACATACATAATATACATACTTACATAAACTGTATCCCTTACAAAACAACCACCTTAAATGGGCTTAGGTCTTTGTATAGTGTGAAGATTAGTAATATATATACTACTGAAAAAAACAACAATACTGATGTGACTAAGAGACAACTTGCTAGACAACCTAATAACTTAGACAAGAAAAAAATCCTGAACAAGAAAAGAAAAATGAATATCCAAAAGACAAATTCCTGCCTATGCAGTAAATTAAAGTGCTCAATGCCTAAATGATCTAGACACAGCAAAAAACACTTCATAATGTCAACACTTAATGAAGGACAATTTGTTGCTACTCAAGTTTCATGCTCTCACAATCTTCAGGTGACTAGAAAGCACACCCTTTTCACCTGAGGATCGCAAGAACATGAAACATCAGTAGTGACTCAAGCTGTCTTTCACTGAGTAATGATGCCATATATATATATATATATATATTTATATTTAATGCACCATCAAGAAGTAAGCATCAGTTGACTGTGTGAAACACGAAAGCAAAATAAGACAGCTAACAGTGTTCCACTTGGATAAAATACATTCTCCTGTACTGTTTATGGTCTTTTGTGCAATTCTCGAGCTGATCTCAAAAGTCATGCCTGTCATAGGCATGCAGATAATTAGTTCATCGTTGTTGGAACCTCATACATTGAACTTGATGGGAGAGTCCATCATATATAGATAGTTTTCTTTTATTTATAGTTCAGTTTAATATACAATGAGTATTAAAACATAAACAGAAGAATGTAGAGCAACAAATATTTTTGTATTGTACAAGTACGGTATAATTGTAATAGTAAAGGAATGTGAGTGTGTCCATTGTGACATAACTTGCATATTTGTGACACTTCACGAGTTCAAAATTTGACACAAAGCAATTAATTTGGTATTTGATATCAATACCTCAACACAATACAGAACAATTAGTCACTTCTTTATTCTTGTAGTATGTTATTAAAACTGCAGATATCAAGTAATGCTTTAAGTGTCCCCTTTCTATGCAATAAAAAGTGGTGTGCTGTGAGTGAAGGACAGATCACTTGCAACCAGGTCATCTTGTTGGATGTCTTAACTGGAAGACTTATAAGTGATAAAAAAATATGGCCACCTATATCGCCTTGCATTTTAAGAAATAATATCTAATTCAGTAAAGAGGCAGGATGTCTTTTTGCTTTTAGGTGATTTAATTCAAAGGAAAT